>CM034155.1:294783261-295983261 GCA_019776745.2 Taxus chinensis | reverse complement strand
GCATAGTGCTAGATACCATCTCGGGAGAAGATTGTAATAGAGTAGGTGAGTCGCACTAAATAGTATGGAAAGAAGGAGAATCATGACCATTAGGTGTCTCACCATTATCTGATAGAGACTCAGAAATGAGGATATCGTAAGAACACTATCAATAGGGTCATCAACATAATATGGAGTATATAAACTAGGAGGGGATATATCATGAGAATAAATGTCAAAAGAGGTAGAGTCATGAGAGAGAACTGTGTTAGTGGCTGAATTAGAAGGATAATCAGTATGATCATAAGGTGGATCACAAGTAATTGTATAGCATGGAGTATAACAAGTAAAGGATATTGGCTTATAAAAAATGCTAATGACTATAGTAGAATATTCAAAGCGAGTAGGTACATGTTATAGTCCATATTGAAGTTGTTGTTTGATATGGTCGGGTGTAGTGATGTGAGAAGTATATAGAGCTTTTAGCTCAACAATGACAGCCTCATCATAGATAGGGTTAAAGCTAATATGAGACATGGTGGGTGAAGAAGATAAATAAGGATTATACATTAGGGTTTGATTGGATCCTAGGGAAAGGTATTATAAAGAGACGGGTTCACCAAAATGATTAACTAAAATTAACTAAATAGATGTAGTGAAATATAGTTAATCTAATCTAGGAGGACATATAAATGTAGTAAATAAATGCACTAAGACAACATGTAAATGATATAAGTAATAAAACTAATGAAAATAGAAACCCTAATGTGTAAGAGAGAAGAGGAAATAACTCAGCTGATAACAGACGCTTGTCGGACAATGTCAGTGATGAACATAAAATCAGAAAGAAGGAGCAAATGTGTCGGGATCCTGCAGAGGATAGATCTGGGTGATGTGGCTAGATTGGAGTGCCTGGGGGAGGACTAGTGTGCCAACGGGTGCTCTAGTAAGAAAAATAGAATCCCTAGTATGGGAAAAAGGTCTAGACTTGGTCTTCACAGGTCCTAGAGATGACTGTTATCCTTCGTTGTTTGTCGCATTAATTTTCCTGTACTGTGCCGAATGCTCAAAATATTCCAAGAGGAAGAAATAACCTGTAAAAGACCAAAAGGAAGTATCAAAACCCTAATAAAATAAAGATGCAAATGAATGTCTCAGACTGATCTCAGCTACCATAATAGTGGGCTTACTAACTAAGCGTTGCACTACATTTTGGACCTAGATGTACTTCTGGTGAGTGTGTGCATGTCGTGTCAGAGGCGTTCTTGTGTCAGTTGCACTTTATGAAATAGAGAGAAATAACTAAGAGTAGAAAATGTAATAGAATGTGTGCATGGAATAGAATAGAATCCCCCCTTTATGAAGTGTGATGCAGATGTCATAGCTTGTGTCTTGATGATGGAGCTATGTGGGTACTAATGCAATAGATGGATGCAACTCTAGATGGAGTGATAGTAGTAAGTGATTCTGGGTCCCTCTTTATGGTCTCATAAATTTATATTTATAGGTCTCTCTTGCTCTAATTTTGTAATTAACCTCGAAAAGGATGACCACTAGAAAGATAAATATGAAAAATGTCTAGAAGAGGCAAAAAAAAGTGGCGGGAAAGTACTAGAAGTATCGGGGCACCCCCAGGTGGGACCAGGGTGCCCATGGGCACCCCAATACTAAATTTGGGCACCCCAACTGAGGCTAAAATAACGCAGAATGTCAGAAAATGGTTGGGCATATGGGTGCAATAGGTCACAAATTACGAAATAAAATAAACAAGATGGCTAAAAGGATGGGGGTTAATTATGGTGGTCAGATTTTATGCAAAGCGTAAAACCTAGGAAGTCATGAGATAAATCTCCCTCATTTAATGGCGAGGCTCCCATGTAAGATGTTTATCAATTTGGTAAGACTATGATTGGAAGATTTGTAGAAGGGAAAGTAATAGAATTTAGGAAAGAAGAAAGGAAGATGCGTTGATTTAACTAATAGCTATCAGATTTTGTCTCATCCACACAAATTAAATAAATAGATGAAAAACCACAACATTCAGCAGTAAGGGAAAGAAATAGCTTCTAACCTAAATCTGATATGACACAAAATTTATCTAAAACCTCAAATAGAAGTGATTAGCAAAACACCGTAGACACAAAGTTCTCTGGAAATATACTTTTATTCAATCCCCTAGATTTCACATCAAAGGATCCAGCATTAGGTCTGAAAACTCAAGAATGCTCTGCTAAACAAATACTGATGAAACAAATTGTGATTCTTAAACCCGTAGGCTCTTCCTCTATTTATAGTACATAGACGGAAATTACAAATAGGAAGCTTTCAATGAATTTCCACATGTGGAAGTTATGTAAAAGGGAAGAAGCTGACATTATTTTACCCTAGAATTTCTCTTTGCATGACATGCATGCTTTACAACTGAAAATAGAACATTCGATTTTGCATGTATGCCACTGATTTCCAAGTAATTGAATTCTTCTAGTAACTTGAAGCAACATATTTTAAAGCTAATTACCTAAGTTTTACAATTTTAATTGATTACTCAATTGATTTGTCAGAGAAAATACGAGAAAGAAGAAGAAAGAAAAGAAGTTATTCCAGCTGCAACACTCTCAGCCTTGTTTCCCTTCCATACTTTGTATGTTGATCCAACCTGTATTGCACTTCCATCTCACGAATGATTTTAATGATATCTCTGCCTTGAATCTGAGATGCTTTTTATCCCATATGCTATTGAATCCTTTCGTTTGATTATCACCAAATTGGACATGGAATCATCGTATATTTTACCAAATTCTTCACCCGAATATATTTCCTTTGAGAAGATGACCGTGATTAGCTTGCAGGTGGTTCCTCTTACCTATCTTATCCTCTTATCCTTGAAGATTTTGTAGTTCTTCTCCAGTACGTGCACCAATGAAATGCTTTCCGTAAAAAATTCAGAAAAAATCATCACCCTTTTATTTTTAATTGCATATGAGTAATTTTGAATTCTAGAAATCACTCCGGGTGATGGAAAATTCAATGTGGGATTCAACTGTAAGATTGGGATCAACATGCATGAGATTTGGGAGGATTTTTGAGAGACACTACATGCAATTTTGTATTATTTTTACATGAGATGCATTTGGGCTTACTGAAGAAATACTTGCATTGAAACTGGAAGATTGGAATGCTGGAAAATTGGTAGACAATTTAATAAATACCCATGCAATCTCTTTGAGTGATTACTATTGCTTTTAAAAATTACGTGGTTTTTAGGAAGAATAATTGTGTTAAAACTAGAAGAAAAGCTCATGGATTTTCATGACAAACATGAGTGAATGCAAAAATGGTTATGTTGATTTTACTAGGCGTGTCTTATTTGCAAAAGAAGGCCAGACAAGTAAAAACCATGACTTGGATTTTTTAATTTACCTTTAACACTTGCATGAATTTTGCATACTAAGGTTTGTGTGAAATTCCAAGGTGGAGGATTCTTTTAAAATACAAGATAGTTGGTCGGCATTTCGCGATAATCACTTAAAGAAAAAGTGCATTGAAATTAGAAGTGAAAGTTTCTTTATTTCAATTGGAAGATAAAGACATGGAAATCCATGATTTGGCTTTAATGTTGCTTATTCAAAAAGTGTGTGGATTTTAGAAGATTGGGCTGCACTTTTTCACGACAAACACTTAAGTGAATATTGCCCCTTTTAAGAATTTCATGTATTTCCACATATGATGATTATTCACAAAAGAAGACAAGACATTGGAAAACTACAATTTGCACTTTAATGACTTTGCATTTAGAAAATTACGTGAAAATCAAGAAGACAGGATACTCCAAATCCACGACAACTTAAGTGATTGTCTCTTTAGAAAATAACATTGATTTTTAGAAGTTTGACTGCTCCAAATCCATGATTTTCCCTTAAGTGGTTTGCCTTGGCTGCTTTATAATAATTTCATGAAAATCAGAAGACTTGGCTTCCAATTTCCATGATTTGGCTTGGGTATCCTTGCCTTATAATTTTAATACAAATAATTGCATTGAAATATAGAAGCCAAGACCATGAGTTTCCACAATAAAATTAAGTCACCTCTCCTTTGGAAAACTGTGTGGATTTTGGGAAGATTGGATTCTTACAAGGGATAAGACTAGGCCTCCAAAACCCACGATTTGTAAAGGATAAGATGCTTTTTTGAATGGACAACTACGTTAAATTTCACAAGGTATGTATGATTACAAGTCATAACAACAGAACTTCCACGACCATAATCTAGCTTGAAGTTGGCTTGCAGAAATAAAATAACTCATAGCTGGAACAAGCAAAAAAAATCTGAGCTTTCCTTAATTGTTCCTCTGGCTCCCCTCAAAAAAATATTTGGAAAACAAATTAATTAGCAATTTAAAAACATTGGATAGCTTTTCAAAACCCTAGGCCCAGGAAAAGGTCTAGAAGAAAGAAAGAATAGGCTATGGGGATTGCCGGATGGAAAACGGGGAAAGGCCAAAACACAGACAAAAAGAAATAAAATAAAAAACGACACCCGAAAAAAGTTGTGGGCAATTGTTTGAAAAAATTCTCCAATTAGCTAGTCTGTAAAAAAATATTCCCCCTAAGTGAATGTTATACGGTAGTAATGATGGGATGAGGTCGTTTATATAACCCAGATTCTCTAATTTTAGCTCAATCTATTTCTATAAGAGCTTTATTTATTTAATATACAAATAAATAAAGTGCTTGCAGACAAAGTTTAGAAAAGGAATTGAGTGAGATTTTGCATGTGGTATTTTTCAAATTTTACCTAATAACTCCCTAGGATACCTTTGAGAAACAAGAGCAACTACAGGCGAAAAAAATAGAAAAACAACCTGTTACTTAAAAATAATGAAAAATTTAAAAAGGGGTAGTCCTAGATTTCAGGGTTGAATCTTGGGGACACTAAATTAGTACTTTATTCACTCAAGAACCTTCTAAATAGTAGTACGAGACTAGGATAAATAAATGTCTAAAGAGCATGATTTTTTGACTACAACGTGCCGAGGGACTAGACAAAGCATGGAGTGATAAAAATGTGAAGTGTGGATGTTAAGGAGGAAAAAGTGTAAACAATGAAGATAAAAATGAAGCTAGGGAGGAAAAACATGTGTAGATGTCGCAATGTACCTATTATTGACATCGATGTTGATGTTGACTATTGCTTCCCTTACGGATGGACATGCAAAAGAGAAGAACGATCACGTAGTAAAATACACATGTATATGTGTAAAAATCATGTAAAGAAGTATGTAAAAACAATAAAAATATGAAAAAGGAACATGTGTACCTGATCCGTGATGAGGAAAGAGTGTAGAAAGGATCCTGAAGCTATTACAAATGAATGAGTTTTTCAGGCGATCTCATGTCAATGATATGGAATAAGTGTAGGGAGAAAATTCTAGTGTTATCCTCTAACCTTTAACCGTTTCCCGCAATGTAGAAAAACAATGTAGATGGTGTGTATAAATGTAGGTTCTAAGGACTGTATGCCCTATAAAATCCATTGTGTGGAGTTCTATAGAATGTGTTAAACTTTCAATCACGTTGTAACTGCCCCTAGTTTTAGGAATCTAGGAATGGCATCACTGTGCTAAGGACCCAAGTCTGATTTTGAGCCCTATCTAAAACTGACAACTGTGTTATATTGGTATCGTGTTGTTTTGTGTATTTTATGGGGTGATTGATTCTCCTAAATGATCCCCCTCATTTGGGGTGCATGCGACATCACCGAGGAGTATGCAGCCCAAAGGAGGACCAACAGTTGTGTTGAAACTCTTCCCTGTAGGGAGGAATGTGATGGGTAGAAACCAAGGCACACATAAACAAAGTGGCCAAGAGACAAGTGTTAGTACAAGAAAAGAAAAAAACTCATATAAAATGTAAGCTAAGAGTCAATGTAAACATATAAGAAGTCAAAGTAGATCTCAAAATGTGGGTTGCAAACATGGGACACTACTCATGATGTTTCAAAACAATCAAGTCCAATGAAGCCAAATGTAAATAGTGTGCACACAAGACAAAGGTCAAGTCCTACAAATAGTGGAAGACAATGATAATAAAAAACAAGTAGTGAAACAAACAACCATGGTTGCAAATAGGCATACAAAAATAATTATGCACATGAAGCACTCTTTAGCACATTAAAAATATAAAAATTATGTCAAAGCATGTATAATCTGATAATGTAAAGTGATAAGTACAAAATGAAACAATAGCACTTGTAGTGTGCGAAAGTGGATGCTCCCAAGAGCCACTGTAGGACTGGTGATAGGTACTGTGCCAAGCATCCATTATGCATGAAATGGATATGTAGAATCTGCTATCAGAACTAGAAATAAAGTGAACACGCATGTGTATATGGGAATCTAATAACATACAAGATATATATCTAGCATGTGTAATAAGATGTTCATGTAAGTAAATGTAATCAAGACTAAGTGTGGCCAAGATATGCAGCATGTTGTGAAGTGACAATGGAATGGAATGCATAGTGAGAATGATAGGAGCCACGTTCTCCCTGATTGAATGTGTATGTCTGTAATGAGGTTCATTTGTGTATCCCCCCTCAGTAGTCAAGAATGAACCATAAAAAAGAGTACGTCATTGGGAAATGGTTTGAAATGTGTTTACAAAAATATGTGATCCCCAAAGCGCAAAGTGTAGATTGTAAATACACGAGTGATTAAGTGATTGAGTACGTGAGAGTGATGAGGTCCTTTTAAGATATAGACCCTCAACATTTGAGTATGGACTATGGAACTAGAGTGCGTCATAAGGTAGTGTGTCATGTTGATTGTGTGAGAGAAGGACGGTGTTGTTTGATTATTGGAGAAAGAGATTGAATACAGAGTCGTGTATTTTTGAGTGTAGTATGTGTAGTGTATAAGTGTAGATTGTATAAGACATTTCTGTTGATAGTGCACAAGAAATATATGTCGTGAGATGTAAGAGAGGTATGTTGTGAAACTACGTTGAATGCGTATAGTAGGAAGAATATATCACAAATGTGTTGATTGTTATGTGTAGTGATAGATACGTGAGGAGGTCGAGTATGTCGAGTGTGTGAAGTGTGTGAGGTTCATATGTATAGGATTCCCTCAACAGTCAAGTGTGAACCAAAGAAAAAGAATGCATCATCGGGAAATGATGATACGTTCGTGTATTAATATGTACGCGGCGTATGTGATAGACTAGATATGAGGTGATGAGAATAATATGCTTGTTGATGTTAGAGGGGGGGAATAAGCGTGGTGCCCCCCAAAGATATGATGGTGAGAGTGATAAAGTTCCATTATCTAAAAGATTTTCATTGTCCTGATCGAAGCTAACTAGAGCTGCATTGGAGACCTGATAGGCAAGAGTATGAGGTGAATCATATAAAGATCCATTATGACATAACATGTACATAGTCATTGCATACTATTCATCGGTGAAAGGTGTTGGCAGACACCTTTGTGCATACCAGTGAGTGATATTTTGAGGATAACCAGGAGATGAATCACTAATGATAGAAACCCTGCTGAAGGGAATAGGAAAACTGATAGAAGTGTAGATCGAGTCTAAATTTCCTCCAATATAGTCAAGACATGATTGTTTGAGTGTCAGTGGAGAATCACGAGGGATACGTGCAACAAATACTGCTAAGTGAAACACACGAAGACCATAGGCATCCGTAATGTGAAAATATCCATGATATAGATGAGGTGAGTGAGACAGAAGTAATATATCTTTAAGTGTCAATCCAAATCTAGTTAAGCCATCATAGGTGTAAATAGTATCAGAACAAGTATGATCTATCGGAATATGATTCCAATAAGATTTGTTGACGAAGAGTGTGCATGAGAAAGGAAGCGGTACAGATGAAGACTACTCAGAAGAGGTTGAAACAACGTCCAAAGTATGGATAGACCCCTGATAAAGTACCATAGCATTAGTAGAGGGATGGGTATTAAATTTGTATTCACCAAGGCCACCATCCAAAAAAGTGTCATTGAAATAGGAGTCATCTATCTCAATAGGAGTGAAATTAATTTTACCCAATGTTTCATCAGTAAGTTCAATAGTATAAACTTTATCGTCAAAATCATCTGTGTTTACATTTTCATGTTATATAACTACTAGTAGGAGGTGTACTAGATTTTGGAGTGAGAGGAGCATCAATGACCATCGCAGTAGTTCTTAGCGGAGAAAACACTGTGGGTGAGATGATTACAGTAGTATGAGTAGAGATAGGTAGAGCGTTTGGAGTGGAAGAAGAATACTGTGAAGTGCTAGATTGACCTATGTCATATGTATCAATAATACCATATGAAATAGAATGCGAAGGAGGAATAGGCATGTTCAAAACGAGGTGCATGCGATATAATTTGAATGGATTATGATCTTTAGTGATAGTATGTTTGTATCCATAATGTAATAATTTGGCACATTGGTGTATAATAGATCGAATTGCTTACATAGCATGAATCCAAGGTCTACCTAGTAAGAGATTGAACTGAAATGAAGTTTCTATAATAAATAATTCTATGAGGACAGTCTTATACATGACTTGATGATGTAATGAAATATTTCATAAGCATGTGCACATAGTTGAATCATATCCCCGAATAAGAGGGGAATTCTTGGAAATTATATTTTGGTTAATACCCAATTGTTTGAAAAGGGATGAACACATAGGTTGATGGCCAATCCATTATCAATAAGTACATGCTTAATGCAAGTGATGGCAATAATAACAGTATCAAGTATGGGTTCACATGGATTGTCATTAGTAAATGATATAGCATGCGGAAAATTTTTGAGAGACTGAATGAGGTGTGTGAAGGCCACCGAAGAATTATCAATTTCTATGTGAATAGAATGAAAAGAAGACTCTAATGTTTGAAGATAATCAAGTGCATTACGCAATAAATCATAGAGGGATATTTTGGAATGTGTATTCTTAAGTTGTTCAATGATATAATAGCCATTATAAGTAGTATTAGAAGTTCTATAAGTGATAGGCAATGGAATGGAAATGGGTGGATCCATAATAGGACGAGTGCGAAAAGTATTTACTACATTGATAGAAGGATCAGCCCTAAGCATAATAAATCGAGGAGGATGCCTAGTATGAACTTGCATGAAATCAACAACAGTAGTAACCATGCCCAAAACCTTAGTGGGTGCGAAAAAAAGATAAGATGATTGAGTCATGACTTGATAAGGTGAAGATATAATCAGAAGGAAGGGTTTGGCAAATTGGGTTCACCAAAATGATTAAGATAAATGTGAAATATATTCTTATACAAATGCTTAATATAAATGTTATCGCAACAGTAAATGAATAAAAAATAAAATACAAAAATTAGCCCAAGAAAATCAAGAAATGAAATGTGAAACCCTATGTGCAAAGAGGGGGTAATAAGCCTTAATTGATTCACAGAAATCCCTGGAGTTTTCAGAGCGGGAAAACTAGAAAATGCGAAGCACTGACTGTCACACCAAATCTTAGAAAAATGCAGATCTAGAAGAATCAGATGGATTATGGTTCCAGGAGAGGGATAGGGGCACTTGTGGGTGCCCTAGACCTGTTTCTGGGTGCCTGGGTGTAATATCCCCAAATGGAAATATTTTTCCCTCAATGGATTTTAGGCAAATCCCACAACCAAATGCAAGCTCACAAAATTAAAATCAGATTTTTACTATGTAGATCTGAATTTTAATGAAAAAATGCGACTAGGGCATAACAAGAAACTCATACAAATCAGCCAATAAATTATACTTTCACAACGCCAATTTGATTTCATCTATTTAAAATGCCAAAATATTCATGAATATGCATGTTTTTTATGCAAACAAGGCTAAATTTTTTTTATTTTGAAACCCCAATCTGCAGAAAATTATGGCAACTTCAAAAATTCATAACTCCCTAAAAAATGCTTCGATCCACACAAATAAACTACACATGGATTCAAAAAATTAAGGAGAAACAATAATGTTACACATGCATGTAAATGACCACCATAAGTGACCTAAAAAATCCAAAACACCAACTCGCCTCTAGGGTTTTGGGATGGAAAAATACTGAAAATTTTATGATATAGCAATACAAATCTGGTCTGAAAAATACCTCAAAACAAATCAGATTTATGAAAGAGATAGGTTTCTCCAGGATGAAATAATGCAGGAAACACAACTACACTCTCTTCCCTTCAAACCCTTGTACCAAATCTAAAAAATCCCTTCAAACAACTACTGGAAATAACGAAAAACTTTGCAAGCTCAATGGAATTCCTTGTGTATAAATTCCTCGCATGCTCTAAGATGGATTTCATCCTCTAGAGGTAAATACTAAGGGTTTTTGTCCTTAGAATATTTTTTCCAAGCTACAAGCTTTTGACATAAAATCGGAAATTATAAAATGATCATAGAATGCCTTCCTACAAGTCGAGCTCTCCTTATAAAGAAAGAAGAAACCCAAAGACAACCTCTTAAATATCCAATCAACATTCATTGAATTTCTTTATGAATTTTCCACCCTCTATTTCCCTTCCTAAGACAAGTCACCATTTCCCTTAGGGAGAATACAAAAGATATTTAATACTTATTTTTCCCTCCCAAAGTTGGTTGCATTTTTCCTAGAGGGAATACACAATCAAATGGGATTTTATCCTTTCTAAGTTCCCATTTCCCCTTCTAAGGCAAGTCGTCATTTCACTTAAGATGGATAAAAAATTATATTTGTGCCTTTTCCATCCTAGATTTAATAATTATTAAGTCTTATAAATTATTATAAGTTCTCTATATAGTTGTTTCTTTTATTAATGAAACTTTATAATAACTTACAATTGACGTAATTCACCCTTAGGATCTCCCCTTAGCAATCGAGTAGACAAAATAGGCTAAGGGTATTCGATTGGGAAGGGGATATTACACTGGGTCTGTGGAAAATCTCGGGAAATCTCCTCTGAATGGTCACTAGTTGTTCATTTTTATTCTCCTTTGGTCACTCTGAGGTTGCACCAAGATCATCGAGGTCACTGGAAACTTGCAATGAAATATGAACCTGTAAAACCCTTAAATAGACATCAAACCCTAAAAAATAAATATGTAGAATGAGGGGTCAAACTATCCCTAGCTGTCACAATGGTGAACTTACGACTGAGCGTTGCACTACATCTCAAACCCAATGTAGTTCTATGTGTGTGCGTGTGTGGAAATTGTGTCCTAGGTGGCTCTTGTGTGTGTCACACTTTATAGCGAGCAAGTAACTGATTAACCAAAATTAACTAAACTAATGTAATATGGGGATAGTTAATCTAAGCTTTGAACAACTATAAACAAACTACATAAATAGAAAATAAGTATGTAAATGATATAAGTGACTATGAAAATGGAAATGCTAACTCTAATGTGCAAGGAGGAAGAGGAAAGAACTCAGTTGAATATAAGATGCTCATAGGATAATGTCACAGTCATGACTAAAAAAATAAAATTTAGGAACGACTACGAAGAAATCCCAAAAAGGATGTATCTGGATGATCTAGCTAGACTAGAGCTCCTAAAGAGGGGCTGGGGCGCTTACAGGCTCTTTGGTTTACAATTTGGGCACCCTAGTCTATCAAAAATATTTGAAACTAGTTTTCATAGGGATGAGAAGTGACCAAAACCCTCGTTGTCTATCACATCAAGTTCACTTTCCTGTACCAAATGTTGCCACTAATCCAAGATGATTATAAGACCTTTAAAAGACCAAAATAAGTATCAAAACCCTAAAGAAAATAAAGATGCAAATGAATGGGTTAAACTGACCTCAACTGCCACAATAGTGGGCATACTAACTGAGTTTTGCACTACATTTTAGACCCAAATGTAGTTAATGTGAGTGTGTGCATAATGTACCCTATGTGCTCTTGTTTTAGTCACACTTTGTGAAGTAGGAGCAATAACTAAATGTAGAAAATGTAATAGAATGTGTGCATGAAATAGAATAGAATCCCCCCTATGAAGTGTTATGTAGATGTCCTAGCCTTGTGCCTTGATGATGGATCTATGTGGATGCAAGTGATCTCCAATGTAATAGATGGATGCAACTCTAGATGAGTGATAGTAGTAAGTGATGCTAAGTCCCTCAATATGGTCTCATAAATTTATATTTATAGGGTTCTCTTTATCTAATTTCGTAATTAACCCCGAAAAGGCCGACCATAAGAAATATAAAGACCTCAAATGGCTAGAAAGAGCCCAAAAAGTGGCGGGAAAGTGTAAAAATGACCAGGGCACCCTAGTGGGTGCCAACGGGCTCCCTAGTACTAATCTGGGCCCCAGATAAAGGAAAAAATGATGCAGAATGATAGAAGTTGAATGGACATATGGGTGTAAGAGGAGAGTAATGAAGAAATAAAATAAAACAAGTTGGCTAAAGGAGAGGTGTTAGTTAGTACTTTCTTCACTAAATAACCTTCTAAATAGTAGTATGAGACTGGGATAAATAATGTCTAAAGTGCATGATTTTGTGACTACATTTTTCCCCCACTTTATGTTAGTGAGTGGAAAAGCTCGGTAATATAAATAAGACAGAGATGCATACCTAATGTCCATGAAGAGTGTAGTATAAATGTGTCGAAGGACTAGAAAAAGTGTGGAATGACAAAAATATGGAGGAGCATCGAAACTTAAGATGAAAATGCACAAAGAAAAAGTGATGAGAGTGAACCTAGGGGGGAATGGATGTGTAGTTGCTATGGTGTGTGATGTACTTGCATAGTTAGTAAAGTGTGTGTTGTTGCAAAGTGTTTTTGTTACCATGTTTTAGTTGTTGCTGCCCCTATTTGACTACTTGTTTCTCATACAGTCAGACCTGTAAGGAGAAAATGATGAATTAGTCAAATATGTATGTATGTAAGTGTAAAAATGCATGTAAAGACACATGTAAATGTAAAATACGTAAATGAAATATGAAAATGTAAATGGAACATGTGCACCTAATCCATGTCGAGAAAGAGAGTGTAGAAGGATATCCTTGTACTGTGAGTTTTTTGGGTGATCTCACATCATAGGCCAAAGAAGTGTAGGGAGGAAATGCTATATGTGTCCTCCAGGCTGTAACTGCTTCCTTGAACTATGCGTGAAGAGATATCTGTATTGTCCTGGTTTTTTGGGTGATCCCATTCCACTATCTAAAGTAGTGTAGAGAGGCACACCCATTGTAACCTCAAATCCTGTAACTGCTTCCTAGAATGCTAAGGACACCATGTCCTATAAAATCCATTGTGTATGGTGTTTTTAGACTGGTTCTGAACCCACTCATTGTATACAACTAAAATGAATCAGTGTAGAATCTCTGTGTTAGTATGTAAAACCCCCAAATATTCCCCCCTCTTGGGGGTGCATGCGAACATTACTGATAGGAGAAATGTGGCCCCAAAAGAGAACCAACTGAATGTACGTTGTAACCTTGAAAAGTGATTGGTAGAAAAACAAGGCACGCACAAACAAGAATTATATCCAAAGACAAGTGTAAACAAACATGCATATATGAAAACAATGTGTAATCTACATCGAGAGTGAAGTAATGTAAACATGTAAGAAGACAAAGTAAGCCACACAAAACATGGGCTGCAAACATGGGACATCACTCACGATGTCACAAGAATACGCAAGGCCATCATGGCTACAAACTGGAAACAAGTGTGCACACTAAACAAAGGGCAAGGCCTGCAAGAAATAGTAGATAATGTAATAAAAAAGTATGGAAACAAATATCCCTACATAACAAATGTTGCACATGAAGAACCCATTAGCATGTTAGAAAGATAACTAGTATGTCAAAAGCATGTAGAAGAAATAATTTAAAGTGCTAAGTACAAAATTAAACAATAACACCTAAAGAGACAAATGTGGATGCCCCCAATGACTATGTAGGAAGGGTAGAAGGAAAAATACATGTTGTAAAGAAATATGTATCTGTGATCACAACTAGAAAAAGGTGTGAATGCGAATGTGTGTATGATATAGATAAATGAAATACAAGTAATCTAACTAGCATGTGTAATAAAGTGACCATGAACAAGAAAAAGTAAGCAAGAGTAAAAGCAACCATAATATGCAGTATGTTGTGGATGGATGGAATGGAATGCAAAATGGAGTGATAGGATTCACATGCCCCCCGAGTGAATGGAAATGTATGCATTGAGGTTTGTTTATTTTTCCCCCTCAGTAGTCAATAATGAACCATAAATGAGAGTGTGTCATCGAGAAATGGTTAAATAGTGTGTGTTGTGTCTAACACGCTGTGAGGAATGTGTAGGTGTAGTGATGAGATGTGACCTAGTGATGATGTGTACATGAACCCTATAGCCGAAGCATATATCATGACCAGATTGAACGTATAAGTGATGATTTAGCCTAAGCATATATCACTATAAGATGAATGGATGAGTGATGATTTATCCCTAAGCGTATATCATTACAAGATGAAAAGAGGGAGTGGTGATGTAACCTAAGGTGTATACCACTACAAAATGATAGAATAGGTGAAAATTTATCCTAAAGCATATGTCACTAGCCTAGGAATGTTGCATGATGAAAGGTCGAATAGTAAATGTGTGATGAGTGTAAGGTCCTCTTGTTTTGTAAACCTCAGTAGTATAGTATGGATTGAGGAATTAAAGTGTGTCATAGGGTGGTGAGTGCAGTGTATAAGAATATGTAACGTATATATATGTGATGAATAGAAAAATGTAAATACGATGTGTAAAATGTAATGAATAATATTTGATGAATGTGAATATGCAATATGTAGATGTAAATGCAAGAGGTGTAGAATTTGAAAAATGCATGTATGTGTAAATGCTACTATAATATGTAAGATGTGTAAAGCATATAGATGTAACGTATAGATGTGTCATAAACTATATGTAGTATATAGGATGTAGATAAAAAAATAATGTAATATGTAGGATAAGATGTAATGTACAATGCGTAGACTGGTGTGTGCGTAATGAAGATTAGGATGATATATGATGTGTAAATGTACAAATGTCAAAATGTTGTAGACTAAATGTAGAATGTATGGTGTATGATGTGTGATGTGTGATGAAATGCAATGTGTAAGACCTATAGTGTAGTGTTTGGGGTTCATGTGTAGTAATCCCTCAACAGTCAAGTGTGAACTAAAGAAAAGAGTGTGTCATCGGGTAATGATTATGCTATAATTATATGATAAGAATAAATATGTAGATGCTATGAAATTGAATAATTTAAAGAGAAGATGTGAGTAGGAGCTACAATGATGTATGTGTAAATGCAAAGGATTTGATGTAATAATATGTAAGAATGATAATGCAATAATTAGTAATATGTCTATGGTCATAATGTGATGGGGGGTAGATGTGTGATCTATTATGCCCCTAAAGTATGTGCATGGTGAAATAGGCTATCATGTAAATTCATCGAGAAGATCATCATCATATGGCTCAAAGTCATATGGATAAGCATTAGTGACCTAATAAGAAATATTATCTGGTTAATCATATAATGAGCCATTAAGGTGTAAGTTTTACATACCCATAGCATATGACTCATTTGAATGGAGGAAGGGACAACCATGTGCATACCAATGAGTGATTTTTTGAGTGTATAGCTAGGAAAGAACTATTGCAGATAAAAGCACGACTGAAAGGGCATAGATGAAATGAAATGTCTGTATGACTAGGATCTAATGTACCTCTAATATAATAAGCCAACATTCCTCTAATGTAAGTGGAGAAGAACGAGGGGTATGCGATAAATATACTAGAAGATGAAATACACACAAACCATAAGCGGTAGTAATATTGATAAAGCCATAGTAGAGATGAGGGTCATGAGTAGAAGGATGAAGATCCTCAAAGGTGAAACCAAGATGAGCTAGACCATCATGGGAACATATAGTGACATCACATGTAGGATCAAATGGAATGTGTTCCCCATATGAGTCATTCATGAAAAGTGTGCAAGTGAATGGTGGGCGTGCTAAGGTAGGTGGTGCATGTGAATGTGGATGTGATAGAGCAATGTCCATAGACTGGAGAGGCCCTAATAAGGAATCATAGCAGTAGTGGTAGTAGGTGGCATAGAAGAAACTACATCTATCACACAAATGGTACCATCAAGTGGTGGTAAGTGAGGTGGTTCTTCCCTAGGTTGGGGCTCATTTGTAATATCTATGCGCAGGATAGGAAGATTAGTGTTAGGATGCCCATCACAATACTAGAATGGATCACGGTCACAAAAAAGTAGTGTATTCAATGCTCTCATGTAATAATTTAACATAATTATGGAAAATAGAGGTGACATCTTACATGGTGTGAAGCCATGGCCTACCAAGTAGATAGTTATAGGAAACTGGGAAATCAACAATGAAAAATATAATGTGGACAGTATTAGGACCAAAAGTGATGGGAAATGCAACATGACCGAGAAAAGGATGGATAGAACCATCATAAGTACGCAATGAAATACTAGATGAACTGAAATCATGAGCGGTAAGACCTAAAACCTCAAGGAATGACATAGGACACAAGTTAAGCTCAGATCCATTATCAATCAAAGTACACTTAACAATGACATTATAAATATGAGAGATGATATGTAAAGGCCTGTCATTATTAAAAGTGTTAACATTAGAGGGAATGTTAGACTTAAATACTATATGTGAGGAAAAGGCATCGACAAAGGCTCGATAAACCGTGTCTAGGTGCATATCAAAATGAATGCAAGTAGTAGTAAGAAAATGTTAGACTCTATGTAGTAAATCAGGATTGGAAAGCAAGTAATCATTGATTGAGATACTCATGATGACAAGTAATGAATGAAGAATCTAGAAGTGTGAATGATCGAGTTGGGTTCATCAAAATGATTAAATAAAATTAACTAAACTATGTAGTATGGGGATAGTTAATCTAAGCTATGAAAAAATATAATAAAGTAAATAAATATAGTAAAGAACTATGTAAATGACCTTAGTAACTTTGTAAAAGGAAATTCTAACCCTAATGTGTAAGAGAGAAGAGGAAATAACTCAGCTAAATAGAAGATGCTCGTAGATTGTGTCACAGTGATGACTGGAAAAATTATAAGCAGGAACAACTGTACAAGTCCCAAAAAGGATAGATCTAGAGGATCTAGATGGACTGGAGCGCCTAGAGAGGGACTGGGGCACTTATGGGCCCTCTAGTCTGCAATTTGGGTGCCCTTGTTTATGCAAAATCTTTGAAACTCGATCTTCACTAGGATGAGAGGTGGTTTGAAACCCTCGTTGTTCTATCGCATCAAGTTTTTATCCCATAATCTGATGATGCCAATAATAAAGATGATGAGAAGACCTGTAAAAGACCAAAAGAAGTATCAAAACCCTAAAAAAATAAAGATGAAAATGAATGGGTCATGACTGCCCTCAACTTCCACAATAGTGGGATTACTAACTGAGTGCTCCACTACCTTTCAGACCCGAATGTAGTTCTGTGAGTGTGTGGATATAATGTTCCCTAGGTGCTCTTGTGTCAATCACACTTTGTGAAGTAGCGAGCAATAACTAAATGTAGAAAATGTAATAGAATGTGTGCATGAAATAGAATAAAATCCCTCCCCCTATGAAGTGTGATGCAGATGTCCTAGCCTTGTGCCTTGATGATGGAGCTATGTAGATGCAAGTGATCTCCAATGCAATAGATGGATGCAACTCTAGATGAGTGATAGTAGTAAGTGATGTTAGGTCCCTTAATATGGTATCATAACTTTGTATTTATAGGGTTTCTCTTGATCTAATTTTGTAATTAAACTTGAAAAGATGACGATAAGAAAGATAAAGACCTCAAATATCTAGAAAGAGCCCAAAAAGATGGCAGGAAAGTGTAAAAGGGACCGAGGTGCCCTTGGTGGGACCAAGGCACCCACGGATGCCCCAGCACTAATCTAGGTGCCCCAGTCAAGGATAAAATGATGCGGGATGACAGAAGATGACTGGGCATGTGGATGCAAGAGGTCAGTAATGAAGAAATAAAATAAAATAAGATGGCCAAAAAATAGGGGTTAATTAGTACTTTTTTCACTCAAGAACCTTCTAAATAGTAGTATGAGACCGGGATAAATAATGTATAAAGTGCATGATTTTGTGACTAAAGTAGCTAAATGTAAAAGATGTAAATAGATGTGTGCATGGAATAGAATATAAATTCCCCTCCTATCAATTGTATGTAGAATAATGCAGTACCTTCCCTTGTGTGGATGTTATTTGGATGCTTGAATGCTCTTGATAATGGCCTTTAGATGCAACCTTAGATGGTGATACCTAATTCTTAGTTCTTGGTACTTTATTATGATCACATAAATTTATATCTATATGATTACCTTGCTTGAATTTCATAATTAACCTGGAAAAGGCCGCATACCAAAAATATAAGATGCTCAAATGGATAGAAATGACCTAAAAG
The DNA here is from genome assembly GCA_019776745.2 of Taxus chinensis. Taxonomy (NCBI): domain Eukaryota; kingdom Viridiplantae; phylum Streptophyta; class Pinopsida; order Cupressales; family Taxaceae; genus Taxus; species Taxus chinensis. The sequence goes on along the minus strand of CM034155.1, from coordinate 295,964,798 downwards.
GTGTGAACAAGTACAAATAGGTCAAAGGCGCCCTGAATGGATGGGGGTGCCTAGAGCTCGAGTCCTGGGATGGACGCTGGTGTCCAGGGTGAGAAATGTTGAGGAGTGAAAATACATACTAAGCACTAAAGGGTCCAAGACCAAAAGTAGCAATATAAAGAAAGTAAATATGGCCAAATACATGGGTTAATTAGTACTTTTCTAGCTTAGGAATCATATGAATAGTAGTATGCAATCAAGACTAAATTATTACCCAAAGTGTGTGATTTAGTTTCTATAGTTTACACCTTTAATTACATATTAGATTAAGCGGTGTGTAGCAATATATCTTATTTCAACGGAGTTGAAAATATAATTTAGTATTTATATTACATTATCATTGTTAGATAATTAATAACCTTTTAATCTCTCCAACACATAATGAAATTACAATAGAAGTTTAACTTAGCATTAAAAAAATCATAATAAATTAAAAAATAGGTCTCCTTCTAATGTGATGTTCTGTTAAGAAATAGAAACCTAGTTTTATATGCATAATAAAGTTCATATTTTTTATCATAATCATGAATGATAATATTATTCTACTTTCTCATGGTTCGTTTGGACCAATTTAAGATAAGGTATAGAAAATTTCATTCAAAGTTAGATCATGCATTATTGGCCAATTGTTTTCCTTCTCTTACGAAAAGGTACTCTTTGTCTTGGTCACTAATAGATTCTTCTTATCAGATGACTTTCAATTTGATTTTTTATTGAATGGACATATAATAATCCTAAAAATCTTAAGTTCGAATTTTTTCTCTATACACTCCATCTCAATCATGAGTAAATAATGGGTCATATTATTTGAGTTTGAAATCTAGTACCTCATCCTCATGGTGAATCGAGATAGATTGAATAGAACGATAATGTTATTTCTTGTACCACCTTATTTTTTATAATTTATGGTAGATATGAGTTTTTCTATAGAAACCATGCACACGAATCTTCCTCTTATGAATTGCATAGACTTTGTGAGTACCTTGATTGTTTTCCATTCAAATTTCGCCTTTAGACCTGAGTTTCCTTACAGTGACATATGCTTAAGGTGGAGGAGGTATAAAACACTCATGGTGCACAAATATAGGTTCTTATGCATTAGAAAATATTGGGGATAAAGTCACTAAAGAAACTTTTTATCTCCTTCACTTCAAATAGGTTTTTAATTAAATCAAGAAAATTGAGGATTCTAATACTAGAATTAATAAATTACTTGATGTTTTGGTTATCTTTTTACATAATTATAATGTGTTTTTTTACTAAAAAGCATTGCCTTGCTAAAGAAAATATGATTTTACAATTACTCCAAGTGTTTCGTTGCAATATTTTAGAAGCCAAGATAGTGGCATGTGAGATGCTTCTTACTTTGAATGTTTTAGGGGAAGTGACTTTGTAGATGACTATTGATAAAGCTCCTAGTATTGATGGGATTTTTTGTTCCTTTTATCAAATTGTATGGGACATTATCATCCACCTTCATTTAATTTTCTCTTATCTCCCAACTACCTTTTATCTTCCCTAATCATCCGTAACCCACATTAACCTCCCAAAACCCTAATCTCACATCGTAAGGGCTCTTTGTATTGATCTGATCAATACTCCACCACCCAAATCAACAGAACGATGTTATTTCCAGTGACCCTTTTAAGTCACCTCCGACCCTATAAATATGGCCATACCTCTCCTCTCATGAGGATGCAATTTTTGAGACTTTGAGATTTCTTGCAATCTTGGCTTCATTTCTTGCTCTTCTTTGTAGATTTTGTCACCACATTTGAGCTACTTTATAGATCTTGTGCATCACCTTTAGAGATTTGAATCTCTTTCTTTCCATGGTATCATTTTTTTACATGCTTGGAGCCCCCATTACCATCCTATCATTATTGTGCATCAGCCTTGCAGGTTCATTTTCCATCTCAGAGCTCTGCCCTTATATCATTCATCTTCTATTTCTTTCTGCAGATCATCATAGCCATCCATCTTTATCCCTTAAATCATAGATCACCCCTGGTCATCATCGACTCAGTATATTCATTTCCGATCTGATCCACCTATGTTTTATTTTCTATCATTTATCATGTTAGCTATCCACTTTATGATCCCACAACCCCTTAGATCTTCTTTCCATTCTACACGCTTATTTCTTAAAATTTCACTTCAATCACACCTAGTCGCTATCAATATTCCCTGGTCGTTGGAGAATTGATCGGAAGTTATCACTTTTATAATTAATTTTATCAATTTTCTTGCATCCTTTATGTTTCACTCAAATCCAGACTCTTTGCATCATCTTAACACAATATTAAGTCCCAAATATTCTTCAAAATAGTTCCTTTAGGTCTGGTTAGCATATGGATTTGCACACATGCAAATGACATGCAATAGTGTGGGAACGAAGTCCCTCCTCAGTGAAGGTGAGGCTGCCTTTATTGAAAACCAAAACTGCATCTACACCTATACATTAAAAATTGTATGTGGGGGGGTGTTTTGGAACATCAATGGAAAGAAAAGTGAATGAGGGAGATGGAATGGAATGAAGGAAAGGAGTGGAATGGAATCAACTGAAAGAACATGCAAGATTTAGGTAAAAACAGAGCCTAATATTGCATGAAGAGGAAATATGAATAACCAACACAAATAAAATGGAGTTTGAGTTAGCCAAACAAGAATGTGTAAAAGGGAACACACATGAGCAAGTAGATAATCAGAGCTTGATCACTGTGAACATAGAATAAATGATTAATAACACTAACAATAAGATCAAAGATAATATTTGCATGCAAGATTCGAACACCTAACATCTAATGAACATAAGAACATCAAATGTTACAAGAGACAATGAATGAGACACAAAGTTCATATTTCATTAACTCCAAAATGTTTTTCACAAAATAACACAAAGTTTCTTCCTAAAACAAAGCTTGCACAAAAGTATTTTCTTCTCCTCTCTCAAAGTCACCCTTTACAAATGAGTCCCTCACTTCCTTTTATAACCCAAAAGTTGGTTACAAAGTAGTTAGGGTTTTAAATGCATATTAAATAAGGAACTTAAGTGACCTTTGATTTTTTTAACAACTTTATTAAAAAGTGACTAAAAATAAAAACCACTTAAGTTAAAAAGTCATTTAAGGAAAAATACATAAATAAAAGAAATGGGTACATGTGGACCCACTTAAATGACTTGGATGCACACGTAGACATCATAGTCAGCAATGCGCCACCCAGATCAAGACACATAGGATTAGTGCCTTATCCATTGGGCCAAGAGTACACTTATCCTGATCGTACGGGAATGAACTCATTGACTGTGCTCCGCAATCCTCCAAATGAGAAGAGTGTTGAGCTTGAAACTTGAGCAATTCATCCACCCCTTTGTCTGAGCAATATTTTGGTGTGAGAAAGTTTGTCTTCATTCGCATTCACATTCACAATTACACACAATTCTCCACATGCTCCGAATAGCTTTCCACGATGAATTATTCATTTGTTACAAGACTGTAGTCATTACGCCATTTTTTCAAACACTTGATGTGCTTCCTCATAACTTGTGTGAGTGATTCGATGCTATTACAATCCTTCAACAGGGTGCCTGTAATATCTCTGGAACTGGTAAATCACACGTTATTAACATGAATTGCCGGCACTATTTGGAACATTGGCTCTTTGTGAGTGGTAAAATAAACTAGTGGCGTAACAATAATATCATGCATGATTCTAACAAATGATTTGATTATCTTTACAACAGTGATAGTTCTGATGCTCTAGTATAATAATAATTTATCAGCTTTGAATGCATCGGGTACTACCGTACAGAGAATAAAGTAATTTTTGAACCTGTTATATGATGGTTTATGATGAATCCCAAAACAATTGGCTCATTAGTCACACTGATTGATGACTTTAACTTCCAGGAAAATGTACCAAAATTTAAAAGCCTTTCACGGATCATCTTCTGTTTTGAATATTTCTCAAGAAAACTGCTAAAACCTTTTTCATCTAAAATAGGCATGAACAGTTCCTTAACAAGTCTCAAATGGCAGCGAAAAAAAATGAACTAAACCCTAACCTGTGGAGGTTAGGGAACTATACAAAGTAGATCACCACCATGTGCCAAAACACTCTTATCAATACTGGAACATCCTCCAAATACAGGACCAAAAGAAATTGTTATGCATTTTAATGGAACTGAGGTTCGACCAACCAAACTCAGGAGATACCGAGGGTATTGTTCAACCCAAGAGATTCAATAGAGTACAAAAGATGCAAATCATTTCAGATTTTGTCAATTTTGGAAGATTTGACCACAGGATTAGCCTTAGAAATGCTCTCGCGACCAGCAGTCTTGAAGTCGAAAGTACAACTATACTTCTCGGCATAACGGTGCAAGCTACAAAAGGTGTTTGAGCAACTTTAGTGTGTTCATGAATGCACGATGTGTGTGAGTTCGAGTTTTTGTTCAAGGATGAGCTCGAGTCGAGCTAATGGAGATGGGAAATAGTGAGGTTTCCATGAACACAATAGAGCTTGGCTCAAGCTTGGGAATGTCGAATGGGGTTTCCCACGAACAGAAAAATATGAACATGAACAACCCAGACTTCAAAAAGACTTTAGTTTTGAACTTGAGTTCAAATTTTGAGCACCATGCAAGAGCCTATGATCAAAATGATCAAGTTGCATGTAAGTCGCCATCCATTTCACACTGCCCAAGCATGAGAAAAATCACTTTCTCCATTATTAACTCATGGGATTCAAACACGGGTTTGGATAGTTACCGTCCCTTGTAAGAATTGGAGGGAGTTTGTGTTAGTGATTGCGTGCAAATAGTTCATGCTCAGCCAGTGCCAAAAATATTGAAAGCCTCATGACTCGTAAACCCAAGGATGCATGTTGCTTTGTCAGTTTACCAAACCTTCTGGAAACCATAGTGCAATTTCCTTTGTTGCACTTTCAACAAAATCATAACCATGAATGACATTTCTTCTAATCCCCAACAAAGTCACCTCTAATGGTTCCAGGATAAGAAGCTAAAGGATTTGTGGCTCTAATAATTTTCTGACTAGTTGCAACTACACCTTTACCAGCCCCCCCCCAAACCATAGCCACCACTGAGCCATAAATTATGTACTCAACCAACCCAACAAAGAATGGTTTCGAGGAGAGATCATCATAGTGATTTTCAACAAATGACCTCTCCACACAAATCATTTTCAGATCTTTTAGATAAAACCCTTTCTTCTCAAACCGAGAAATGATTTCACCCACCAGTCCTCATTGAACGCCATCAGGATTGATCACGACAAAAGTCTACTCCATCTTTTCTTCGCTACAAATTTCAACAAAATTTGTAATTATGTTGGAAGAGAAATGAACACACAATATCACTTTTCTTTACTTAGGTTGTAGAAACATGTCTACAACTGTGTGTGGGCTATTTTATTTAACTTGCATGGGATGTGTTGGACAACGTGTGCGTGGAATGTCTTCTTTTGACCTGCGTGGATAACTACATGGCCTTTTCTTTCTGGTCTCCTTTTTCTCATGCATGGAACTAATCCTTTCTTGGACGCGTGGGCTTCCTCGTTGGCTGCGTGGAAAGGGATTTTTTATTCTTTGTTTTATTGGAAACTTCTCCCTTTTGCCCCCACACATGGCCTGTTCTTGTTCTTAATACCTGCGCACTTTTAACAACTTGTTCTCCAACTGTGTTTGGACTATTTTTAATCTTTAAAAACTGTTCTTTCCTTTTCCCTCTAGGCACATGGAAAATTCTGCTTGGGTTGTGCATAGAAAATCTATTCTCTTTTGCTGGCATGGGTTTTCTTTGCCCAATGCGTGGAAATCTTCCTTCATATGGCCAGGCGCGACTTCTTTCTTCCTCTGGCATGGAAATCTTCTTCCTTTTTTATTTAAAAACTGTATTATATTTCCCTTTCTCCCAATGCACAGTGTGTGGACAGGTACGTGGGAGCTAGTTTTCTCCCCCACGTGGTCTCCTACTCCTTCTTTCTCCTTCCTATCTTTTCCTCCACCCAAGGCGTGGAAAACTATTTTGACTATTCTTAAAACTGTTCTATATTTAAAAACTTGTTCTTCTCTCCCTAGGCACGAGGAAAGCTTCTTGAATGGGCTGTGCACCTCCTCTAATGCATGAAAACTTGTAAAGAAAACAAATTTCTTCGGACTGCTCTTACTTCCTTGGCTGCGTGGAAAGTTGTTTGATCTTGGTTATTCCTTCTCTCTACAGAAAAATGCGTGGAAGATTGTTGGATGTGACAAAATATTGTGTCCTTCAGAAGAAATAGGAAGCAAAGCTTTGCATGATTTGTTCCAATGAGTTTGACAGAGGAAGTTATGGGGATTAATCCAACTTCCTCTTTTCCCGTATAGTGGGCTTAAGTGCCAGGGGAAATGGGGAAAGCAACGAACAATTGCCAACGGGAATGGCAAAGTGGGCTGGCAATTCCCGTTCAATTTCCCCATGTGGGAAATTGGGGAATTTCTTTCCCGTTAGCCAATCCAGGATTTGGCAATTGGTGGAGAAAATACCACGTGTGGGAAAAATGAAGAAAATTTCTAGGAAAGGGGAAAACCGGGTTTGGGAAGCCAAATTGGCTTCCCGACAGTTGGAAGCGTAAGCTTACTTCCCCGACAGTTTAAAATTTGTTGAATGAACTTTTAATTTATATTTGTTTAATTAAATACTTCTCAAGTTATTTAAAAATTAACTTTATCAAACAAGAAGCAATTAATTAATTAAATATTAATTAATTAATTTTAATGTATTTTAACGCGTTTTAAAGCTTGGCGGGAAGAGTTCTCGCCCAAAAAGGATGAAACGAAGACCGAAACGATCACAAAAATGAGACGATCGCGATGAGGGCAATGAACCATGCAAAGTAACACTTTTCAAAATTTTCATTTTTTTATTATTTTAAAACAATTTTGTGAAGTCAAAACTTGCTAATAACAGGTCTATTTTTCTTGCATTTATTTTTGGACTATACTTACCCAGTCGTTGTCGACCCAATCAGGTTTGGTTCATTTTTTCATCATTTACTATTATCATATCTACATTTATCTTATCTACTTCATATCATATTCTTTTTTACAGTTCAAATTCTATTATATCTTATCGCTTATCCATTGTTATTTTATGTATCTTTTATCAAAACATGGTTTTACATCCATCCCAGGAAGTTTTCACTTCTCGAGACCAACATTGTTGGGAAACCCACCATCCTATTTACTAATCCTTCTTTGTGTCGAGTTTCTCTCTGATTTGTAGGTCATCAAGCTCACTGTGAGGAGGATATTTTGTGCCCATGTCCATCATCATCCCATCTAGTGGTAGCTTTAAACCCTCTTATTATTGGATTTTCTTGTTTTCTCTGTTACCATTTCACTAATCCGAAATAGGAACGAGAAAATTTGATCAAAATTATAGATCACCTCGACCACCATCATCTTCTATCACTTATTGTTTTTATCTCATGGCTTTCCTAATGCAAACCACTCGAAAAAAAAGGGAAAATTTAGACACCAATTTTTGGTATCCCTTGTCCCTCACCTTGCATATGTTCCCCTTCTTCATCATTCCTCACACATATATCTCTCTTCCCATTTGAATTTCCCACTTTCCTACCTTACCCCATCATTTATTTTATTTCCCCAATTCACCCTTAATCCCTAATCACCCTTAATTATCCTTAAACCTATTCATTAACCCTTTTTATCCTCTCTAAGAACCCTATTTACTATCCCTACATTTTCATCCACCTTAATTTAATGTGTTCTTAACTCCCACCACCTTTTATCTTCCATAAGCATCCCTAACCCATTGTAGACACCTAAATTCCACTTTTGCAATCTTATTGCCAAAACACACGCAAATCACTCTCATTCTTACCAATTCCATTATAATTAGTGATTTCCACCAATTAACTAACGTTTCTTACTACTTTGGTCAATTAACAACGTTTTTTTAGTTACCAAACCTCTTTCGCATTCAAGTTGCCACTTTATGACTAATTGTAAGTCAAAATCCTCTTCAAAATAGACAATTAGTGATTATTAGATAATTAAGCCTATTTTTCCCTTGTTTTAGTCAATATACCCTATTATTGGCTCAAAACCCTCTAAAATCCATTCAATATCACCCCACTTCTCTCCAAAATGTCTCATTAAGCTTCAAAATCTTATCCTAGCCTCCTAGTTGACCCTAAGCAGTTGATTAAGGCTCCACACATCTTAATCACTTGGTAATTCACTAATTGTGATTAGTAAAGCTTAATCATGATTATCAAAGCTTAATCATGTTTAACAATTCTAATCTAATTTTTTATTTTAGTCCCACATGCACCAAAATACAAGTTTTCCCCAAATGGAAAACTATAAAAAGGGCTCACCTTACCTTAATTTTGTACACCATGCTTTGATTTGCATATCATATAAGAAATATGATTTATAGCCAAGCTCAATCCTTTCCTAAAACCTTCAACAAGGTTAGTATATGGATATCTAAAGTGACTTTGTAAGTCATTTGGAGAGGCCATTTCACCTTGTTTGGAGTAGCAATAAACCCAATTTGATTTTCCTCTTAGGTCTATTTGGGTCTATGTTAATCAATTAAACATATTAGTAGGCATGATTAGTTACATTTTGAATTGTATTCATGTTAGTTAAGCATTCCATTAAGCTTCTATCTTTAGTGTCACATTCCTAGACTTAGAGCCTTGACTAGAGGTGGCAATGGTGTTAGAATTTCTCAGTTATTCATGTAATTTTCTTTGTAAAGTTTAGGGTGTTTTCATTTGGCATGCCTGGTGGGACAATTCCCCATTGCTTTCAATTTTTAAAGCTTTTTAACTTAGTTTCAAACAATTTCATTTCAAGTTTTATAGCTTAGCTTCAAGTTTCCTAGATTAATTTCAAGTTTTCTAGTTTAAATTCAAGCTTTCTAGAGTACTTTCAATATTTTTAGATTAGTTTATCAAGATTTTTAGATTAATTTCAAAGTTTTAGAGTAATTTCAAAGATTTTTTAGATCAATTTTCAAGCTAGGTAGTTGTTTCAACTAGATTTGTAGTATAAGTTGTGTTTCACATTATTTGCAGGATATAATGAGGCGAAGCCCTGTCAAAATTTCCCCAAAGTGCCAAAGTTTTGATCTTTTTCAAGAAAATATGTTCAAAACTCAGATTTTGAGCATCTTTAGGAAAGGGTGCACCTATATAGAAAAAAGTGTGTTTATGCAACTAAGGGTGTGTATGTGTAACAAAATCTATGTTTTTGCACTACTGGGTGTGCCTGTGCAACACTGGATTTTGGCCTTTGAGTGTAAATTACGCCTGTGCACTACAGGATACGCCTACACCTCACTAGATGATCATGTGCACCACTGACTATGTAAAATTGACAAAAGATGCACCTATGTAATACTGTTTGTGCATGCGCACTATTGGGTACGCCCATGCTCTATAGAGTGCGTCCATGCACTAAAAAGTGTGCATGTGCACTAAGGTAAAACTCTCTTAAAATAAAAAATTTCAATTTATGATTTTTAGGATCTCTATCATTTCTTAAAGGTTTTTAGTTGCCGTTTTGGTCAAAATTCCAGATTTTAGAGCAATATTCTTAACAAAATTTCCTTAGGGTTTGATAAGGGATTTTTTATTAAATTGGCTTAGGGTTCGATGAGTGATTATGTTTTCATACTTTTTTTGAGTTTGGAATAGGGTTATGGATGATCTTCTCTTGCACCTAATGTGATCTTAAGAATCAAAAGCACCTCTAAACCACTTTTTGCTTCTTAGGAGTAAGTAGGAACAATCATCATTCATTTTGTATTTAAGGGAATAAACTTTCATTTTTTTAAACATGTACTTGATCTTTTAGTTTAAGATTTTTTTCACTTAATAAATAATAAAGGATAAAATTTATGTATGCTCTCCCCTTGCACCTAGTGTGATCTTTGGAACCAAAAGCAATTTTAGTCTTTCATTAAGAAGCACTTGGATTAATTGGGAATAAATCTTGTTTTTGCAAATGTTGATGGTACTAAGTGGATTTACAAGTCTTTTCATTGCTATCTTTCTATGATATTGTGAATATTATTGAACTACTAACCATTTATGTGAAGGACCTAAAACAGTTTTCAAAGAAAGAAGGGCTCTCTTCAAACCAAATTCTAACATTCACTTGTGTTATAGGTTTCCATTGGTTGTCTAAACCAAATTGCTTAATCAAAAAAATAAAAAACACACCAACACACAAATTCAAAACACCGTATTGCAGGTTTTGGTTAAGATATGCGGCTCATCCACTTTAAATTAGGACATAATCCCTTTGGCATAATCCTTAAACTATAACAATGGGGGTGCTCCTAGGAACCCTAAAGTAGTTCACGTAAGAGGGAACCTTATGATCGAAACAGGAAAGTGTTTTACACTACCGACTTGACTAGTACGCCTTGAAAGATTAGAGTCAAAGTTATTTCCTTTGTGACCCCAGTGATAATACACATGAATGCACTAGTTTCTCATTGTATTAGAAGGGGGTAAAGTAAATCCAAGATACTCCTTGGGAAACCTTGTTAAATCGGGCTCGCAGAAGTAAACTTGTGACACATAGAGAGAGCCCCTAGGAAAGCTTGTCGGCTTAAAGATAATTTTGTCTTAGATAGTATACTTGAATGCTCTCACAAAGTGACAACTTTTTTGGATTAAAAATCTTGTTTTTATAATAAGGGAAAGAATCTCTTAAAGTTGAAACCACGTGATATTTCATCACGAAATATATTTAGTGTTACTTTGACCTAGTTTTTCACTTGTCCTAAGACCCTAACTAACTAAGGAAGAAAAATTACAAGACTAAGGAAAGCTAACACCATTTCCACCTCTAGTCAAGGATCTAAGTTTAGGAATGTAACACTAAATATACAAGCTTAATGGAATTCTTAACTAACATGAATAGAATTCAAAATCTAACTAATCATGCCTACTAATATGTTTAATTTCCTAGCATAGACCTAAATAGACCTAAGAGGAAAATCAAATTGGGTTGGTTGCTACTCCAAAAAAGGTGAAACAACCTCTCCAAATGACTTACAAAGTCACTTTAGATATCCATCTACTAACCTTGTTGAAGTTTTTAGGAAAGGACTGAACCTGGCTTATAGATCATATTTATTATATGAGATGCAAATGAAAGCATGGTGTAAAGTATTAAGGTATGAGGTGTAACCTTTTTTATAGTTTTCCATTTTGGGAAAACTTGTATTTTGGTGCATGTGGGAATAAAATACCAAATTAGATTAGAATTACTAACCAGGATTAAGTTTTTCTAATCACAAATAGTGAATTACCAAGTGATTAAGGTGTGTGGACCCTTAATCAACCACTTATGGTTAACTAGGAGGCTAGGATAAGATTTTGAAGCTTGTTGAGACATTGTGGAGAGAAGTGAGGTGATTTTGAGTGGTTAGAAGATGGGTTTGAGCCAATAATAGGGTATATTGACCAAAACAAGGACAAAATAGGCTTAATTAGCTAATAATCACTAATTGTTTGTTTTGAAGAGGATTTTGACTTATGATTCGACGTAAAGTGGCATCTTGAATGTGAAAGAGGTTTGGTGATAAAAAAGTTCTTGTTAATTAATCAAAGTGGTAAGAAATGTTAGTTAATTAGCGTAAATCACTAATTATAACCAAATTGGTAAGAATGAGATTGATTTGTGAGTGTTTTGGCAATAAGATTGCAAAAGAAAAATCTAGGTGTCTACATTTTCCCCTGTTTGAGGTGAAGTTAGTGACTTCACTTCAAATATAGCATACAAGCATAAACAAGTAAATTTTTGAAGAAAAATAGCATGATGAAGGATGCCCCCTCAAGTTTCGATGGGGTGATAGAAGAAGTCAATTGACAATCGAAAATATGATCTAAATGGATAAAATAAAATAGAATAGAAGGGGTGTGAAACCTTTGGCTATTTAGAAGGAATAAGGATAGGGATAAACATGGTTGTTTAGTGCCCTAGGTGATTTGGAAGAAAAATTAGTACTGATAATAAATGATAATGGAGAAGAAATGAGAATGGAGAATATAGGTCAAGCCCAATCTTTGCTTCCAACCTTTCGATAAGCAACTTTGTTGTATCATTTTTCCCCTAGATCTACATCATCGGCCTTTATTAAAATAAACAAAAGTGTAAGATAACATGAAAAGCTAAATTACTAATAATTGTTTATTACTAAAAATATGTAGCTCCATTCAACATACATTATGCAATGAAATGCGAGAAACTAAACTAGCTAACCTAACAGAGAAACTAGTACAATCACATGTACTCAAACAAACAACATTTAAGACACGTGTACCAATGTTTTTGTTATCAAGTTGTGGTTCCCAAATGTTTGTGTTGTAATGACAAGGGTTAAAAATGGTGCCCCAAGAAATGATACATGCGAGGGGAATAACAAAGGAAACAATTAGTCCCATGAAAAATATTTCATGCACTATGACACATTCTCTGGAAACTCATTGTTACATAGGAGTATCAATGTAGTAAGCAACCTAGATTTTATTAATGGAGGTAGATCATGATGACCCCGTAAATTGTTTGAAACCAGAACATGCAAGAACCTTAAAAAGATGCTTTTATAGGAAAAATTTTGATGTTCGTGGATAATGCATTTGACATAGGCCTTAGCCGCGTGCATGTTGTTTACCATTTTTTGCAAAATTTTAAATTTTTACAATTTTTTGGATTTTTAATGATTTTACCAGGTTTTTTGGGTTTTTTGAAAAAAATTATATTTTTTGAAAAAAATTAAATTTTTACGAAGAAGGTATTATAGAAGAAATAACGAAGCCATGAGACCTCATTAAAAGTCACCGTAAGGGAAAAATATGCCCCATGTAGTAGAAAAGGTTGTCGGAAAGCAAAACATGCCCCAACATAGCAAAAGGGGTGTAAAAATAATTATTTATTTAAAATAATCATCGCGACGAGTTGGAGAAGAATGTAGAAGAACCACGATGGCTCCAAGGTGCCTCAAGGTTGAGAAACATGTCGCGGGAGGTAAAATTGGTATATAATCTATCTTGGCCAATTCATTTACAACATTCACTTACCATTTTACTGTCAATTTGAGCTCTGACCTATGGGAGGAAATGACGAGGGTGCATAATCAGAGACACCATGTGGATCATGTGAGAGACTACATGAGGATCCCATCGGATGGAACACATGTACACAAAGCTCCTTTTGTACCACATTCCTTTAAAACATTTAATTCTTCATTCAAATTTATTTTTTAGGGTAAAAATAGGGAAAAATTCGGGGGGGGTGTACCTATGCTGGCACTTACATGGGCACATATGCACTGGTGTAAATATGGGTGCACCTATGCAATTATTTGTTTTTCTTTATTTCTTTATTTTTACTTATTGTGGGGGCGCGTATGTGTTGGTGCAAATAGGGGTGTGCCTATGCACCATTTGGTCACGGTGGGCACATTTGTGCTGGTGCACAAAGGGGTGTGCCTATGCAAATGTTCTATTTTTTTTTCCTTTTTTGGTTTTTCTAATGGAGCATGGGCACACATGTGATAGTGCACAAAGAGGTGTGTCTATGCAAGATTGTATGTGCCTACGCACTAAGGGTTTTTGAGGAGAAAGGAGAATGCACCTATGCACTGAGGAATGTGCTAGTGTAATAAAGAGTTTGCTGGTGCAATGGGTGTGCTTATGCACTATGAGGTGCATTGGTGCACTCAAGGGTGTGCCTATACATAAAAGACACTTCAAAACTGATGTTAGAAGAAAAAGAAGGTTTTTGGAAACCCTGAATGGTAAAAAATAGATGAATTATAAGAAAAATAGAAGAATTTGATGATAGAATAGAAAATTAGATGATAGAATAGAAGAATAAAATCATAATAAATGACCTGACTGGCCCTGCAGGTGAACTTGGAGGTACTAGAGACACAGGAGTGACAGGGGTGGCTCTAGGCCTATGAAGCGATGTTCAACCAACGCAACCAAATTTTCTTGGAGATCACCTTGGAGGTGACTAGTTTATCTTACGTGGCCCACATGTCGTAGATTACCTTAGATCACGGCCTGCTCATGGCCTTAGCCGAGAGGTGGCAAAGCAAGAGTCAGAACTTCTATCTTCCTACTAATGAGATGAGTATTACAGTGGAGGATGTATGGCATATCCTACAAGTCCATAGCTAGGGTCGCCTGATCACCTATGATGGTTGCCAAGAAAGCATTTAGCGATGGATAGTCGAGCTATTTGGAGTGGTAGACATACCCTACCGGGTATGATAGTCTTGATTAAGAGGTGTATGGCCGATCAGCATCTGGTACGGGTACATGTATTCTTATTAGCTCTTGTCAGTAGCATATTATTTCCTGACAAGACCGGTGCATGATTCCCTCTAGGTCTCACTGGAGTGATTCACGACCTACTTTAGGGAGAGGTGTACTGTTAGGGTAAGTGTATAATAGCTCATTTATACTCTGATTTGTACTTGATAGTATACCATGGGCAGAGGTCAGTGGGTCCCACCAATTTATTAAATATTTGGGCTTGGGATCACATTGTGATTGGACATCCTTTAGGAGCATTGAGATCTTGAGTTCTTGGAGAACCATCTGCCATGAGTTGGGTTACAGATAGGGATGATGTTCGCAGCCATAGGGGGGACACAGATTACTACAGGAAAGAGTTTGATGAGGTATAGCCTCATATGATCACATGGCAGCCCTACAGTTTGTACTAATGGCCTTAGGATGTTGTTGACTTGAGTACTATTATCATGGATCATTTCATTCTTGGGAGCAGGAACTACATCTTGGAGTGGTACAAAGTAGACAGGGTCCAACATCAGTTTGGTCTCATCCATCGGATTCCTGGTGGTGAGATGTGGTATACATGCATATTCAGAGAGGTATTTCAAATGGGGCCTTGGATCAGGTTAGGATGAGCATGCACTAGATTTTTACATGTGGTTCCATAGCCTTGGGTACATCGGGCATAAATAGTGGATCCAGGGACAACCCCAAATTATACAATGTGGTATGAGAAAGTACCACCACGTAGATTGACTATACTGAAGGAGGTATTGGATGTAGTAGCACAGGGGGGCATGTCCTAGATCCTAGGGCACATGCATAGGCTCAGGTAGATCCATAGGGAGGACCACATAGAGGGGTACCAGTGTAAAAAGTGTTAGTCTAGCAGTAGGTCTTAGTACAATAGCAGGTAGTGGTGTGGCCACAAGTGTTGGCACAATGGATGCCCCTTCAGACTCCATTAAGGTCCCCATTGCAAGTACTTCCATCACCCCTCATGCAATTCCATGACACAATCCACTAGGAGGTGGAGGATATGGTAGAGGTGGTAAGGAGATGGAGGAGGATATTTAGGATGTATAGGATGGTGGGTAGGTGGTTGGTTGCCTTATAGCAGCAACTACAACAGGTGACAACCCTACAACTCTAAATGGTTGTTGAGAGGGACCATGATTATACTTAGAGAGACCAAACCATTATAGATGGGGATCATCTTGTGATAGAGTGAGATCAGGCCAGTTTGGAGAGATTATAGGCTATAATAGAGTGAGACCAGGTGATCACAGATAGTCTATAGCTATAGGAAAAGAGGGATCGGGCTATAACAGAGAGGGATCATGCTATAGTAGAGAGGGATTAGGTTGTAACAGACAAGACCCAGTTGCAGATAGAGCTAGACAGCTCGAGAGTAGAGTGTGATGCGTTGTAGCAGGAAAACATTGCCTCAAGATTACATATGATGATTAGGCACAATACTACTATAACAGGTGAGGCCACATACTATAGAATGTAGTACTATGTGGTAGTCCCAACCGAGAAGAGAGTTCTCAAGTATAGCTAGATATCAAGTAGCTTGTCATGATCTAGATCCCATAGGCCATCGCGATCAGTGTGATCTATACAGGGTCCTTCAGGATAGTAGGCTTCAAAGAAACATGGGTCAGCACAGCATGGTGTAACACCTTCTACACATCCAGCATCGCAGATGCCCTCACCTAGCAGTGGACCAAGACAAGGTAGTCCCTGAGAGGGTGAGATTTGTGGTTGACTCTCTTATTGATGTACTAGATGTACATTTTTGGTGTATCGCCTCGATATGAAGGCATACTTTTGTGTGGATGTATAGGTATTATTTTTTATCATGCCTCATGATGAAGGAACATTGTTGTACATATATACTTTATATAGTTCTTTTTAGTATGCCTCGTGATGAAGGAACTTTTTTGTATAGATGCCCATGATGGCTCATTATATCAGATGCACTTTTAAGACACACTATTTTGTACATGGACATTTATATTTTTATGATGTATGATGATAGATGGGTTACTGATGTACCACATGTTGTTTATGAGATATCATGCTTAATCTCTTATGTTTTATGTTTGCATCACATGTTTTTTAGATTATGAGATAGCCTTAGCTAATGTCATATTGCATGTTGATCAGATAATTTGACTAAAACATGTTTATATTCTTGATATTGGTGTGGGGGGATATATTTGTGATCATGTGCAACCCCTCTTGCCCCATTGATGATACAGTACTTGATGATTAGCTTTAGCAAACATGTGTGATGTAGACTTAGCATTTATTGATATATGATGTATAGATATGATGGGTTTATGTGATATGGTGATGAAATGATAATAAAAATGTACAAGTAAAAATAATAAGCACAATTTAACCAAACCTAATCAAAGCAACACATTTATCTACAAGTATGCAAGATAAAATGAACTCAATACAATGCACCACAGATTAAAATGACATTCAATTTAATTAAGCAAGTGAATCTCACTTAAAGTACACAATACAAAAAATCAATGCAACTAAAAACCATACAAACCAATAACTAAAAGTAAGCAAAATACTACTTTGTTTTTATAGGACAATATTGGTACCTTTTTTGTTGTTTTTGGTTTTATCTCTAAGATAATTATCTATTTTATTGGAGTTTTCTACGAACTGTATTTGAATGTTTTGATCTTTCCAAGAAATATATATGTATTTTTTGGGGTTTTTAAAAGTTATACAAATGTTTTTGATACTTTCTAAAAAAATTCCAAAGTGAACATGTAAGGAAATAAAGAAACATGGATGCCCCCAACATTAGATAGGATATTCAAGGGTAGAATGCCATGTGTTATGTACTAGAAGTGACATTATGAAGTTTCATCCAACATGAGATGGGATCATTCAAAGTTAAATTATTTTCATTCGAAAGGTTAGATTAGTTGGATAGGGGCAAAGAGGGAGAGGTTAAATTAGCCAGATTTTGTTTTAATTTTTTTTCTTTTCTTAATATTTTAGAGACCCCATACTTAATAAAATAAGTGCTTAAGATGCATTGTGTTTGTGGGTTATTTAAGCTCTTGGTCATCTACATGGGCTAGCTTATAGGCACCTGAGATGAACTTGGTAACCATAACATATGGTCCTAGCCAATTGGGCTCAAATTTCCCTTTATTTTCATGATCCTTATTAGTGTTCTTATGATTCTCTTTTAACACCAAGTCCCATACCTAAAATTGATGAGGTATGACTCTTTTATTGTAGCTTCCAGGTAATCAAGCTTGATACACTTTAAGGTGTTTGAGATCATGAATTATTTTCTCATCTAATAGCTCCAACTCTATCATTTGAGATACTCTGTAGTCCTCCTCTTCATTCAGGTAGTCCCTTAGCTCAATACGCAAAGAGGTGATCTCAATCTCTAAAGTAAGTACAAACTTGACAAATACTAAGGATTATGGAGTGACACCTGTGAGGGTGCTTATAGATTATCTAAATGCACATAGGGTAGGGTGAATTTGTAGGCATCAGTCACGACCTATCTTGTTCACCATTTTCTCCATAATTTAAATGAGGGTTTTATTGGAAGCTTCAGCTTTCCCATTACCTTGAGGGTAATATGGGGTCAATAACTTGAGGGAGATTTGAAATTGTTTACAGAGTGCTTTCAGAGTTTTATTCTTGAACGACTTACCATTATCAGTGATAATAGTAGGGGGGAATACCATATCGACAGATAATATGGTTCACGATAAATTTAGAGATTTGGGCACCTTCAACATAGGTGAGAGGAACAACCTTTATCCATTTCATAAATTAATCAGTTGCAGTAATGATGAATTTATGACCATGTGAAGAGACAGGGTTAAGTTTTCCTATTAGATCAAGACCCCACTTTGATAACGGCTAAGGGGTTATGATAGGATGCAAGGATTGTTCTAGCGCATGTATCAAGTTTTCGTACTTTTGAAAATCCACACACTTCTTCACATGGTTACAATAGTCATGTTCTATGGTATGCCAATAGTATCCTACTCTGAGTATACAATCCCATTAGTATGAGCCCCACAGACACCTTCGCACAACTCTTTAATTATTTGGATAGATTTGTCTAAATTTAAACATCGCAAAAAAAATCCTTTCGTAGCCTCGATGGAAGAGGGTGCCCCCAAGTAGGGTATAGCGGGCTATACATTGGATGAGGTTTCATTTTTCAGCATGGGAAATGTTAGTGGGAAATTTCCATCATGGAGGTAAGTAAATATTTCAGTGTACCATGGGGAAAGGGACCAACAAATTTGCTCACCAAATAGGAATGTGGTATGTCGTATGTTGGCGTTCTTAGATGTTTAACGAATAATGACATATCATTGTTCCCTAGTGTGATACTCAACATGGAAACCACTTTATCCATGGCATTAGTTGCTCTAATATGTGCTCTTGGTATTTTCTCAAATGTTATCTGCTCAAATTACTCCTTCAAAGAATCAACCATCCTTTTGTATGGAATAAGTTTCTCGTCTTTTACCTTGTATTCATCTATGACTTGTTTTATAATGAGCATTGAATCACCAATGCAATTGACTCATCTGATATCCCATTTGATGGATAGCTTCATCCATGTGATTAGAGCTTTATACTCCGTTATATTATTCATACATGGGAACCTGAGATGGAACGCTTGGGGAATCAAGTCTCCCGTTGGATTGATTAAAAAAACTTTGGCACCTGAACCATGAAAGGTAAAGGAGCCATCAAATTATAGTTTCCAAACAATAGATTTGTCAAGGTACATGATGGAGGCATCTGGTAGTTCTAGACTCAAAGGCTCGGTACCTTGTAGTGTAGCTTCTACTAGATGATCTGCTAAGACTTGTCCTTTTACTAAATTTTGATGTACATACTCAATGTCTAACTCGCTTAACAAGTTGATCCAATTAGCCATTTTTCCTTTGAGTATGATCTCACCATGATCATTGAGATCGAGGATAATATGACTCTTGATAATCAAACATGCCTAGTCTCCCTTATCAAGGAAATCGCTAACATTTTTGTTGGATCTTATCATGTCAAATGACCTTATCGGTCCCACCTTTCAAAAAACTAAAAAATAACAAACAAAAAATGAGAAAACATTTCAAAAAATCAAAGGTAAATGAAAACACATTGTAATTAGGTATTGCATACACATGGATGTTCTTTCTTCCCTTTCTTTCTCTTCTTCTACAAGTCTTCCTACTATTTTCATCCCTTCGATGATATTTTTGTTAGCTTATTTGCACACATTTTGCGACATTTACCTCTATGGTATCTATCGGGCCTTGGTATTTTATCACCTTAGTAAATTAAAGAATTATTGACCTCTTAGAGATCCTTTCACAATATACATCTAATAAATTTGTTGCGAAGAAATTTTGGACATATTTGTTGACACTAGCCGATGTATTCATCACAATCACTTCCGCATCCTTCCATCAAGCCATCAATGGTTCTTAACCCCTTGTAAAACAAAATAGCTGAAATAAGTTTTCAAAAAGAAAAAGAATCAATCAAATCAAAAGGCACAAAGCTGAAAGAAAAATCTAAAAGCAAAAGCAAAATGATATATAAGTCTCTCTTGGGGTATTTCCAATAATCTATATCAGGGCTATGGATGCCTGACTGATAGTAGAGAAATGTTTCAATTAGAATAAATTGCATATTTTTTGGGGCTATGGACGTCTAGCTGGAAGTGGAGAAATGTACAACTATCCTTCCATAATCTATTCACAAAAAAATCAAATTTGAAAAATAAATTATTCCTACACATTGGATAGGGTGTCTTCACTTGTTATCTATCAAATCTTCCTTCCAAGAGGTAATAAATTTCCACGTGCACACACTGGATCTCTATGAGCAAACATGATTAGTATGTTACCAAGTTTCTTTTTTTTGGACCTTGTTTAGACTCTTACTCTAGTTTGTATCTTGTCTCATGATAATTTGCCTTTGGCTAATTGCTTATTCATCACGAGGCTTCTAAGATACATTCATTCACATTCATTATTCTTCCACTTAATTTAGAATATCCATGTGTATAATATTTCCTTTTTTACATGTTTGGGATCATCTTTGTCCCCTTTCAATAAAACAATCTTCTACGTCTTTCTATTATGTGCTTCTTGCCCAGCTCATATTGGGGGCATCCTTTCTCCTTCCTAACACTTTATGGGTTTAAATTCATCATCATGTTGAACCTATCCATATTGTCCTTGATCCGGATTGATCCATGAAGAGTTTACTTTGAATACACCTAACGTGAATCCTTGCTTTTAGCCTTTGGAAATTCTCATCATGTTCAACCTAATTGGCCTTGATTCGGATTCAATTTCTTTGAATACTCCACCTCTTCACTTTCTTTCGCATGTGTGTGGTATTCTTCCCTTGTATATCCCATCTATTATTGGGCGCATCTACGTTTCTTTGTTTCCTATACATAGCTTCAGAAAAATTCTCAAAAATAAAAAACATCCAAATATGTTTCAAAAATAAAAACATTCAAATATGTTTCAAAAATTTAAACCAGTCACCTCCAAGGTAATCTCTAAGAAAATATGGTCGCATCGGCTAAATTTTGCCTCCTAGGCCCGAAGTCACCACTGTCTCTCCTGCAACTCTAACATGTCCAAATCTTCCCGTGGAACTAATTAGGTAATTTATTATGATCTTATTATACTATTATGATCATAGGATATTCTTCTATTGATATCATCAACATTCTCCTATTTTTCTTATCCAATTCATCTATTTTTACCATTTGGGGTTTCCAAAAATCTTCTTTTTCTTCTAACGACAATTTTAAAATGCCTTTTGTGCATAGGCACACACCTTAGTGCACCTGGGCACACCTCATGCGCAGCAATACAGCAAAAAAATGTAGTTGTGACCAGCACACTCCCATGCTATTTATGCATAGCACATATGTGCTCACTTTCTGCACTAAAAACTCAAAAAGGAGGCCAGTACAGGTGCACATAGCACCCATGCGTGGTCACACAAGCCTATTTATACACCAAAACATGGGTGCACAGGCGCTCCATACTGGAAAAACTCACAAAAGGAAATGCAAAAATCCACCAACACATAGGATGCACCCTATTTATGCACCAGGTGCACATGTGTGCACGCACATTAAATGCAAATAACTCATATTTGAAGTTATGGTACCGCATAGGTGCACCCACTATGTGCACTATCACATACGTGCTCCCCGCAACACTTAAAAAAACCAAAAAAGGCCAACATAGTTGTGCACTAGACACATGAGTGCGCTAGGTGTACCTAAACATTGTGTTCATAAAAATCCATAAATTTTGCACCCAACCTTGAAAAATTTTCATAAGCACATTGTGTTGGAAAGGTATGAAGCTCCAGCTACATATGATAACATTAATTTTTCCAAAAATCGGTAAAATCATTAAAAATCCAAAAAATTGCAAAAATTCAAAAATTTCAAAAATGGGTAAACAATTTGCATATAGCTGAAGCCTATATTAAGTGCATTATCCTCAAACATTGAAATTTATCCTACAAAAACATCTTTCTATGGTTCTTGCTTGTTCTTGGTCTCAAACGACTTGCAGATCATCGTGATCTACTCTCCATTAACAAAAGCTAGGCTGCTTACTATGTCGGTACTCCTTTGTAACAATGAGTTACTAGAGATTGTTTCATAGTGCACGATATCTTTTCCATGGGACTACTTGTGTCCTCCTTTATTCCCATTGCATGTGTCCTTGCTTGGGGCACCATTTTTAACCCTTGTCGTTACAACATGAACATTTGGGAACCGCAGCTTGATAACAAAAACATTGGTGCAACTGTCTTAAATGTTGTTTGTTTGAGTACGTGTGATTGTACTGGTTTATTTTTTAGGTTAGTGGGTTTACTTTCTCGTATTGCATTGCATTTTGTATGTTGTATGGAGTTAAATATCATTTTACTTTCTCGTATTGTATTGCATAATGTATGTTGCATGGAGTTACGTATTTTTAGTAGTAAACAATTGTTAGTAATTTAGCTTTTCATGTTATCTTACACTTTTGTTTATTTTAATAAAGGCCGATGATGTAGATCTAGGGGAAAAATGATACAAGAAGTTTCTTATTGAAAGGTTGGATGCAAAGATTGGGCTTGTCCTATATTCTCCATTCTCATTTCTTCTCCATTATCATTTATCATCACTACTAATTTTTCTTCCAAATCACCTAGGGCAATAAACAACCATGTTTATCCCTATCCTTATTCATTCTAAAATACCCAAGGGTTTCACGCCCGTTCTATCCTATTTCTTCTATCCATTTCAATCATATTTTCGATCATCGATTGACTTCTTCTATCACCCCATCGACACTCGAGGGGGCATCCTTCATCCTACTAATTTTTCTTCAAAAATTTACCTGTTTATGCTTGTCTACTATATTTGAAGTGAAGTCACTAACTTCACCTCAAACAGGGGCAAATGTAGACACCTAAATTCCACTTTTGCAATCTTATTTCCAAAACACACGTAAATCACTCTCATTCTCACCAATTCTGTTATAATTAGTAATTTTCACTAATTAACTAATGTTTCTTCACCAACTTTGTTCAATTAACAAGCACTTCGTTTGATCACCAAACCTCTTTCGCATTCCGGATGCCAATTTATGACGAATCGTAAGTCAAAATCCTCTTCAAAACAAAATAATTAGCTATTATTAGCTAATTAAGCATATTTTTCCCTTGTTTTGGTCAATATACCCTACTATTGGCTCAAACCCCTCTTCCAACCACTCAAAATCACCCCATGTCTCTCCACAATGTCTTAGCAAGCTTCAAAAGCTTATCCTAGCCTCCTAGTTGACCCTAAGTGGTTGATTAAGGCTCCACACATCTTAATCACTTGGTAATTCACTAATTGTGATTAATAACGCTTAATCATGATTAGAAATTCTAATCTAATTTGGCCTTTTAGTCTCACATGCACAAAAATACAATTTTTCCCCAAATGGAAAACTATAAAAAGAGTGCACCTCATACCTTAATACTTTACACCATGTTTTGATTTGCATCTCATATAATAAATATGATTTATAGCCAAGCTCAATCCTTGCCTAAAGCCTTCAACAAGGTTAGTAGATGGATATCCAAAATGACCATGTAGTCATTTGGAGAGGCCATTTCACCTTGTTTGGAGTAGCAACCATACCCAATTTGATTGCCCTCTTAGGTCTATTTAGGCTCATGTTAGGTAATTGAACATATTAGTAGGCATGTTTAGTTAGATTTTGAATTGTATTCATGTTAGTTAAGCATTCCTTTAAGCTTCTATCTTAATGTTACATTCCTAGACTTAGTAACCTTGGCTAGATGGATGGAAATGGTGTTAGCTTTCCTTGTTTAGTCATGCAATTTGCTTTGTAAATTTTAGGGTGCTTTCACCCGTATTAACCATCCAAAGACCTCTAATGCATGCATCTTTTCTTGTGTGGAAAATACATCGAATCCCCTTTACATGCAGGGATTACTTAGGGAAAATCACTCAAGCTCCCCCTTAATATGCATCGGGGTTTCTGGGATACCCATGTGCCCGCATGTTGATTATGTTTTTTTTTGCACACCATTTTGAAATCAATTACTCAAGTATTTTACCTGTGAACAAAGCAATAAGATTATATCAAGATGAAATTATTAATTTAGAACAATACTTCGATATTTATTTGATACATATGTATGGAAATACAAAACTTGTTTAAACAAACATGTGTTTATCACATATTTAGATACATATATGATTGATAATAATAATAATAATTAAATCCATAAGTTTGATTCTATATCAGTATAAAGATTCTCAGAGACGGGGCAATTAGCAGAATTAATTTTTTTCTCCTCTTAGTTAGTCATGCAGTTCCAGACTCAGGTCATGGAAATGTAATCCTCAGTAAAGAAGTATAATTCTTCTTCCTAAGTATCCTACTGATATGTGAAGGTGGATTTAAGATGGGAGATGCTAACATGTGACTGATGGAATTGTCATTCTCAAAGCCGTGCAGTAATCCTCCATCCAAATATTCGAGACCGGTTTTGTAGTGGTGTTCAAATTGAGCAAGCTCTTCTTGAAGCCTCAATGCCTCATTGTAGGTGGTCCAGAAGGCATTAGTGGCCTTGCAGATGCATTGTGTGGAAGTAAAGATGGATTCAAGATGATTAAGCAAGGTAACCTGAATGGAAAACAACTCTAGGTCGTTGATCAACTCATATTGTTCCTAAAAGAAGGGATGACAGATGACGGGGAATGAGTTAGCTACATGAAAATTAAGACCTCATAATGTCATAAAATATCATAACACTTGACAAAAAATTAGCAGATAACAAGATATATACATCCATTTTTTTATCAAATATATCAAAAAATAGTGAAAAATTTATTAAAAAGATAAGAATCGTTGGTGATTCAGAGGAATCGCTAGCGATTGGGGTAATCATTAGCGATTACTGTGAAATTTTACAATTTTCCTAAATAGAGTTACAATTAATTCTTTAAGCTATTAATTTTATCAAAAGATAGAGGGTTAGTGATGTGCAAAGTCTCTTAAAAGCATAAGGCACCTGATTTTAGTGCATGGACTGAACAAAATGAGATATTTACCTTGAAATTGCTGGTGATCGAGAGAAGATAGTTGGAGAGAGAACTTAATTGATCAATTATTTGAACAAATTGGACAGTTCTCTAACATTGTACAGAATGGTGTTGTGTTGTGTTGACATGAAATACTTGGAAATTGTGATGAGCTGAAAATGTAGCAGAATGTCCCTGTGAAACCTGTGGATTCGTCCTCCTCCTTGAAATGGGGTTTAAAAAAAATTATTTATAGATCGTCGATAATAGCGCAAATCGTCAAAAATTTCAGTGAAATCTTAGTTTCTCTAGATGTCGAATGATTTTCTTTCCATTTTTAACTAAAAATGAAGGATTTCAAGGTTGTTTGGTCATGGGGGATCATTAAAAAAGCTTATAGGATATGATCATTTAGATGGAGGAAGGAGTTAGATTTTAGGCATATTTATCTTAGTTAGGACATAAGTTAGTTCAGGAAGGAGGTTACATTTCTCAAGAAGTGGTGTTAATAAATTATTGAGTAGCTTATTGAGGTCCCTTCATAGTGAACTTGATGAGGTGTGAGGGTCAAGGTGTGAGGAGATAATACCTTATTTGATTTTATTGTTATTTAAATAATCATTTTTATCTCTAGCAATATGATGGGGTAAATATATTAATTGAAGGGGGGAGGTGATATAACAATGTGTCATAACTGTCTAGTCATGGGGTTTTTTCTAGGTTTTGAGGGATGTAGAGTTTTGGTGTCTATATTTTCCCCCTTTTGTCTGGTAATTTTTGGACAAATTACTAGACAAAAACGAGGAAGGAAAATTTGTCTGTTGGTATGGGTGAACCCACCACATAGATGCAATACAAGTGAGCAAATCAATGTGTTGTTTTTGTTTCAGAAGGATTTCCGTATTTGAAAAAGGTGCAAAGCGTAATGCTGGGAAATCAATTGTTAGGGTGGACAAAGGGCTTAATGCCTGTGGATGTATGTTTCTTAGCAGATAAAGTTGTTGAGCAAGAAAAACAAGTTATGGGAGCCAAAGGGCTCGTCTCTCATAGACGTATGAAAAGTCCCAATGTTGTGACTATGTCTTTACGAAATATCTGAGGGAAAAAACTCTTTTTTTAGAAGTATGGAACATTTATGCAAAGGGAACAATGACACATTCTGAGGCAATGTAGGCATAGAGGATGAAAACATCATTAACCCATTTCCAGGAAAATTGCTAGCTATTGAGGTCATGGAAAATTTGGAACTATAAATACCCAAATGGATTGTTTATTTTTCACTTTATATTGTGCAATGACAGTGACCTTGGTCAGGAGTGAAAAAAAAAAACGTGTTTTTTCGAAGAAAATAGGTGAAATCCAAATATGCCTCCTCCAACCACAAACAAAAGCCGGATCTTGCTGAGGTAAGGCCTAAAACAACGTTTTTGTTTTGTTTTTTTCTTTGTGTTTTAAAGGATTTAGTGTTTTATAGGGATTTAGAACCGTATTCGAGGCAACAGCGTGGATGCCCTGGGAAAATTTTTAGGAATCCTCTAGTTTCCTTGAGGTGAATCGCTAGTAGATTCACATAGCAATTAAATGTTTTGTGCTTTGAGTGAACTATGTGTGGGTTTTTCATCAATGTTTTTAATTTTATTAGAATTTTAGACAACATTGTAAATGTTTACAAATCATCACATCATTAGGTTCATGTTTATGGGGGTGTTTTATGCTTAAAAATGTTTGGTTTTCGTTTCAAAAAATTATTTTCATCTTTATTAATGTTTTCTTTTGTGTTTTTTGTTTCAAAGATGGATGCTCAGTTGACTATCTGAGACCACATCCCTCTGATGCTAGATGAGATTTGATAGGATTTTTCTGATGATGATTGGGTTCATTTGAAGGTTGTGGGTTTTGGTGGGATGATATTTTACTGGTGGGTTCATAGATGTTGTGGCTTGATTCTTGCATTGTTCAAGTGGTGAAATCCTTCCATAAACACATTTTGGCTGCTTATAGGGGAGATGACCATCACCATGGAGGATGTTCATCGTATCACTAGATTTCTAGTTAGTGGAGAGCCTATTTACTGTATTTCAGATATAGAGAGAGGGGATACTATGCAGATTTTTTATGGAGATGATTCCTGGGGCATGATATATTCTTCGAGAGATTTTGTTTATCGAGCCCTATATGATTCTGAGAGAGAGGGGTGCCCACAGATGACTATGATGATGTTGGTCATCTCATGTTTTACACTTGCAAATTCAGGAGGTGGGTATATTCCATTGGATGATGACATGGGTAGTTGAGGAGATGATGGAGCACCATACTATCTTTGAGTGGGCTCCTACCTTATTAGCACATACATACAGGGAGCTATGGGCTTGGATAGCCCACAAGCATTTATGGGATCGATGATGGTTTCTTATTGCAGTGTTGGTCCCATGAGCACATTAACATTTCTTGTCCACTCATATTTCCTAGTTTTATAGATGTGAGGAACCCAGGATTCATGAAATGGAGTGTGAGAATTGGAAGAGTGAGGAAGGCCAAGGGTCCTACCTATTACAGGGACTTGATTTCAGGATTACAGGTAGGAGATGTAATTTGGCAGCCATATGTGGGATTTCATGATTGGCCAGAGTTTTTTGGGGATCTATCATGTTTGCAGCATGATACTTGGGTGTAAGGCCGCAAGGCTGGAGAGAAAGAGCTGATACACTTTAGTCGAGTGAGGAGACAATTTGGGTTGATTCAGGGTATACCCGAGGAGCCAGTTTTATATAGATGGGATGATGGGGACACTGATACCCCATGGGTAGTTGTGGTTGGGCCAATACTATTGATGAGCTAGGGGTGATGGGTCTAGATGAGGATGGTATCATAGTAATGATTTATGATGCGGGGGTCACCCCAAATTTTACTGCTTGGTGATCTCATTCATTGTATGGTTTTGAGAGGACGAGGGCTACGAAGAATGAAGCTTGATCAATTAGATGGTACGGGCAAGAGCAGAGGGAGGAGCTGAGGAGGGATGTGAGGCTGATTAGGAGAGGGTTGAGCCTGATGTAGCTATAGCTCCATATGTTACTACCGTGATGGCCGATAAGGCCGTAGAGGAGGCCGAGATATATTTCACTCACAAAGAGTGAGATGACTTGATAGGAGTACGATATGCTCTCATTGGAGAGAGATATGGCTTGATTGTAGAGCGCGATGGGATTCAGACCCAACTTATACATGTTTCTTCTAAGAGATATCGGTACAAGAGCTAGAGAGACACCTTCAAGAAGACCTTGGGGATCATAGGGCCTTCCATTTCTAGGACAAAGTTATCAATGTTGGTCAGACAGAGAGGGACGTCTGCAGGATATTTTGGTATGATTTTGGTATACCATTACGAGGCTGTGAAAGTGGAGTGGGATTATTATGTATACATGATCATCAAGAACTACCCTGACACTACTTTGTATATTGATCACATAGCCACCCAAGGGGGCACCACAGTAGTAGCCAGGCCGAGTAACAGTGCGTCGAGTGTGGAGAACCCACCTTGGAGACCGCCAAGAGGGGATCACAGTGTAGGAGGATCCGGTGGTGCTGTAGTGGGAGCCACTCCCGATCCTAGTTTGATGAATTTTACCATTTGATTGTAGGCTCATAGAATACATTTTTCCTATGTATGACATTATATTGATTATGTGGACATTTGGAATTTGATATATATATGATGGTGTTGAATTTTAGTTCTATAACAGACTCTTGATTTTACATGGATGATGTGGTTATACATTTTTTCAAATGTGATGATCAGGGTAGTTATGTTGATGATGACATAATTATATGATTTTGTATATGATGATGACTATGATTCTTTGTGAGTTGTTATTTTGCATGAAATAGTTATCAAATGTGTTTTTGTTTACGTTTTGCGTATGTGATTATGTTCTTAGAAAAATGTGAATCAAATTCAAAATATAATTTAAATAAAATGAAGTAACAATGGAAAGTGAAATGCCCCATTAAATAATATACACGTAATGGGTTTTGATAATGCTTACACTTGTAGCCATTTAAAATGTTAAATGGGACTATCAGTGGACATTCCATACCGATTATGGTGGAATTAGATGAAATGGATGAAAGGATGATATGTATATATGCTTTTACAGGGAAAAAGGGTTCTCACTTTTGACAAAATTAAAGGGAATCAATGCCCTAGCTCTTTATGATAAGAAATTTTATGAAGAAAACTGGTCAATGTAGGAAGCTTGCTTATGGTAAAGTTGATCGATGTAGGAATCTTTCCAGGATGCTCTCAGATTTTGATATATTTGCAGAGGCTGATCAAAACGGGAAGCCTTTTTAATGGGTAGCCATTCTTCGATGGTATGGTCTACATTTTATATTTTGATTTGAATGATCATCCTTCAAGGGATTGTTCCATGAACTTAAAATGGTAGTTTTCCTTCGAGGAATCAGTCTAATTTTCTTTTGAAAATATGATATTCAAATATTTGTCCTTTAGTGGATCAGTCTATTTATTTTTTATTTTAATAAGAAGCATTCGTATGTATATTTTGACTTTAGTTTTAGCTAAGAGAAATACCTCGATAAATCATCCATTAAGGAGGGGATAGATGTATAAGTGACACATATCCATATGTCCCATGTATAGATGTAGAGGTTTAGGAGGATATTTTTTAAAAATGGCATTTGTTGTTTATGATGGAATGATAAAGTTTGACCAAAACTGTCTTCATGATAATCAATCATTTAACAGTAGAAAGACTGCAAGTGCAAAGCATTTAGAGGCTCTTGTTCAGGATCCTCGTCAAGAGAAATGAGACGATACACTCCTAATCCATATTTGTGAGTAATAACATAGGGACTAATCCAATTAGGGGTGACCTTCCCACATTTACTTTGTTCTAATTTTGTCACATTTTGATTTTCCTTAAGTACTAGGTCACTTTGAAATCATGTTCTTTGACATGTTTTTTATATGTTCTACTAATGCATTGTTGATAAAATTGGTGATGTTCAAGGGTTGTTAGGCACTTTTCATCTAGAAATTCTAGTTTTGCAAGATGATTTTGGCGGTATTATTCATCGGGGATGAAATCCTTTAAAGATACATGAAGTGATGGGATTTAAATATCTAGGGGTACGATGGCTTTAGAGCCATAGATGAGTGAATAAGGTGTAGCTCTAGTAGGCATATGGATACTAGTTTGATAATCCCAGAGGGCGAACAATATTTGAATGTACCAATTCCTTCATGCGTCATTTAAGGTTTTCATGAGGATTTTGTTAAGTGTTTTGTTGGAAGCCTCTTGTCCATTTTCCTAAGGATAATATGGTGATGAGAAGCTTAGTTTAATATTGAAATTATTACAAATATTTTGTACCTCCTTATTTTAAAAGGATTTTCCATTGTTTGTGATAATCTTATGTGGAATGCCAAAATGACATATGGTGTTTTGATATATGAAGTTGATGATGGGTCCAAACTTTGTTGAAGTCAAAGGAATTTCTTCAGCCCACTTAGTGAAGTATTCAGTTGCAGTGATGGTTGAATGATGTTGTTGAGATGATTTTGGATTGATCTCACCAATGAGATCTAACCCCCATTGAGAGAAAGGCCATAAGTCTTGAGCTGGTTGCAATGCTTGACTTGGGATGTGGATGAGATCATAATGGATTTGACATTTAACACAATTTTTCACGTACATGCAATAGTATTTGGTAATAGTGGGCCACTAATAACCCAACCGTATGATACACTTAGTGATAGCATTGCCACTGAAATGACCTTCACAAATGCCATCATGGACTTCTTTGATTGTGTTAGTTGATTTGCATGACTTGAGACAATGTAGTAATACACCGTCAAAACTAAGTTTGTAAAAGATTCCCACTATGACCATGAAGCGAGTGACACGTTGAAGGAAGGATCGTTTAGTGCCTTGTGATAGCTCTGGTGGAATTTTAGATTCAGTAAGATAGTTAAATATTTAGGTATACCATAAATCCAATAGGTTTTCATCAATAATGTTTATGGAAGGTATCTCATTTTGATGTGAAGGATGGTTTAATCTTTGAATGACTACAAACATTTTAGTTTTATCCTTTGATTTCTTCATTTCGAAGGGTACGAGAGATCCTAGGGAATCCATAGTGTCTGTGAACCTATTGGAAGATCATGGAATAGCTTGAATGGTATAA
Organism: Taxus chinensis; assembly: GCA_019776745.2. Classification (NCBI taxonomy): domain Eukaryota; kingdom Viridiplantae; phylum Streptophyta; class Pinopsida; order Cupressales; family Taxaceae; genus Taxus; species Taxus chinensis. Next base: position 295,933,526 of record CM034155.1, on the reverse strand, counting down.
TGGTCGAATGCACCAAGGAGGAATTCGACAATGACCTTATACTTTTGAAGGACTTCATTTTTACATTGATAATCTGCTTTGACTTGACTGATGATGAGTTGATAGTCTCCATAGATTTATAGATCATGGAAACCTAAGAGAATAATAGTATTCAAACCCTTGATTAAGGCCTCGTATTCTGCCCTATTGTTGGTACACTCAAAATATAGTTTAAATGATAATGGGATGGGAATGTTCTAGAGTGGTATGAAAACAACACCAGATCCTCCTCCTTCTTGACACTTAATGTTGTCAAATAAGGGGATTGTTTTTATATGGATGAAATCTAATTCAAAATCATTGGATTCAATGATGTTTTTGATGGACTCATCAGGGAAGCATTCATAAGGTGGTTGATTATCTAGGAGAGGTGCTTCAGCGAGTTGATGAACAATGAACTGACCTTTAATGGATTTTTTTGGTATAATTTCTAAGTCAAATTCATTCATTAACATGAGCCATCAGGTTATGTGGTCATTATGATAAGGTTTAGCATGCATGGATTTAAGTGGGTTAAAACTAGTGACGATGTATGTTTTGTGATTAAGAAGATAATGTCAAAGTTTAGAGGTAGCAAGATACAATGAACAACATAACTTTTCAGCTTCAGAGTAGCATGTTTCATATTCATGGAGTGTGCATCTAATGTAGTACACGTCCTTGATTATCATGGTGGGAAAGCATTTCTCCTAAGGCATGTTCCGAAATGGATATGTATATGTAAAAAATATCCCCATCATGAGGTGGAGTGAGGACAGGTGGTGATAATAGATAATGTTTGATTTCGTCAAAGGCTTTATGACAATCAGAATCCCATTGAAATACTATATCTTCACGGAGTAAATGGTGAAATGGTTGACAACGGTCAAAGAGCTGTGATATGAAACATCGTATGGATTGTAACTTTCCTTACAGGATGTGTAGTTGTTTGAGATTAATAGGTGGAGGCATATCAATGGTTTCTCTGAATTTTGTGAGATTGACTTTGATTCCACTAAGACATATGATGGAACCTAAAAAAATTTCAGTGAGGAAACCAAAGACACTTTTCTAGATTCAAGCGGAGACATAATTGAATAAGACGGGTGAAGATTGATTCAAGAACATCGAGATGATCCTTTTTTGATCTAAAAGTTCCAAATATGTCGTCGACATAATCCTCAACAATTTTGTGAATAAGGTCATGAAATATGTATTTCATGGAATGTTGATATGTTGCCCCTGCATTTTTTAGACTGAATGGCATGATGCGGTAGCAAAAGGTTCCCTAAGGGGTAATAAAATTGGTTTTGTGTTGGTCGTCAGGGGCGATAAGAATTTGGCTATAGCTAAAAAATCTATCCATGAGGGAAATAATTTCATGGCTGACTGTCAGATCTAGAAGGTTATCTATGTTTTTAAGAGGGAAGTCATCTTTGGGACAAGCAAGATTAAGATCCCTAAAATCAGTGTAGATGCGAAGTTTTCCTGAAGCTTTAGTTACTGGGAAAATTTTAGAGACACATTATGAATAGTCAATGGGTATGATGAAATTGGAAAATAAGAGACACTACAACTCTTTTTTAACAAGGAGAGCTATATGAGGGTACATTTTACAGAGATTTTATTTGATCAGATTAACATTGGGATGCATGACAATTTTATGTATGATCATGTTGGGATCAATCCCAGGCATATCACTATATGACCAAGTGAAGGCTTGACGATATTTTGTTAAAAATTAGGTGAAGTCTTGTAATTCTTGTGGGTCAAGGGAGTGAACGACCTTAATTATGTAAGGATCTTGAGTTTTTCATAAATTAATATCAAGTGTGGATTCATTAAGAAGGGTGGATGTTTTGACTAGCAAAGATTTCTCGAGAGAATAATCTTCAACTCCCATATGAGATAGGATATCCTGATCATCCTAAAATTGTAGGATATATAGAGTTAGCGAGTCTTCTTTGATCATTTCTAGTAAAATGAGTGGTAATTATTTTGTAGAGTGATATGATTGATAGGTGAGTGGTCCTATGGATATGGTATTGACTAAAAACAAAGTTGGGTGGGAAAGCTACAGTTTCATCTGTATCTCTAGAATCCATATATTTGGTGGGTGATGACGATTCCGATCCAAAAATGGATACATGGGTTTCTTTCTTGAATGAAATGGTTTCAGTAGTCTCTCAAGTGAATTTTCTACAACCTAAACCGTTTTTCTCATATGGTTTGAGGGTGTGTAAGACAGGTTGATCATGTGTTCCTTACTCATAACACCAAAGGCCAAAACCTTTCCATGCGCAATGGTGGAGATACATACAAGTGAATTTAGGATTATCAAGGGATTAGAAATCTGATTTAAATGACATGACATGATTTGAATGATTCGGATGAGATGATGGATTATTGAATCCACCATAAATAGGATTTGTGTTAAGGTATGTCGGTCCGTAAGAGATGACATCTCCTACATTAGGGTCATACATGGTTTGTTTTTCAAGGAGACCATATGTTTTTGGTGATGGGATGGAATTGAGCATGAGAAGGTGATATTCCCCAAGAGTGAGATGTTTTACAACCTCAGTGGTAGAGGAATCATCTGGCAGTTTAGAGGAAGGTATCGAGGTACTAGTGGATGCTTGATCTAATGATTCAGATGTGGATTTTGGTACCAATTCATCATTTGGGTGGTACATCATGTAACAATAAAAAAATAGATTAGGGTCTACCAGGTCAGTATGGGTTTGTCCTTCATGTTCATATTTAAAGAAACGATGAAGGGTGGAAGGCACACAACACATGGTGTGTATCCAAGATCTTCCTAATAACATATTATAATGAAATTCTCCTTCTATGATGTAGAAGAGTTTAGTTAATGTTTTAACACCAAATTTGAGTGGTAGGATGACTGTACCTATCATGGGTACGATCGTGCCATTGAAGGAACGTAGCAAGACCAACATTTGGGAGATGACGGTATTAGGGAGTTTAAGTTGATTAAAATCAAGAGAAGATATAATATTAATGGCAGGGCCACTGTCAATCATAACCCTTTTGATGGAAACATCATTGATCTGAGTGGTGATAAAAAGTGGTAAATCATGATCTTTGGGTCTAAGAAAGGGTATTTCAGATGGCTCAAATGATATGGAAGTATATTTTTTAAGGGTACCTAAAAAAATTTGTGAACGATGTTGTGTCATTAGTAGGTATGGTGATGGATCGAATATTTTCTATTATAGTTTGCTTGTGACTAGGCGATGTTTGGACCTGCTCATAAAGCGACATGTGGACTGGAGCTTGGTGTAATTGTTTTATGATGAATTTTTGTATTGTTGTGGAAGGCAGTGTGAATGACGGTACAAAAATCTTGGCTTTTGGCATTGATGCTTGTTTGGTCCCTTCAGGGGCTAAAGAGATGGAGATCCTAGGTTTCTTAGGTAGGATCAATGATTTAAAAGGTGGAGGTATGAAAATGGTAGTTTTGTCTTTCTGCAGTTCGGATGATGTTTAATCGTAACCATGTGCACGAGTGGTGACATGGATAACATCTACTTGTCATATCAATTCTTCAGTGATGGGTTCATCAGGTAATGTCAATGTTGATGCTGACATAGTGCTTGATTGTGTGGGAAGGAAAGGAAAAATTCCAATCTTCTAAATTATTTTATGAAAAGATTCGCAATCCTTTATAGAATGACCTTGAGTTCTATGGTACTCACAAGAAGTATTGAAATCATACTAGATAGATTTCCACCCATGATAATCTGATGGTTTGGGAGGTTGTAACATGATAACGAATCTTTGAAGGAGATCACCCAGGATGGTGGCGTAGCATCCTTTAGGTCCAAATACTGGTGTCAAGGATGAGAGGTTTTCATTATGAGGAGGCGGTGGATAAATAACTTTCTTAACAAGAGGTTTCTTATTTGTTGGTCGAAGAGGTTTAATTATCATTACAGGAGCTGAGGGATGTAAATTTTATGCAGGTATGTATTGTGGTGATGTAGAGTAAGGACTTATTGTTGGAATGTGATGAACGGGTTTTTCCCTGGTGATGATTGGATGATCAATGGGTATAAGAGGAGGAAGGTCGCGCAATGGATTTTGATTAGGGTTTTGGATAGCATTTTGTTTGTGATACTTTATGGATCTCAGTTTGGACATAATAGGGGATTCTCCAAATGGATGCATTCCCCTCATATTGAAGGAAGGTTGAAAATATTTTGGCCCTCGGAATTGATATGTTTGATCCTAAAAAGGAATTTTAAAGACCTAGATGATGCCCTTTTTGGTAGGTCCTTTTGAATTCTTTGATGAGCTAGGCATGCTTTTTGAAGTTGATGTTAATGAAGGAAGGGGTGTCTACATAATGTGATTGAAATGGTCCACTTGATTTGGGTTATCCATTTTTACAGTTTGAGGATTTATTCGGTTCGTAGGTAATTTGGGTGGAGAAGGTTGAGCTAAGAATGTTTCGAGTGGTACCATAGTTATGTCTGCAAATTTGGATTTAAGTGCAGGTGATATTGTAAGGGTAGATTTAAGTATGGATATAGAAGCATAATCTGACGTTAGTGTGGAAATGGGCTTAGCAGTAAGTGGCGGTTTAATCAGTGTATGTTTTTCAAGTTCTGGTATTGATTCTGTAGGTTTTGGGTTATTGGATGACAAGGGTGCAAAAGTGTTTTGGATATTGGTCTCGATAAGAGGAGACTCTATAATCACCATTCCTGGCCTATTAGTTTCTAATGTTAATTCACTTGTTGCTTCTGATAAAATGGACTGGGAAGTGGGGTCAACTTTTGTTATCATGTTGATGGTGTGTACCATGTTTGTTTGTGGTGATTCAGAAGATGAGGAGTGATTCGGGAAAGGTTGTTTGAATATGTCAAGATTTTGGTTAGGAGGAGCATTCAGAATTAAAGGTCGCCTTTATCAATCAAGTCCTGAAGGACATTACATGTGTGACATATTTCTATATTTTTTCCATTGACCCTATGGAACTTACAATAGTCATTATCATGGTACTAAATGGGCTTTGACACTGATACGTCAATACGTCAAATGGGTTGAAGTGTTATAACATTGGAAGTAAGTAGTTTGAAAAATAATTCACTATAGGTTTCTTCTATAAGTGTGTAGTTACATTGTTGACGATTGTGTTTCGTAACAGGATTTTCTTTAGGAGTAGATTTGATTATGATGGCATTTGCAGCTATTTTGAATTTATCCCAACTAGATATTTATTTAGATAGGAATTCCATTTTTGGTTTCTTGGGGTGAAGCTTCACTTGACCATCTTCTAGAGCATGTAATTCAAGTTTTCGGGCCATGGTAAAAACCTCATCAAAAGTGTGGAATGATTGGATTTGTAGGGTGGATGAAATATGTTTTTCACAAGAGCGATAGAAAATTTTGATCAATTCTATTGGTAGTAATGTGAAGGATAACTGATTAGTAACACCCCTCCAACAAGTGACGAAATTAGGTACGGATTCATCTTCAAATTTTCTAATGGCATATAGATCGTTGATAGTGATTTTCCGACCTATGTTTATGGAGAAATGATCTAAGAAGAGTTGTGCAAAGGAAAATAGAGTGTGTTGTGGAATGCTATTATACCAGTCTAAAGGAGGACTAACGAGGGACATGGGGAATGTTCTTAGAATTAATTCTTGGTCGTGGGACATCAAGTAACATGCATGGTGAAAATCGTGAATATGTTGTTGGGGGTCTTGTTGATGATTATCTTTACTGATGAACCATCAAAGTCATGGGATACCTTAGGGATGTGGGACATTCCCCCTAAGATAACCTCTAAGTTTTATAGAAGTTGGCTCTTCTATGTTGGTGCAAGGTAAGGGTCAGAGGAAAAATAAAACAAAGTGCAAAACTAACTAAGGCAATATGTCGAAAATTATTTTAAAAGACACAAAGATAGATTCTGGAAAATTGTTAGAATATACGAAGAGTGTTTAGCATGGTCTACTATTTTTAGAAGTATCTTTAATTATCAAATGTTGATAAGGTGTAAAACATAATTATATGTAGATGATAGATGTATATCAAAAACCCAAGGGCATATAGCATGATAGATATTCAACATTTATCTAAAAACTATCAGAAATAATGGATGAAGGACACAGACTATTAAGAGCTAAAATTCACAGAACAAGAGCCTTGTATTTATAGAGAAAATTATACATAAGACCAATACGGCACATATTACAACTTTCTTCTACAATAGAGCCTTGTTAAGGCTAACAAACACAATAACTAAGCCTAAAATTATTTTTCACAATTCTGGTGTCTTTCTTTTTTCTATTCCCACCTCCTTTGTTTCTAGATCAGAACATTCCTTTATAGATCCCCTTGGCTCTTGTTTCAATGTCTAGAATCAGATCTTCCACCGCCAGTATTTAATTTTCCTACAAAATCTTTCATTTTTTGGGAAAGATCTCAACTTCCTATCTATGATATTTATGATCACCTTTAATTCTTCCAAATCCCAAGCCTTGTGCTCCTTTGGTTGGTGACAATAATTCCCTACCACTTGGAGCTCACGAGCTTAGTTTGAGGACCTTTCCTGGGGCTTTGTCTCCAAATCTATTTCTGGGTGAAGCGTGGATGGTCCTATGTAAGTTTGAGAACATTCCTTTTCTCTCTTTATTTGAAATTGCGCTCAGGTGACACGTGGAGACCCTGTGATTTTTTACTGTATCTTTGAATTTTTAATCCACCTAGGTAACTTTATTGTTCCTAAGACACGTGGGCAGTGCGACACAAGTTTGAGAAAATTACTTTCTCTGCATTATGCCCCAAGTGCACCAAATGGACATGTGGATATATTTTGCATTCAGCTCCATACTTAGCCAAATTTGGGCTCAAACAAACAAAACAAAAAGAACTAGCACCAAAGAGACAAAGGCAGTGGCTGGTAAAAGAGCCTCACAAAAAAAACTCTACAGTTATTGGCAACTCACCAAGGGACTCTGTGTCAGTCATGGAAGGATCCGACAATCCAATCTGCCTCAAAATTAAAAATGTGGCTTACGAAATGCCACTCAGAGTTATTGCAAAGAAGCTCGATATCCTAGCCATTCCACCTCTGTAGGGTATGTTCTTCACTGCAAGACCCGTAAAGCTCGATCAATCTCGATTATCTCTATGTGATTAAAGGTTTGGAGACTCTTCATTATTGCGTGTAAATGGAACTCCAACTGTACGATTGGTTTAGGGTGGATTCCACCTCGGTGACTCTTGAGATCTCTTTTAAATACTGAAAGACAATCTTATCTTATCGTTTGGTGATCAATAGCTGCTGAATTTGGTCCTTTGATAGAACTATGGAGTCATTGGGGAAGGGGGTAGGGAATCCTAATTGAACCAATTCATTGATACTCTACTTCCACTCTTTGATCCCCTCTCAGAGATGGGTCAGGATATTCTAGCATTTGATGGATGCTTTGTTACATCTCAAGATCTTGTTGATCTTCACAGCAATCACCCACTTATCTATGATTTTGGACCCTTGTAGGGTGGATTCAGAAGAATAATAAAGTTTCTGAATTAGTAGTAGTGATTCGAGGACCTTGGCGGATATGACACTGCTGATGGTGAAGGTTGTGGTCTCCACATTTGAGCATAACCCCTGTGGATCAGATATAAATCCAAGTGCGTTGGATAGATTCATTGTCATGGTGGTAATTCATTCATAGCAAGATGCATATAGCTTCTGCACCAATGTTATAATTCCCCCTTTCTAGGGTTGTTATCCCAATCTACGAGTCAAGTCCTTGACTGCGTCCTTAGATGATTTCAATCTTATCTGGAAGATACCCTTATCTTCTTTAACGACATGCAACTTTACCTGGAGTGTAGCCACCTCCACCTTTCTTGAATCAACCTCTTGTTGGAGGGATCTTTTCTCCTATGAGAGAAAATTGGCTATGGCTTCGAACGTGGTGATTTTCCTTAAACTCCTTGCAGAGCTATTTGATCTCCTTTCCTTTTCCTTTAATCTTGGCTTGTTGGTTGGCCACGGTGCTTTCTTCCTGGCAGAGGTTAGTTTGTGCCTTTTTGAGCTGGTTTTTGAGCTTGAGGTAGTCTTTCGTGATTATAGCAATAGTTTTGTTCATTAGCTTGACCTTATCATGAGGCCGGAAATCTGCAAGGTTGAGTGTGACATCACTAATAAAATAGTTGTCGGGTTGCATTTGCTCTGCGGGTTTGGAAACCAAGGGGACTAACCGTGTGATAGTCAAGGAACTTTGTTGATGGTCATAGTATGAACACATATGCTTCGTCACTCCTACCAACATTTCTTCTTCTTTTACTTTGTCCTTTTTCTATCTCGATTCACTTTGGCTGCTTCAACTTGACTTAAAAATTATGAGTGAGAAGGGACGACCTCGCCTGTGAAAGGGAACCTAGGTGGCAGACCATATGGGATTGTAACAAGTGGTTGAGGATGTGAGGTTACCAGATTCAAAGAAGGGCCTGTCACCACACGGGGGAAAATGGTGGTGGAGGAGGATATTGAAAGGGAGCACTGAGAGTAGGGAGTATCTGGGATGGGGTGACTGATAAGGGGATACCCCCTGAAAGGGAAAATAGTGGTAGAGGAGGAGATTGAAAAGGGATCCCCGGGAGGAGGGAGAGGGGGAGAAAATACAGGTGTCTCAACTGACTTTAACTTTTTGTGTGGGGGGCCCAACACTGATTCCTCCACTAGGTTCCTATGCTGGGGAACTGATGTGAGCTATGGCATGGGTGTCTGAACTGAAGGATCTTGCTGAGAAGTGGAGGACATGGGATGTTCTGGCAATTGCTGTTGAGAGAGCCCGAAGGACTCTACGGTAGCTCTCGTGGGCCTCTCCTTGGTGATTGTCATTGTCTCCTCACTCTCCATGTCGGACCTATGATCCACATCCCAAAACTCCTCTCATTGTCCGTCACTGGATACACCCTCAAAATTGAGGGTGGTTTTTCTGATCTCCTACCTATACTTCAAATAGGCTTCAATATTTTATGTGCTCCAGTCCTTTCTACTCAAGGCTTCTCCGAGTCTTTGTGTCATTGTGTGGGTGGGGTCATACTTGTGACGGACTGGGTGGAATGAATCCCACTTTGGAATTTGAATTTCACTAATCTCGATGAACATTTTAGGTGACTCTGCCTGAGGGGACCACCTGTATTCAAAACATTTCCTAGACTCCTACTAGCAGGAATCTGAAAATTTATTTCTAATTAAAGTGGAGGCCATAATCCTGTCTGCTCCATACCTCCATGAGTCCTAAATTAAGGAGAAGTTATAGGAAGCCAATTTTTTTGTGAGAAAATGCTATGCCTTAGGTTTAGTCATAATAATTCCTCCCTTGCTCAAGGGGAGGTCAAAGAGTGCCTTATTTTTTTAACCAAAGAAAAATTCAACATCCAGGAGTACCAACTGCCTTGTTATCTCAAGACCCACCACCCGTGTTGTGAGGACCCTCAGGACAATAAAGGATTCTTCTAAGAAACCATGCAGCCAAACCATAGAATGTCCCACCCCAAAAAAATAATCACATATATCTATTAATTAATTATGTTATTGACCGAATAAATCTATTAATTATGTTGTTGACCCCTTTTGGTTCAAATTCATGTAGGAGGGGCTCCACAAAAGAGTTAAAAATTTCATATATATCCAACAAGCGGGACAACACATGAGTCCAAGCGAACACTGGAATGATATTTTATGGGTCTACCTCCGCATCCCATAGCGTTAGAGACATGTACTGGATGATGTGCTGGGAATTCTAATATAAAATGAGGTGGAACAAATACGAGGATTACCTGAAGGTTGAGCTTACTGGGAACATGGTTAACTACTCACAAATAGACTCCAAAATGACTTTGGGGCAAAGTCAAAACGGTACGTCTGTTCCTTCTTCATGGAAATGATTCTGAACAGGGTCACTATTTTCCAATCATTGACATTTCTATCTGAAAATGAATTTTAACATGGAGCATGCATCTTGAGAATCCACCATTGGTGACTTTAGGGGAATGGGGAATACTGCGGTTCCTAAACTGCCTGAATATGTATGTCTTAACTCCCTGTCGAGGAACAAAGATTTGTTTTGGCATTGAGCCTAAACATTTTGGAGCTTGGCCATGTTATAGAAATTGGCTGTTGGGTCGTAGACTAGGTCCAACATGTATCTAATAGCTTGATGTGTTATGACCACCTTTATGCTTCTGCCCTAGATGACATTGGTGTCAATATTGAAATAGCTTGCGCACATTTGTACGATCTATGAGTATGGGTGCACGAGAGGCACCATGTATTGAGTGAGTGTTGTGCTCCAAATTATTGAGCCAAAAGAATTAGAATACCACATGTTAAGAAACCTGGTGTGGGCTACCTCCCTCAGATCTTTGGGCTTTTTTTTGAGAACATGGTCAAAGACATCGTCGGCAAAGTCTGAAATTATGGAAGGGTCACTGAATCATGATCCCCCTCATGGAACCTTAACCTTGGGTGAAGAGGGTGTGGGGATGCATGTTTCCCTGCATAAGACTTCACTTGCGGTGTAGAGCTGGAAGTCACCATGGCATATTTCAGGACTAGGAGAAGGCTCTGATTTTTGTCTACTCGAAACTCGGAGGGTGGGTGGAAAACTCTTAGCATTTGAAATTAATTTTTTGGATGCCTCGGCTTGTCTTAAATAACCACCTTAACTTATGTAGAGTAATGGCTTCCGCGTATATAGAGTCACATCATATAACAACCCTTTTTATTTAATGACCCTAAGTGCCAAACTTTACGTTTTCCAAGAGATTTTACATCAATTTTTTTATCTTTTTCCCAAAATATCTTATAAATGTGTTAGATCATTAACTTCGGGGAAAATTAGGAAGATACACTTCCTCCAAAACTTCAAAAAGAGGAAAGGGTGTCCCACGAGGGACACATGTCTGAGGCATTTATTGAAAGGAGCAAAATAAAAACAAGGCAAAAGGTGAGGAAAAGAAAAAGATATACATATGATACAATACTTCAAATGAAGAGACTCAATGGAAAGGATTTAAGTGAATCTCATTTATCAGAATCGCTAAGGGGTCACCTTCCATGGTCTCAAATTTGAAAGTGTTGTGTTGCTTGCATGCACTAATTTTGAAGGGCCTTGTCCATAAGGGGTTAAACTTTCCGTGATTTACAGGCTTGACAGCCCTTGCATCCCATTTCAAAACCATAGTACCAACTTGGAATTATGATTCCAATGCCAGGTTTTCACCACCTGTTGGCGGTTGATCATGGTTTCATGAGCGGCCTCCTACTTCTCCTAGATCTCAGTGAGTCTTACTTGCATTGCCCCGTTTTCCTCTATCTTAATTTTTTTTAATAGTTGTAATACAGGGATTTCTAGGGTAATCGGCATCATAACGATTTTCCTGTAAACTATCTCATATGGTGAGGCTTTCAGCATCTGTTTAGGTGTGATTCGATCAACCCATAAGGTTGTTTTAACATGTTCATGTCACAACCTCTTATGCTCATTTCACATCCTTTTTATGAACTTGATTAGATTTTTGTTAGTGGATTCCGCCAGACCATTTCCTTATGGGTAATAATTGGAGGATGTTTTCAGATAGATCCCATGCCTTAGGGGCTGGTTCTATCACAAACTGGAATCAGTTGTGCATTTCACTTCACGAGCAATTTAGAGAGAAGGGAGACAACTTGTCTCTTTTGGAGTAGCTGACAACTATCAAGAGAGCCCCCAACGAGCAGCTGACTGATTTCAACTTCAGATTTCAAAGGTCTTGGGATAGGATTCCAGTGGCATTCAGGCCAACAGCAGGAGGTGCTTTTCTATATTACCTTAAAGCTTTGAATTCTGATATTTCTATGTTAATTCAATCCATGGGAGGCACAACAATCCCTATGGCTTATAGCATTTCCATTAGAGCCGAAAACTGTCTTATTCAAGCTGGTAAACTGGCTCCTAGGCCTCCCATGCCCTTGTATCCAAACTTAGAAAATCCAAGCACTAGTCAAGCACCCACTTTGGCTCCTGTTCCCACCCCTAGAAACAAAAGTTCAAATGAAGCTTCCACTTCATCTCCAAGTGCCCCAAATGAGCTTCAAGAGGTCATGAAACAGTTGCAAAACCTAGGCAATGAGCTAGTTACTCTCAAGAGGCAGCAAGCCCAAGGTTTCAGACCTTCCTATCAACCCCAAGCTCAGCCTAATAGGCAGCCATACCAACCACAAAGACCACCTAATCCAGCTGCAAATATGAATCAAAATCAAAGCCAAGTAAGGCCTCCTGCCAATAGACCATTCCAGCCCTATAATCCAAATGCCATATCTGCCTCCAAGGCATTAATGCCAACACAGAATAACATTGCCCAGGAATATGATTGGTGCTTTCCATTCAACGAGCCTCATAACCAATCCATGTGCTTCAATGGTGCTCTCAATCAAGCATTAATGGTGACAACTACCAGTGTGGAGGGTGAGGGCAGTCAAGGAAACAGCCAACAACCAGAAACATTCCAACAACAATCAGCCCCAAATGACACCACATTGGTGAACTGGCAAGCAGAAGATTTCTGTGGCATGAATCAGGCAGTCTCTCAAGGTGTTGCAGCCAACACAAGGTCAAAGAGGAGAAATTTGGGTGAAGAACAGCCGTTAATCCCAGCCAATCCACAAACCTTCCATGGCTCCACAAATGATTGGCAAGCAGAGTCCAGTTTCAAATGCATAAGGACAGCCAAGAACAGTCCCTAGGCCAACTCAAATGCCAGCTGTTGCTGCCCACGTGCAGGGAGTAAACGTGCAAACCAAAGGACAGCAGAGAGATTCTTCATCACCATTCAGTATCATTGATCAGATGAAGAAGACAAACGCTAACATATCAATGTGGGAATCCCTATCTATCCCAGGCCAAAGAGATCTGCTGCAAGCTACCATGAAGGATTGGACAATTTCAAATCAGTGGGTTCATATGTAAGACAAAGTGCTTACAAATGCTGCCCAGCCTGAAGGAAGTCATGGAGGACAACAAGGTAAAATGTTGAAGCCCCCTCCTTTCTATGTTTCATTAATCATTGGGGATAAACTAGTACACAATTGCATGATTGATTCCAGGGCAAGTAGCTCCGTGATGCCCAAGCAAATAGCTGATCAGCTGGGTCTCGAATATGAAGTGATATCTAAAGGAGTAGTGCAATTGGATGGGACAGCAATAGCAATAGTTGGAGTGATTAAAAACTTGAGTCTTACCTTGCATGCATGTCCAAATGTTGTTGTCTTACAAGATGTATCAATCATAGACCTTCCACCACTCTTTGCCCTTTTCTTGTCAAGGGACTTCACAGCCAAGATTGGAGGGTATTTGTCTGCTGATTGGTCTCACATGCTATTTAGAACAAGGTATGGAACTAAGGCTACAATTAGGTCCAAACCCATTGCAAACTTCCATATTGAGCATTACACCCCAAGTCAGCTTAATGCCAATTGCTCAGCATTTGATCAAGAAGATCACCCTAGTACTGATGAGGCTGACACCAAGGTTGGAAGTATCCTGAACCTAACTCTTGATGAATGGGCAAACAAGATACATGCTTTTGATCCCTATCAAGAAGTAGAAGAATCTGATCTGGGAGTCTATTGTATACACGAAGAAAATCGACCTGTTCCTAGCATCACCAAGCCAAGCCATAATGATGACAACGAGGTATGGCAGCTGTTTTTTGACGGATCAAGGAGTAGGCAAGGTGTAGGAGGTGGAGCCATGCTTGTTTCACCTCAAGGAATAAATTACTATTCAGCTTTTAGATTTCAATTTGCATGCTCCAATAACACTGCTGAATATGAAGCCTTGGTGCAAGGGATGCATTGGGCAATCAAGAGAAAAATAAAGAATCTGCAAGTCTTTGGGGACAGTGAATTGATTGTAAATCAGGTCAAGGGACGGCATGCTGCCAAGAATGATCTACTCAGGTGCTACAAGAACAGGGTGTGGGATCTCATGGAATATTTTGAAGGTTTTGGCATCGAATCCATTCCAGGAAAGAGAATCAAGCTGCTGAAAGGCTTGCAGCAATAGGGGCAGCCTTTGACATTACGAAAAGCATTCAACAAGACAAGGTACAGCCAAACATCCACGTGATTGTGAGGCCTTCAGTGCCGAATAACAATGTCAATTGGCAAGTGTTTGAGAATGACCAGCAAATCGTCAATTTCCTACAAGAAGAAGCTGAGTTCTCTGCCAAGAATCAAGACAAGTTGCATCAGCAGTATGGTGACCCAAGTGGTGTAGTTGAGAACTAACAAATTACCAAAAGGCCTCATAACCTTATAGTCAATCTTCAACCCGAATGATCAGTTCCGGAAGGAGAAGGCAAACATTCAAGTAAAGGGTGAGGATTCAGAGCCTATTTTAGTGGAAGAAGGCAAAACATTGCAGATTGGCAAAGTAAGTACCTCATAAGAGAAATCTGATTTTGTTCAGCTTTGCCAAGAATTTCCAGATGTCTTCGCTTGGAGCTATGAAGACTTGAGAGGATTCAATCCAAATTTGGCACAACATACCATAGAATTGGATCCAGATGCTAAGCCCATCAGGCAAAAGTAGAGACCAGTCAACCCTCACATTGAGCCTCTGATGAAGAAAGAGCTAAATAAGCTAATAGAGGCAAGCATTATATTCCCGATCAAGCACTCAAGCTAGGTTGCTAACTTGGTTCCGGTCAGGAAGAAGAGCGGAGAAATCAGGTTGTGTGTGGACTTCTGAGACCTCAATAGGGCCTCTCTCAAGGATCATTATCCACTCCCTTCCATGGAACAAATATTGCAAGTAGTATCCGGTTCAGGGAGATTCTCTCTCCTAGATGGCTACTCAGGGTATAATCAGGTGATGGTGAAAGAAGAGGACCAATTCAAGACAGCCTTCACAACTAAATGGGGCACGTATGCTTATAAGAAGATGCCATTTGGGCTGTCAAACGCTGGTGCTACCTTTCAAAGGACAATGGATATGGCGTTCAAAGGCTTGATCAACAAGATAGTGCTGATATACCTTGATGACATCACTGTATTCTCCAAGAATGCAGCAGACCATCTCTTTCACCTCAGGCAAGTGTTTCAGAGGTGTAGAAAGTTCGGAGTATCATTGAATCCCAAAAAATGCATATTCCTGGCTCACGAGGGTAAACTTCTAGGCCATATTGTCTCGAAAGAGGGACTGACAATTGATCCAGAGAGAGTTGAAGCCATAAGAGCACTACCATTGCCAAGTCACAAGAAGGCTCTTCAAAGTTTCTTGGGAAGGATCAACTTTGTTCGCAGGTTTATCCCAGATTTTGCAGCCCTTGTCAAGCCCATCACCAAAATGTTAAAGAAGAGCATGGATTTTAAGTGGACAATAGAAGGCAAGGAGAGTTTTGAAGCAATCAAAGAAGCTATCTCTCAGGCACCAACTCTCATCAACCCAAACTTCTCCAAGGATTTCATCCTCTATGCATTCGGAGGTGATGACACTATTTCTGCCATTCTAGTACAGCAGAACAAAGATAATGATGAGCAGCCGGTTGCCTTCTTCAACCAGAGTCTAGATGACTATGAGGTGAGGTACTCTTTTATTGAAAAGCATGTACTTGAAGTAATCAGAAGCTTGAAGAAATTCAAGCATTTAATCTCAAACAACAAAGTCCAGTTGCTGGTCTCACATGCTGGAGTTAAGGACTTCCTCCTCAACAAGGATTTGAATGAGAAAAGGGCAGGTTGGATCACCCGTGTCATGGAGTATGAAATTGATATCAAGATCACCAAGCTGGTAAGAGGGAAAGGACTGTGTGAGCAGCTGGTTTTGGGGAAGCAAAAGGAAGTATGCAACGAAGAAGAGGCTGTTTTGACAGTCCAAGATAGCTATGAGCCAAGTGGCAATCAAGAAGAAGACAATGCTACCCCCGAATCCCTATTGGACCCAAGGTATTATGCACTTCCTAAGCACAGGCCTATGCCCTTCGGAGATGAACAAGACCCAAAGGAGACACTTCAGGTTGCAAGCTGTTCCGTACGCCATTGTTGATGGAGTTTTGTTCAAGAAAGACGTGAATGGAGTGCTGCTGAGATGCATTAGCACAGATCAGATTCAAAGGGTGTTGGAAGAGTTTCATAGTGGACCAGCTGGTGGCCATTTTTCACCAAGAGTGAAAGCTCTAAAAATCATGAAGTCTGGTTATTATTGGCCTAAAATTTTCGGTGATTGCTATGCATGGATCAAGAGGTGTAGGAATTGTGCATTCTTCACAGGAAAAGAAAGACTTGCTGCCCTTCCATTGCATCCAATCTCAGTTGACCAGCCATTCATGCAATGGGGTTTGGACTTCATTGGAGTCATTAATCCCAATTCAAGCCAAGGGCATAAATGGATTTTGACAGCCACAGACTACTTCACCAAATAGACAGAAGCAGTAGCACTCAAAGAGGCCAATGAGTCTAGCATCCTAGACTTTTATGAGGGAATAACAACCAGATTTGGTGTACCTACCACAATAATCTCTGATAATGCATTGGCATTCATTGGATCTAAGGTGAGAGAGTGGGTTTTCAAGAATGGTATTTACCTGAGCACTTCATCGAACTATTACCCTCAGGGTAATGTCCAGGCCGAGTCTACAAACAAGAACTTGTTGAAGATCATTAGGAGAACTCTTGATGAGAATCAGAGGTCTTGGCACACCAAGCTGAAATCAGCCTTATGGGCTGATAGGATCACTTCCAAAAGATCCACAGGCAACTCTCCATTCAGGCTTGTCTATGGAAGAGAGGCAATCTTGCCCATGTCACTTGAGTTGCCAACATTGGAGCTCATGAAGCAGTTGGAGTTACTTGAATTTGAGCCCATGGAGGTGAGGTATGCATAGTTGATGGAGCTGCAAGAGATCAGAAATCAGGCATCCCAAGCAATGGAAAAGGATCAAGCTTTGATCAAGAAGACCTTTGATAAGAAGGCCAAAGATAGATCTTTTCAAGTTGGAGATCTAGTGTTGAAATGGGATGCGGATAGAGCAAAACCGGGAAGGCATTCAAAATTTGATGCCATTTGGAGTGGCCCATACATGGTCACAAAGTGCAAGAGCAGCAATGCTTTCCAATTGGCCTCATTGGACGGTGAAGAACTACAGATTCCAGTAAATGGAATCTATCTCAAACATTGCTACTGAAAGTAAAAGGTTCACCCTTGTAAATATTAGCCTAGATTTCAATTCCTCTAAGTGCGTATGCACATTGTCTTGTTGTAGTTAGGTTTCAGTTTCCCTAAGTTCTTTGGCACAGGTTTTGTTGCTCTTGGATTGAGTTTTACAGTTCAGCAGGCTCTCGTGGAGGGAGTTGCAGTATCAGGCTCATTTCAGGTCATTGCTTATGACTCCATGCCCAATGGATCGCAAAAGGGCAACTGGTCTTTTCATCTAGCAGGCAGATGACCCCGCTGAGTCGCCAAATTGTTATCCAATTTCACCCCCAGGGTTGAATTGATAACATACATTAGGATTCTCAAGTCCCAGGCTGAAAAAGAACGAGCTCTGAGAGAATACGAGAAGTTGTAGAAAATAAGTCTGGACGAGAAAAAATTGTGGAAATCGGCTAAGTCCTTGTCATAGAAATATTTGGGGCATTCGGGACACCAAGGCACGGTTCGGCCGAAACGCCTCCAGGCGGCCCGCGAAGCACTGGGACAAGTGGAACAAGTGTACGCGAAGGACGTGAACCGGCCTGTTTGGCCGAAAAGGAAAATTTTAGCACAGGGACAATCAGGCTGTCGGGAGGCGAGGGACGCGGAAAGCCAGTTCGGCCGAAGGAGAAGAAAAATGGCTAACTACTCGGGACATTTGGGCTTTGAGGACGCGAACAACCCGGATCGGCCGAAATGGAGAACTTTCATACTAAACATTTGGAACAAGTGGACGCAAAGGACGCGAACCGGCCGGTTCGGCCGAAACAGGAAATTGCAGCACAAGGACAAGTGAGACAAAGGGACGCGCCGGACGTGGATAGCTGAAGGAGCCGAAATCCAATCAGATCACGCCACGTGTCACCGGCAGAAAAGGGACGAGGAAGCCCATTTCGGGCGGATCGGAAGATTTTGTCCCGCGAAGCACTGGGACATCCGGGACAAAAAGACGTGGTGGACGTGAAAATCTGGCAGGCCCATGGACAAATCACAGCATGACATGTGTCGCAAAGAAAAAAGGTCCAAAAAGTCAAAGGGGCGAGTTTTCGAGCACTGATCCAAACCAATAAGATAGCACCACGTGTCCAAGTTTAAGGGGCCCACAAGAAAAGCCCGCAAAAAGGTGGAGAGAGGGAATTACTCAGCGAACCAGAGCCTGCCACGTGTCGTCCAGATGGCAGAGCGCGGGAAAAGAAATTTAAAAATCCGTTTTCCCCTGTTTTGTGCCCTAAATCTTCAGATCATCATATCTTTCAATCCAGAGCTCGGATTTGCACGTTCTTTATATCAACGGAAAGCTGTTGAAATTATCTACATGATTCTGGGGTCAATCTTGCATTTTGATGCATTTTTGGGGGATAAAATTAAGAAAATGTCTCTGACACGTGTAATGCTTCAACTACTAACTTCAATGCAGCAGACAGCTCGCCGCTCCTGTTAGACAGCCCGCCGTTTTTCCAGGATCCACCACTTGGATCATAATGAGATGATTTTAAATGCTACCAAGAAGTGGTTGGGGCAGATTCTGGATTTCCTCTCTTTTCCCCCCATTTCTTCATATATATTGTAAAGAGGAGCCCTTTTAAGAGGTCGGACATTCTTGTTTTGCATCCTCCCTTCTTCCCTGCTTGCAAGAGAATTTGTGGAGCTTTTCAAACCTCCCATATGGATTGTAATGCCAGTTTTTTCCTCTTGGCCACTGCAATGTACTGTATCGACTCTTGAGCAATATATATATGTTTGTGATTGATTCTCAACCCTCTCATGTATTCATTACTGTTATTTTGATCTCTTATTGCAGTTTGGTTACCTGTGCATAGTGTTTGTATTGCATCTATGTGGTCTGTGTTAGATTTGCAAAACGAGTGTCTAATATTCCTTGGTGCATCACCTCTGTAGTTTAGTTTTTATTCTATGCATTTTCTCACCCTGTCTCCTTGACAAGGTAGATTAGGTTTTAGTAAACCCTCTGCATTTTTGTGTGCATCTGAATAGAGGAATAGGAAACAGCCTTCTCTGGAGAATCCTTTCTCATCTTTACAAGTCCCACACTTGGAGAAAGGATTCCATGTTGTGCAATCACACTGGATGCCTGAACATCAACCTAGAAGCCTGATCTGCATCCAGGGGTGCTGTGAGTCTGCAACAACAAGCCTTCAACGGTCCATTTGAAGTTAAGGTCCTTCTTGAGCATTAGTGTGATTGGGAGGATTGTCCCAGAAAATTTTGAAATGAACTTGCTAAAAAAATTGATCTTTCCTAACAAAGATTGGACCACTTTCTTATTTAATGGTAAGGGTATTCCCAGGATGGCTTCAACTCTTTCTGGATCAATAGAGATTCCTTCCTTTGAAACAATGTGTCTCAAGAGTTTTCCCTGGGGTACTCTGAAAACACATTTGCTTATGTTCAAGGAGATCTTGTATTCTTGACACTTCTCAAATACGGATTCCAAGGCATCAAAATTATCCTCCATCATCTTGGTAAATATCATGAGATCATCTAGGTATATAATAATTACCTTATTGATCAGCACTTCAAACGCGACGTCCATGGATCTTTGAAAGGTAGCTCCAGCGTTTGTGAGTCCAAATGGCATTTTCGCGTATGTGAAGGTTCCCCACTTTTTTGTGAAATTGGTCTTATGTTGGTCTCCTTCCATGAGCCATATCTGGTTATAGACTGAAAAACCATCCAGCAAAGAGAATCTCTCTAGTTATAGCCTGAAAAACATAGTCCGAAGACTAACAGAATGTCAATTACTACTATATCCTATGGAACGGTTATGTTCAGACATGAATAAAGCTACAATGGGATTCCCTTTATAGCTCCTATGGTTTGGAATGATTTTCCATCTAGTTGCATAACTCCTTTCCTTACGGGATCATATTTAAATCCCAAGGTGTTTGTAATTACTTTGGGCATGACTGTAGTGTTTGCACCAGAATCTATCATGGAGTTATGCAATAATTTCCTAGCTATTATAAGAGTCATAAAAAATGGGTTGGGCCTTAGTTTACTTACTTCTCCCTTCTAATTTAACAGCACTGCCTCTATTAGGGCCTGAATATTTTTCACATATTCCTTATCTTTCCCAATGGAGTTTGGGTCGTCATTTGATTTCATTGCTTCTTGAAGTAACTCCTTTTTATCTAGAATTCCCAGAAGATCCCATAAGGATGCGTTAGTTGGCACTTTCTTGAGTTTTTGGACCACATTTATCGGTCCGAGCGATGATTTATTGGATGGTGACTAGTGTTTCATTCCTTCAACTGCAGGATGGAGGGAATTCAAATTCTAGATAGTTCTCGGGGATTCTTTTACAACCATCGGTAGTGATACTATGATGGTTAGAGGCTCTTTTTGCACCCCACTAGTCATAGCTTGGATAGGAGCGGTCTTCTCTATCATCCTTTTTTGGAAGTGAGTGTTGTAATTATATTGAACTCAATTGGAAGAATATACCTTGTTTGTAAATACAAATTCCTCTCCTTCTACCCATGAGAAAAGTGTGTGCTCTAGTGTGATCTCTACTTCTTACTCTAGGGACATTCCTTGAATCTGCACAATAAGGGCCGCATTTTGGACTCCCAAAAAACTAGTAAGGTCCTGATGTGTTAACAACGTAGCCTTCCCTTGATCTTTTTTGGCTATCTTTTGTTGTAAATTTCCTTGGGGACAGTCTCTTGGCATGTGAGGAATATTACAAGGGAAGCACTATGTGTTGGGGTCTTCTGCCAAATTGTTTTGCCCGGGTACCATTTCCCTTCCGTGATTGGGTAGGATGGTCTGAAGTGGTGTTGGCACTAGGACGAGTTGGTTAGATGACTGTGCAGATGGTTTCCTTTGTGTATTCTGATGTTGTGGGGGATAGGCAGGCCTACCACCCTGATAACTTTGATAATTTTGTCTTAGGTAAGCACTCTGATTCCTTTTAAGATTTGTTATCTCGTTAGAGAAGTTTATGAGGATATTTTTAACTTCCTCCATCTTGGGAGAAGAATATGATGACGTTGTAGTGGGGATAGGCACAAGATGATATGATGGGTGATTATATATAGATGCAGGGGCTTGGGTAGAGATCGATACCTATGTTTGTGGAAGGGGAGCCATTTCGGGGTATATTGGCAAAGGGGCTCTTGGGGGAAGCTTACCGGAATCTATTAAATTATTCTCATTTTGGATCACAATATCATATGATTGTGGTAAAGAGTCCCCTCCTAACAATTGAATCATCACAGAAATATCTAAATTCAGAGCCTTCAAGTAAAAAACAATATCCATACTTGCAGGAGGCCTTGCTAGAACATGAATCCTTTGCAACATTTTATGAAATCTAGTGTTAAAATCATTCATAAGTTCTTGTGAACCCTTCTTGATGTTGATGATATGTTGTAAGAGTGAAGATATATCTCCTTTCTCGATGAATCTTCTTACCAAGACATTTCCCAATTGGTCTCAAGTGTCAATAGAATTAGGGGTTAGGGACCAGTACCAATCCAGAGCCTTCCCCTTAAGGGAAGAAGCTAGTAACCATAAGGAGACATCCTATTCCCTGATATAATGTATCGTGCATATCTCTGTGATGTCTTGGAGGTGTTCCTCTAGAGTTTTTAAGTCTTCTCTGTTGAATTTGGGCAGCGCCTTTAGCACATTTACTAGAATAGGATTTCACACCATTGGGGGTATTAATAAGATGAGAAAAATCCCTTGATTCCATGAAATAAATTATCTTGGAGGTTGAGGTGGTTGGTGGGCCATTAAGATAGGTATGAGGATTCTAGTTGATTGTAAGAAGGGCGTACCTTGTGGAGGTGTTGAGAGATTCTAGTTTGCAGGAGATGGATACCTCTGAATCTTTCTACCTCCTATGTTCCTCAGCGGGGATAATTGTAGATATTCAAATGCACCTTCTTGATGCAGCCTATAATTTACCAGATAACACCCTAGACGCACTGGCACATCACTCAGTCTATACTAAACGCTCACCCAAAGCACGCAAAGGTACCAGGTCCCTCCTTAGGGTTGTTCTAGCAGGATGTTAACATGATGAAAATTACATCATATAAATCCATAACTAATACATCATTACACAGTGCATATAGAACTAGATACAAGAAAGAATAAGTTTACACGATATTCATGATTAAATCAAGAACATAGACTACTCAATTGTACACAAGATTGACACTCAGATTCAGCCAATATCCTCCATGTATTAATAATCACGTTAACACATAAGTTTTTTACAATAACAGTAATGCAATGCTTATGCGTGCATGGATTTGATACAATTACCTAGTCACATACACACATCTATCTCTCTTGTATATCTCTATATTATATCCCCCTTCTACAAAGTGATTCACTACATATATATAGGGTGGGGACTTTCCCTTCACCGCTTATCTACTCCAAAAATAGGTTGCATGCTATTAATAGTCACGTGTTGTTTACAGACACAGCCACACATGCAAGTGTGCTATCTATAGACTACTAACAGTTAACTAAGGTGACAATCCTATTCTTAGACTGTCTCCATGCAAAAGTGCTATGAATTGTTCCTCTAAAAATAGACCATGTGTGGCACGCACGTCTCTTCCTCACCTTCTAAAAATATACTTCACACTCAAAAAATGGCTAAGTCCTGAATGTTGAACTATACCTCCACGTGCATGATCTTCCTATCCCTTCATGCCTTTGAACCCAACCTATTCTCCCACGTGGACTTCTTATGTGAATTCTGTCAAGTGTTCTCTGATCAAAATTACCCCACAATAATCTCATTATCACCCCAACAATGGTTATTTCCAAAATTGAAGTAAAGAATGTTGAATGGAAAGAATCAGAAAGAATAAATAATGTTGAAAGTTGAATGAAAGATGAATGTTTTATGCGGCAACCCCATCTGTCTCATTTGGAAGTATCAAATCTGGATACTCCTCTTGGCCTCTAAGGTATGCCACTCGGTAAGTGCTTCCTCTGCTTTCTCTGGAACATCCACAACAATGAACTCCAGTTCATCCCTTGTAATCTCACCCTTTTCATTCTGCAGTACCAACATAATGCTGGAAATTGCAGCCATTATTTTTTCCAGCAGATCCATTTTCCATGCGATGAGTTTCCCAAGCTCATCTAATCTTTCCTTGTGCAGCTCTTGTGTTGCTGCCAGGGCCTCATGCTTTTTTTTTACAATTTTCAACTATTCTACGCGGCCCAAGGCCTCATCCTTCATGGCCTTCTGGACTTCATTATCTTCTTCCAGAGTCTTCACCTTGATTAGCACCTTAGGAGCTGTGCATATATTTAAGGCATGGTCTGCCTTGCTCAATTATTCTTGAAGTGCTTGCAGCAGTCCGTCGTATGTTGCAATCTTCCTAATTACTGCAGCCTTTTCCCTTTCTACCTCTTCTTCAGGATTCTTTGGTTTTGGCATTATGATGGTGTCATCTTCCAATACCAAGTTTACCAAAGTTTCAACAGAATGCATCACGGAGGGGAACTGTTCTGATACTTTGGACTCTAGATGCGGGCATGCTTTAAGTACATGGCCTCCAATATCCTCCGCCATGCTGACGAAGGTGTTATATTTTCTCTTCCCTAAGTCCTTTTCCTGGGTCAGGAGCACTATTTATGCATCCAGAGTCTTTAGCTCCTCGCGCAGCACTCTGATTGTTGTGGCCTTGTCCATGTTTCTTCTTGTAACCTCCTTAGATACCTTAACCAAGGCATTGCTAACTTGTTAATCTGACATAACAATAGGCTTTACTATTATGTACCTTACCTGAGGTGCTTTCCTCAGCTATCTTGATACACATGACTATTTGCATACATCAAAGTCAGGATCATCCATGTGGGTGTGCATGGACCATGAGAGTTGTTTCCTTGTGTGCATTATTTCCATGTCCTCATCCATAAACTCCTAGCCAAATAAGTCTTTTTGTGTTATGGTGCTCTAGAAGCGGGCACAAAAAACTTTTCCAGGGTCCTCAGCATACCCCATGAGTGGTGCACTATGTTCTCCACTCATCCTCCTTAACCTTGGCCCTCTCGGGATTGTAGCCTCAAGATTAGGAGTTTTCATTGTATCTTGAGTAGTATCATGGGTGGCCTTTGATGTCTCCTTCTCTTCTTCTCCCCCATCCTTCATTTCTTCATCCTCTTTCTCCTCTGGTTGCTCTTCCTCATTCTTCAGCTTGTCTTCTTGCTCATGTGGAGTAGGAGATCCTGGTGCGCTCTCCTCCAAGCCTTCGGCTTCTTAATCTAACTTCAAATTTCTCCTTTGCTTCATCTCGGTAGGCTCCTTATGCAGAGAGAGATGAGGTGATTTCCTTACTATTTGCGGGGTTCCACCTCGATTCCTTGTGCGCTTGAATAATTTCTTGAACCTGTTCTCCCCTTAAACTACTTCTGTGTCTTCTTCGTCATCCTCACCTTTAGGTGGAGTGGTCGCACACTCTGCTTCTTTTCTGTTAGATGGTTTCTTTCTTCTTTGCTTCAAGCCCCCAATGTCTTCATGTTCTTCTTCTTCATCTTCCACCTCAACGGTCTCTATGGGCTTCGATGTTGGTATGTTCTCCACCGTATACTTACCCTTCGGAGGTTCTGAGAGCGTGAAATCATTATCCATGTAGTTATTGTTTTCCATCTTGGGCTTCAGCTGAAGGTACACTAATGCTTCCCTAATATCCCCAATAGCTAAACTCATTGGCCTTATGCTCAATACTTATGATATGAGCCTCTCCACGTACATGCTTTGCCCTGTATATACATATTTCTTTCTAAGGGTGTGGTAGTCACAGTCTACCTTGTTTGCATTGAATGCCAGGTGGCGTGTATCTCTGAATTGATGGACCGATGCTTGAAAATACCTTGTTGTGAAGGCGTATGGTAATTTACAACAAGAGTTCCAAGATCCATCCTTCATTGGGAATCGCGTGATGCAGAAATGTTGATAGACAACAAACTAAACTTTTTTCCCTACAACCGAAGCTAATTCCTTCAAGATGCACCACTGTTCTCCAAATTCCACACGGATCCTGTCATACCACATCTCCGCCCTTTGCTTGACATCATCTATCATGGTCCCTTTGCACAGGTACTTGTTGAATCTTTCAGTTGGTGATTTATTTTCTAAGGGGTATTCCCATATCTTCTCCTTCGGACCGTCTAGTACTCCAATATCCATGAATACCAGTGACAACAGAACAGCTCCAAATCTGATTTTTCCTCCCATGCGCGCTTCCTCCACTATTTATTCTAAAATGTAGCCTGTAATATTGTAGACTACTCCTTTTGACATATACTTTGCAACATGTAACCACATAGTGTTTGCCTGGGACCACCGCTCCTGGTCATTTAACTTTGTGCAAAGGTGCGCTACTGCTTGCACAACTGGAAACTTATTCAATTTGTCAATGTCCATACCGCGCAGACCTTTTAAATATCCCAACTCCTTCTGGGTCTCCAAAATTGTGGCTTTGTCTGTGAGATCATTTTTTATGTCCTCTCCTATGGCCTTCAGACTTGTAACTGGTGAGACAAGCGTGGATGATATTCTGACCCTACGTCTGAAAAAGTAGAAGAAATCTTCATGCACTCTACTCATGAGCCACTAGTACAAGGGCTCATACTTTCTGAAATATGGAAGCTCATATAATTGGTATACTCCAATTCTCTTCAAACAAAATTCTCCTACATCATCATAAACTGGCATGTCATCTTCCATTCATTTGTTTGTTCTTGTACTGAGAAAAGTATCAAGTTACTTTTTGTTATCCAAGGTCCTGTGGTTGTATTCGATTACTTTGCTTCATCTAATGTGTGAATCCCACTCCTGGATGACTATGACGCCCTCTGGATATTGCATTTATGAAAAAATACTCTCTAGTGCCATATCTTCCTCTTCGACAACCACCTTCTTCTTCCCTTTTGTCCCCGTTACTGCTGCCTTCTTGGTTGCCATTTTTACCTTGCGCTCATCTGTATATACTTGTATCTTAAACTCTTCAATGTCTCAAAACCCTAGCTCGATTCAACCATTCCCTAGATGGAATCTCATGCCCTTACTTCTCTCTGTCATTCTACTTTGCTCAAACCCTTCACAACTGGGGATGTAAGCTTCTTCTACGCACAGATCTGTTCCTCACACTTGGTTTCACACCCTTCACACCTCGAATTGATCACTCGGCTCTTTGCATTTAGCTCTTTTTCAAATTCCCTTAGTTGTAATGGTAAAAATGAATTTGCATCTCATATTTATATAGATTTTCAAATTTTGGATTCATTTATTGATCCTTCACCTACCAAATATTCTCTCATTTATTGACCAAATTTGTTCTTTCTGTGCAGTACCTCTTTGTGCCCCAGTTATAACCTTCTAGCGTGCCTCCCTACCATCTAGTCATAGACTTCTCTTCAGCGCACTCCCTTGCACCCGAGTACCTCATCACTGCACCTTATTCTGGTAGTTATCAATGCCTCTACTTACCTCGCATTATATTGTCCCTTCATTCATCTCCATCCTTGGTCACTTTTGAGAAGCAATATATTTACTTTGAAAAGCACTCATAGCAGCTTTTTCCTTTTTCCTTCAAACTCCAACATCATTGTACCTGGATATCAACAACCACTACCCCACACTAAAAGTATGTGTAGTCCTCTGCGCATCAACATGCTCAATATTGTAGTTAGCTTCATGATAGCAAGTGTGCTTATTACACAAGAACAAAACTAAATTGACAAAACATAACGATAATGAAGGAAATACATTTAAGGAAATACAAAATGGAAACCTAATCTAATTGGAAATATTGCCTTATTACAAACACCAAGAAGCCGAGAAGCATCAAAGATTTCACAATATACTCAGAGATAGACAGATCAAAATACATGTCATTTTTTAGCCGGGGAGGTGATTCATTTGTCTCCTTGTCACTTGGTGTTTGAAGAATTGGATAACACCTTGAAAGGATTTGATCTATCCTCACTATTTTAGGTTGTTCCTTTCAACCAGGGTAAGAGAACCTGTTTTGTAAGCTCTTTTGATGAAGGATATGAAGAGATCCTTATTTGCATAGATTTTATAAAGAGAACCTTGGGAAAATATGATCAATGCTCCACAATTTAACTCGCAAGAGTTGTCACTTCTAAACAATGGAGATATTTTCAAAATAAAGTAAAGTCTACTAAAGACATTATGGAATCCTGATTGTTCTGCATATTTTAGCAAATGGATTTTGATCTTTTGTGGATATACAGGGAAAAACAGGGGTACTTCAGGTGGGATTTTTTTTTTTTGAATAATTTTTGGTGGGATATTCAAACAGGACAAACTGGATTTGCCAGATCTTTGAGGACCTTATCAAATAACTAGAAAACTTAACAACACAAAACTTCAGAATAGTTCAAGTTATCCTTCAACCAGAAGGTGTGCGTCAATGGAGGCCTTGACTTACACATTTTCACACAATATTTAGGAGTTTAAACATGAAATATCGAGCTAAAAAACCAGATTAAACATTATCAACCTCTATTTTATCACGCCTAAGATACCCTCAAAGGCTAACAAATAATCTCTTTCAATCAAGGAAGGTAAAGTGATTTTAAATTTGTTTATATCACTAACAGATGAAAGCTCTTCTGATAATGGGATTGCAAATGGCACTCAACTATCACAGGAATGAGATTTTGTGTGATTCACAAAGATTTCAAATGTAAGATTGCAATAGGAACAAGAAAAACTATTTGTAGACAATCTGAAATGAAGCAGAGACAAATTTTACTCAAGATTAACACAGATTAATTTGAAATCTCTTAGATTTATTAGCAGGAGAAAGTTATAAAAAAGAATCTCAAATCTTGTCAATGGTTGTACACTCGCAACCAATTTGACATGATAGAAATCAAAAAGCACAAGAAATTAAACAAGTTTCTCAGATGGTCTCTCAGGAAGATGGGATTTCTCAAATTTTCTCGTGAAAATGAACCCCTGACCCTTGCAAATGAGCCAAGATCTTACATTTATAGATGAAAAAGAGAGATAAAAAAGAAGAGAAAGAACGAAATATGATTTGGAGATTCAACCACCAACCATTAATGCTTTGCAAATATGTCAAGTCTGGTTCTGCATGTCTTTAGTGTGCTGAAGAAGCAAGGATGAAAATCAGATCAAATCCGATCTAGTTGAAGCAGTTAGATCACATATTAATGGTGTGAAAGATGTTTTATTGATTCTCCCCCACCAAATCAGATATTACGTTGATTTTCATGATGTTTGCATGCTGGAGAAGAGAAAATGGCAGGATTGATCAAAATCTAATCATCTTGAACAATCAAATCACACATTAATGGTGAAGAAGATGTCTTTCAGATTTTTCACGCACCAGTTCCTATAAAAACAATATTTTATGCTCTCATGGCAAAGAGGAGGTTGAGATCTTTCCAATGGTACCAGTTTTGTCACATTTGGAGCTCTGGTTCGAAAGATATGGCCATTTGAATTTTTGAATCGTGTCCGTATGAAAAAATGCCATTTTTTCGCAAGACGGATCCACGGGCCCGACAATGCAACTTACTCCATTTTTGTGAAGAAAACGAAAAAATCTCAAAAAACCTCCACTTTCCGTAGCTCCGCCATATAATTTTTCCCTAAAGGATTCGCGGGCCTAAAAGTTGGAATTGCGCCCTTAGCATAAAAGATCAAAGTACAAAAATCTCCCTCAAGTCCTGTAGGCCCACTTTTAGCTTTTAATGTGGGTCCCAACGGTACTGCGCTTCATTTTTATACCTTTTACTCTATTTCACCAAAAAACCAAAATTTCCAAATTCCTTCGATGGCCCGCACCTCCGCCTTTGACTTTTCAACGTAGGATTTAATTTATCTCTAGCGGGCAGCGCTTCACTTTTATACTTTATTCCCTTTTTTACCAAAAAGGGCTTAAATTCTCAAACTTCCCCGATGATCCGCCCTCCCATTTTGACTTGTCAAAGCTGCCACGTGTTCCTCTCTGATTCGCAATGGAGTTACGGTTCTCTTTATAACTTTAATTCACTTTTCACAAAAAAGGTTTTAAAACTTAAAAGTGCTTCAACAACCCACATCCCCCCTGCTTTTGACTTTTCAAACTGCCACTTATCTTTCTCTGATTGGAGCGGAGCGGCGGTTCCCATTATAACTTTAATTCTTTTGAAGTTGAAAAACTTCAAAGTAAGCCAACATTCTGCCTCCTGCTTTGACTTCTCAATGCCATGTGTCCCTTTTTAATTGGAGCAGAGTTTCAGTTCATTTTTATACTTTGTTTTCTGCCTCCCTGCCTCAACTTTTCAAACTGCTATGTGTCCTTTGCAGATTTGAGCGGAGTTGCAGTTCACTTTGTAACTTTACAAATAGAGCTAAAAAACTTCGAAGGAACTAACCAAGTCACCTCTCATTCTTTGTCTTTTCAATGACACACGTCCACCTCTGATTCGTGGCGGAGTTTTGGCCCATTTTTACACCTTATTCCTTCTTTCACAAAAAAGGCTTAAAAACTTCAAAGTCTTCCGTCGATCCGCATTTCCACCTTCGACTTTAGAAGTTGCCACGTGTCCTTTTGTGAGGCTTAAGCAATTTTTTCATATTTTTACCTTTTCACCATAGTGCCTTAAAGCACAAAAAAGACCTACCCTTCCACAACCACTTAACTTCTGACACGTGCACACCTTTGGGGCAAAAATAAGAAATTTGGTCCGCCACTTAAACTTAGCCAATCAGAGGTCGACAGGGCCACTGGACCAAATCAAACATTTTGCTAAAATAGCCAAATGTGAGAAGTTAATAACATTTATCCACCATCCCTCAACCAATCATTGATGAACACGTACCCATGAATGTTTAGCCAGAAATTTGACAGGGAAACACGGCCGTAGAAGATGAAAAATAGGGGAAACTTCACCATTGACGCTCAAAATCAAAATTTTCGTAAAGGACAGAGACTTTGGAAACAATAACAGGCTCTGCTTGATCCATGACCATGGAAATGGATTTAGAATGGCATACAAATGAAGGAGAAATTTTTTCACACGTCCATGCGGGAGATAGCTAAAAAATGACGAACCAGGAAGACTGGAGAAAAATTAGGGCAAATTAGGCGAGATCAAATCGAGCACCAACACTATTGTTGAATACTTAGGTCTGAACCCTGCTTTCCCTTTTTCTCTCTTGCCTTTTTCTTCTACCCACTTGTTGATTCTGTATTCCACCATGTTGCCAAAAAACTTAACAAAAAAGGGTTGATCATGATGGTTCTATAATTAGAAGGATTGTTAACAACTCCACTCTTAAAAAGAGGTATCACAAGACTAGTAGTCCAATCTCCAGGAAAAACCTATTGAATGATGTTGTTAAATATGTTGGCAATGTGAGGAGTGAGAAATTATTTTCCCCATTGTAAATATTCTTCCTGAAGTTCATCCAAGTCTTTGGCTTTTCCCACCCCTAATTTCATAATACCTTCTACTACTTCTTGTACAGTAAAATTTTTTGTTGTCGTTTTGATCAAAGGGGAACCTTCAAATTCTGGATCTTGTTCATGTTAGGAAATATTATTGATAACATTATTAAATAAAATGTAATATTATTAATAATGACTTTATAGAATTCATATTAATAGTATAGTTGTAATATTTAAGTGAGTGTGAGATATTATTATATTTTGTGTGTACGTGAGTTGTGAGAACAACTCACTATTAGATAGCTATGAGAAAATAAAGGTGGGGAGAATCATGTTGGAGAGATAAGTGGGGATTGGGTAATTGATATGGTTTGACTCCTTATTTTAAGGAAGTCATTTACCTATTTATATGTAATCTCTTCATAATGAAAATGTCCCGAATGAATACAATATCTATGGTTTCATTATTTTACTGTGCAATGTTTTATTTTTTTATTGATTAAATCATGCACATTTTCTAGATGAGGTATTAGAGCAGTGTTATAATCTTGTGGATGTGCATTTGTGGCTTTGGATTCAATAATTCCCATGTAAAGATCAGGTCATAAGTTCATTTTTATGATCTAGGTCTCTGTGATTTTTAATGGGTTTCAAGATTTATATTGGAGGAGACTATTGTTAAAATTTCAGCCAAACCCACATCATGGTTTAAGAGAAAATGTGAAAGAGATTCTAACGTCCGAAGAAATTTCTGGAATTTGAGACCACAATTCAGATGAATGTTGCATAATCCTTGCATAGTGATATTTTACATTATCTTTGTTTCTCACATCAATGGAGAATTACTCAGGAGTATTTAATTGCAGATTTGATATCAATATGAAGATAACGTAAAGTTTCTCGATGGAGGTTGGAGGCAACGGAGGAAGGAAGTTGATCAGCGACCTCTCATCAGGCACCATTGATGAGGCCGTGGTACGGATTTGGTGGCCAAGCATTTTTAGTTGTGTGTTTTCTTTCAGTTGTGTGGTAGATAATAAAAACAGATGATACATTCCTATTATTGTAATGTGTGACAAATTCCTATATGTAACCTTCTGATGAAAAATATAATGGGGAAGTAAAAAACACATGCAGACATGGATCTTGAAACGGTTTGTGGAGATCTAAAAAACCACATGAGGTGAACAATAGAGTGGAGAATTGTTCATGTCCAGGTTGGTGGTAAACCTGTTGTAAAACCATAGAAGGTTGAGCATGTTGCTCCCTTCATTTATATCAAGGTCATGAACTACATGCGTGCCGTAGGGGTTGGCATTCTGCTGAGATGTGTAAATACGTTTTTCTACCTTGTTCACATTAGGGGAGTGTATATTAGGAATCAATAATGTTAACAATAGGGGAGTGAATGTTAGGAAATATTATTGATAACATTATTAAATAAAATCTAATATTATTAATAATGAGTTTATATAACTCATATTAATAGTATAGTTGTAATATTTAAGTGAGTGTCAAACTCATTTAATAATAGTGTGAGTGAATGTGAAGTTGTAACAAACAACTCACGGGTAGTTTGATAGAGTTGAATGAGAGAATAAAGGTGGATATGGAGATCAAACTGGAGAGATATTTGTGTGATTGGGTAATAGATATGGATCAAACTCCTTGTTAGTAAGGATGTCTATAATGCTCTATTTATATGTAATCAATCTCTCATAATGTAATACATGTCTCGAGATGAAATACAATATCTTCGAGTGTTGTATTATTTTACCGTACAATGTTATTTGATTTGTGTGTATGCAAACTGAATCAAAATAATACCAAGAACTCTGTAAATGCATCAAACCAATGAATATAGACTTGAAAATCATCAAGCCACTGATTGGCTGTGATACCATTGTCAAATCTGAAATAATGTCTTATTCTTTGACTTGATTCTGGTTGAAAAATCACTTCTCCACTTCATGTTTACATGCATTAGGGCTAGAAACAAGCTCTGGAATGACCTAACTCATGATAAAGAACTAACCATGTTGATTCAATACTTTATGACCCATGTTTGTACAACTCATTGACATATCAGCTATGAACTATTTCTTACCTCATAAATAGCACACCTAAACAGATTGGTATAATCCTCATACCATGACTCGGCTCACTAGACCATGTTCCAAAACACCCTAAGTGCACTTTTTAATAATCTTTTTACACTTCCATAGCTTTTAATGCCTTGTGATATTACTGACCACTGAATAACATCACATGAGGAATCATATGGCACCATGACACCCTTTTCAATCAATGGGGGTTGACATCAATGTTACAACACAACCATATAATAGCCAACAATCTCCCCCCAGGGTTAATTTGATAACATGCATCAGAATTCTCAAGTCCCAGGCTAAATGGATTGATTCAGGAAAAAATCATGTTTCTTCAGGGTCCCCTCGAATTTTTTCTAAGTCCCCTAATCCACTGAGAGGAAAAGAGCAAGTTCTGAGGAAAGGTGAAAAAAGCGGCAAAAACAACTCTTGGGACAAGAAAAATCGTGAAAATTGGCTAAGTCCTAGTCCTCTGTCAAAGTTGGAGAAGTTGGGACATCGAGACGCGGATCAGCCGAAAAGCCTCCAGGCGGCCATGCGAAGCAAAGGGACATTTGGGACATCGGGACGCGCAGGACGCGAAAAGTTGGTTCGACCGAAGGAGAAGAAAATTGACTAACTGCTCTGGGACATACCGTGACACTAACCGGCTGGGTGACGGATTTTTCCTAGACAGTCTGGGACAATTTGGAACAAATGTACGAGAAGATGCGAACCGGCCGGTTCGACCGAAACAGAGGAACTTCAGCACTAGAACAGTTGGGACAAAGGGACGCGTGGGACACCCAGATAGCCGAAGGAGCCGAAAGCCAATCAAGCAATGCCACATGTCATTCGGCCTTGAATGAGGGACAAGGAAGCCCATTTTAGGTGGATCAGGAGTTTTTATCCCAAACAGTTTGGGACATCCGGGATAGAGGGATGCGAAGGGCGCGAAAAGCCAGCAGACCCGCGGACCAATCAAATCACAACACATTTCACAAGGGAGAAAGTCCAAAAGTCAAAGGGAAAGGTTTCAAGCACTGACCCGAGCCAATAAAAAGAGGACACATGTCCAATGAAGCAGGGAAGGAGAGAGAATTATGCATCCAATCAACGCTTGACACGTGTCATCCAGGTGGCAGAGCGCGGGAAAGATTTTCAAAACACGTTTTCGCCTGTTTTGTGCGCTAAATCTTCATATCGACATATCTTTCGATCCAGAGCTCAGATTTGCACGTTCTTTATATCAACGGAAAGCTTATGAAATTCTCTATGTGAATTCTGGGGTTAATATTGAATTTTGGTGCGATATGGAGAGAGAAAATTGAGAAACGGATCTGACGCGTGTTCATGGCCAGAAGTGACATTTCAGCGACCAGATTTAATGCAGAATGGGTCGCATTCTCCTGTAATTCGGTCAAAGTGACAGGGTATGGGTTTTTAAGGTCCCCCATGCCATTTTAATGCATCTGAAGTGAAGGAGGGATGGGCTCTCATGTTTTTTGTACGTTTCTATCTCCTGGGCTCGACCCATGCAATGTAAAAGCCGGATTTGGCTCATTTCTAGGGGGGAACAATTTTTGACATAGCAACTTCTTCTTTCACCTCTAGCAGGTGGTTGATGCAAGAATCAGACCTCTCTAAAAGATTGTAACATTTTTTACCTCTCTGAGGTTGTAATGCAGTGATTTGGGTACTGGAAATGATAATGCAAGCTTTGTGAATGGTTTTCAGTCCTTTGTTTGTATTATTTGTTTCATTTCAGATCCTAAGTTATATCTTATCAGCCTGTGTATGTTTCATGTTGCAAATCTCTGGTTTGTGTCTATTTTCTTGACAGAAATGTTTCACCACTCCTTTTGGTGCATCACCATCTTCAGTTAGTTTCAATTTTTGCATTTCTATCCCTGCCCCCTGGCAATTTAGAGTAAGATTAGGATCTGAACCTCTGTAGTTTTGCAAAATATAGATCTAAATCAGAGGAGTTTGAGGAACCAGCCTCTAATCTGGAGATTCCTCTCGCATTTTTACAAGTCCCCACACTTGGAGAGAGGTTTCCATGTTGTGCAATCACACTGGATGCTAGAGTGATCAACCTAGAAGCCTGATCTGCATCCAGGGGTGCTGTGAGCCTGCAATAACACCTTCCTTTTCCGGAAGATGTTGAGATTGTTCTTTCCTTGTGGGTTGATTCATGCTTGACCAATCTACCACTATGGAAATTAGATTATGATCTGAATTTAGGTCCATGATAGAATCATCAATCTCCACTTATTTTATCATGTTGAT
Source organism: Taxus chinensis (assembly GCA_019776745.2). Lineage (NCBI taxonomy): Eukaryota > Viridiplantae > Streptophyta > Pinopsida > Cupressales > Taxaceae > Taxus > Taxus chinensis. Next base: position 295,898,459 of record CM034155.1, on the reverse strand, counting down.
TAAACTTTACATAGTCAACAACATTTTCCCCATTGTAGGTTTTATAAGTAAAATTTCCATATTTATGCCATCTTTCCATACCATTACAAATAATCAAATCGAACATGCCACAAAGAGTTAATAATTCTTCACCAAAATGATTGATGTCCCGGTTGTCTTCCGACCATCTTTCCCGGTGTTGATTATTTTCTTCCATGAGCCATAACGAATTATGGTTCTCCTTGCTAATCCAGGTGTTAGCTTGCCCATTTGCAATCCTCATATTGAAATAACCTAAAATAAGAACTTCCCCTTGTTGTGAAAAATATGAAATATCTTTCTTTAGGGCCGCATAAGGGTCTTTCCTATATATCCCACCTTTTTTGTATGTTTTTGAGACCTGAGGTGAAAAGTAACAAACTTTTATTCTAATGTTACTCCCGTTTTATGATATTCTAAACCAAATTAACTGCTTATTTTTGTCCTCTTTTACCTGTTGAATCTTCCTACCCTCCACTTATATAACTAAAACCATTATACACCCAAAACCTTTCCCATTACTAGCCGCCTCATTCCAGACTACAAAATTCCTATAGCCTTCGAAAGGAGTCTTGCAACCATCATTCTCATGAGTTTCCATGAGACAAATTACGTTTCTTGCTTTTGCTAGGGGCACTAACCTAAGTACTCTTATCCAAGGATAACCTCTAATATTCCAACATGCACATTTTAACAATACCTGGGAGGGCCTTGATTCCTATTTATTTTGGTGTTGAGAACTCGAAGCATGGTTCTCATAGTTTTGCGTCCACGATCAGCCTAACTCATTTCTTGTTGACATCAATTTTGTTGTTCTCCTGCTATCATCCATTTGCAAAGAGTACTGTGATGTTATATTGCTAATAATGGATTTTCCGTTGTACAACCATGCTCTTTCATCTTTGTCTCTTATTGGTCTTACATTAGTTAATTCTCTCCTTTTGTCCTCCAATTGAATTGAAATTAAATAATCATCTAAAAAGAAATTTTACTCCCTCAAGAGTCCCTTTTTACCCAAAAGTTGGTACTTTTCTTCTAATCTCCTCATGACCACTTTGATAGGTCTATCCCTTTCTTCATCTACCTTTCCAAATATCAAATTATTGAAAGACAATTATTGAAACCTGATTGTTTCTGCATATTTTAGGAGTGGAATTTTTTAATCCTTTGTGGATACACAACACAATAAAGGGTAGTTCATGTAGGATTTATCAGTTGAGAATTTTTTGGTGGGAAGTTAAGAAAGATAAAGTTGATTATACCAGATCTTTGAGAACCTTTACAAATTAGAAGAATTACAAAACAAAATACTTCAGAATAGCTAAAATAGTCCTTCAACCAGAAGGTGTGTATCAATGGAGGCCCAGAGATGCACGGTTTCACACAATATTCGATAATTCAACACAAAGTCTCATGTTAAAGACTCAATTAAACGTTAAAAGTCCCTGATTCATCATGCCTAAGATACACTCATAGACTTACAAACAATCTTTGTCAACATAGTGAAATTAAAGTGATTTTAAATTGTTTATTTCATTACCAGATGAAAGCTCTTCTCGTAATGAAATTGCAAATGTCACAATACCGTCACAGAGATAAGATCTTGTGTGATTTCAAAGGGAATTCAACATAAGATTGCAATAGGAATAGAAAAAAACCATTTGAAAACATTCTGAAATAAAAGGAAACACAATTATGCTCATGATCAACAAATATTCATTCAAGTTCCATTAGATTGATCAGTAAGGGAAATTTTCTTCAACAATCTCAAAGTTTGTCAATGGTTGTACACTTGCAACCAACTTGACATGATTAAATCTAAATACAAGAAGTAAATTGGTTTTTCAGATGGTCTCTCTGTAAGAAATTGGTCTTTCTCAAAACTTTCTTAGCAAAATTAACCCCCAACCAATTTCATGACTAATTCATGCCTTTTATAGCGCTCACTTTACATCAAATCCTTTTCCCCCCCAGAAACAAGAATATTTTGTTTGTTATAAAATTTCTCTGGAAAATGACATCTAACAAATTTATACCTAAAAACTTCCAGGTGTACAAAAGATAAGCTTTTTTCAATATTTCCATCGGTTGCTTTTAACAGGGGCATCCAGTCGTCGATTTTGCATAATGTTCTCCATCTTTCATGCATGCAACTTCTTTCTCCTTGTTCTCTTCCTCTGCATCTTGCTCTGCTGGACCTGGCATTTTTCTACAGGTGCCCGAGTAATTATTTCAAAATAGCAACCTTCGCATTCCTTAGATTCACAATTTTAGCTCCAAAACAATTCATATTTTCACTTCACTGATAAAAATGACAAGAGATCATCAGATTCACAATGAAAAATGAAATGCATTCGCATCTCATGAAGATTTGGAGTGTTAATGGTGGAAAAACCAGATGCATCGCATTATAACCGTTAACTCTTCCTTTCACAACTTTGAATTTGAGCCATCCACGTGGAAACGATATGTGCCGAAATAGGCCTGGGGGCACTTTGTACATTTTATGAATTTTAAATAAAATGCGTATTTTTGACATTTTTTCCCGCCCCTCCACCTTTGAAAGACAAGCTCGACACATGGCTTAACCTGGGCATCTTCGGGGCCACAACTCACTTTATAACTTTACTCCTTTTATAAAAACAAGGCCAAAATTCACAAAGTTCTCCAATGACCCACCTTCCCGCTCTGAATTTTCAATGCTTCCACATGTCCTCTGATCCCTAGTGGAGTCGCGGTTCACTTTATAACTTTACTCCTTTTACAAAATAAATATAAAAAACTCAAAGTAACCCGACGACCTGCCTACCCGCTTTTGAAACCTCACTTGGTCTCCAGCGGAGTCTCAACCCATTTTTATATTTTCATACCTTTCACCATAATGCCTTAAAACATAAAAAGTGTTTGCCTCTCCACCACTGCTTTGATTTATGACACGTGTACACCTTCGGGGCCAAAGTAATAATTTACTTAAGCCGCTTAATAATTTCGAACAACTAATCAAGATCCTTTGGGCCACGGGGCCAATTTGATATTTTTTCAAACATAGGAAAAAGTGACAAGTTTATAAAATAGACCCGTCGTGCCTCATCCAATTAGGGATGACCACGTATCCGTGAATGTTGAGACAAAATTTGACAGGGAAAACATGACCGTAGAAGATAAAAATGCAGGGGAAACTTCACCATTTGCATTTAGAATTCAAACTACTTTTCATGGACATAGAAACTGCAAATAATAAATGGATAAATGTGATCCATGACCATAGAAAAGGATTGACCATGAAAATGAAATGAAGGAGAAAGGTTTTACGCATCCATACAGGGAAACAGAACATATTTCAAACCATGCAGGTTGAAGAAATTTTTGAATAAACAGGTCGAGATTAAATCGAGTACCAACATCGGCTCCGACTCAAGGATGGGCACTCCCAGTGAGTGCCGCAAGAACAACATAATATACCATGTTCCAAACAATCCATTGGGAAATGGAGTCAAGCACCAACTTGTAGAGTAGAGAGAAAACTTTCCAACTTCCCAAAAACAAAATGAAAAACCAACAAAAACTAGCCGCCAAGGACCAGGACAAACCAAAACCGAAAAAACACAAAACGAAAAAAAAAACAAACAACTATACACTGTACAAATGAAGCGTACCTTGATTTTGAGAAAGCAATCAAGAAAACTTTTCAATTACTGACCATTTAGAATACGACCATGCCAAGAAATCCTGATACTCTTTTAACAATTGGACATATGCTTGTTTTTCTTGTCCATCTATGTTGCTACCTAACCATATTTTTCAAGGCTTATCCTTTGTGCCCAAGTCATGTCCTTCAATATCTCTCAAGGTTGCATCAAACATAAAAGTTCCAGGGGAACCAACATGCTCAGGATACTTGCATTGATCAACTTCATGCTCCTTAAAAACAACATAACCCTCAAAGTTGTTAACATCAATGTATGTATACAATACTTCATAAGAAGCATTGTTAGGATCTTCAATGATATGTAGCATTTTATTCTCATCATATAACTTGACAAGGTTCCCCTCAATGGGTATGGTTGCATATGACATGTCCATTTGCATGCTTCCACCCACACTGGCTGCCCACTTTCTGGATAATAACATCCCCCACTTGGCAGGACAGTCCACAATAACCACATTCATTGTTAAGTACTTTCCTTGGAAAAGCAGCAACTGCACTACTAATCCCTTGACATATCCAATAACTAGCACTTCTCTTGAATCCATAGCAGTACATTTTCCAAAAAAAAATGTTACCTTGATATTTAATTCATTCATTACCTCTAAAGGCATTACATTGCATGAGGCTCCTGAATCAAACATGCAGTTATGTACCAATCTATCTTTGATAATCAAAGTGGCATAAAATGGATCTACATCAAGTTGAGATTCTACCAGAGAAGTTCCCAAATACACCTCAGATGATTCCCCCAATTCCTCCAATGCTTGTGGTATTTCCAATCCTGCAATAGTAGGAGGGATCTCTATATTGTTTACACTTTTTCCTTGGGTGAGTTTTTCTCTTCTTTAAACCCCAAATATTCAAATTCCCTCTCCCTATGCTCTGGGATTCTGAGAAATTCAACATAGGAACAGTGACCTTGATCTGACTCAATATTTGAGCTATATCATAGGGAACATATTTGGGAAAAGCAGTGTTAGGGGGGAGATTCACAACTTTCTTCTGATAGCAAGGGAGTTTTCATATTTTGGGCATGAGTAGGAGAACAAGTTTTGTTTGGGGAAACTAGGCCTTTTCCATATGTATCTCTCTTAGGGGCTTCCTTAGGGATATTGGTAAGAATTGGAATCTTTGGCTTGGCTTGTGGCCCTGCCCCTCTGATAACCTTATTCCTGGTATTGTGTTCCTTTTCTTGGGAAACTGCTGCATTCATCAATAATTGTCTGTCTTCCTCAAAAGGAATTCCTCCATCATATTTTTTTGTCGTCAAAGCTCTTAAGTTCTCAAAATCATGGTTAGGAAAATCAAATGATTGCATAGAATAAATTTCAAAAGTACTGATAGGGGGAAGAGGTAATACCTAGTGGACACAATCCCAGAAACTTTCAACAGTTCTGACACTCATTAGTTCAGTAGAGGTTTCCCCTTTCTGTGAACCTTTAGGGCACTCCATCATGCACACATCATCGTATGCCTCATCATCATCCACTTCCTCAACTTCCTAATCAAAATTACATGGGGTGTGTGGCAAGAAACACCTATCACACCATTCAATAACATGGGCTTCTTCAACATTAGAAATCCAGGAAGTCAAAGGATCAAGAACCATATCTATTGTCCCTTGGGTTGAGTTTGTTTATTCCCTGATCCCATGGGACCTTGTCCTTTGTCATCAGATCTATGATCACCCCTAGGATGATTACCAAACCTTTCCTGACCTTACAGTTTGTGCTGAACCTGGGAACTCTGTCATATCCCCTTCTCTTCTCTGGCCAGCTTGTAGGATATCTCTTTTACTTCCCCAACTAAGGTCTTCACAACTTCCTCCAGATCCATGGATTTATTTGTCTGAGGCCCTTCAAGATTGATCAACTTGACACCCTCCCTCTTAGGAGGCTTGCCAATGGCCTTGATATTGTTTTCTTTTTTCAAAACCATGGTGAAAGATTGTCTCAGTGTTCCTGGGTTTTTATCTCTTAGGTAGTAGGTAGCCTTTTTATCAAAAGCATCAAAATATTTGATCAGACAGGATTCATCACTTGGCCTAAGGATAATAGGAAATCTATTCAAGGTTTTATTAAACCTAGTATTGAAATCCCTAATAGATTCGTTTGGATTTTTCTTTATATTTTCAAATTCTGATAAAAGGAATCTAGGATCTGTCTTATCCCCATACTGCAATCTAAAGGCATTTTTCATCTTTGTCCATGAATCTATTGAGTTATCTGGTTACAAGGATTTATACCAGTCACGTGCATCCTCCTCAAGAGTATGAATAGATAATTTTATGTACACGTCTTCAAACTCAATTTCAAAGTCCTCCATCATATTGACAAAGAGTCTTAAATGTTGGTCACCAGTAATTGCATTATTTCCTTGGAATTTTGGCAATCTGTTTCTGACATCCTATGGAACAACATTAGGATATCCAACCATACCTCTGAAATTTATTGGACCAAAGGTATTGACCACAAAAGAACATCTAGGTGGAGGCTGATCCATATTGCCTTGAGGAGGTGAATTCATAGGGGAATCTAAATGATAAGGAAAAAGAGGTCTCTGGGGCATAGGAGTATATTTTTCAAAAAATATACCCTCTATTGGTTCAGTTTCGTGGAAAATCTTATTAACTTTGGAAGACACAGGGGAAAACTGAGAAGCAAACTTTTCAAACACAAATGATGGCCCCTCTGCAGTTGGAGAACTCAAATTGACACGAGGACTATCTAGTTCATAGATTCACTTGAAGATGTTTGGTAATCTTCAACCATAGTCAAATCATCTTTCAAAACATCTAAATCCTTTCTTGAGTTCTGATCTCCTCCTACCTTCCAGATCTGTCTTCCTTCTGATTTTGATTTTCCCAGCTCTGGAAACAACTTCCTAGTAGGATCTCTAGTGAAGGAAAATCTTCTTCCTTCCAGCTTTGCAAATATTAGCAACAAATTTAACTTGACACAGGTTAAGGCACTGGTAATTATCAAATTTTCAAATCAACACGGAGTCGCCACTAAGTATTTTCACCTTAGTTGTGCAAATGCACTATAAGTGATATGTCAAATGTCTTATCAACACTCAATTCCTACAAAGCTTAATGGATCTGACCTTCCTCTACCGATATTTATCACTATTGATACAAATTCAGTGCAATAATAACTAGAAACTGGAAATATTGCACAATGAACTTGTAATTCTGCATAATTATTACAAATCTTAGCAAAGGATGACGTTTAAACAATGTATTTGCACTTAAATCATGTAAGAAGCATTACCAGAGTTAGCATATGTATGTATTTGCAAAAATAATCCCCGGCAATGACGCCATTCTGATGTTGTTGACGGTGTGTATACAAATGCTCAAATAATCTTCTGCAATTCAAAGAATTCCTGGAAATTCAATGAATCCCAAGCAACGGCGCCATTTTGGTGTTGGTATCCAAATTGATTCTCCTGCGAGGGTTGAGCAACATCACGAGACTTGCAGGATGCTTAGAGACAGACGAATCACTATGTGAGTGATTTTGTAGCCAGGGATGGAATTCAGCCGACTCTTTATCACTCAGATGTTAGAGAAATGGATAGAACCTTCCTAAGGGTTTGATCTACCCTCACTACTTTAGGTTGTTCCTTCAACCATGGTGAGAGGACCCATTCTGTAACCCGTATTAGTGGAGGATATCAAGAAATATTTCTTTGCACAACTTTCTGGGGAACCTTGAGAAAATATGATCAATACAACACAGTCTAACTCTCATGAGTTGTCACACTAGAGAGTGGAGATGTTTTCTGGTCAAGGTTCAGGTTACTAAAGACAATTATTGAAACCTGATTGTTTCTGCATATTTTAGGAGTGGAATTTGTTAAATCTTTGTGGATACACAACACAAACAGGGGTAGTTCATGTAGGATTTATCAGTTGAGAAGTTTTTGGTGGGAAGTTAAGAAAGATAAAGTTGATTATACCAGATCTTTGGGAACCTTTACAAATTGGAAGACTCGTAGAACAAAATGCGTCAGAATAGCTAAAATGTTCCTTTAACCAGAAGGTGTGTATCAATGGAGGCCCAGAGATGTACGGTTTCACACAATATTCGAGAATTCAACACAAAGGCCCATGTTAAAGACTCAATTAAACATTAAAAGTCCTTGATTCATCATGCCTGAGATACACTCATATACTTACAAACAATCTTTATCAACATAGTGAAAGTAAAGTGATTTTAAATTGTTTATTTCATTAAAAGATGAAAGCTTTTCTCGCAATGAAATTGTAAATGCCACAATACCATCACAAAGATAAGATATTATGTGATTTCAAAGGGAATTCAACATAATATTGCAATAGGAATAGAAAAAACCATTTGAAAACATTCTAAAATAAAAGGAAACACAATTATGCTCATGATCAACACAAATTCATTCAAGTTTCATTAGATTGATCAGCAAGGGAAAGTTTCTTTAACAATCTCAAAGTTTTTCAATGGTTGTACACTTGCAACCAACTTGACATTATTAAATCTAAATATAAGAAGTAAATTGGTTTTTCAGATGGTCTCTCTCGAAGAGCGGTCTTTCTCAAAACTTTCTTAGCAAAATAAACCCCCAACCATTTGCATGACTAATTCATGCCTTTTATAGCACTCGCTTTACATCAAAGCCTTTTTTCCCCCAGAAAAAAGAATATTCCGAGGAATAATTTGTTTGTTATAGAATTGCTCTAGAAAATGACATCTAACAAATTTACACCCAAAAAATGCCAGGTGTACAAAAGATAAGATTTTTTCAATATTTCCATCGGTTTCTTTTAACAAGGGCATCCGGTCATCGCTTTTGGTAGCATGTTCTCCATCTTTTGTGCCTGCAGCTTCTTTCTCCTCGTTCTCTTCCTCTGCATCTTGATCTATTGGATCTGGTGTTTTTCTGCAGGTGCCCAAGCAATTCTTTCAAAACATCAACCTTTGCATTCCTCAGATTCACAATTTTAGCTCCACAACAATTAAAGTATTACTTCACTAATAAAAATGACAAGAGATCATCATATTAACAATGAAAAATGAAATGCATTCGCATCTCTTGAAGCTTCGGGGTGTTAATGGTGAAAAAACCAGATGCATCGCATTATAACCGTTAACTCTGTCTTTCACAACTTTGAATTTGAGCCGTCCACGTGGAAAAGATTTGAGCCAAAATGGGCCTGGGGGAACTTTTTACATTTTATGACTTTTAAAGAAAATGCATATTTTTGAAATTTTTCCCCACCCCTCCGCCTTTGAAATACGGGCTCAACACGTGGCTTAACCTGGGCATCATCGGGGCCATGGCTCACTTTATAACTTTACTCCTTTTATAAAAACAAGGCCAAAATTCACTAAGTTCTCTAACGACCCACCTTCCCGCTTTGACTTTTCAATGCTGCCACGTGTCCTCCTCTGATCCCCAACGGAGTCGCAGTTCACTTTATAACTTTACTCCTTTTACAAAATAAAGCTAAAAAACTTCAAAGTAACCCAACGACCTGCCTACCCACTTTTGAAACCTCACTTGGTCTCCAGCAGAGTCTCGAACCATTTTTATATTTTCATACCTTTCACCATAATGCCTCAAAACACAAAAATTGTCCTCCTCTCCGCCACTGCTTTGATTTATGACACGTGTACACCTTCGAGGCCAAAGTAAGAATTTACTTAAGCCTCTTTATAATTTCGAACAGCCAATCAGGATCCTTTGAGCCACAGGGCCAATTTGATATTTTTGCAAACATAGCAAAAAGTGACAAGTTTATAAAATAGACCCGTCGTGCCTCATCCAATTAGGGATGACCACGTATCTGCAAACGTTGAGACAAAATTTGACAGGAAAAACATGACTGTAGAAGATAAAAATGCAGGGGAAAATTCATCATTTGCGTTTAGAATTCAAATTGCTTTTCATGGATAGAAACTACAAACAATACATGGATAAATGCGATCCATGACCATAGAAAAGGATTGACCGCAACAACCAAACGAAGGAGAAAGGTTTTACGCATCCATACGGGGAGACAGAACATATTTCAAACCATACAAGCTAAAGAAAATTTTGAATAAATAGGTCGAGATTAAATCAAGCACCAACAAGTTCCATTGCAAAATTTTTGGGGAATAAATTGGTGGTACTCAATAATACCCCTCATTTTATAGAAGTATGCCCTTGATATGGACAAATCATATTTTTACAATGGCTCATTTGAATAACTTTTTCTTTCATTTATCTCGATATTCCCTAACAGAATTTTGTGTTATCTACAGTGCAAGAGAGGAAACAACACAGGGTTACAGTTGATCTCCATGTCATTTTATTTTAGCGCAGGAGAGGAAGCAGCTAGCAGGCATCTATCGAGTGAATCTTTGGAAGCATTCAATCTACAAAACAAAAATCCCATATGGTTGTGAGGATCCCACACCATTTCACATAGGGACCAATGAAGAGACAAGGGGACCAGAAAACAAAGGAGGGAGACATAAGAACAATGCGGGACAGGGATAAGAGATAGATCCATCTATATAGTGTGAGACAGAGTAGTAGTGGGCCCCATTTTCAGCAAATGTGTGGATCTAAGGCATAGGCCAACAAGATCAGGTAGACCCACCACAACATTTTTCTCATGTAACAATATATATATTATATATATATATATAAATATATATATATATATATATATATTTCAAAAATTTCCTAAATAGGACATTGCAAACCATGGTCAAATATGAGGGTTTTAAAGGAAATCTGACCACAGGGTCAACAAGATATACCATTTCAGAGGCACATTTATCAACATACAAATAAATTTCAGGCATGTTAGGAAACTCTCAAGCCTATACAATTGGTACAGACAAAAATATGGTCTTTGTGAATGTAAAATAATATATGGGGATCTTAAGGCGTAGGCAAGCCAAAAAGCTAAGGAAAACTCAAAAGAAGAATTTCACGCTGATTTTACAAAGAAAACAAACAAAAAAGGATTTTTTTTTTCAAAGTAAACCTAGTAGAAGGAAAAAAATCAATGCAGAAGGATGGAGTGAAGAATCAAAACTGAGAAAATAAAAAAGAACTGTTGCAAACACTGATGAACGGGAGATAGGGGTGCAAGATCCTAAATATCTCTACAACCATACATCTACTTCATTGTTGTGGTCTTCAGAGTTGTATGTGAATGAGCTCATGAACATGAAAGAGAGAGTTGGAATTTTAGAAAATAAGAGGTTATAAGTAAACATCGAGAGAAAGGAATTTACAGAATACATATACAAGTTGGAAAGAGAAAATAAAGCTCTTAGAGAGTAGGTACTAAATCTTCAAAACACAATGGAAAGAGGACATCAGGAGTTAGTCATTCTAAAACAAGATATAGGAAATTTGAAAACAATTGGCAATAAAAACCTTGAAATGGTAAAAAGGAATAAAACAATACATGTAAACGAAATTCAATCAGCAATTGAAAACATGGAAATGAAAGAAAACAAACTAAAGGATCAAATAGAAGAGGCCAAATCTTGGTCACAAGTAGTAAGTGAATCATCAAGTGAGAAAAATCAAATCATATAAAAACATGTCAAAATACAAATAAAAGAAGAAAGGGACAAGCAAGACAAAGCAACAAATTATTTGTTTATTTTTTATTTTTGAAAAAATTCACCCATTATATTGAGGAAAATGTTGAATTACATTATCTACCATTCCAGGCGTGGAAACTATTAGCCATATCCCTAGCACTATAAACAAAAATGACAAAATGAATAATGATTAATAAGAGTCAAGGTTTATGAGTTTCTTGATTTCTTCTTAAATCTTTGTTGACCACTATAGAGGAGGTGACCCGTAGCAGAATGTGTCCTTATTGTCAAGAGCCCAATTTTCCAATCCATCAGCAAATTTGTTATTATGTCTTGGAATGTGGGTGAACTGAATTTCTTGAACCTTTTGCTGAAGAGTTCTTATTTGACAAACTTCCTTAGCAATTATTCATTGCAGAAGATGATCATTCCTAGAATCACTCAATAATTTCATCATGATTCTGGAGTCTGATTATATTTTGATCTTTCGCCATCCTATTTTAATAGCCTCATGTATTCCTCTACGAATAGCTTTAATTCTAGCCATGTTATTTGTAGAGGTTCCCAAGTTTTCAACAAATAGGAAATGAATTTCACCATATCTATTACGACTAATCCCTCCCATGGCTGATTTTCTAGGATTACCCCTAGAAGCTCCATTTGTATTTATCACCCCATCAATAGTTGTTCCCTCTTGCACTAGAGTAGCTTGAACAGTTATATTTTTCTTATTCATTTGGAAGCGTGGCTTGTTGGCTTCCTTGGGATCTAAAGATGGTTATCGGAAGATATGCTCCCATACTTGAGAGGGTTTATCGGGTAAAGAGATTTTATGTTTGAGGCTCTCTGTCATGTTGCTTTTTATTTTTCCCAAACATATATTCCTTCTTTGTTATTTTGGCAAAATATTCTATAATTCCTCTCTTTCTATGTGTTCCAAAGGAGTAAAGAAATTCCACTCCACATAGCCGGAAGCAATTTTTTTCCTGTGGTAATTGTTTTCTTCCAAGTATCATTAATCTGTGCTAGGTGTAGACACCTAAATTCCACTTTTGCAATCTTATTGCCAAAAGACACGCAAATCACTCTCATTCTTTCCAATTCCGCTATAATTAGTGATTCTTTAATTTTACTAATGTTTCTTGCCACTTTAGTGGGTTAACAACACTTCATTGGTTGCGTAACCTCTTTCACATTCAGGATGCCACTTTACAGTGAATCGTAAGTCAAAATCCTCTTCAAAATAGACAATTAGCGTTTAAAAGCTAATTAAGCCTATTTTGCCCTTGTTTTGGTCAATATACCCTAGTATTGGCTCAAACCCCCTCTTCCAACCACTCAAAATCACGCCACTTCACCTCCAAAATGTCTCAGCAAGCTTCAAAAGCTTATCCTAGCCTCCTAGTTGACCCTAAGCGGTTGATTAAGGCTCCATACATCTTAATCACTTGGTAATTCACTAATTGTGATTAGCTTAATCATGATTAACACTTCTAATCTAATTTGGGGATTTTAGTCCCACATGCACCAAAATACAAGTTTTTCCAAAAGTGAAAACTATAAAAACAACTGCACCTCATTCCTTTATACTTTACACACATGCTTTGATTTGCATCTCATATAATACATATGATTCATGGCCAAGTTCAAATCCTCTCTTAAAACCTTCAACAAGGTTAGTAGATGGATATCTAAAGTGACTTAACAATTCATTTGGAGAGGCCATTTCACCATTGTTTGGAGTAACAACCAACCCAATTTGATTTCCTTGTTAGTTCTATTTAGGCCCATGTTAGGTAGTTGAGCATATTAGTAGGCATGTTTTGTTAGTTTTTGCATTGTTTTCATACTAATTAGGCATTCTTTTAAGCTTCTATCTTAATGTTACATTCCTAGACTTAGAGACCTAGCTAATTAGGTGGAAATAGTGTTAACCTTCCTTGTTTAGCTTTTTTACTTGCTTTTTAGAGTTTGGGGTGTCATTCATTTGGCACACCCAGTGGGAGAATACCCCATTTGTATTCATTTTTTAATCTTTCTAGCTTAGTTTCAAAGTTTTTCATTTCAAATTTTCTAGATTAGTTTCAAGTTTTCTAGATCTAATTAAAAGTTTTCTAGTTTACTTTCAAGCTTTCTAGAGTACTTTCAATCTTTTTAGATCATTTTCTCAATCTTTTTATATTAATTTCAAATTTTTAGAGTAATTTCAAAGTTTTGTAGATCAATTTTCAAGCTAGGTAGTTGTTTCAACTAAATTAGTAGTAGAAGTTGTGTTTTCATATTATTTGCAGAATATAAGGAGGTGAAGCCCTGTCAAAATTCCCTAGAAATACCAAAGATTAAACCTTTTCAAGAAATCTTCTCAAAATAACATTCATTAAAACATTGAGATATGTTAGAAAGGACTAGTTTTATAAAAATGAATACCCTAAATTATTGGTAAATCTAAAACTCCAATTTTATGTTATCATTGCGTAGTTTATTTCAATACCTTTTTAACACAAAACAAATGGAGTCATTTCGAGGTCGGGAGAAAATGTTATGGCCTCCAGATGATAGTTTGAGAACCTATAGGAAAGAGGAGTGCGTGTGCATCTAGAGGAGCACCCTTGCAACACTGAATTTTTGGCTCTGAGTGAAAAATGTGCATGTGCATGCAAAAAAAGTGTTTGTGCCTCACTAGAAGTGCCCATGCATAACATACTGTGTGAAAATTGAAAGAGAATCGCCTGTGCATTACTGTGAGCGTCTATGCATCCAGAGGAGTGCCCATGCACTAAGAGGGGCGCCCATGCATCAAGGTAAAATTTTCTCAAATTTCAAATTTTCAATTTTTGTGTTGATGTCAGTTTTTAGGGGTTTTTATATTTTTTTGTCAATTTATTGATTTTAGAGCAATATTCCTAACTGAATTGTCCTAGGGTTTGATAAGGGATTTTTGAGTAAATTGGGTTAGGGTTTGAGGAGTGATTATGTTTTCATACTTTGATTGAGTTTGGAATAGAGTTGTGTGTGCTCTTCTCTTGCACCTAGTGTGATCTAGAGAACAAAAAGCACCTCTAAACCATTTTTTTTGCTTCTTGGGAGTAAGTAGGAACAATCATCATTCATTTTGTGCTTAAGAGAATAAACCTTCATTTATGGCATGTGATTGATCTTTTAGTTTAAGAAAAATTTCACTTAATAAATAAATCAAGGCTAAAATTCATGTATGCTCTTCCCTTGCACCTAGTGTGATCTTGGGAATCAAAAGCAATTTTAGTCTTTCATTAAAAATCAGTTGGATTAATTGGTAATAAACCTTGTTTTTGCAAAGTTTGATGGCAGTTAGTTGATTTACAAGTATTTTTCATTGCTATTTTCCTATGATATTGTGAATCTTTTTGGAACTACTAACCATTTGTGTGAAGGACTTAAAACGCTTGTCAAAGAAAAGAAGGACTCTTCAAACAAAAATTCTAACATTCACGCGTGATTGTAGGTTTCTAAAAGGAGTACAACAAAAACCACATTAAGTCTAAAAGATAAAAAACACACCACAATCATCACATTGTATTTTCAAGTTTTGGTTAAGAGTTATGGCTCGTCCACTTAACTAGGACATAACCCCTATGGCATAAGCCTTAAGATTTGACAATGGGGGTGGTCATAGGAACCCTAAAGTAGTCCATGCAAGAGGGAACCTTGTGAATGAAACAAGAAAGTGCTCCACACTACCGAATTGACTAGTACTCCTTGAAAGTTTAGAGTCAAAGATATTTGTATCGTGACCCCAGTGAAAGTATAACTGAACACACTTTGGTGTTCATTATACTAAAGGGGGTAAAGTAAAACCGAGATAATCCCAAACTAGTCAATGGAAATTTTTGGGTAAATTGAGCTCGCTCTAGATATCTTGTGACACCTAGAGAGAGAACCCCTAGGAAATTTTGTTGGCTTGGAGCCAATTTTGTCTTAGATAGTATACTTGAGTGCTCTCACAAACTAAAAAAATTGTTAGATTCAAAATCTTGTTTTTTGAACAAGGGAAAGAATCTCTTAAATTTAAAATCGTGTGACATTTCATCATGAAATCTATTTAGTGTTACTTTGACCTAGTTTTTCACTTGTCCTAAGACAAGGCAGAACTTTGCCAAAGACACACTACGTATTTTTCACCACCATTTGGTCTATCCCTTCATTTTCTTGTTGCTCATTTTGAGATAAAATAAGAACAAACATATACGGATACCTACTAGATATAATCGTATCCACCAATTTTGTAGTCTTTTACATGACCATGTCGCAGTAGGAATGTAAGAGTTGAAAGTGTGAATGGTATGTCTTCATGATCTAGTAGCTCCTTGTGTCTCAAAACCCATATTTGAGACTTACTATAATTGTAGTTAGGTTGTCTTATCATTTTCTTCTTTAGAGTTGTTACGCTTCCCACATTATATCCATACAATTGTGATATTTATGTCTTGTTTCCATTGTGAAACTTGGCCTAAATCTCTATATTGTATCATTACGTTGCTCGCACGCTTAATAATTCCTTGTTACACTTAGACGTAGTTTTTACATCATAGCCTTGTCTTGAATTTTGTAAGTGTTGAGGTTAATTTTTTAGCATCGCTATAACGACATTTTGATACTAAAATATCACTTTCTTCCAAAACTTGATTATGTGTCCAAATAGCAATGTTGCACTGCTCACATTCGTATCATCCATTTTACAAGACTTAGAATCTGCTAGTGTTTAGAAACTTTTTTTAGTATATCTTGTTAGAAGGTCACGTCAACATTCTCTTATCATTTAGGCCTTGTTTGTTTCAAAATTTACCTAACTCATGATATTATGTTGTCACTATTTGGTTTTAAACCTATTTGGAAAAAATTTAGGGAGTAGACTATTTGTTGTGACTAAATTTGAGTATTATACATCATTGTATTGTTCTAAAAAAAAATTGTGTCATATATTATCTTGCTAGGGTAGCTTATTCTTTTTACTTTGGTTCTTAGGTTCACATTGACCTATTGAATTTGTGGCTATTTTATAGTCACCATTGTTTTTGATGACTTAAAACCTTAGTGTTGGTACGCTGCAGAAATTTGCCTAGGGTCTATTTTTAAACCTTAGCAAAAACATCCCTTATCAAGTAACTCTTGCATCAAATTGAACATAGGAAAAGAGTTTTCCCTTGTGTCCTTTGTGTTTCCCAATTTTGATCAAACATTTTGACATTTACAACTACAACTTATTGTCTAAACCTTGTTGATTTGTCAAAATTGTGTCATTGTGATACCTATTTTTGTTAGATTCTCTTTAGAAAAATCGCGCTATCTAGGTCTAGGAGTTTACCAATAATGACTATCTCCTTATATGTACGACAATAGGGAACCTAGGTTTCTACATTCCCATCAAAGGATGCCTATCACGACTAAGCCTCATTTGGTTCTTCATGCTAGAGAATCCATTCGGGTACCCTGTTCCCCACCTTCATCTCATAGTCGGTGGTATGGTTTGGACACTTCTGATCCAAATTATTATTTGGGTTCCTCCCACTCTTCTTCTAACTCTGATCCAAACTATTATTCTGATTCTTCGGATTCACCTCGATCTTCTGAAAATTCTCATCAGAGTTACTCGCCTCATTCGACTCTTGAGTCGCACTCCTCCCTCTCTTTGCAGGACTCCCCTTATCAGTCACCTAAATGACATCTTCCTCCTTTGAAGATCCATGTGTGGCCCCAAGTCTCCTACTCAAACATCTAATTTGGTTCTTGAGCCACAGTCTCCCTTGTCCTCCCTTATTCTTTTGGCAACCTCTTCCTCCGCTGAAGATCTGCAAAAATCCAAATTCTCTTAAGACAACAATTATGTCGCATTCATCTAAGTTGACCCCTATGTCCCATTCATCTAAGTCGACACCCATGTTGCAATCATATAATTCGAATCACGTGTCACAATCATTAAAGTCGACTCCCATGTTGCAATCATCTAAGTCGACACATAAGTCGCAAACATCTCAGATGAATCCTATGTCGCAATCATATGTTGATTTTCTAAGTGATCCTCATTGTTTCCTGACAATATGTTGTCTTCTAGGAAATCCAATACCAGTCATTTCTAAATCTACATCTTCTTCTACTTACAAGACATCTAGATCCAAATCTACTTCATCTCTTGAGTCATCATTTTCTCAATCTTCCACACCAGTTGGACCCATTTCTTCTAGTCAACCTCCTATGGTCAAAGAAAAAATACCCCTACAGATCGATTCATCTCAAGATGAAGAGACGATCACAAAATTCCTGGGGTTACATGATGGCATTCCCCTAGAGGATTACAATCAAGGATTTAATCTTGACTTCGATACGCTTGCGTATTGGGAAGAAGAAATTGATTCCTTTTGTCAGAATATTAAAGAATGTCCTAAGACCATTGAGGAAGATCCTATCTTTTCTTCACATTCTTCTTTGCATCACGTCATTGCAATCTCACCTTCACCACCTTAGCCCATCGTATGCTTCTATATGTGGGGCACCTCCAAGTTCCCTTCAATCTATTTGTGGCTCAAGCCCATTTTCTTCTCACCTTGGGTCACCACCTGGTAGCCCATCATCTTCTTCTATATGTGGGCCACCTCCAAGTAGGCTCCCTCATAGCATTTTATTCTATATGTGGCTCACCTCCGGGTAGCCCCTCTTCGTCTATACTGGGGGCATGTCCTAGAAGTCCCTCATCTTCAATTCTTGGGCCACATCCTAGTAGACCATCATCTTCTATATATGGGACACCACCAGGTAGTCCTTCATCTTCAATCTTAGGGCCACATCCTTGTAGTCCTTTATCTTCAGTCTATGTGACACCTCCTGGTAGCCCATCCTCTTCAATTCTTGGACCATATCCTTCACATCCATCACATTGTTTTTCTATCAATAATTGTGGCAAACCCACTGTCATTTCTCACATCAATTCTATTCGTCCACTTTCTTCTCCCACTTATTGGGATCAGACAAGTCACGTATCCGCTTATAAGAAACCCAAACGATTCATTCATCCAACTACGATTAAAAATTCTAAGAGCTCCAAAGCTCACAACAATTTAAACAATCTTAAATTTTAGAATCAAACACAATTCAAAAATGCACATCAACGCACCCATCAAGTATGGCGTAAAGTGCAGAAACCTCTAGATAGGGACCTCAAGCTCCCACACACAAAATCCATGTTTCATGATAAAACATAGTCATCTATTGAGTATGAGCTCACCACGATCATTGAGATCAGGGATAATATGACTCTTGATAAGAAAACATGCCTAGTCTTCCTTATCAAGGAAATTGCTAACATTGTTGTTGGATCTTATCACGTCCAAGTGACCTTGTCAATCCCACCTTTCAAAAAAGACCAAAATGCAAAAAAATAAAAAAAACATTTCAAACAAAATATATCAAAGGTAAAAGATCAAACATTGCAATCTGGTATTAAATACACATGGATGTTCTTTCTTCCCGTTCTTGCTCCTATTATGCAAATCTTCCTACCATTATCATCCATTCGGTGATATTTTGGTTAGCCAATTCACACGCATTTTACGTCATTTATCTCTATGGTATCCATTTGACCTTGGTCTTTTATCACCTTGGTAAATTAAAGAATGACTGACCTCATAGAGATCCTATCACAATCAACATCTAAAAAACTTGTTGCGAAGAAATTTTGGACATATTTGTTGACACTAGCCAATGTCATCATCACAATCACTTCCACCTCCTTCCATCAAGCCATCAATGGTACTTAACCCCTTATCAAACGAGAGAGCTGAAATAAGTTTTCAGAAAGCAAAAAAATCAAATCAAAAATCCAGAGCTAAAAGCAAATAAAAAAGCCAAAGCTAAAAGCAAAAGCAAATTGATATATAACTCTCTCTTGGGGTATTTCCAATAATCTCTACTAGGGCTATGGATGCATCTGACTGACAGTAGAGAAATGTTGTGATTAGAATCAAATGCATCTCCATCGGGGCTATGGATGCCTAACTGGCAGTGGAGCAATGTATGGCTCTCCTTCCACAATCCATTCACAAAAAAAAATCAGCTTTGAAAAATAAATCATTCCTACACATTGGCTAGGGTGTCTTCACTTGTTGTCTATCAAATCTTCCCTCCAAGAGGTAATAAATTTCCATGTGCACACACTGGATCTCGATGAGAAAACAAGATTAGTATGTTACCAAGTGTATTTTTTGGACCTTGTTCAGACTCTTACTCTAGTTTGTATCTTGTCTCATGATTTTTGTCTTTGAATAATTGCTTCTTCATTGTGAGGCTTATAAACTACATTCACATTCATTCACATTCTTCTTCTACTTCAGTTCATCCATGTGTATAATATTGTCCTTTTTTCTATGTTTGCGGGAACCTTTGTCCCCTTCACAAAAACAATCTTCCACTTCTTTCTATCATGTGCTTCTTGGCCAACTTACGCTGGGGGCATCCTTGCTCCTTCCTAACACATCATGGGGTTACATTCATCATCATGATTGAGCCTATCCATATTGGCCCTGATCCAACTTTTGCATGTGAAGATTTTTCCTTTGAATATTCCCATCTAACATTGGGGGCAATTTCACATCTTCACTTTCTTGCGCATACGCGTGGCATTCTACCCTTGTACATCCCATATGTCGCTGGGGCATCCACATTTCTTCGTTTCCTGTACATAGCTTCAGAAAACTTCTAAAAATTCAAAAACATTCAAATATGTTTCAAAAACTCCCAAAACATTCAAATATGTTAGTCAAAAAAGTCAAAACATCCAAATAAACATAAAAACCCCAAACAAATTAGTATAAAAAATTCAAAAACCCAAAAAATTGGTAAGACAAATTCAAAATCCCAAATTTATCTTACCATTGCATAGTTCGCTTCAATACCTTTCCAATGCAAAAAAAATGGAGTTGTTTCGAGGTCGGGAGAAAAAGTTATGGCCTCCAAAAGATAGGTAGTGCACTCAGTGTTGCACAGGCGCCCTTGCATTCAGTGCACAGGCACCCAGGCACCCTTGCAGTCCAACATAGGTGCCCAAGTGGCACATGCATAGTCTCAAGTGAAAAATGCATACCAACATAGGTGCCCAAGCTCACCCATGAGCAGTCAAAAATTAAAAAAGATGTAAAATGCATGCCAACGTAAGCCCTTGCAATCAAAAAAATAAAAAAATACAAAATGCATAGGTGCCCAAGCGCCCTTTCTCTTGCAAACCAACATAGGCGTCCAAGAGCCCATTGCAGTCTTCAAAAAATGCAAAATGTTGCCAACATAGGTGCCCAGCGCCCATGCTGCAGTCAAAAATTCAAAAAATGCAAAAATACCTGCCAACATAGGCGCTCAAGTGCCCTTGCATTTCTTCTACCAGTTGTGCGTGAGCTCCTTTTCTCCCGCGTAAGCTCCTTTTTCCTCCCGCGACGTGTTTCTCACCCCCGAAGTGCCCTGAAACCGTTGTATTTCTTCTAAAAGTCTTCTAACACTTGCCACGATGGTTATTTTTAATAAATAATTATTTTTGGCATGTTTTCGCTACGCTGGGGCTTATTTTTTGCTTCCAAACAGCCTTTTCTACTACCTGGGGCATTTTTTGCCTTACAGTCACTTTTAACGTTGTCTCCCGACTTCGTTATTTCTTCTATAATATTTTCTTCGGTAAAAATCAAAAAATTAAAACAATAATTTTTTTTCAAAAACATTGATAAAATCATTAAAAATCTAAAAAATTGTACAAAAATTCAAAATTTTACAAAAATAGGTAAACAACATATACGTAGTTGAAGCCTGTGTCAATTGCATTATCCTCAAACGTCAAAATTTTTCCTACAAAAGTATCTTTCTAAGGTTCTTGCTTGTTTTGGTCTCAAACGACTTACGGATCATTGTGATCTACCTCCATAAACAAAAGCTATGTTGCATGTTATATCGATCCTCTCTTGCAACAGTGAGTTATCAGGGACCGTGTCATAGTGCACGAAAGTTTTTCCATGGGACTACTTGTGTCCTCTGTTATTCCCCTCACATGTATCCTTGCTTGGGGCACCATTTTTAACCCTTATCGTTACAACACGAACATTCAAGAACTACAACTTGATAACAAAAACATTGGTGCAACTGTCTTAAATGTTGTTTGTTTGAGTATGTGTGATTGTACTAGTTTCTCTGTTAGGTTAGTTGGTTTACTTTCTCGTATTGCATTGCATTTTGTATGTTGCATGGAGTTAAATATCATTTTACTTTCTCGTATTGCATTGCATAATGTATGTTGCATGGAGTTACATATTTTTAGCAGTAAACAATTGTTAGTAATTTAGCTTTTCATGTTATCTTACACTTTTTGTTCATTTTAAATAAAGGCCGATGATGTAGACCTAGGGGCAAAATGATATAAACAGGTTGCTTATTGAAAGGTTGGATGCAAAGATTGGGCTTGACATATATTCTCTATTAATCATTTCTTCTCCATTATCATTTATTATCACTACTAATTCTTCTTCCAAATCACCTGGCCAATAAACAACCATGTTTATCCCTATTCTTATTTCTTCTCAATAACTAGCCCATTCTATCTTATTTCTTCTATCCATTTCGATCATATTTTCGATCGTCGATTGACTTCTTCTATCACTTCATCAACACTCGAGGGGGCATCTTTCATCTTGCTAATTTTTCTTTAAAATTTTAACTGTTTATGCGTGTCTACTGTGTTTGAAGTGAAGTCACTAACTTCACCTCAAACAGGGGCAAATGTAGACACCTAAATTCCACTTTTGCAATCTTATTGCCAAAACGCACGTAAATCACTCTCATTCTTGCCAATTCCGCTATAATTAGTGATTTTCACTAATTTACTAACGTTTCTTACCACTTTAGCCAATTAACAACGCTTTGTTGGTTGTGTAACCCCTTTCGCATTCAGGATGCCACTTTACGGCGAATCGTAAGCCAAAATCCTCTTCAAAACAAACAATTAGTGATTATAAGCTAATTAAGCCTATTTTGCCCTTGTTTTGGTCAATATACCCTAATATTGGCTCAAACCCCTCTTCCAACCACTCAAAATCACCCCATTCACCTCCACAACATCTCAACAAGCTTCAAAATCTTATCCTAGCCTCCTAGTTGACCCTAAGTGGTTGATTAAGGCTCCATACCTCTTAATCACTTGGTAATTCACTAATTGTGATTAGCAAGGCCTAATCATGATTAGTAATTCTAATCTAATTTGGGGCTTTTAGTCCCACATGCACCAAAATACAAGTTTTCTCCCAAAAGTGAAAACTATAAAAAGAACTCACCTCATTCCTTTATACTTTACACCATGCTTTGATTTGCATCTCATATAATACATATGATTCATAGCAAGTTCAAATCCTTGCCTAAAACCTTCAACAAGGTTAGTAGATGAATATCTAAAGCGACTTAAAAAATCATTTGCAGAGGTCATTTCACAATTGTTTGGAGTAGCAACCATACCCATTTGATTGCCCTCTTAGATATATTTAGGCCCATGTTAAGTAATTAAGCATATTAGTAGGCATGTTTTAAATAGATTTTGCATTGTTTTCATACTAGTTAAAAATTCATTTAAGCTTCTCTTTTAATGTTACATTCCTAGACTTAGAGCCCTAGCTATTAGGTGGCAATGGTGTTAGCCTCCCTGAGGAGCTGCCTCCCCATCCAAGTTCATCATGATTCTCTGACAGTAGAAGAAATCTTTCTGCCAGAGTTTTGGTAAGCAAGGTCTGATCTTCCTATTCTATCCTCATAGGTCAATCCTTAATAGGTCTCCATTGTGTCTCCATACCCCAAGGCTGAATATTTGTCTGTATGCAACAAATTTTATCATCAAAGGTTTGAAACACTTCGGTGAAAAGGAAAGAACTGACATTCTAGCAAGGGATTTCCTCAAAAACCAGCTGATGTGGATAGGTTATATAAATCAAGCCAACAAGATTGGTAGGAGAATAGGAGGAAAGGATCATCATGTGAGAATTGTCATGAGAAATGTAGAAGACAAACATGTTATCCTAAAAAGTAGAGGACTTATTAAAGGCACACATATATATCTAGACGAAGATTTTACATTTGCCCAACAAGAAGATCGAAAGAAGGAATGGGAGACAATGAAAGAAGCAAGAGAGGTAGGAAAATGGGCACGGTTGAAGACTGGGAAATCCCAAATTAGTGATCAAATGTCAAGCAAGAAATAGGGATTCGGGGCCCCATGGGAATCCATGCACATAGTAAGTTGGAATTGCAGGGGTTATCCGTGGAGAAGAGGACCCGGATTGGGGCCCATAGTAGAGGGGAGTGATATTATTATTCTTACGGAAACGCATGAACACGAGGGATGCAAAGTCCTAGAATTTGAAGGGTACAAAAAAAATTCAGTTTGAAACAAAGGGAACGAAATAGGTAAAGGGCATGGGGGGATCACAGTGTTAATCAAGGAATTATGGCTTGAGATCGTCAAAGTGGAAAAGGAGGATCCAAATAAACAATACATATGGGTGAAAATATCAGATAATGAGGCGAAAATCAGTTTGGCCGCTTGTTACTTTGCACCAAAAAGTTCAAAGATTTTGTAATGTCCCATTTTCAAGGCATAGTTAAATAATGCAAGTCAATATCCTTTAATCCACTCCCCTTGGATTAAAGGTATTTAATAAGGGGAAAAACAACTTCTCTTATGCATTTTAAAATTAATATTATTTATCTTGGGCAAGTCGAATTGATAAGGGGCAAAGTAATTTATTTTATGAGCCCATTTAATTATTAATTAAGGATAAATCGATTTAATTAGGGGCAAGTCGATTCCTTTTGATATTTTTAATTATATTCAATTCCTCTTCAAGCATTTATTTCAAATATTATTTTGGAGAATTAACATTTGAATTGGAGTTTGAATTTCAGGCCATTTTAAAATTAAAAGCTCTCCCATCTAGAGATTGGCGTCAAACTGGAGGGAAAACATTGGAGATTTTAAAATGCAAATCTATAAAAGGAGAATAGGCATTCCCTTTGAGACATTTCGACGGTTTATCAAACATATCTTCATGTTTGAAGAGGGATGTATGTCCACTTGTGATCCAAAAATAAAAGGTGTTCTTCAACACCACCATTGTGTGAAGTGTGTGTGACCTTTCAAGCTTTGATTTGATAAGTTCTTGCATAACATTATTGATTAATATAAGGCACCTTGTTTGGGATTGTTTATGCATGCTTTGTGGAGAGTTAATGAAGGATTTTTGGTGATTATATGATGTTGGTTATTTCTAATGCAAATCGACTTGCTTGGGAGAGTGTTTTGCATATTTTTGGAAGTATTTTAAGTACTTAAAGGTCTGTTGCAATTCCAGATTTATTTATTGCCCAAATCAACTTGTTTTGAGGATACTGTGGTATGTTTTGATGGTACTTTGACAAGGGTTTGAATCAAATCTGTTCTTGCATAATTTTCTAATGATAATACCTTTGATTTGATGGTATTTTGGGCCTTTAATACTACTGTTAATTATTTAAAGTGGATCGGCTGGTTTGAGGGCATTTAATATCATATTTGGCAAGGTTTTTGATGAGGTTGCAAGCTGTTGTTATAAGTTATTTATTACAGATCTCGAAATGACATTTTGAGGGTTTGGAAGCTAATTAAAAATCTAGAAATTAATGTATATGTTTTCCTAACCTTGGGCGGCTTGTTTCCAGCTTTGGTGGGTATATTTGAGGGGGTTTTCGGTGCTTAGAAAAATCAGTTTAATAGTTGGTTGGAAAGATATTAGTTTTAGCTTTTAAAAGCATTTTCTTTCATGAGAAAATATTGAGTTGGGAAGAAGTTATTAATTATCAAAGTTCAGCTGTTTTTTGCACTTTAAATTACTTTTCACTGTTGCAAACTGCATCCAATTTAGTGAATTTTGAATTCCAACTAATTAGCCCATCCAACCCATCACATTGGCTCACTCCAACCCCATTTGGGTTGTATTGAAGCCGACATTGGGTTATTTGCGGTGATTCTAGAAGAGTCCGCTCTTCTAAGTTTATCTCAAAGTAATTTATTTGCAAAATTAATTAATATCCCATAAGGGGATATTACAGACTTACAAGAGAAGGAATTTAGATAATGAAGACCCGTATGCTTTGCTAAAAAAAACATTTCGGTATTTAGTACCTCAGGGAAAATAATTCTAATGGGTGACTTTAATGCAAGGCTGCAAATAATCAATCTCTCCAGTTGAACAACGAAGAAGCTGAGGATGACAATCCTTTATGGCTTGATGAAGAAGAGGACCATCTTTGGGAAAGATTATTAGAAGATAGTAATGGAGAGGTGACACATTTTGGGGTCAAGCTTCTAGGCCTATGCAGCTTATACGACATGGTTATTTGTAATGACATGAGGGCTTGGCCCAAATCAGGGAGTATCACTTCAAAACATACAATGGTCAAAGTGTAGTGGATTATGTCATCTACTCCCAAAGCTCTACTTCTCGGTTGCTTGAGTTATAAATAGGGGATTGTCCTACTGAGCTGAAATCTAATCATAAGCCTCTCTTTGTCAACCTTGGTACCATCTCAAATCAACACCAAAGAAACCAAGTTCATCACATACAAAAGACAACTCAACAATAAGGCAACGCCATTGTAAATAAAGAAAGTATGGAAATCTTCACTGTTACCCTTGGGGCGGCAATTTCATATAACATGAAATGATATAGAGAGCAAGGCAACCAAGGGGACAAATAGCTATGTGCATAGTAATTTGCTTATTCCTTTAATTCACAAGGCATTACGTGCTTGCAAAATATCTAAACCTAGAAAGGGAGTTGCGAATACTTTTCCAAGGAATCTGTGGTATGACGAAGAATGTAAAGTGACCAAGAGAGCCTTGAAGGAGAGTGAAATGAACAAAGAAAATAAAATAAAAAGTATGAGAAATTGGTACAATACAAACAATAAAGTTATGTGAGTACGAGGAAAAAAGAATTGATTTCTCTTGGAAAGCACAATCCCAAAGGATTTTGAAGGGAGCTGCAACAAAAGAAAAAACATATAGAAAATAATATCACAGATGCTCAGTGGTCAGAGTATGCAAGGTTCCTCTATGAGAGGTCTCAACAGAACGATACCCCTCCCATAATTAATACTTTGACCGAGCTTTTCTCCGTGGAAGACATCTAGCAAGTGGTAAAGCACAAGACATTGATGGGTCGCAAGCTGAATTTTTAAAGTGGGGTGTGGAGACCCTCACTCCGCACATCGAAAAAATATTCAATGAGATCAACCAAAATGGCTTCCCATTGGAATGGACGACTAGTGTTGTTATTCCTCTATTTAAAAGAGGTGATATTAATAACCCATCAAACTACCACACCATTATGGTCAATCCGCTCCTTAGTAATATTTTTGGGGCCATGGTGGAACGTCGAATCAGTAGTTGGGCCGAAAGAGAGGGTAAAAGAGAAAAAGGGAAAGCATGCTTCTGACCTAGACACTTAACCATAGACCATTACGTCACTCTTAGGCACTTGATTGAAAAGGTTTGGGATTCACAAGGCGAGGAAGCCTTTTCTTGCTTTGTTGATTTTAAGAAAGCTTTTGACACGGTGCCTAGAGACAAACTTTGGAACAAGATGGAGGAACTTGGGATTCTAGACGAGTTTAGAGCAGTAGTACATAGGCTTTATGAGAAGGTCAAAGGTAAAATTAGAACCAGAGAGGGTATGTCAGAATGTTTTGGCAGTGACATTGTTGTCCTCTCTCCCCCACCTTGTTTGGATTATACATTGACAAGATGGAAGAATAGTTAAGCAAAACCGAGGGAGGGGGAATATAGTTGGTAGGTTATGTGGTGAAGTTACTCTTATATGCCGACGATCTTATTCTAATGTTAAAAATAGCTCAAGGATTGAGGGATCATTTGAAAAATTGAAAGCATTAGAATTGTTTTTCTAGGAAGTAGGGATGCAAGTGAACATTAGCAAAACCAAAGTAATGATTTTTTCTTTAAAAAGGAAGGACAAACAACTTAAATTTCTTTTTGAGGGGAGCTCTTTGGAAATTTTACCAAAATACAAATATATTGGGGTTGATTTGCACAACAAGCTTAGTTGGGAGACATGTAGAACAAAAAGGATACAAGGGGGTTGGAAAGCATCTTACCTACTTCAAAATAGGTGCAGAACAACCAAACTTTGGGATTGGAAAACTAAGAAAACTCTTTTTGGATTGCTAGTGATCTTGATTTCTCTTTATGGTTGCGAAGTATGGGGAAGTAACATGTCAAATCATGGATGGAAACAATTAGAAAGAATTCAGAAACATCTAATCACAAGCACTCTTAAAGTCAAGTCAACAGTTCCTTATGAGATCCTGTTAGCGGAAGCAGGTACTTTCTCGATGGAAGCATCAACAATAACTCGGTTGTTATCTGAAAAAGATTGAAAGCATGGATAATCATCGTTGGCCCAAAATGGTTGTGGAGGAAAAATTAAAACATAGAAAGAAAACTTGGATGAAGCAAAACAAAAAATGAATGAACAAATGGGGCATCAACTTTCAGGAATGTCCTAACAATAACAGGGAAATAAAACAATATGCAATAGAAAAAATTAGGATAGCCATGTGGAGAGGGCAGATTGGTCGTAAGAAAGCTTATTACATCAAATAATTTAACCCCACTTGGGAGCATGATGAAAAAACTTATCTTGGAGTAGTTATCAAGGATAAAGCAAGGATTTTAATAGCTCAATTGAGGACCGGATTGCATCACCTTCGATGTGAAACCGGTAGATAGACTATACCCAAGGAGGATTGGGAAAGGAGAACTTGTCTTTTCTGTAACAAAGGGGTGGTTGAGACAAAATGACACTTCATCATGGAGTGTTCAACTTATGATGATATTCGTGTTTGGTACGAAAATGACTTGAAGGTGGACATTAAATAAATTATTCGAAGAAAAAAGACTTGAAAAGATCACGGTATTTATGCTCAAGATTCACAGTAGAAGATTTGATATTGAAAAGAATCTGGATTCAACTTAAAATCTTAGCTTTTGGTCCCATAGACTCCTCAGTCTCGTGGACGTCACTAAAATCTTTCATTTCATTTCATGTCCTTATTCGATGGTCCCTTACTCAATGTATAGCCCAAATAAAATCGGGTGAGAGGGAAACCCTGTTTTTATGTGCATTGCCTGAGAGTTACTCTTAAAGAAGAGTAGCTTCTATTAATGTTCATGTAACCTCTATTTTAAGGTTTGCCAAAGATAACTAGGAAAATGCCCTATGCCACAAACTATAACGGAGAACAGACCCAGAGATCACCCACAGTGGGTACAAGATATTATCTGATCCACTGACAGACAACCCAAAAGCGCAGAGCAAGACTATCATCAGCCAAGAGCTACCAAACTTCCAAGATCAATAAGACTACTGCCAGTTGATAGCTGCAGACACA
This sequence comes from Taxus chinensis, assembly GCA_019776745.2. Classification (NCBI taxonomy): domain Eukaryota; kingdom Viridiplantae; phylum Streptophyta; class Pinopsida; order Cupressales; family Taxaceae; genus Taxus; species Taxus chinensis. The sequence goes on along the minus strand of CM034155.1, from coordinate 295,869,650 downwards.
AACCATTTACATAACCATACTGGCTATAGAGGAGGACCAAAGAGAGCTAATATCAATATAAATTCTTCCACCAACCTCTATTAAACTGGAAACATGTGGAACACAATTAGTCCATAACTAGGAATTCGTGAGAAATACGACATTTAGATAAGCTAGATAGGTCAATAAAAAAACATTGGTATTTAACTTAGAGGTTTTATAGTTTGCAATTGTTTTAATATTTGTAAGAGCTTGGACTTTTACAAGTAATCATGGGGCACCCAGTGTTTATGGTTTATGGAAGCTATTGTTTCAGATAAGTGGAGCTATTATTAAAGGATGGTATTTTGAATGAAAGTTAAATACATACCCAAAAAAAACCATAAATTGGTTACACAACATCAACTCATGTATAAATATTATACTTAATAAACTTGCCATTTCTTCATTGTACTTCTACTATTTTAATAATATGTTGAACATTGAAGTTTAGGCAGGGTTAGCATGGGGTGGTTGTTCTTATTTTTATGTAGCAAAAGTGCAAATAATAGAATCTTTTCCTGAATTTAGGGAGCAATGGCTATTTAGGAAGATAAATTTTCACCCACCCCAGCTAATTGCTGAATGCAGAAAGTTTGCAGCACCCCAGAGAAATTGTAGGGTTTCTTTTTTCCAAATAGCAATAGTAGATTATAAAGTTTCTATATGAAAAATCTAATAGTATTACTAATATAAATTCTTAAAATATGTGGCAAAACAGAAAATTTTACAAACCCTAGAATCACTTTCCTACAGACGCCTCTAAAATCTAGTTGCAATACCTACACAAAATGTTGCAGTTTGCCCTCTCCATGACCATGAGGTCATAATTTAGTACACCACAATTGAAGCTAAATTCTATGATGTTCTAGGCATTTTTACCGTGTGACCACATAAATTTACATCTGCAAAATTAAATGTTCCTCGACTTCATGGTGTGCATCTGTATGATGGGTTGCTCACAAATTTTGCTTTGATTAGCCTATACAACTATTCCTTCACTACCAACCAATAGCCCTATGTTTTGCACCTGACTCACTGAACAAGACACGGACACGGCTTACATGCTTGGAGAGGTTTGATCTTGGGTGCATGGTGTGCATCTGTATGATGAGTTGCTCGCAAATTTTTCTTTGATTAGCCGATACAACTACTCCTACACTACTAACTACCCAATAGCTCCATCCAATTTCACCCCCCCAGGGTTGAATTGATAACATACATCAGGATTCCCAAGTCCCAGGCTGAAAAAGAACGAGCTCTGAGAGAATGCGAGAAGTTGCAGAAAATAAGCCTGGACGAGAAAAAATTGTGAAAATCGGCTAAGTCCTTGTCCTAGAAATATTTGGGACATTCGGGACACCAAGGCGCGGTTCGGCCGAAACGCCTCCAGGCGGCCCAAAGCAAAGGGACAAGTGGAACAAGTGTACGCGGAGGGCGCGAACCGGCCGGTTCCCGAAAAAGGGAATTTGTAGCACCAGGGACAATCGGGACACCAGAAGACGCGAGGGACGCGGAAAGCCGGTTCGGCCGAAGGAGAAGAAAAACGCTAACTGCTCGGGACATTTGGGCCTAGAGGATGCGAACAACCCGGATCGGCCGAAACAGAGAACTTTTGCACTAAACATTTGGGACAAATGCGTAAAGGCGCGAACCGGCCGGATCGGCCGAAATGGGAAATTTTAGCACAAGCACAAGTGGGACATTACGCGGGGACAGAGCCGAAGGAGCGAAAGCCAATCAGCACGCCACGTGTCACCGGCAGAAAAGGGACGAGGAATTCCATTTCAGGTGGATCGGAAGATTTTGTCCCATGAAGCACTGGGACATCCGGGACAAAAGGACGCGGTGGACGTGAAAATCCGGCAGGCCCATGGACAAATCACAGCATGACACGTGTCGCCAAGGAAAAAGGTCCAAAAAGTCAAAGGGGCGAGTTTTCGAGCACTGATCCAAACCAATAAGATAGTGCCACGTGTCCAAGTTTAAGGGGCCCACAAGAAAAACCTGTGAAAAGGTGGAGAGAGGGAATTGCTCAGCGAACCAGAGCCTGCCACGTGTCGTCCAGATGGCAGAGCGCGGGAAAAGAAATTTAAAAATCCGTTTTCACCTGTTTTGTGCCCTAAATCTTCAGATCGTCATATCTTTCGATCCAGAGCTCGGATTTGCACGTTCTTTATATCAACGGAAAGCTGTTGAAATTCTCTACATGATTCTGGGGTCAATCTTGCATTTTGATGTAGTTTGGGGGAGAAAATTAAGAAAACGTCTCTGACGCGTGTAATGCTTCAACTACTAACTTTAATGCAGCAGACAGCTCGCCGCTCCTGTTAGACAGCCCGCCGTTTTGCCAGGATCCACCGCTTGGATCATAATGAGATGATTTTAAATGCTACCAAGAAGTGGTTGGGGTAGATTCTGAATTTCCTCTCTCTCCCCTCTCATTTCTTCATATATATTGTAAAGAGGAGCCCTTTTTAGAGGTCGGACATTCTTGTTTTGCATCCTCCCTTCTTCCCTGCTTGCAAGAGAATTTGTGGAGCTTTTCAAACCTCCCATATGGATTGTAATGCCAGTTTTTGCCTCTTGGCCACTGCAATGTACTGTATCGACTCTTGAGCAATATATATATGTTTGTGATTGATTCTCAACCCTCTCATGTATTCATTGCTGTTATTTTGATCTCTTATTGCAGTTTGGTTACCTGTGCATAGTGTTTGTATTGCATCTATGTGGTCTGTGTTAGATTTGCAAAACGAGTGTCTAACATTCCTTGGTGCATCACCTCTGTAGTTTAGGTTTTATTCTATGCATTTTCTCACCCTGTCTCCTTGACAAGTTAGATTAGGTTTTAGTAAACCCTCTGCATTTTTGTGTGCATCTGAACAGAGGAATAGGAACCAGCCTTCTCTGGAGAATCCTTTCTCATCTTTACAAGTCCCACACTTGGAGAAAGGATTCCATGTTGTGCAATCACACTGGATGCCTGAACATCAACCTAGAAGCCTGATCTGCATCCAGGGGTGCTGTGAGTCTGCAACAACAGTTTTGGCACGCCCGGTGGGACACTAGAGGTCTCATTTTTATTGCAGCAAAGTTGATATGCATCTGCTGCAGTTTTCTTGCTTATAAGAGCTATTATTTGCATATCTGGCGACTCCAAGGGGAAGAATCAACTGGTTTCAGCAGTGCAGGCCTGAAAACTCATGAGAAGAATAACCACAAGGTCAAGAGCTGAAGAAGAAGAAGTGCCGTTTGAATACCTGCAGCTATCTCCAAGAAGAAGGCAAAGAGGAAGAAGGATTCAAAGGTCTCCATCTCCACCAAACAGAACTCTCTCAACTCCTCCACCTGACAGGCCTTTCTTCAATATACAAGGGTTTTAAGACCAATCAAATGGCTCAGAACAACCCCTACGTCAACTTCACAGGCAGCAGCCCACTTGCTCTCAATGCACAACATCCAGTTCCTATTGCAGCCTTGAAGAACATTCCCTACTTCACTGGAGAAAATCAGACTACTCCAGGTGATCATGTTAAAGATATTGCTAACCTCTGTGCAATCCATGAAATCGATGAAATGCAAGTAGCTGTCAAATTACTGGCATCTTCATTCAAGGGTAAAGCATTACAATGGTTTAGGAGCCTTGGGGCTGGTTCTATCACAAACTGGAATCAGCTGTGCATTGCACTTCACGAGCAATTTGGAGAGAAGGGAGACAACTTGTCTCTTTTGGAGCAGCTGACAACTATCAAGAGAGCCCCCAACGAGCAGCTGACTGACTTCAACTTCAGATTTCAAAGGTCTTGGGATAGGATTCCAGTGGCAGTCAGGCCAACAGCAGGAGGTGCTTTTCTATATTACCTTAAAGCTTTGAATTCTGATATTTCTATGTTAATTCAATCCATGGGAGGCACAACAATCCCTATGGCTTATAGCATTGCCATTAGAGCCGAAAACTGTCTTATTCAAGCTGGTAAACTGGCTCCTAGGCCTCCCATGCCCTTGTATCCAAACTTAGAAAATCCAAGCACTAGTCAAGCACCCACTTTGGCTCCTGTTCCCACCCCTAGAAACCAGAGTTCAAATGAAGCTTCCACTTCATCTCCAAGTGCCCCAAATGAGCTTCAAGAGGTCATGAAACAGTTGCAAAACCTAGGCAATGAGCTGGTTACTCTCAAGAGGCAGCAAGCCCAAGGTTTCAGACCTTCCTATCAACCCCAAGCTCAGCCTAATAGGCAGCCATACCAACCACAAAGACCACCTAATCCAGCTGCAAATATGAATCAAAATCAAAGCCAAGTAAGGCCTCCTGCCAATAGACCATTCCAGCCCTATAATCCAAATGCCATATCTGCCTCTAAGGCATTAGTGCCAACACAGAATAACATTGCCCAGGAATATGATTGGTGCTTTCCATGCAACGAGCCTCATAACCAATCCATGTGCTTCAATGGTGCTCTCAATCAAGCACTAATGGTGACAACTACCGGTGTGGAGGGCGAGGGTAGTCAAGGAAATAGCCAACAACCAGAAACATTCCAACAGCAATCAGCCCCAAATGACACTACATTGGTGAACTGGCAAGCAGAAGATTTCTGTGGCATGAATCAGGCAGTCTCTCAAGGTGTTGCAGCCAACACAAGGTCAAAGAGGAGAAATTTGGGTGAAGAACAGCCATTAATCCCAGCCAATCCACAACCTTCCACGGCTCCACAAATGATTAGCAAGCAGAGTCCAGTTTCAACTACACAAGGGCAGCCAAGAACAGCCCCTAGGCCAACTCAAATGCCAGCTGTTGCTACCCACGTGCAGGGAGTAAACGTGCAAACCAAAGGACAGCAGAGAGATTCTTCATCACCATTCAGTATCATTGATCAGATGAAGAAGACAAACGTTAACATATCAATGTGGGAATCCCTATCTATCCCAGGCCAAAGAGATCTGCTGCAAGCTGCCATGAAGGATTGGACAATTTCGAATCAGCGGGTTCAGATGCAAGACAAAGTGCTTACAAATGCTGCCCAGCCTGAAGGAAGTCATGGAGGACAACAAGGTAAAATGTTGAAGCCCCCTCCTTTCTATGTTTCATTAATCATTGGGGATAAACTAGTACACAATTGCATGATTGATTCCGGGGCAAGTAGCTCCGTGATGCCCAAGCAAATAGCTGATCAGCTGGGTCTCGAATATGAAGTGATATCTAAAGGAGTAGTGCAATTGGATGGGACAGCAATAGCAACAGTTGGAGTGATTAAAAACTTGAGTCTTACCTTGCATGCATGTCCAAATGTTGTTGTCTTACAAGATGTATCAATCATAGACCTTCCACCACTCTTTGCCCTTTGCTTGTCAAGGGACTTCACAGCCAAGATTGGAGGGTATTTGTCTGCTGATTGGTCTCACATGCTGTTTAGAACAAGGTATGGAACTAAGGCTACAATTAGGTCCGAACCCATTGCAAACTTCCATATTGAGCCTTACACCCCAAGTCAGATTAATGCCAATTGCTCAGCATTTGATCAAGAAGATCACCCTAGTACTGATGAGGCTGACACCAAGGTTGGAAGTATCCCGGACCTAACTCTTGATGAATGGGCAAACAAGATACATGCTTTTGATCCCTATCAAGAAGTAGAAGAATCTGAGCTGGGAGTCTATTGTATACACGAAGAAAATCAACCTGTTCCTAGCATCACCAAGCCAAGCCATAATGATGACAACGAGGTATGGCAGCTGTTTTTTGACGGATCAAGGAGTAGGCAAGGTGCAGGAGGTGGAGCCATGCTTGTTTCACCTCAAGGAATAAAGTACTATTCAGCTTTTAGATTTCAATTTGCATGCTCCAATAACACTGCTGAATATGAAGCCTTGGTGCAAGGGATGCATTGGGCAATCAAGAGAAAAATAAAGAATCTGCAAGTCTTTGGGGACAGTGAATTGATTGTAAATCAGGTCAAGGGACGGCATGCTGCCAAGAATGATCTACTCAGGTGCTACAAGAACAGGGTGTGGGACCTCATGGAAGATTTTGAAGGTTTTGGCATCGAATCCATTCCCAGGAAAGAGAATCAAGCTGCTGACAGGCTTGCAGCAGTAGGGGCAGCCTTTGACATTACGAAAAGCATTCAACAAGACAAGGTACAGCCAAACATCCACGTGATTGTGAGGCCTTCAGTGCCGGATAACAATGTCAGTTGGCAAGTGTTTGAGAATGACCAGCAAATCGTCAATTTCCTACAAGAAGAAGCTGAGTTCTCTGCCAGGAATCAAGACAAGTTGCATCAGCAGTATGGTGACCAAGTGGTGCAGTTGAGAACTAACAAATTACCAAAAGGCCTCATAACCTTGGAGTCAATCTTCAACCCGAATGATCAGTTCCGGAAGGAGAAGGCAAACATTCAAGTAAAGGGTGAGGATTCAGAGCCTATTTTAGTGGAAGAAGGCAAAACATTGCAGATTGGCAAAGTAAGTACCTCACAAGAGAAATCTGATTTTGTTCAGCTTTGCCAAGAATTTCCAGATGTCTTCGCTTGGAGCTATGAAGACTTGAGAGGATTCAATCCGAATTTGGCACAACATACCATAGAATTGGATCCAGATGCTAAGCCCATCAGGCAGAAGCAGAGACCAGTCAACCCTCACATTGAGCCTCTGATGAAGAAAGAGCTAAATAAGCTAATAGAGGCAAGCATTATATTCCCGATCAAGCACTCAAGCTGGGTTGCTAACTTGGTTCCGGTCAGGAAGAAGAGCGGAGAAATCAGGTTGTGTGTGGACTTCCGAGACCTCAATAGGGCATCTCTCAAGGATCATTATCCACTCCCTTCCATGGAGCAAATATTGCAAGTAGTATCCGGTTCAGAGAGATTCTCTCTCCTAGATGGCTACTCAGGGTATAATCAGGTGATGGTAAAAGAAGAGGACCAATTCAAGACAGCCTTCACAACTAAATGGGGCACATATGCTTACAAGAAGATGCCATTCGGGCTGTCCAACGCTGGTGCTACCTTCCAAAGGGCAATGGACATGGCATTCAAAGGCTTGATCAACAAGATAGTGCTGATATATCTAGATGATATCACTGTCTTCTCAAAGAATGCAGCAGACCATCTCTTTCACCTCAGGCAAGTGTTTCAGAGGTGTAGAAAGTTCGGAGTATCATTGAATCCCAAAAAATGCATATTCCTGGCTCATGAGGGTAAACTTCTAGGCCATATTGTCTCGAAAGAGGGACTGGCAATTGATCCAGAGAGAGTTGAAGCCATAAGATCACTACCATTGCCAAGTCACAAGAAGGCTCTTCAAAGTTTCTTGGGAAGGATCAATTTTGTTCGCAGGTTTATCCCAGATTTTGCAGCCCTTGTCAAGCCCATCACCAAAATGTTAAAGAAGAGCATGGCTTTTAAGTGGACAGCAGAAGGCAAGGAGAGTTTTGAAGCAATCAAAGAAGCTATCTCTCAGGCACCAACTCTCATCAACCCAGACTTCTCCAAGGATTTCATCCTCTATGCATTTGGAGGTGATGACACTATTTCTGCCATTCTAGTACAGCAGAACAAAGATAATGATGAGCAGCCGATTGCCTTCTTCAGCCAGAGCCTAGATGACTGCGAGGTGAGGTACTCTTTTATTGAAAAGCATGTACTTGCAGTAATCAGAAGCTTGAAGAAATTCAAGCATTTAGTCTCAAACAACAAGGTCCAGTTGCTGGTCTCACATGCTGGAGTTAAGGACTTCCTCCTCAACAAGGATTTGAATGAGAAAAGGGCAGGTTGGATCACCCGTGTCATGGAGTATGACATTGATATCAAGATCACCAAGCTGGTAAGAGGGAAAGGACTGTGTGAGCAGCTGGTTTTGGGGAAGCAAAAGGAAGTATGCAACGAAGAAGAGGCTGTTTTGACAGTCCAAGACAGCTATGAGCCAAGTGGCAATCAAGAAGAAGACAATGCTGCCCCGACTCCCTGCTGGACCCAAGGTATTATGCACTTCCTAAGCACAGGCCTATGCCCTCCGGAGATGAACAAGACCCAAAGGAGACACTTCAGGTTGCAGGCTGTTCCGTACGCCATTGTTGATGGAGTTTTGTTCAAGAAAGATGTGAATGGAGTGCTGCTGAGATGCATTAGCACAGATCAGATTCAAAGGGTGTTGGAAGAGTTTCATGGTGGACCAGCTGGTGGCCATTTTGCACCAAGAGTGACAGCTCTAAAAATCATGAAGGCTGGTTATTATTGGCCTAAAATCTTCAGTGATTGCTATGCATGGATCAAGAGGTGTAAGAATTGTGCATTCTTCACAGGAAAAGAAAGACTTGCTGCCCTTCCATTGCATCCAATCTCAGTTGACCAGCCATTCATGCAATGGGGTTTGGACTTCATTGGAGTCATTAATCCCAATTCAAGCCAAGGGCATAAATGGATTTTGACAGCCACAGACTACTTCACCAAATGGACAGAAGCAGTAGCACTCAAAGAGGCAAATGAGTCTAGCATCCTAGACTTTTATGAGGGAATAACAACCAGATTTGGTGTACCTGCCACAATAATCTCTGATAATGCATTGGCATTCATTGGATCTAAGGTGACTGAGTGGGCTGTCAAGAACGGTATTTACCTGAGCACTTCATCGAACTATTACCCTCAGGGTAATGGCCAGGCCGAGTCTACAAACAAGAACTTGTTGAGGATCATTAGGAGAACTCTTGATGAGAATCAGAGGTCTTGGCACACCAAGCTGAAATCAGCCTTATGGGCTGATAGGATCACTCCCAAAAGATCCACAGGTAACTCTCCATTCAGGCTTGTCTATGGAAGAGAGGCAATCTTGCCCATGTCACTTGAGTTGCCAACATTGGAACTCATGAAGCAGCTGGAGTTACTTGAATTTGAGCCCATGGAGGTGAGGTATGCAGAGTTGATGGAGCTGCAAGAGATCAGAAATCAGGCATCCCAAGCAATGGAAAAGGATCAAGCTTTGATCAAGAAGACCTTCGATAGAAAGGCCAAGGATAGATCTTTTCAAGTTGGAGATCTAGTGTTGAAATGGGATGCGGACAGAGCAAAACCGGGAAGGCATTCAAAATTTGATGCTATTTGGAGTGGCCCATACATGGTCACAAAGTGCAAGAGCAGCAATGCTTTCCAATTGGCCTCATTGGACGGTGAAGAACTGCAGATTCCAGTAAATGGAATCTATCTCAAACATTGCTACTGAAAGTAAAAGGTTCACCCTTGTAAATATTAGTCTAGATTTCAATTCCTCTAAGTGCGTATGCACATTGTCTTGTTGTAGTTAGGTTTCAGTTTCCCTAAGTGCTTTGGCGCAGGTTTTGTTGCTCCTGGATTGAGTTTTTACAGTTCAGCGGCTCTCGTAGGAGGAGTTGCAGTATCAGGCTCATTTCAGGTCATTGCTTATGACTCCATGCCCAATGGATCGCTAAAAGGCCAACTGGTCTTTTCATCTAGCAGGCAGATGACCCCGCTGAGTCACCAAATTGTTATCCAATTTCACCCCCCAGGGTTGAATTGATAACATACATCAGGATTCCCAAGTCCCAGGCTGAAAAAGAACGAGCTCTGAGAGAATGCGAGAAGTTGCAGAAAATAAGCCTGGACGAGAAAAAATTGTGAAAATCGGCTAAGTCCTTGTCCTAGAAATATTTGGGACATTCGGGACACCAAGGCGCGGTTCGGCCGAAACGCCTCCAGGCGGCCCAAAAGCACTGGGACAAGTGGGACAAGTGTACGCGAAGGGCGCGAACCGGCCGGTTCGGCCGAAAGGGAAATTTTAGCACCAGGGACAATCGGGCAAAGGGACGCGTGGGACGCGGAAAGCCGGTTCGGCCGAAAGAGAAGAAAAACGGCTAACTGCTCGGGACATTTGGGGTTTGAGGACGCGAACCGCCCGGATCGGCCGGAATGGAGAACTTTTGCACTAAACATTTGGGACAAAGGGACGTAAAGGACGCGGACGCGGCCGGTTCGGCCGAAACGGAAAATTTGCCACAAGGACAAGTGGGACAAAGGGACGCGAACGCGGATAGCCGAAGGAGCCGAAAGCCAATTAGATCACGCCACGTGTCACCGGCAGAAAAGGGACGAGGAAGCCCATTTCAGGTGGATCAAAGGATTCTGTCCCACGAAGCACTGGGACATCCGGGACAAAAGGACGCGGTGGACGTGAAAATCTGGCAGGCCCATGGACAAATCACAGCATGACACGTGTCGCCAAGGAAAAAGGTCCAAAAAGTCAAAGGGGCGAGTTTTCGAGCACTGATCCAAACCAATAAGATAGCGCCACGTGTCCAAGTTTAAGGGGCCCACAAGAAAAACCCATGAAAAGGTGGAGAGAGGGAATTGCTCAGCGAACCAGAGCCTGCCACGTGTCGTCCAGATGGCAGAGCGCGGGAAAAGAAATTTAAAAATCCGTTTTCACCTGTTTTGTGCCCTAAATCTTCAGATCGTCATATCTTTCGATCCAGAGCTCGGATTTGCACGTTCTTTATATCAACGGAAAGCTGTTGAAATTCTCTACATGATTCTGGGGTCAATTTTACATTTTGATGCAGTTTGGAGGGAGAAAATTAAGAAAATGTCTCTGACGCGTGTAATGCTTCAACTACCAACTTTAATGCAGCAGACAGCTCGCCGCTCCTGTTAGACAGCCCGCCGTTTTGCCAGGATCCGCCGCTTGGATCATAATGAGATGATTTTAAATGCTACCAAGAAGTGGTTGGGGCAGATTCTAGATTTCCTCTCTCTCCCCTCTCATTTCTTCATATATATTGTAAAGAGGAGCTCTTTTAAGAGGTCAGGACATTCTTGTTTTGCATCCTCCCTTCTTCCCTGCTTGCAAGAGAATTTGTGGAGCTTTTCAAACCTCCCATATGGATTGTAATGCCAGTTTTTGCCTCTTGGCCACTGCAATGTACTGTATCGACTCTTGAGCAATATATATATGTTTGTGATTGATTCTCAACCCTCTCATGTATTCATTGCTGTTATTTTGATCTCTTATTGCAGTTTGGTTACCTGTGCATAGTGTTTGTATTGCATCTATGTGGTCTGTGTTAGATTTGCAAAACGAGTGTCTAACATTCCTTGGTGCATCACCTCTGTAGTTTAGGTTTTATTCTATGCATTTTCTCACCCTGTCTCCTTGACAAGTTAGATTAGGTTTTAGTAAACCCTCTGCATTTTTGTGTGCATCTGAACAGAGGAATAGGAACCAGCCTTCTCTGGAGAATCCTTTCTCATCTTTACAAGTCCCACACTTGGAGAAAGGATTCCATGTTGTGCAATCACACTGGATGCCTGAACATCAACCTAGAAGCCTGATCTGCATCCAGGGGTGCTGTGAGTCTGCAACACCCTATACAACTACTCCTACACTACCAACCAGCCAACAGCCCCATGTTTTCCATCTGACTCATTGAACAGGCCACAAATACGGCTTGCATGCTTGGAGCGGTTTCATCTTGGGTGCATGGCGTGTATTTGTATGATGGGTTGCTCGCAAATTTTGGTTTGATTAGCCTATAGACCTATTATGCTACCAACCAATCAATGGCCTCGTGTTTTCCATCCGACTCACTGAACAGGACATAGGGACACGTCTTGTATGGTTGTAAAGGTTTCATCTTGGGTGCTTGGTTTCAATCTATATGATGGGTTGCCCGCAAATTTTGCTTTGATTAGCCTATACAACTACTCCTATGCCACCAACATATAGCCCCATGCTTTCCATCTGACTCACCGAACAGGACACACGGACATGGCTTGCATGCTTGGAGAGGTTTCATCTTGGGTGCAGATCTTTATAGCCTTCACTTGTGCCAATGAAACCAACTCCCCTAGGTCCACCCGTACCTACTGAGATTAAATTGGAACAGATGGTTTTGAAAATTGGCATAAGACATCTTTAAATACAAGGAAATGCTGAATGAAGAAGTCTTCAAGAAATTCATCTAGGAAAATATTGGAATATTGCTAAATTTATTTCTGGACTTGGCCAATGTCCTCATTGTCATTATAGTCACTTTGAACAGCTGTATATTGTTTCAATAGCCAATGCCCTCTTTGCCACTATAGTCACTTTGCACAGCTGTGTATTTATTCAATAAAATAAATTTTATTTTTTGTTCCGCACAAGAAATATTATTTTATATGTCAAACTTGATGTATGTATATACATTTGAGCAGTCTTTTAGAATTATAGAGTTCAAGCTTCCACAGTCCATTACGATGAAAAGAAAAAGCTTCTGAAAAAAATCTGTGTGAAAATAAATGAGATAATGAGGCTTGTGCCACATTTGGCGGTCTATCATCCCAATGATATATATATATTTATTACCTTCCTCGTGTATGTATAAGACTGAATCTATTCAATAAATAGAAAGAATAACTAATCCTTAACTTTTCAAAGAATCCTTCCTCAGCGGTTCCTATGGTAAATAAAAATTACTTCTTTTTTGACTTCGGTTCTGGTAAAAAAGAATCTAAATAGAACCATCTGATTTAATTCGTTCTGAATAGCCATGAGATGTTCGGATGAATATAAAAAATTGATGCAAAGTTAGAGAAAAAAAGGAATTATTATTCCTTAATTATTAAAACAATATTTAACTTGAATCTGTCTGAATGAGAATTGGACAAGAAATCTTGAACTTTTAATTTGCATGAGTACCTTACATGTTTCTTATAGATTTTTTTGAATATTTTCTACAATGTAAAAAATATATTACTGATGATGTAAGTTGATTCAAATTAACCAGTTACAGATGGCTTCCACTGCAAGGGTTTTATCCATGCCAGGACAAGGATCTCCCAATCTTTTTACTGAAATCGTCAATTGAGCAACTTCCCCTTCCAATGCATATCTGCAAGAAGGATGAATTAGGAAAGATAAATTAGCCTACCTTTTTCTTTTCCACATTGTAACGTTCTTTTTAAAACTTCATTGAACATAAAAGAACGAGATACTGAACAGACCAAACTTGCTACATCAAAAAAGTGAGGAACATTGGAATGGCTCAAAGACCTCTTCATTTATTGGCAGCGTGTCTATGGTATTGCACTTGCTTTGTTGGAAGTTGCCACATTGTCCTTATGGAATTCCAAAACTTGCGAACTTGATGATTTATATAAGTTGACCCTGTGGACAGTTTAGATTAAGCCATGGTTTACTTGGAACCAATCCATCATTCATAATCAGTTCCCATTAATCAACCAGTGGAGGAAATGATTCTGACACTCAGGCACAAAGAGACTACAGACCTGGTAAGAAATGTGATTTTAGTTGGGTCGCCACCAATTTCCTCAAACAACACCAATACGTTTCCAGTGGACCGAATCCATGAGCGAGGAACATGATACCTGTAATTTAAGCTTTTTCTTAGAACGTCTAAAGCAATAAAATATTCGTCTCTGCAAGTCTTACCATGAAGAATTCTGCACTTATACAGAGCAGGCATAAGAGAAGAATTATTTCAATATTTCTTACAGCTGTTGTGAAGGCTGGCCACAATTTTTCACACATTTGTGTTCGTCATAATTTCCTCGATAGTCACAAGAACTATTGCAACCATCTTTTGGAGAAAGGAAGGCAGGCCAATAACGTCCAATACCATGTCCGTTTACCCAGGCTTGACCCTTGCTCATGCTGACAAGGTCCAAAGCTACTGGGTCATTTCCATGTGGAGCTTCAAATTCAACCTGACATTCATGACAGAAGTAACGTCAATAAGACTCCATTCCTTGTAAAGAAATATTATATTTATCGAATTCCAAAAGTGAAAGTGCAATTGAACTGAAACCATTGCAAGATGCATTTATAAGGTTCAGGCATCCGAGTACTCTTCGATGTACAAGAATAACTTATTTTGGGTCATTAGTCTATTATTCAACTTGATATGAAATGCTTCCTTCTGTTAAACGATGAAAGGTTTTTTAAAGTTGAAACTCTTCCCCTTATAAACATAAATACCATAACCTTCAACTGCTCTTTTATTAAACGGAGAAAGGCTCATAAATAGTTTGGGGCATTGAATTCAATCAGCAAGTTATGTGAGTAAAACTGGACTAAATTACTCAAACTTGAAATTATACAAAGAATCAACTACCAGGGAATTCTGCTTTATATTAAACTACCCAAACTACAATAAAATGAAGTTACCAATTTTACAGCCCAAGCCCACAAACACACATCATTATTTGTTCTTGTATTACAAACACAAAGAAGAGTGACACAGTATAGTCACGTTCTGGACTTGGCTCAACTTTTCTCACCTATCTTCTCTCTCTCTCTAAACAGTTCTACTCCCTAACAATCATGAACTCCTAATATATCCTAAACTAATGCTTCTACTGTTTCTCCCACTTCTGAAATGTCTCTTCAAAATCCTTTCTTGCAAACATTCCAAAATGACAAAATTCATCATTTTGGATTGTTATTCTTCATGTGCATTAGCTGTGGGGAAAATTGCCTCTTAGCACTGGCTGACGGATGTCAAAATGCTTGATGGCTACATAACTGCCAATGAATGCAGACCACCGGTTTCGCAATTGCTGCTTGCAACAACCGATGATTTTTCCATGAAATAGGGAACATCTCCCTTTTTCCCTATTTCATGACTTGCTTCTTGAGCTTGGCTGAAGTTATGATATGCTTCCCTGATCCATTTCAATCATCTTTCACACGACAGCAAGCACACTAGAAAACTGATGATGGCACGCTACTATAGATTTTTTTTGTCGATGCAAGATTGTCAATTCACCCAGATGCTCCTGTCTCAAACATATAAGTACCCTAAATTTATAACACTGTTTCCTTGAAAGAGGTAGAAGGAACCTAGGACACATGGCTACTTATGTTGTGTTTCATTGAGCTTGTAAGCTAATAGCATTTTTTGAAATTTCAGCTCAAATATGATAGAATCGATCAAAGATTCACACAATAATATTTCGTTACATTCTTCTTTAAAAAATGATATACATATATAGGCTTTAGACGTCCTTCACACAAGGAGACCCTAAAATCACTCATCTTAAGTCAAGATTTATAATGAGTTCTTTATGACAAGTCATTATACACTCACACATTATCTCTCACTGTAATGTCCCTTTCTAGGGCTGAACTGAAAAATAATGAAATAACACAAATCCCAAACTAAAGTATTATGATTTGTATATCAACCAACTGAAAAATATAACAATGAACATAAGTCTGATTTTGAGGACAGCAGCAAGGAAAAAACAATAATTCATCAAAATATCACCATCCACATCATCTAAAACATGTAGAGGCACTCTAAGAATATTTTAGGACAATTATCACCCAAGAAATCAGCCTCTAAACAAAGCTGGAAATTAATTAAATTACAGCAGAGGTACAGCCCACATTAAGGGCTGAAAATGATGTTTCCAAACCCCAGCTAATACCAATGAAGTGAGAAATCAGCCTTATAAATTAGGAGGAAACTGAATATCAACACAATATGTCAATTGGTGCCCTAGAAGGCACTCGAACCCTTCTCCACCCAAGTCGCCACCCTAAGAGAGGGTGCCGAATTGATGTGGAAGACCTTGATATCTCTTCCTTCTTCAAGCCCTAGCTTCCAACTAGCAAGAAAACCTTTTTTGAAGCCCTTGAAACCACCAATTGAAGAGTTTTCATTCTCCCACCTTGAACGAGGAAGGGTTTCTTCTTCTTTGTTTTCCACACCAAAGGATTTTTGCCCTTAGTGGAATGGAATAGAGCAATCAGCCCCAAAACCAACTAGAGTAAAATTATAATAGGGAAACATGCCCAAAATGAGCCTAAGCGACCCCTTTTACATCCATAAGGTGGTGCCAAAACCCCACGGAGGGAATTCCCCATGACCGACCTCAATAAGAAGCTTGCTATTAGAATGTAAGGCTTATTAAATAAGGATGTCATTAGTTATTTAACTAAAAGATGGTTGTAACCATATCAAGCGCTTTATAACTACATCATTCATAATATAATGACGGACATACTATTTCCAAAGCGTGCAATTTTCCTTCTCTTTATTTCTTCCTTGTGCACATTTTCCAACATTGGTGTTAGAGCACATGACAAGCAAAGAGAGAGAAAGGGAAAGAAATCCATTTTTCATGACAGTCCCGTTAGGGCACGCTGAAGAAATTAAGAAACATTTTTTCGTGAAGATTTTCATTTGGGTTTTCGAGTTCGCCTTTTTGTAAGAATTTTCGAAAAATCGAATGTAATGTCCCCAAAAGGACTATTTTTACCCCCAAATGGATTTTAGGCAAATCCCAAACCTAGGAATAATTTCTAGATAATTTATAAAAATATTTCAATGCAGATTTGAATTTTATCTAGGAATGGCAACTTGGTATGGAGATGGAAATCCACATTATATGCATTCAACCCACTAAATTTTTAATAGAAACAAATCGACAATTTTTGCCAAGATGGAATCATGAAGAAAACACTAGATTTGAGCTTCAAACAGGCTGAATTTATTTTATTAAAATTTGTAGAATGCTCCTTCAGACACAGCTTAAAATACAATTTCCTTGCCCAAAACATTATGGAAACCAACTGATCTTGGCTTCTAAAATTATGGCGAAGTTGTTGGTGATGAGATCCGAGACAGCCGTACCCTAGAATGTACCTAACTCCACCCATAAGGGTGTAGATAACCCTATATGGCTGTAAATGAAGCTAAAAAATATGCAACAAGCTTCCACCTTCAAACCCTCGCCGGAAGTAACACAAATCTGCAAATCTACTACTAGAAAACACAACCAACTCCTTGATTCGTAATGGAAACTCCTGAATGGAGAATCCTCATAACATAAAAGAAGAGTTTCCATTCTCCTTCTAGATCTCTAGAGGCTTTTTGTCCTCAAAAGATAATCTCTAAGGGTTTTCGTCCTTGGAAATTATTTTGCAAAGCTCTCAAGCTCAGACAAAAATCAGAATTTTATAAAATGAAAGAGATGCTTTACAAAGCCAAGTACAGTTGCTTTTATAAGCAATCTTGGCTTAGTTACCACCCACAAGCACCAATCACATCCTTTGGTCCACATTTAATTCTTTTTTGGCATTTAACTCATCCCCAACACGAGTTGCATTTTTCCCCTAGGGGAAATAAAAACATAAAGTGACTTCTTTATTTTTCTTTTTCTAATTTCACTTTATTTTTTCTCTTTTATTTTTATTAAGTCATTAATAAATTAATATAAGTGTTTTTTATAAAGTTTCTTTTTATGTATTTTATAATAATTTATTGCGACTATAGTTTCCCTTTCTAACACCCTTTAGCTATCAAGAAACAAAATTGGACTAAGGGTCTTCAACTGGGAAGGGGATATATTACAAGCCTCCCTTCCCCAAATTGCTTGCCCTCAAGCAATTATAACTCTTACACCCAAGTGCCATATGCAACAGATAGAACATGATGTAGTTCTCCAAAAGTCTTGATCCTGTACCTATCAAATGAGAGAGCTCTTGCCACAATACATAGCTCTCTTAATGCTTATAGACATGAACTTGGAACAATGGTTCAACATACTCCATATTGTAAACTTCATCCTCTAACTTATCATGCTTCTCATAAGGAAAATAAATCTGAATATGAAGCAGTAAATAAGGCATATTATCATTCCTTTCATACCTTGCAATGTCATCGAGATTTTCATTTCCTCTTGTTTTCGTGATATCTTGACTTTGTTGTATCAAATCCTCATCATTCTTGTCCACAATAGGCTGAATTTCCTCCTGATATAACTACAACAATAAGCAAGATGACATACCTCTTTCCACACCATCTTCATCCCTTAGCTCCTCATGTACTGTTGTTCCAGATGAGGCAGCCAACTGAATACTAACATCCCTATTCAGAATTCAGGGTTTTGCCACAAAACTCTCTTCCCCAACTTGTAGATCTGAATTCTCTTCCTCCTTGGGGTTATATTCCATGATTTCATTTCCTATTACTTCACCGCCATGCATGCGATCATTAGAAGGCAAAGAAACATTTTCAATTAATGAGTCATTTTTACCTTGCTCATCCTTGCAATCTTGCACATCAAACCTTTCCAAAAGCCTTTGGGTGAAATCTTCAAGGGAGGCAATGGATGTGACCCCTTGGGTCCTCAACAAATGATGCCACCATTTATGTGTTATTCCATCCAAGTATCCAAAGATCAGCATGAGGGCATCATCCTGACACAGGATTCTATCGCAAATATGTCTCAAATGCCTTCAACCAAAATCTAGCATAAATTTCATTAGTACCATCAAAAAAAGGAACTTGGGTCCACTTCATATTGAATATTCCTAACCTCTAGCTTCCAGATCTAAAAATTTCTCTTCTTTCCTTCACAGGATGAGAGGATACACTGCTCTAATACCACTGTAATGTCCCCAAATGGACATATTCTTACCACAGATGGATTTCATTTCCTATTACTTCACCGCCATGCATGCGATCATTAGAAGGCAAAGAAACATTTTCAATTAATGAGTCATTTTTACCTTGCTCATCCTTGCAATCTTGCACATCAAACCTTTCCAAAAGCCTTTGGGTGAAATCTTCAAGGGAGGCAATGGATGTGACCCCTTGGGTCCTCAACAAATGATGCCACCATTTATGTGTTATTCCATCCAAGTATCCAAAGATGAGCATGAGGGCATCATCCTGACACAGGATTCTATCGCAAATATGTCTCAAATGCCTTCAACCAAAATCTAGCATAAATTTCATTAGTACCATCAAAAAAAGGAACTTGGGTCCACTTCATATTGAATATTCCTAACCTCTAGCTTCCAGATCTAAAAATTTCTCTTCTTTCCTTCACAGGCTGAGAGGATACACTGCTCTGATACCACTATAATGTCCCCAAATGGACATATTCTTACCCCAGATGGATTTCCCACGATTCCCACTAGGGACAAATAATTTTCCCTCTCAAAATACTTTCAAAAATTATGAAAAATTGTTTGCAAGCAGATAATGAATAATCAGAATAGGATCTCCTATCAGATTCAAAAAAATATTAATTCTAGAATTTATTAGGGCCAAAATGTAGCAAAACTTGTAAATTCAATAACTTGCAAAATACTCCAAAATTTTGGGCAAATGATAGCTCAAACTGAAGCTTGAAAATTAAGTTTTTTAATGAATTGTAATGTCCCCTTTTTCGGGACATTATTAATATTTATTTTTCATTTGCATTGTAACCCCTTGGCATGCCTAGCGCTACAAGTGGGAGTCTCTTTAGTTAGTTTAACATGCACATAGGTTAATTACTTTTATTTATTTAATTAAAAAATAAATAAAGTACACATAGTCTTAGTATTAAATATTTTAATGAGAGTTTATGTTTTCCCTCCAAAAGGGAAAGGTCGGTCTCTATTGGATATTGCACCCCTTAGTTCTATAAAAGGGAGGTCGCATTTCCTTAGAGGGCTATGTTGGATGATCATTTGATTTCACTCCATGCTTAGAGTATTGGGATGTATGCCCTAGTTCTTGCATTTTGCCCTCTCTCATTTGGAAGCCATTGTTGAAGACATTGAAGACTCTCTTGTTCCATTCATTGTGTTTCATTGTGTTGAAGTGTCTTTGTGCATGATTTATGCTTTCTAGCTTTGGCGACTTGTCTAGAGTATTGGCGCATTTTATTGAGGGTAAAATCTGCATGTTATTGAATATTGTGAAGGGTTTTAAGGTGCTTTAGATCTGTTGGTTATTGTTGCTTTTATTCTAATTATGGCGACTTGAATTGAGCATCTTTTGACATGTTTTAAGGATGAACAAGCTATATTTGTAATCTGATCTGAGTTGGCTTATTTTTCTGAGTGTGAGTAGCCATTTTGGGGTGTTTTTGAAGGGTTCTAAGAGCTGGAAATAATTTACATGTTTTATGCTAACCCCCCTAGTGGCTAGTTTGGGGATTTTGGAGGATTTTTCGATGGTCTAAAAGTTCATATTTTAATATCTTTGGAAAGATCTTGAATTATAGATTATTCTGCACTTTATTTCACGACAAAAGATGAAATATTGAGCAAGTTATGAATTTTCCAAGTTTCAGCTATTTGTGCTAGGGTTTTATCTACATAGTTTAAGATTTCGTGGGTTGATTTGCATGCCTTCTACTTATCCAAAATTTGTGATCTATAGCTTGTTGGAAAGTTAAAAATATGAAGAATCTTTTGGCATTGGTTTGATAGAAAAATAGTGGACGGTGACGGAGTTATTAATTTTTTAAGTTTGTAGTAGTCTAGTGCATTTATTAATTAATTACTGCTATAATTTCAGATTTGCAGTGATTAATTTCCTAATTGGTTCTCCCATCTAATCCACCACCTTGGCTCACTCTAACCCTATTTGGGTTGTATTGAAGCTAACATTGGATTATTTGAGGTCGAACTAGGAGGGTTTAGTCCTTCTAGAGTCGATTCAATAAATTAAATTGCATATTTGGATAATATCCCAAAAGAGGATATTACATGAACCCAAAATCAGAACTTTTCAATGGCGGGAAGGCATCCAAAACGGATATGCAATTCTGGAACAATGTAGATCAACCCTAACTGTAAGTGAAAGCTGGAAATACAATTTCACCCCACTTAGGAAAGGCCAAAAAACACCTCAAAACTGATCAAACACTTTAGATCTAATCTCTCGTTGAATTTAGCTTGAAATCGATGCCCTAGCAATGCAAAAACTGAAAATGGAAGCTTCGACAATTCTCCCAACAAACACACAATATTTAGCCCTTGTAGGTCTTCAAACAACTCACAAACCTGCAACAATAAGTCTTCAACAACTGCTGGAAAACTACTGGAAAACACAACTAACTCCTTGATTCGCAATGGAAACTCCTGATTGGAGAATCCTCACAACATAAAAGAAGAGTTTTTGTATTCTTATAGATCTCTAGAGGGTTTTCGTCCTTAAGAGATAATCTTTAAGGGGTTTTTGTCCTTAGAAATTATTTTGCAAAGCTCTCAAGCTCAGACAAAAATCATAATTTTATAAAATGAAATATATGCTTGTAATGTCCCCAATGGACATTATTTTATCCCTAAACGGATTTTAGGCAATCCCAACTTTTAATATGCAAAATACAGACAAATTGCAGCCAAACAGAAATATGATTTTTGCAGAAAATTAAATCTAGGGCAGCTAACAGAAAATAATGGATAACTCCAAAAATACTTGCTCAAATCTCTTGAAATTTTAAATGGAGCTTGCTAATACAATAACAGATATCATAGAACTATTTTTGGAATTTTTTGAATAACAGAAAGCTGCCAGAAATTTACAGCGTGCCCTAAACAGCTGAAAACTTCTAAAATTAATATCTTTTGCTAGAAAAGTCCAAATGAGCTGAAACTTTAGATCTTGGGCCAAAAAAATATGAAGAATAATATTCCAAAAATAGTTTTCGCACAGCAAACACGAAACCCTAATTTTTCCCTAAAAAGTAGGTCGTCCAACACATTTAGGGTATCAATTCAGCTCCAAAATTGACAAGCTAGGGTAGATCTCTCACTATCGAAGAATGCCCTGCTAGCTAGGGATGGATCTCTCACCACCGAAGCTAGGGTTCCCGTGGGATCTTACTCCATAAGCTATATATTTGCAAACAACATTTGCAAATGAAAGAATATGCATAAGCTACAAGCTTAAGACACAAATTAGAAAATATCAAATGGTATGGAATATGTTTCCCTTCAAGTCGACTTCTCCTTATAAAGGAAGGAGAGACCCAAAACAACCTCTAAAATATCCAACTAGTTCCCAAGGATTTTCCCTATGCAAGCATTTAATATTTTCCCATATTAAATGATTTTTCCAACAACTTTTTCCCTCCTAATGCAAGTCACATTTTTCTAGGGGAAATACATAGTAAAATGGGCATTTATTCTTTCTATGTTCCCATTCCCCCTTCTAAGGCAAGTCGCCTTTTCACCTAGGATGGATAACAATTTATATTTGGGCCTTTTCCATCCTTGATTTAATAATTATTAAGTCATATAAATTATTATAAGTGCTCTATATATTTTTTTCTTTTATTAATGGCACTTTATAATAATTAAATATAACTTAAGCCACCCTTATATTTTTCCTTTGGCCGTCGGGTTGACAAAATAGGCCAAAGGTCTTCGAATGGGAAGGGGATATTACATACGCATACCAGGGTTGTGAAACCACTGCTCAGGTTTGCAAGACTTCCGTAGCAGTTTTGTCACTCCGCAAAACCCTGGAACTTCCAAGGGCCATGACTATTGCATACGAACTCAAAATCTAGTGCCATTTGATTTAAAAGTACATCAATTTTAGAGGAGAATACAAATACACAATAACATTCTAGTTTTGATGCATGTCCCATGATGTTTTTTCATCTACCCCAAAATATATCATCTTTAGGCCTTCAATAGATGCTGCCACTTCCTAAATGCTAGTGATAGCTGAGTAACTTGACCACTTCATTTGGATCCATGTTGATGCCTAAAATTGATAGTCTCTTGTGTACTTGATTCTCTTGAATTGTTGGTAATATGATGCTTCCCAAGGGTCAACTTCAACCATACCAAAACAACAAACATGCAATCTAGTCTAACACCCCTACTTGTTTTTGGGTGACGTAAGATTTCCTATACCCCTTGAATGATCCTCCATCAACATATGAGTAGAGAAACCATGAGTTGCTGATCACAGAGTTAGGTTGATTAGTGAATTGCAAAACATTCCACGCAAGCTCTTACTGGTCTCTTACAAATCCTTACTTTCTGTCTTGTTCTCCCCTTGCTTGCCAAACTAACTCCCACTTCAGGAATTTGAATCTATCTAATGATCCTTGACATTCTCAAATGTTTGTTAGAGCTCTAAAGAACCTTAGAAATGCCCATGAACTCAATATATTGAGTTTTAGGATGTTTCATTTTATTTGAAGGTTTTTGATATGGAGGGAGTGAGAATCAGATCTAGAAGACTCCTTAAATGAAGCTAGTGATCATCCAATCTTGCCTAGAACAACTAGCTATTAAACTAGTGTACTTGTATGTGCGATTGATGACAAAAAATATGCATTGAATAATCTCTTAATTAGATTCTTAATCTTGTTGGTATTCCTTTGTGAATACATGCAGTAAACTCAAAGAATAACACTATACAAAAAGTTTTTCCACTTGGAAATATTCACCCCATTATTGCTTCTTCAATTAATTAACAAACAAGGCTAATATAGCCATTACAACAAGACTTGTCTCAAATTGCATGACAAGGAAAAGACTAATAATATGAACTCTAACTCCTACTAGAACTAAAGTCAACTAAAGACAACTAAAAAATAGACTCAAGATGACAAATCCACTACTAATATATGGTCAACATGTAAGAATCCAACATTAGTCTAAGTGACACATGCATAATCTATTTGCACGCTAGCTAAATGTAATGTCCCCAAATGTACATATTTTTCCCTAAATGGATTTCAGGCAAACCATAGTTACCTAAGACTCCGGGACGACGGGACGGCGGGACGTCGGGATGGGGTTTTCGGGATGGAAAAGTTTTTTGAAAAATTTGGGACTGCAGGGGGATGGCTAATAAAAAATATATATAATTTATTAATTTTACAAATATAACATGCATAATTCAATAAACTAAGACTTAAAATTGAAAGTTTGAAGATTGAAACCATTAATGATTAATCCAATTATTCATCACATAAGCCAAGGCCCAAAATGCTACAGCTATATATATTATATTCAATGTTCAAAACTTCAACATGACAATGAAAGACTAAATAGTAAATAGTAAAGCTGAAAATTTAAAACAAGTCTTACTCTTACTTGTTAATAATCAACATGCGAAGAGTACAACTACACCCACAATACATATGCTATGAAATATTATGTCATGTCTCATAACCAAAATGACATTACATAACCAAAATGACAAGTGACAAGTACAACTCAAAAATCGCAATCAGAGCCCTCTGAAGGAATAATTGCGAACCGGTCCTTCTCACTAGAAGTATTTGTATCAACGTGATTTGCATCTGCAAAGGAGATATCAACCAGTCATCGCTGCTCCTGATCTTCATCAATCTGCCTTGCATCCTCAAGATCCACATCCCACAGTAAAGTTGGGCTCTCCTTGTACGTAGGTGTCTTGCGATCCATGACACGCAAGGCACTATGTACAGCAACAAGTTTCTCTGCTCTCTTAGAGGTAAGTCTGTTCCTCTTGAGAGAGGATCCACCCATATGTTGACCAATTCCTCTCAAAAGCAGAGGAACTAGAAACCTGAGAAAGAAGATGAATAACAAGTGTACGTAGCAATATTGCATGTCCATACAATCGCCACCAACTAACTGGAATCTCCTGTGCCAATGTGGTACTATCTTTGATGATTTTTTGTGGCCATCCAGATAAGCAAACTTGAGCCAATCAGTTTTGACTCGTGAAGCATCCTCTGCATTATACATTTTTTTGAGGGATTTCAAGAAACCCTTCCTCACCTCCTCATCATCTACCAGGAGAACTCTGTCAGGCCTCTCAACATACCACTTCGGATTTAGTGCATATGCAACCATGTGTAAAGGAGTGTTTAATTTCTCCCATCTCCGCTCCATGATAGGATGAATATGGTGATGGTAGAACTCCAAGGTGGGGTCCCTTACCCGAACAACAACCTTCATCTGGCCAAGCATACTATCAATACATTCGTATATCTCACCAAGGCTATGGCTCTCAGAATCCCCATATTTTATCACATTGAAAACTGGAGATATTATGGACGTGATTTATCTCACATCTATCCAAAATGTTTCATTCACCACAATTGCTTTCACCTTCTTTCCCTTCTCTATCTTCGACCCATCCTACCTAGACGAATCTGATGTCATGACCATACACTGTAATGATTCCTGCAACTCAGCCATCCTATCCAACAAAATAAAATATGATGCCAAACGTGTGTCCACTGGCTTGAGGAATTCCTTCCTCAAAAAGCTACGAAAGAGTGCCAATGATGTATGGTGGTTGCAGATGAACATCTACACATCTCTAGCATCAGCCACTACATTTTTGACCCAATCAATTTTTCCAATATCTTTTAGTGCATTGTTCATGGCATGCAAACAACATGCGGTCCAATATATATGTCGGTAATGAGCCTCAACAAGCTTACCTGCTGCCTTGGACACATAAGTTGCATCTGTAATAACTTGCACAACATTGGCAGGGCCAACCTCCTCAATAGTATCTCGCAAAATGGTGAATTGGAACTTTGCATCCTTCTTCCCTGAACAATCAACTGCCCTAAAAATGGACCCTCTATGCATGAAACAATGATTTTTATGAGTGGGTGGTGTCTGATATTTGTCCACCCATCCATGATGATGCTGCAACCGTGAGAGTGTAATGTCCCCTTTTTCGGGACATTATTAATATTTATTTTTCATTTGCATTGTAACCCCTTGGCATGCCTAGCGCTACAAGTGGGAGTCTCTTTAGTTAGTTTAACGTGCACATAGGTTAATTACTTTTATTTATTTAATTAAAAAATAAATAAAGTACACATAGTCTTAGTATTAAATATTTTAATGAGATTTTATGTTTTCCCTCCAAAAGGGAAAGGTCGGTCTTTATTGGATATTGCACCCCTTAGTTCTATAAAAGGGAGGTCACATTTCCTTAGAGGGCTATGTTGGATGATCATTTGATTTCACTCTATGCTTAGAGTATTGGGATATATGCCCATGGGATGTATGCCCTAGCTTCTTCATTGTGCTCTCTCTCATTGTAAGCTTCATTTGGATCTATTGTTGAAGACTCTCAAGTGAATTTCAGATTTGCCATTATTGTTTGAGCTATTTCAGTTTTGGTGCCAAGTTTAGAGTGTGAAATTCATTGGTATTGCTCCTTTTATTTCTGTTGTTATTGCTGAAATTATTTTAGCCATAGCGACTTGGTTTGGTGATGATTTGTTCATGTTTTGATGCCATAAATGCTAGATCTGCAAATCTGCTATGTGTTATTAATTATTTTAGAGCAAAGGGCTAATTTTTGGTGAATTTGGAGGCTAGGAAAGAGCTGGAAATTATTTAATTAATTTCCTCTAACCCTAGCGACTTGAAATCTGTTTTCCGGGACTGTTTTGGCTAGGTTTTAATGCTTAGAAAATTTAGATCCTTAATGAAGTAGAAATCCCTAAATTTCTAGTTTATTTTGCATCTTGTTTCATGGAAAAACATTGAGTATTGAGCAAGTTATGAATTTTAGAAGATTTCAGCTGTCTACACGCTTTCTGGTTCTTATAAATTAATATTTATTTCAGATCTGCAGTTTTGGGGTCAGATTAATATTGGTTTTGGTTGTGGAAATTAGGAGAGATAAGGAGAAAGAAATTCCATAATTTTTGGAGTAGATTTGGTGCCCTAAATGTGCTGGGCGACCTACTTTTTAGGGAAAAATTAGGGTTTCATGTTGGCTGTGCAAAAACTGGTTTTGGGATATTATTCTTCATATTTTTGTGACCCAAAATCCAAAGTTCGAAAGTTTTTTCTTGGATGGTTAAGCGGGAATTAATTTTTGAAAATTGCAGCAATTCAGGGTTTGAATATTAATTGTTTTCAGCTGTGTGTGACCATATTTGTATTAATTCCTAACTTTTCCTAAAAGGGGATATTACAGAGAGACCCATGTGCACCTCATTTCCTCCATCAATAAATTAACCTTTGAATAGTTCCTATTCAAGATTGTGGTTCTCAACTTCATGTCTCCTGGGGGCACATAACTCACACCTGCTTTGGCTACCTTAGCCATAGCCTCCTTGAAATAAGGAGAGCGAGCAACATGAAATGAAATGCCAGTAGCAAAAAAGAATTTTCCAATGGCATCATTAGCCTCTTCTCTAGCCTTTGTATCATACATTTCAACAACTGGATTGGAGGCCACAACCTTCCTCTTCCCCCTACTACTACCAAAAGCATCCAATTCAGACACCTCATAAGATGCACCTGTAACACTACCAGTATTAATTCTCACAAAATTAGAAGGGGTTCCAGTGTCACTAACATGACGACCACGAACTTCTGGAACCTTTTCCACCATATCTCCATTATACAACCTCACCATTTCTGACCTCTCTTCAAGTGATAGCTATCCACACATGCCTACGGCTACACCTTTCCTCACAATGTGCAATAAATGTGCATTCAACCTAGTAATGCTGCTTGACCAAGATAATGAGCATATGTTGCATTTTTATATTTTAGTGCCCCCTAAAATGTTTGATCCAGGACCCTGCATAATTTGACCAAATTGTTTCAAAGGTTTTTTCTTATCAAAAGGCCCCCTAGCATACTTTTTCAACATTTCGGAGGGGCAACTGAACTTATCCACACTCCCTTGTGAACTAGTAGTAGTATTAGGTGTTTCTGATTGTGTTCCTTCTCCTTGTACACCCATTTCAACCTCATATTCAGCTTGATAATCACTATCGGAACTCATTTTGAAGCTGCAATAATTAAAATACAAAACAATATAACTATACAATACAATAAAACAATGAATACAATTTCAAAAAAAAACAGCGATGAATACATTTAAAAATTAAATAAAACAAGCAATAAAAATGCCTTCCCTTTATGCTTTATCTCATTCCATCACTTGCTAATCCAAATAGGAAAAAAAATACAAGCAAATGCAATGCCTTCACTTTCACCTTTGCATTTGGAAATTAAAAAAAAAAAAAGAATGGTAGTAAATTAGTAATGTATGTACATACCTCTTGCCTTGCTCTTGCTCTTTGCACCTTGCTCCTTGCTCTTGCCTTCACTTTTTTTTACTTTTGCTCGTTCCTTCTCTTTTTTTTGCTCTTGCTTGGTGTGATTAGAATGAGTGTGAAATGCTCTTATTATAATTTTTTTTGTTTCTTTTAGGGTTAGGTAATGTTACTTTTAATTAGAAAGCATTAAAAGTTTTTAAAAAAAATAAAAAAAACATAAAAATGATAAAATAAAAGTTGTTTTACCTTTTTCTTGGCGTGAAAAACGTTGGGGACGTCACCGAAGTCTCCAAATCCTGTTTGCACTTAGGACGTCCCGGGTGCGTTCCTAGCTTTTAGGGGACGTCTCCCTTATTTTTTGGAAAATGGGGATGGCAGGGAAACGTCCCATCCCCCTACCCAAGTCCCCGAGACGTCCGGGACGTGATGAAAACCTCCTGGATGCGTCCCCACGTAACACTGAGGCAAACCCAATTCACCAAAACAAATTTATAGAAGATATAGCATAACAATCATTAATAAGACATCTGAATTTTATATGAGAAGTGCGACTAGGGTAGAGTTAAATACCACCACAAATCAGCCCCTAAATCTATATCATTCCACTCAAATCTTGTACTACTAATTTATAAAGCCCAAATATGCATAAAAATGCAGATTTTTGATGTAAACAAGGCTACAATAAATTATTTAAAAACCCTGTCTGCAGCATAACTTCAAAAATTCATATCTTTTGCTAGAGAAGTCCAAATGCGATGAAACTTTGGACCTTGGGCCAAAAAAATCTGAAGAATAATATTCCAAAATTAGTTTTCGCACAACAAACATGAAACCCTAATTTTTTCGTAAAAAGTAGGTCGCTCAGCACATTTAGGGCATCAAATCAGCTCCAAAAATTCTAAAATTAATTTATTTTGATTCCCAAAAATCAATACAATATATTGCTATAATATTCAGACATGAAATGTCTCAAATACACTACAAACCAGCCAAAATATGGCTCGCTCCAGCTGGTACAATGAACATAGAACTGCTGCAATTTTATTCTTCAACAACACTGCCAAAAATAGTAGAAATATGTGAAAGCCCAATAGAATTTCCTGAATGAAAATTCCTCTCAAACTCTTGGGGGTTTTCATCCACAAGAGGGAAATACTAAGGGTTTCCGTTCTTAGATATTTTTATGCATAAGCTACAAGCTTAAGACACAAATAAGAAACTATCAAGTGAATATGGAATGCCTTCTCCTCAAGTCGACTTCTCCTTATAAAGGAAGAAGAGACCCAAAACAACCTTTGCAATATCCAATTAATATGCAGTGATTTTCTCTATGCAATTTCTACCCTCCATTTTCTCTTTCTAGGACAAGTCACCATTTTCTTTAGGGAGAATACAAAAGACATTTAATAATTATTTTTCTCTCCCAAAGTTGGTCGCATTTTTTCTAGAGGGAATACATAATAAAATGGCTTTTATCCTTTCTAAGTTCCTATTTCCCCATCTAAGGTAAGTTGCCATTTTACCTAGGATGAATAACAATTTACATTTGGGTCTTTTCTATCCTAGATTTAATGATTATTAAGTCATATAAATTATTATAAGTGCTCTCTATATTTTTTTTCTTTTATTAATGGCACTTTATAATAATTAAATATAACTCAAGTCACCCTTTTATTTTTCCTTTGGCCATCGGGTTGACAAAATAGGCCAAAGGTCTTCGATTGGGAAGGGGATATTACACTAAACTAGGCATCTTTAACTCTCCTAAACATAGAAATAGACTAAAATAAGACTAAATTTAGTCATATTAAAATAGAGATGGCACCCTACCTCTTGGGGATGGATGGATAATGATTTAACCTTAGTTAAGTACACATCCGATGAACAACACTCTAATTGGAACTTCCAATCTAAAAATAGAATTTTACACTTAATCGAAAATCCTCATAAACACTAAAAACTTATTCTAACAGTGAAAAATCATGTGCCCATATTGGCATCATTCTCAATACTATTTACGTTCAACAGGGACAAAAACGCTGATTTAGGTAGAGTGTGGCTTGCATAACTATCACATCGGTTGCGGAACTACTCCGATGGTTGAAAAATCATCTTGGAAGTTTTGAAACTACCTCTTTATGCAAACTGGGAGTTGTGACACTGCCTTGGGGTATCAAAACTATTGCTCAGACTTCCTAAACCACCTTGGTGGTTTTATCATAGTGAAAAACCTTGGAACTTCCAATGTCCATAAATTTTCGTATGAAATCAAAATCCAATTACTTTTTTTTCATAATGCATAATTTTTATTAATAGAATCAAAATATGCAATCACATTCTTATTTTGATCCATGTTCTATGATGATTTTTCCTCTATCCTAAAACCTGTCATTTTAAGTTTTTCATTGGACACAACCACTTCCTAAATGCTAGTGACAGTTGAGTAACTTGACCACCTCATTTGGAACCTGAAACTGATAATATCTGATGTAATTTCTTCTCTTGAATTATTGGAATGCTAATTTTTCCCAAGAATTGTGTTCAACCATGCCAAAATGAAAAACATACAACCTATCTACACGAATACACCCCTACTTGTTTTTGGGTGATGCAAGATTTCACGTAGCCCTTGGATACTCCCCCATCACCTAGGCATGCAGCATTCAAGTAAAGACAAACACACAAGTGGGAAAAGCCTCGCCCAAATCTACATCTAAAATACAGCATTCCAAGATCATTCCTAATACCTATTACTCCATTGTTTTTGTCATAATCAGTTGCATGGTTATCCCTGTCTGTACTTCCATAGTTTTATCTCAGCTAGCTATTCGGTTATGTTTCTAAGACAGTGAGGTATTTATGTATTGCTTTCCAATAGGATAGTTTCTTTCTGCATAGCAGCTCTCCTCTATGTTCAGTCTTTTCTCCTTAGTTTTCTCAAGTACATCCTAGACATTCTTTGTTCTATGTACCTTTTGAATTTCAGTCCACTTATGAAACGGTTGTAGCATGACATCACTTCTGTAGTTATCTCTCCTCCATATCAATATAGTCTTACCCTTTATCAAAAACAATTATAAGTCCTTGTTTTGTATTATATCTTTCTTATAAATTACTTTTTAATTAGATATATTTTGACTTTTCCATTTCTTACGCTTCAAGATTTCCACAGATAAACATTTTACATAATTTATCTATATCCAAAAGTGGAATTCGAAAGATATAACCCTGTTGGTTTTAGATGAAATGACAGAAATTCCTTCTTTCATTGTGGTACAATAATATAATGGTTTTTTAATTTTCTTGTTGACCATTTTAATCATTATAAAATATTGAAAAAAATTTCCATACAAAAATAATAATTAAACAAATAAATATGATTTGAGACAAAGTGGGTTGACAATACAACATATTCATTAGTTGTTACCTAACATAGAAATCGTTATGATTATTTTATATTTATTTATGTTCCGGATCATATTTTTAACCATGTCTTCAAAAAAACCTCATAAAGAGGAAATTGCAATGTTGAAAAATGCTATTGATTTCTCACCTTGTACCATATCATACTCTGATTTATCGGTAGATTTGATCCTGTATTCCAAATTGTATTATTTGTGTCGTTTCCAAGATAGAGACCTATTTTTTCACCTTTCAATCCAATCTACACATTGAAGAATCACAATTAAGTATTAAAATCTGTAATAAAATCAAGATAAATATTGGTGAATAGTACCTTTGTTTCCTAAACGTGACACAACTAATTGGACTGACATGGCAATCCTAGTCCCATGAAATAACATTTCAGTGCAAAGAATCAGTTATATAAAAGTAAGCCATACAAGCTGGTCACATAAAACTCAAATATAAGAGTTCAACCATGGAAAACATAGAAGTAGAAAAAAAACACCAATTTTTTCTTGTTACTCATTACAATGTAATTGCAATATTGAAAATCGCTTGCAAGTAATAGTAACCCTATATAAGACTCAAGTTCGGAAGTAAACCTGATATGTCCATTCTTGCATTGAAAGATCTTGTATACCACTCTTTAGGCCTTTCAAATGAATTGGGCCTGTCACTCCTGCACCTATTGTGTCATAGAATGCGCCAAAATTCTTGGCAATAAAAGAATGTGAAATAGTTAATATTTTAGGATAGTTGTAACACAAAAAAGGCAGCAATTTTATTTGGCATTTGTACATATATTTGCAACAGAGAAAGAAGTAAGTAATTTAACCTCTAGCCCAACAGTCATGCTTAATAGGTCCAGTGTATTCCTTCCTGGTTTTAAAATTATTGGCTTCTCCAGAGTAATGTTTGAATACTCATTATTACCAAATCCAGTTCCTGCAAGCAATTGTTGATTATTAAGACAATGTACATTTTTTGGAACAACCAAATGAAAATTATAGAGGGCATACAACTTTATTTTGTGACTAGTTCACACAATATTCCTTATCAAAAAAATTAAGAAATAACCAAGTGTTTCCGGTTTTAATAAGAGTGTCTTACTGTAATTCTTCATCTCACTAATAATGACATATGAACACTATTTCTATTTCTCATGATAATCATTCACTTAAGTTAATAGTTGGTCGAAACAAAAACTAGACAAATAGAAGTGTTTTGTAATTGGAAGTAGATATAGACACAAGATTTGACTTGTTTTACAACACCAACCACGAACAAGAATTTGTATCTGAATATTTAAAAAAGGACATCCAAAATACTCAATCAAGAAAGGGCACTCATAAAGAAACAAAGAAAAGGAGAAATATTGTAATATCCCCTTCCCAATCGAAAACCCGTAGCCTATTATGTCTTCCCGATGGCTAAGGTGGATTTTAAAAGGGAGACTTAAGTCTAATATTTTATCATTAAGTGCAAAAAATAACATAAAACATTATAAAAGCACTTATAATAAATTATTAATAGACTTAATATTAAAATAGACATAGAAAAGTGCAAAAAAGGTAAAAGCACTTATTAAAATTGTATTTTCAAAGGGAAAAGTGCGACTAGCCTAGGGGGCAATTAAAAATAG
Source organism: Taxus chinensis (assembly GCA_019776745.2). Classification (NCBI taxonomy): domain Eukaryota; kingdom Viridiplantae; phylum Streptophyta; class Pinopsida; order Cupressales; family Taxaceae; genus Taxus; species Taxus chinensis. The sequence continues at coordinate 295,836,779 of CM034155.1, read as the reverse complement.
GAAAGAATGTAAAAAGCTCATGGGTCTAATGTGTCCCCTCTAGAAAATGCAACTTGGCCTAGAAAGGATGGAGGGTGGAAAATGCATAGAGAAATTCATTGTACACTGATTAGAAGTTTAGGAAGTTGCCTTTGGGTCTGTTCTTTCCTTAAAAGGAGAAGTCGACTTGCTTGACAGACATTCTATGATCACTTGATATTTTCTGAATTTGCATCTAAGCCTTGAGATTTTGCAGAAATATTCTAAGGACGAAAACCCTTAGGATCCATCTCTAGAGGACGAAAACCCTCTTAGAGTATTTGGGGATTTCCTATTCAGGGTTATCCATTGTGGCTACTCATATTTTTAGCTATTTCAGCAGTAGTTTGCAGCTGGGTTTTGAAGAATAAAAGTGCAGCAATTGTATGTTCATTGTACAAGGTTGAGCGACCCACTTTTTGGCTGATTTATAGTGTATATGAGACATTCCAGGTCTGAATATTATTGCCATCTGTTGTACTGATTTTTGGGAATCAAAATAAATTATTTTTAGAATTTTTGGAAGGTTTTATAGTGTTGTTTCAGTCCTCTTTCATCTGCAGATTTCTGAGTTTAACCCCAGTTCAGTATTGTTCCTAAAAATCAGATTTTCCCATGTTTGGGATGTTAAAAATATAGAGATCAGTTTAGACTAGGAACAGATTTATTTGATTGTTGTTTTTGTGGGTTTTATACTCAAACCCTAGTCGCCATTTTGGGTAATTTATTGCAGCAGTCAAAACTGATCTTTGCATGGTCTTATACATCATATCAGAGTCTGTTTTTTGGGCTTCATAAGATCTGCAATTGGAGTGGATAACTAATAGATTGATGACTAATGAGTGTGAATTCCATATAATATCCTAGTCACATTCTTTGTAATAAAATACAGGTTTGCATCCTAAAAATCTGCTTTGCATATATTAAACTTGCATTTGGTTGTGGGATTGGCCTGGAAACCAAGTGAGGGTCAAATTGTCCCATTTGGGGACACTACAAATATTATGCCATAAGAATTTAATAAAATTTAAGGCACCCTTGATGCCATAGAAGTTGTCCCCAATGATTCTAATCAAGGTCTTATTAGATCTAAAATTCCAATGCTGAAATTGAGGATGTATGTCAACCTGCACATAGCATATAGGGTTGATGCAAGTTCTCCTAAAATAAAACAAGAGAGGAGAATTGATATGGAAATATTAAAGGGGTATAAACAACCACATCTGATATCAGTAGCTGTGGGAATATGTTGGCATAAAGCATCATCATTTTGCATGTCATCCTAGCTAGTAGCACTTCAATGACTTTGCCATTGGATCCAACAACATTCTAGCTTGGAGCTGGATGACACTAATAGTGCAAGAAATGACATATTAACTCTGCATTGACTCTAGTGTAGAAGTAACATATGGAATACCAAACGACAGAGAATCAATCGTTCTAGCCTCTATAATGGTTCCACTCTGTCATCCGGTTTTTTTGTCAACTTCCGGTCATTACTGAAGCTAACCCAATGCCCAAAACAAGGATGAAAAAATCCCCAAACTGTGGTTTCCATCCATGTTTGAGTGGAATCTCTCTCAAATGATAAAGGCTTTTTAGATTTTCATTCACTTTTCACCACAAAGTCAGAAACGGGAAAAAATGGTTTAGGCTGAATGTTTTTTAAATTTTTATTCACTTTTCACCACAAAGTCAGAAATGGGAAAAACTGGTTAAGGATGAATATTTTTTAGTTTTTCCTTCATTTTAAACTAGAAAATTGAAAGCATGACAAAAATTAGAATTGCGAAATTAAAATAAAGGGTGACCCATGTTCACCTTAAATGCTTTCGGATGTTGGAGAAACCAATTGACGTTTGTTCCCCAACAAGATTATGACTGGGATATATGACATAAATGACATGCTGTGAAAGAAAAAAGGTAGCTCTTATGATTATCACACAAAATAAGAACATAAAAGAGAAATTTCACTGAAACCATTGATTGACTTCAGTGACAGTCAATATTTTCCCTTAGAATCCCAGTTGATTAGGTCAAGGTCTGCAATTTAAATAAAAGAAAGAGTCTCTCAAAACAAACCCTTTTCAACTTCAATTTCTTAGACATCAAACTCAATCTTCATGGAGATATCAACAATACAGCTAGGATGTAAACATCCATTAGCCATTCATCAACTATTGCATGCTGGGAACCTTTATATAGCAGACCTGATTTAGGTATTTAAAATGCAGCCTTTCCTAGTTCCCAAAAGAGGTGTTGACAGCTTTGTTGGATGTGCAGATATCATCACAAAATAAGAATATCCAGTGCACAATGAAATATAGAAAAAAATATGCCAAGCCAAAAACAAAAATAATAGTACATTAGATGGATTCACACTTGGCATTTGTATTCAATGTTTGGAGGAACTTTACAATGTTTGGAATTTAATTTTTGACCTTTTCAATTTCTCTCTCTTGAGTTTTAAGTGTGCATATATACCAGGACTTGTTCATGTAGGGTTAGCATATGGATTTGCACGCATGCAAATGACATGCAACAGTGTGGGAACGAAGTCCCTCCTCAATGAAGGTGAGGCTGCCTTTATTGAAAACCAAAACTGTATTTACATCTGTACATTCAAAATTGTATGTGGGGGGTGTTTTGGAACATCAATGGAAAGAAAAGTGAATGAAGGAGATGGAATGGAATGAAGGAAAGGAGTGGAATGGAATGAACTGAAAGAACATGCAAGAGTTAGGTAAAAACAGAGCCTAATATTGCATGAAGAGGAAAGATGAATAACCAACACAAATAAAACGGAGTTTGAGTTAGCCAAACAAGAACGTGTAAAAGGGAACACACATGAGCAAGTAGATAATCAGAGCTTGATCACTGTGAACTAGAACAACTGATTAATAATGTTGACAATAAGATCAAAGATAATATTTGCATGCAAGATTCAAACACCTAACATCTAATGAACATAAGAACATCAAATGTTACAAGAGACAATGAATGAGACACAAAGTTCGTATTTCATTAACTCCAAAATGTTTTTCACAAAAGAACACAAAGTTTCTTCCTAAAACAAAGCTTGCACAAAAGTATTTTCTTCTCCTCTCTCAAAGTCACCCTTACAAATGAGCCCCTGACTTCCTTTTATAACCCAAAAGTTGGTTACAAAGTAGTTAGGGTTTTAAATGCACATTAAATAGGGCACTTAAGTGACTTTGACTTTTTCAACCAACTTTTAAAAAGTGACTAAAAATAGAAACCACTTAAGTTAAAAAGTCATTTAAGGAAAAATACATAAATAAAACAAATGGGTACATGTGGACCCACTTAAATGACTTGGACATGCACGTAGACATCCTAGTCAGCAATGCACCACCCAGATCAAGACACCTAGGATCAGTGCCTTATCCATTGGGCCAAGAGTCCGCCTATCCCGATCGTACGGGAATGAACTCATTGACTGTGCTCTGCAATCCTCCAAATGACAAGAGTGCTGAGCTTGAAACTTGAGCAATTCATCCACCCCTCTGTCTGAGCAATATCCTGGTGTGAGAAAATTTGTCTTCATTCGTATTCACATTCACAATTCTCCACATGCTCCGAGTACCTTTCCATGGTGAATTATTCATTTGTCGCGAGACCGTAGTCGTTACGCCACCTTGGTTTATCAAAATCCAGCTTCTGGTCTTTCGCCATTGAGAAGATCTCCAAGAGCTAAAATTGCAATTCACCTCCAATGGTATTACAAAACATGGCTTTAACAAACACCCCATGAATAAATATAACCAGTTATTTGCACTATACATCTGATTTGATGAAGTCGAAAGCATTGTCTAGCTTTGCAAACACTTTCTACAAATTGAATAACCTGACTCTTCCATCTCACTGCACAACCTATCTTTTATTGGTTCACTTAACATCACCAATAATCACCAAAAATAACATTTTCCTTGTTTGAAATGATGGAAGCAGTTCTCATATTTCACAACAATCTCGGAAACAAACTCGGTTGCAGTGTGTCAGCATGCACACAATTGAAGGTTCTTGTCGAGTCAAATAGTTATTCCAAGAGACATTTTTATCAATCAATATGGCAATGCAAACTTCTCATTTATGTGACAGAGGAATGGTTATTTTACTCATGAACATCATTCAGGAATCTGAATCGAAAAATACCCTGTTGCCTTCATCTCGTGGGTAATTGTTAGTGCGATCTATCTCCTCCACAAAAAGTATGAATCATTCTATGGTCTTCATACATAGAATTAAACCAAATTCAAATCATAGCATGGTCTTCATCCATAGGCTTAAACCAACATCTATAGGGATTGACCTTGCCACCATGATTACACTTAACTCTCGTCAATAATCGTTAAGTTTGTTGTAGTGTAATCAGAATTGTTTTTAGCTTTTCAGCTCAACTACTTTATATTCAAGCTTAACCCAACATTTCTGAAAAGAATGGTTTTACCACAATGCTCACGGTTCTTCCTTATTATATAACACTTGTAGTAAGAATGTTTTGGCTTTGCCATAATAAGCACAATTGTACCTTCCAAACGATGAGAAAATGCCATTACCAATAAAGACCTAATGCTGCCATGATGATGACCCAGGTTCAAGCCCTCAGCATGTCGATAGACACCCTTAAGACTGATTCTTGGCCAAAGAGCCCCTCAGTATTTTGGCAGTGCATTCTGCAATCTCGGCTCCAATCAACAATTATGCCACTATTGGGATCTTAGTATGGCATAGGTAGCTGTGAGCTACACAATATACTCATTTTTCCAGAAACTAAAAAGATCCTTTATGTTACAATTTGCAACACATAAAAGAAGCCCTTCAAAAAATACATTGAACAACTGGGGCAACCAAGAGGACCTTGGAAAAATGTACAGGTAACAACCATATGAATTCTTCCTTAGTCGTGGATCAAAGCTAATAGAAATAAAGCTAGATAAAATTAGCTTGAAACTACAGTACAATCGTCCATTGAAAAAAAAAAACAAGTTTCTCTGAACCTGGTAAAAGAATACTTTTTATTGTCTGATTGGATGTACATAATGGAAGGGTATAAATATTGCCTATTGCCCTCAGAGTTTCTCAAAGAGACCATTTACAAGTAACAAGGATGTAGTATACAAAACGGCCAACCAGGTATTTTCAGAGTTGACCTTCACATTCAATTCATTTCTAGGGGAAAAAATGCTGAGCAATATGAATCGTTTCATTCTGCACCGTAATAAACCTTCATCTCCTGATTCAGGGAAATTTTATGAAGCCTTGAATAGCGTGACTCCAATCCATCGTACACGGCAGTGAATATTTGTTTCCTGCAGCTGCCATGGGTCTCATCTTTGAGTTCAGAATAAGGATAAGCCTGGACAGCTGCATTATGTTTGCTATTTGTGACCTTCATTTGTTGCAGCTTTTAGCAATTAAGCTGTAAGCTTTATCAGGGCCCCAGATCCATCCATATGCATTACGCATTCTTTCTGAAGGCCGATGAAAATGCAGAATATAACAAGTCACAAAGACAATTCATTTTTTCAAACATACTTGCCCATGGTTCGTCATCGCATAACACCCGATTAGCATTCCTTCATCAGATTTGAGGACAACATCAAACTCTCGGTGCAAACATTCCAAAATCCTCTAAAGACACTCCAAATTTAGCTGTAGCTTGTAAGGTGTGATAATTCCAACAGAAACCTTTATGCCTTTCTTAGTGAATCGTTGAAGATGCTCATGATAATTGCAAAGCAAATTGTGCTTCATGAATATTCTGATATGAATCCACACCCACCTCTATGCAGATTCTCTTCCATGAGTTACATCGTAAAACAAGTGAAGGTCTCAATCCAGAACATTGCTAATAAATTTCATCAGTTCTCCTGGTAACAGCTCTCACTGTCACTTAATCGATTTTGATTAAAAATATCTTGAAGGAAAATCCCGAATTTGAGGATGCATCCGATACTCTGGGAACATATCGATTGGACAACCTGCTTGTGCTTTTTCTACTATATTGCCACATGCCTGTGCCTGGTTTCGTGGAAGCTTTCATCATGTGAATTTCTTTGCAGGCGCGGCCTGCACTTCTGATCCTGGGATGCGTGAATAAACAATTTCTCTTTGTTGTCTTTAAAGACTGTCGCCAGGCGCCTCCTTTGCACGTGGTCTTTAATCTTCTTCAAACTGTTCTCTTTCCTTTCCAAACCCCTGGCGTGTGGACAGCTGTTTGGGCTGTGCGCCTCCTATACAGGAAAATGCGTGGAGTTCTCCTTCTCAGGCGTGTGGATGCATGGGTTTCAAAAAGAATTCTTTATCTCTTTGTCCTTTTGCTTCACCCAAGGTGTGGGCGCATGTATTTACCTTTAGTCCTTTTGCTGTCTTCTCTATTCAAATTGTGGAAAACTGCTTGAAAATGCTGTGCGCCTCCTCTAATGGGATGAAAACTTGTAAAGAAAACAAATTTCTTCTTCTGTTCTCCTCTTCCTTGGCTGCATGGAAAGCTATTAATCTTGGACTGTTCCTAGATTTCTCTACAGACAAATGCGTGAAGTATTGTTAGATGTGACAAAATATTATGTCCTTCAGAAGAAATAAGAAGCAAAGCTTCGCATGACTTTTTCCAACGGGTTTGATGGAGGAAGTTACGAGGATTAATTCAACTTCCTCTCTTCCCGGGTAGTGGCTTAAGTGCCAGGGGGAAATGGGGAAAGCAACGGGCAATTGCCAACGGGAATGGCAAAGTGGGTTGGCAATCCCCGTTCAATTTCCCCATGTGGGAAATTGGGGAATTTCTTGCCCGTTAGCCAATCCATGATTTGGCAATTGGCAGAGAAAATCCCACGTGCGGGAAAATTGAAGAAGATTGCCAGGAAAGGGGAAATCCGGGTTCGGGAAGCCAAATTGGCTTCCCGGCAGTTGGAAGCGTAAGCTTACTTCCCCGGCATTAAAATTTGTCGAATGATTTTTAATTTATATTTATTTAATTAAATACTCCTCAAGTGATTTAAAAATTAATTTAATCAAACAAGGAGTAATTAATTAATTAAATATTAATTAATTAATTTTAATGTATTTTAACGCGTTTTAAAGCCTGGCGGGAAGAGTTCTTGCCCGAAAAGGACGAAACGAAGACCAAAACGATCACAAAAATGAGATGATCACGATGAGTCCAATGAACCACGCAAAGTAACACTTTTCAAAATTTTCATTTTTTATTATTTTTTAAACAATTTTGCGAAGTCAAAATTGGCTGATAACACAAGTCGAACACCAATTCAGCCCTTGAATGCAAACACCTCTGACTGTGCAATATCTGATTCGAAGCACCAACTTCTGGAGACACCAATCCCCAATCCGAAGCACCCACTCCAGAAAATCTGCAATACAAATCAATGATAATTTCTCCTATATTCTCTCTCTCACATACTCATACTCACTTAAGAGATTTATAATATCAGCTCACATACATATCACACTCATGCAAAATGCTCTCTTTCTCGCTCTCTCCAAAATGTGCACACAACACTTGCTTATATAGAAAGAAGGAGAGGAAAAACCACTTGTGGTTTCCCTAAAACCATGTGCCCATACCATGGGCTAATTTGTTCCAAATATTAAATATTTGCTCCAAATAGCAATATTCTCTTATACATGTAAGAGTAACTCCTCTTACGCGTCATAAACCTTCTTACACTTCCCTTTCACCTCTTTAAGGATCCACCAAAAGAAAATTTCGCCCCATTTGGAGAGATTCCCTCTTACACCTCTTAAGTAACTCCTCTTACTTGTCATAAAATCTCTTACGTGTCATAGGTTGTCATAGAATCTCCTTTGCGTCATAAGCTGTCATAGAATCTCTTACGCATCATACCCTGTCATAGAATCTCTTACACATCCCGCCATGTGTCATAAGATTCCTTGGTGATGTTGAATATTAAAATATTCAAATTTTGACATACACTAATTTTGACATGGATAAATATTTTACGAACACTAATGTTGTAATGTTGAATATTAAACAAATATTCAAACCTCAATATTTCCATCAACACTAATGTTGTACCTTTGACATCAATGAAAAAATACTCAACAAACTCCCCCTTTTTCATTGATGGCAAACCCTTGCTAAAAATAGAGATGAAAACTTGTTTGCTCTGAAATCCAACTTTCTGCCTCTGAGCTCTTTCTGTACTGCTAAATTGTACTTGTTCTATGCAACTCTCCCCCATTTTACAATTCTCCCCCTTTGACATCAATGGCAAGGGGATAACTGAACCTGTTACCTGAACCTGTACTCGGAGCTAAAGATATTGCAATGTGTAGTTCCCTCGAGATGTCCATACTCCCCCTGAGATAGTGAGTAAGAGTGACAGGAATCACTCCTAACTTATGTCTGAGTGACTCAAAATATTCCTTCGGTAGGGGTTTTGTAAATATATCAACAATTTGATCCTTAGTCCCAACATATTCTAATTTCACCGGCTGATTTGCAACTTTCTCTCTCAAAAAGTGATACTTAATGGGAATGTGCTTTGTCCTGGAATGCATGACTGAATTTTTAGAGATGTTAATTGCACTCGTATTGTCACAAAAAATGGAAATAGGATGCTCATACTCTACCTTCATGTCCTTCAATGTTTGCTTCATCCAAAGCACCTGTGTACAACATGCCACTGCTGCAATACACTCTGCCTCTGCTGTAGACAATGAACTGAGGCCTGTTTCTTGCTTAACCATGACACTAATCTGTCACCAAGATAAGAAGCTCCCCCACTTGTACTTTTCCTGTCATCAACACTTCCTACCCAATCTGCATCTGTGAATGCTATAAGAGTGAAATCATCACTCTTTGGATACCATAAACCATAATCCAACGTACCTTTCAAATATTTGAAAATTCTTTTTACTGCTGCCACATGAGTTTCCTTTGGTGCCGCCTAAAACTGTGCAACTAATCCAACAGCCTGCATAATATCTGGTCTAGATGTTGTGGTATATAACAAGATACCTATCATGGACCTATACAAGGTCTGATTAGCATCGGGAGACTCATCATTCTTACTCAACTTGCAACTTGTAATCATGGGTGTACTAACTGGATTGCAATCTTCCATTCTAAACTTTTTCAACATCTTCTTTATAACTTGGTTTGTGAAATAAAAATGCCTTGACTAGACTGCTGAATTTGCAAACCAAGATAATAAGACAACTCACCAAGCATAGACATCTCAAACTCCTTCTGCATCTCCTCTGCAAATTCTTTGCATAGTCTCTTGCAACCGCTTCCAAAAATAATGTCATCCACATAAACCACAACTATCACTTGATGTTCTCCTCTTGTCTTGATGTACAAATTGCTATCCGCAATTCCCTTTTTGAATCCTTGTTCCTCTAAGTACTTGTCCAGTCTAGAGTACCAAGCTCTAGGAGCTTGTTTCAAACCATAAAGAGCCTTTTTTAACTTGCATACAAAATCTGAATTTTCTAATAGAATAAAACCTTCTAGTTGCTCTATATAAACTTCTTCCTCTAAGTTTCCATTCAAGAATGCTGATTTTACATCCATTTGATAAACTTAAAAATTCTTGATACAAGAAAATGCTAAAAAAATTCTTACCGCCTCCATACAAGCAACATGTGCAAATGTCTCCTCGAAATCAATGCCTTCAACTTGTGAGTACCCTTTGTACGCTAATTTGGCCTTGTTTCTAACTTCTCCTTCTTCGTTCATCTTGTTTCTAAAGACCCACTTGGTACCAATGATATTCTTGTCCTTTGGCCTTGGTACTAACCCCCATGTGTCATTATTTTCTATCTGATTAAGTTCTTCTTCCGTGGCTTTTATCCAAAACTTATCCTTGCTAGCTTCATTAAAATTACTCGGTTCAACTTTTGACAACAAGGAAAATTTTACCTCTTGTGGTGCACTTGCTAGTCTCCTCCTTGTTTGTAACTCCAGTGTCTTTGTTTCTAATGATTTGATTTGCTGTATGATTCTTCTGAACAAATCTGGATGGTGCCTTTGTGTTTTCTCGTTCAGATTCTTCTTCTTCTTCCTCTTTCTTAGATTTGATTTCTTCATCCTCTTTTTGCACCACTGATTGTCCTATTTTCTTCTTCAGCTTCCAGTCGTCAACTTTCACATTTATACTTTCCACTACTTTCTATAGTCTCTTGTTATAGCACCTGTAAGCCTTGATTCTCGATGAATAACCAAGGAATATGCCCTCATCTTCTCTAGAATTAAATTTACCGAGCTCATCTTCATCGTCTCTCTTAATTTAGCACTTACTTCCGAACACTTTGAAGCATTTCACGGAAGCTGGTCTTCCCTTCCATAGCTCGTATGGAGTATTTTCTGTGTTTACTCGAATTTGTGCTCTGTTCAGAATATACACTGCTGTGCACACTGCTTCTCTCCAAAAAGCATCTGGTAACTTGGACTCATTTAGCATTGTTCTTGCCATTTCCTGCACTGTTCTATTTTTTTGTTCAACTACACCATTCTGTTGTGGTGTTCTTGTTGCAGAAAATTGTCTTCTGATTCCATGCTCTTCACAAAACTCATCAAATTCGTTAGACATAAATTCACCTCCTCTGTCTGATCTCAAACACTTGATCCTAGAGTTTGTCTCATTCTCAATCAAAGCTTTAAATTTTTTGAATTGATCAAAAGCTTATGATTTTTCTTTTAGAAATGCAACCCATGTCATTCTAGTAAAGTCGTCAATTAATAACATAAAATAAGAATCACCTTGCAAGCTTTGTGTTTTTGTTGGCCCACAGAGATCGGTATGAATTAGCTCTAATGGCTTCGTTGTAGAGTACTCCTTTGTCCTGAATCTGACCCTTGTTTTCTTCCCATGTTGACACTGTCTGCAGATAGTACTTTGTGGTTTTGTGATCTTGGGTAAATCTCTCACTGCTTGTTTTGAGCTGATTTTTACCATGTTGTCAAAATTAATGTGACCCAATCTCTTGTGCCATAACCAGCTTTCATCAATTTGACTCATGCAACACTTTTCTCCCTTCACATCACTCAGCATGTATAGGTTGTTCCTTGTTCTATTTGCATCTGCAACCCAATTACCTCTATCCTTCTTTCTAATTTCACAATCCTCAGCATAAAACGTGAGTGTATAACCTTGATCACACATTTGACTGACACTCAAAATATTATGTTTCAGTCCTTCAACAAGTAAAATATTTTCAACTTTAGCTTGACCATTTAATTTTATGTTACCTCTTACTGCGATCTTGGCTGCAATGTTATCTCCAAACTTTACTGTACCTCTACTGGCCTTTTTCAGCTTCAGGAACTTGCTTCTGTCACCTATCATATGGCTGGAACATCCACTATCAATGTACCAAGGTTGTTCTTCATCTTGTGCATGGAGCACGGTTTGTACTAACATAGCCTCTTCCTTTTCTCCCTCCTTTATCTTTTGCCACACTTTCTTATTGTTGACTTTCTGAGTGATTTGTTTTTCCTCTTTCTCTGCTTTGGCTTTTATGTGATCTTACTCTTGCAAACTCTTGCTATGTGGCCAACTTGGTAGCATACATAACATCTAATCGCATGCTCATTCAAATTTGACAATGCAGCAAAAGAATTGTAGTTTCTAGCATGAAAATCCTGATTCCAACTCTGAAACCTCGATCTACAGTCCATCATCTTATGACCAAAATTGTGATAGGAAAAACAATAACCGTAAAAAGAATACCTGGTCATGTAGGGCTGCCTCTAATAAGATAAATTTCTGAAACTTCTTATTAGTACCTTCTTCCACCTGCACTCTTCTTTGTTTTTGTTCTGTGGAGAATGATCTTCTTGTTTCTTGTTGCTTTCTCCTTTACTGGATCCTTTTAGGATATCTGCATAGCTGGCTTTCTTCTCTGGTTCTTTGGTCTCTTTCTTTTCTTCTTCATTGAATCCAATACCACCTTTGGATGATTTTGGTTTCTGTTCTCTCATAATGTTGCTTAACACCTCAGGAATTTTTTCAAACTTAAGTCTTGTGTTCAACTTTTCAGTTTCCTGTCTTAGTGCGACAATCTCTACCTCCAATCTCTCGCATTATTTTTCTTTTGATTTCAGTTGTTCTCTAATCACTTCCTCTATTCTTTTTTCCTCTTCAATTTGGGTCTTTAGATCAACAATAGTATTCTCATGTTCTTTGTTAGCATGCACATTTTTCTTTGCTTCTTCATACTCTTGAATTTTTATTTTTTGCTTCATGGTCTTCTTTTTGAGTCTTTTGATCTCATCCAAGGCACAGATGAGTTATTCTTCCAAGTTTACCTCACCTTCTTCATCAACTACATCTTCAGCTTCCACTTTTCCATCTTCAAGGGCCATAAACAAAAGTTCTTCAATGTCACCTTTTGAAAAATCTTCCTCTGAGCTATCATCTTCTTTGGTGCATAAACTCTTCTTGTTTTGGTTCCAGTTCTTCTTCTTTTTCAAACTTCCTTTGCTTGAAATTCTTTTTGTAGAAAGGCTTTCGTTTCTTTGCTTTGATAGGCTCTTCATCATCACTTTCACTTTTTGCATGCAGACACTTAGCTGCAAAATGTCCAATCTCACCACAGTTAAAACATTTAAAAGGAAGTTTACCTTTGTACTTGCCAGATCCTCTTCTCAAATTTTTCACCAATAGGGCTTCTTCTTCCTCATCGGATTCATCATCTAATTCAACCTTCTTCTCCTTTCATTTTGAAGCTTTGAAAGCAGATTCTCTTTTTCTTGGCTTATCTAGTTCTGTTCTCATCTCATAATCCGTGAGTATTCCATGTCACTCATCCATTTTCATTTTATCTAGATCCTTAAGTTCTTCAATAGTTGAAACTTTAGCATCAAATCTAGGAAGTAGAGATCTTAATAACTTTTGTACTATTACTGGGTCTTCCATCTCTTCACCCAAGCCTTTGATCATGTTTACGGTCTCATCCACACGGAGTAGATATGCTGCAATGTTCTCTTCCTCTTTCATCTTTAGACTTTCAAACTTTCTTCTGTGTGTCTGAAGCTTTGCCATCTTTACTTTCGAATATCCTTCATATAAACTGTTGAGCTTATCCCACATCTCCTTGGCTTTTTTGAAAAGCATAATCTTTACAAACTCCAAATCTGCTACGCCACACAAAATAGCATTCATAGCTTTAGCATTATTTTCACATGCTCTCTTACCAGCCGGATGTATCAGTGGCGTTTCCGGTGCCGTATAGCCATTCTCAACCGAATGCCAAATATCATGTCCAAGAGAATTCAAATAGCTTCGCATCCTTATGCTCCAAAAGGCATAATTTGATCCATCGAATAACGGAGCTTTATTTGTGGAGAATCCTTCCTGAGCTACCATCGTGCTTTCTGATTTACCTTCTAGCTATTAAGCTACACAGAAGGAACCCACTCTGATACCAATTGTTAGAAGCACGAGAATACTGAGAGGAGGGGTGAATCAGTATTCGAAAATTTTAAAAAAAAATCTCCAACTTATTAATTTTCTACTTAACAAGATATTCAAATTTGAAAGTAAGCACATAACACCAGATATACCGTGGTTCACCCAATGTGGGCTACATCCACCAAAAGAGACTGCTTGGATCTACTGTTCAAATCCAGCCAAAAAAATAGTGTTTACAAAGTGTGAGCACCCACTCACAGAAGACACCAATCTCCAAGCCAAACACCAATTCAGCCCTTGAATGCAAACACCTTTGACTGTGCAATCTCTGATTTGAATCACCAACTTCTGGAGACACCAATCCCCAATCCGAAGCACCCACTCCAGAAAATCTGCAATAAAAATCAATGATAATTTCTCCTTCTATATTCTCTCTCTCACATACTCATACTCACTTAAGAGATTTATAATATCAGCTCACATACATATCACACTCATGCAAAATGCTCTCTTTCTCACTCTCTCCAAAATGTGCACACAACACTTGCTTATATAGAAAGAAGGAGAGGAAAAACCACTTATGGTTTCCCTAAAACCATGTGCCCATACCATGGGCTAATTTGCTCCAAATAGCAATATTCTCTTATACATGTAAGAGTAACTCCTCTTACGCGTCATAAACCTTCTTACACTTCCCTTACACCTCTTTAAGGATCCACCAAGAGAAAATTTCGCCCCATTTGGAGAGATTCCCTCTTACACCTCTTCAGTAACTCCTCTTACGCGTCATAGGCTGTCATAGAATCTCCTTCACATCATAAGCTGTCATAGAATCTCTTACGCGTCATACGCTATCATAGAATCTCTTACACATCCCACCATGTGTCGTAAGATTCCTTGGTGATGTTGAATATTAAAATATTCAAATTTTGACATCACACTAATTTTGACATGGATAAATATTTTACGAACACTAATGTTGTAATGTTGAATATTAAACAAATATTCAAACCTCAATATTTACATCAACACTAATGTTGTACCTTTGACATCAATGACAAAATACTCAACAGTTTAGTGTTGATTTTAGAACATCGCATGATAGGGGCCCATATGTTGTGATTTTTGGAGTTATCAATACTTGCGAAAATGTTCAAAAATTCTTGTGGTCCCATAGATCATCGCAAGTAATTAGTTTTCTTATTAAGGAGGAATAATTATGGATATGTGATGCAAGGATTTCTATGTAGGATACAAGATTTTGTGGTGGTTATCTATTTTTTCAAATGGAATATTCTTGGATTGAAAATATTTCAGGATTTTCTGTGGTTTGAGATACTAGGCGGTGACAGGAAATAATCAATGTGTATAGAACATTATTTGACACACTTCAAATACATTTTTTGGTGGCTTTCATTCCAAGAAAGTATACACGTACATGAGTTTTGGGTGAAGGTGAGTTTTTTAAAACTCATGTGCTATAGGATCAGGATACAAGTTTGAAGCATCTTTTTACTCACTGTATGATCTTTAATGGACATGGATATTCCATTGCACAATTCATGAACACGGATATACTTTCTTTGTATGTTGTTCTGTAATATCGCTTTTGGGACTTGGACAAAAAAATCAGAGTTCTGGTATAAAATTGCAACAAAGTTATTTCCTGGGAAAATGTGCCCAAATTCTCCAACAATGATTATCAAATAATTATTAACAAATATCAAATACTATGCAATTGATTTCAGACCAAATCGAAGTGATTTTAGCCCAAATCGTACTGTTGTTATAAACTGGAATTTCTGGGAAAATGCAGCCTTGGGAAATGGGTTCGATTTGCATCAAAATGTCTCCAGTTTGCGTGCAAACTGTAAAATAAGCCTTCTAATGTCAAAGCAACCTGTTTGGAAGCAGATTTATGATATTATTTTCCACATACAATTAATTATTTCAATTATAATGCAAGTCATACCACTGGAATTCACAGAATAAATCTGGATATATAATATTTGGAATTCAAATAATATGTAAAAATTACAATGTTTAAAGTCAGATTCAATGGGGTTTTCAGCCCAAGAATAAGACCTCTAAAGGGTTTTGCGTCCCAATAGGAATTGATGAGAAACACTCTCACAATTTTCAGATTTCCATATTCATAATGACATGTACAAATGAATGTCCAAACCCTTATTTATAATATCCCCTGCTTGGCGCCAAATGTCAAAAGACATGACTCTTCATTAATCGACCCCCTTCATTATGATTTGTCTTTACATTAATTGTTGTTTGTCTTTTTGCTTGGTCGACCCTTATTATTTAATAATTATTAAAATATGATTCCTAAGTCACTGCCTTTTTCTTTTATTATTTTCTTTCTTTATTCTTCTTTCTAACCATGGAGAAGGTCTTCCTGGAAATTCCAATTGTCTTCATTTTTGGCGGAAAAGGAACATTACATGTTCTCAAGTTCTATGCTATTAAAACAACACTCATTTGTTACAGTTTGACACTTTCCATAGATCTATGACTGCCATCTAATGTTTTCATACATGCTCTATTCTTTTACATGTTATGTTTTATACTCCAACCACACTACTACCAAAACATGTGATTCATCTGAAACCCACAAAACAACAATGCAAAAGGATGTGTTGTTCTTAAAATTCACCTGTGACTAAAGGGCAACTTTTTCAGTGAAACGAAAGGCTTCCCCCACTAAATCAGATGCTTCCAATGCATTGGTAGCATGACCAAGAGGCTTCTGAAACAATTTTTAGAATGAATCTCTTTAACCCTGGAATAAGGGCGAAACTTGAAAAGGACTTGACAGTGAGCTGCAATTCTCAAAATACTAATACCCAAAATTCTTTAGTCCCTTAAAGTAGAATTGATTTGATACCAGCAATGAGGCATAGTAGGGTTGATTCTCTCAGAATGTCAAACTATGCATTGGACGGGTCTACATGGAACGTGTGTGACATGTTCTCCCTTTAAGGGTCTACTCTAAAGCATGCAACAAATTATCCCTATTTTAAAAACTAGGTTCTTGCAATGCAGAAATAGATTAGCAAGTTTCTATCTGATTTACAAGTATGCCCTTTTAATAGACTTACAAGTGATGACTACTTTTCTACAAACTAGGAATTCTTACTTGTCACTTCTATGAGAATTCCAACATGAGAAAGGGAAGTGAAACAATACATTTCTAATGAATAGGAAAACTCCTACAAGAACTCCATGATAATCTCTCCCTAACTAATTTGTAGCTAACCACTATGTATTGTATTATATGTACACTTTTTACACATGGTTAATATGCATAAGGTAAATACAAACTATAAGATATAATCCTATCCTAAGCACCTTAGGTATCCATATAAGTTTTCTCTTTGTGTTTTTCTCCTCTGCACAAAACCTGCATTTATGAGGTCATAAAATGTCGCAAACACATCTTAAATCTCTTAACAGTCGATTAATTTAACCAACTTTGATGATGTAGATGATTCAATTTCAGATCACTATAGGACTTGGACACACATGATTCAGGAAACAAAAATTCGTCTTCAAGTTTTTGCCAGATCGTTATTTTGAGAAGGAATTAGGTAGAATCTCAAAAACATCTTTATAGGACACATGAAAGCCTCATTAATGTTTCACTTTCTTCAACACTTCTTTCGTCTCTCGATACTATTTGGATCAAGGGGACATTTTTGTCCCTAGTGATCTAAAAAAATTGTTTCAATATTAGGTTAGCATATTGTATTATTTAGGACCATAATTGTGTTGTATTGGTTATGGCTAGGATAATTAGGTCCGATAATTGATTACGAGTGATTGAATCCCATGAATGTCGTATGGAATCCATATGAGTTTTCATTCTTATGCAATGTGTTGGCTAGATTTTTTGCACAACAGAGCACCTAGGCAGTCATGAGATAAATCTCCCTCATTTACCGGTGAGGCTCTTGTGTAAGATTTGTCAGTTAAAAATGCTATTATCTATTTGGGGGTATTAATTTAACCATTCAGCTCATGAACCATAGCTGAATAATTTTGCAGCAAGTAAGCAGCTGTTAAGAAAGGAAATATCTAACGTAGGGGAAAATGATAGGAAATAAGAAGAAAAGATGGGAGATGTGCAACCCAATCAATAGATCACAAATTTGATTGCATGCACATAGACAGAACCAATAGATATTAACACACAGAATTATAAGCAAAGGCAGCTACCAGATCTAGATCTAAAATAACACAGTTTATAAGTAGATCTAAGACAAAAAGTTAGAAACAAATGCACCGTGGACACAAAGTTCTCCGAAAATAAGCTCCTTTCTATTCCTTTGCTTCAAATAGCTATCAGGGGTTTCAGCACAAAGTCTGGAACACAAGAATGCTACTTACAAATTCTCATCCGTAACCCGTAGGTTCTTCCTCTACTTATAGCATGTATAGGGGAAATTACACATAGGAATCCTTTAGTGAACTGGCACATGTGGAAGTCAGAAAGGAAACAACTGACAATCTCCCTCCTAGAATTCCTCTTTGCATGACATGCATGATTCATAACTGAAAATAGAACCTTCTATTCTGCATGTTTGCCACCTATCTCCAAGTAAATGACCTCTTCAAGTAACGTCTTTTAAACCAATCACTTAAGTTTTATAATTTAATTGATCGCTCAATCACTTTGCCGGAGAAGAAGAAAGCTGCAACACTTCCAATCTTGTTCTTTTTCAATATCCTGTGTGCAGTTGCCTTTGTTTCTCACCAAACTGGATCTAGAAGCAGCTGACGGTGATTTCGCTTATGGGTGTTGCTTTTGACTTGTCTTCCCTCTTATCCTCGAAGCTCTTGCAGTTCTTCTCCAGTACATGCATCAATGCAATGTTTGCCGTAGATAACTCATCATTTTTATTTTTAATTGCATATGAGCAATTAAAAATTCTGGAAAGCGCTTCGGATGAATGCAAATTCAATGAAGGCTTCAACTGGAAGATGGGAGCACATGCACAAGATCTTGGAAGGAATTCTCCATGCAATGACTTTTACACAGGATGCATTAGAAACAAGAGGATGAATTTTTTGCCGGAAGCCTTTGCAATTATGAGATCTGAATCTGGATCTGGATATGGATCTGGATCTGCATGTGGATCTGGATCTGGAAGCTATGCATTCTACTGATCCTTTTCTTTCAACATGCTTCGCCATGGCCAGAGCAATCTTTGTCTGAGCAATTCTTTTTCTTTTTATTCTACTGGAATTCTTTACAATTGGTGCAGATCTGGGGATTTCTTTAGATTCGGAAGATATATTCAATGTATTGGACATTGATTTATACTCCCTTTAACTTTTATAAGCACCTATGATGAATACCTGGGCACCTGTAACAATCTGCAGACAATTAATCAGACTTAAATCAAGCTCCTCAAACCCTAGGCGCCAAACTTTGAAGCTTTCCGCCAGTGAAAAACACTTTTTCTGAGAAAAATTCCTCCTTCTTTGGGTGCCAAAATTGTCTGGGCTGCACTCCTTTGATAAAGAATTAATAACTCCATTAATATGGCAGCCCATGCTTATATAACCTTCATCATTCTATAATTAATAATTGTCTCTCCTATTCCTGACAATTAATTAATTAAAAATCATGCTCTTCTCTTTAACTTGGGTGCCAAAATTGCATGCTTTAGGATAGCCATTAAATAAATTAAATTTATTTAATTTAAGCTTCCTTTCTTCAGTCTTCTTTGACTTCACCGACCTCATGCGCCAAAAATAGGAATTAACTCCATCAATAAATACTTCAAAAAGAATTACTTCTCCTCTAGGTGGGTCGCATTTTTTAGCATGAGAGAGGGCTGCATTAAATAAATTAAATTTATTTAATTTAAGCATCCTATTTCCATTCTTCCTTACCCTTTATTCATGCTTTGACTTTTCCTCATGCTTGGGCGCCAAAAATAAGAAAAGAAACAATTAATTAATACTTTAAAAATTATTATTCTTCCTCTAGGTGGGTCGCACTTTTCTACATGGCTGATTTCTATTTTTAAAAGTCACTTTTTGATGGGATTAGTCACCCTGCACCACAGCTCCGAAAATCCCATGGTCCACTTAAGTTGTTTGACTTTCATAATGGAATTTTTTACCCTGTAAGACAGGTAAGCAATTCCCATCAATGCCTTAAGTGATTTTCTTTTATTCTATGATGGGAATTTTCACCCTGCAAGGGAGTTAAGGAATTCCCATCAATGCCTTAAGTGATTTTATTTTATTTTATGATGGAAATTTTCACCCTACAAGACAGGTAAGCAATTCCCGCCTGCCTGCTGCCTCTATATTTCCCATTATGACTTTAGTGACTTTTCTATCATGGGAAAAAGTAACCTACCATGCAAGTACACAATTCCCACCTGTCTGCTGCCTCTAATTTTCCCACTGTAGCTTAAAACCTTCCTTTCCCAAAAATGTGACTTGCCCAGAAGAGGCCTTTTCGTGCATGACTTTGTCTTTTCCCAGAGAACCAAACTTCCTGTGGCAAATTCCTTCTAGCATGATGTCCATATATGATCTCCTGATACTCCAAGAAAGAAAACAGGCGAACTGGTGAAGGAATTGACCCAGAGAAAAAACAAGCAAAAATAATAAAAAAGAAAAACATTGCCAGAAGTCACAGACAAAGCCCAAGATTCATTCTTGGTGGAAACCCTACTGTTATATGGGAATATTGACATGCAAAACCTCAACAGGGTTAAACCAGAGCACAATTTATCCCAAACAGGGCTTAAAATAATTAAATAAAAATTTCCCGTAGACAAACCCTAGTGACAGAATATAACAAGTTTGGGCATCTGGGTATTTATCAAAATTGGCTCATATGACTCTCTGGGAATATCTTGACGTAATACAGACACTTTCTGGCAATGAAAACATAAAACAACCCATTATTTTAAAAGAATGAATTTTTTTAAAATGGGGTAGTCTCAGATTTCAAGGTGAAATCTGGGGACACCACAATGGTTTGGCGCTTTTCAGCGATTTACAATCACCTTTGTTTATCAATAATATAATACGCCAATGTGTTATTATTTTGTACTCTTCTCCCAACTTTCTAAATTAATCCTTGCATGGGTTGTTGATAGAGGATTGCTAACTAAATGATTTCATTGTGTATCTCTTTTGTGAAATAAAGTAATTTCTGGTGCATGATTTTATCTAAGAAGCAAAGGTACCAAGGTAGGTATTTCATATTAAAGACATTTTCAAGTATTTTTTCTATTATCATAAAGACGTTAACAACTACATCCAATGCACAAACAATGTGAAAAATAGATATAATCAAAATGTTTAGTAAACTATAAGGTTATTACTGTTGTTTGAAACTATGCCATATACTCTTTTTTTTTAAATTATGTAAATATGTTTCAAGATGAGTGAGTGAAAATAATTGATTACCTGCAAAATCTTTGTTCACAAAAATATGCAATGCATGTCCCAGTGACTCTACATGCAGAATTGGTAGGGTACTATTGGGAAGTTCAGCATCAGTAACTTCAATACTGTCAAGGAATCAGCACAATAATTTCAATGTTGTGAATGAATCATCACAAACACAAGAATCAAATGAGATGGAAATGAAGTAGAAAGCCAGCTAGCATACGGAAATAAAATATTAGGATTTAGAATTTAGAAGGAGAATTAAGGATCAATATTTTCAAAATTATATTTGGAAGTAAAAATGTACATACAATTTTCCAATTTTGACAACATTATAATTATTGATTAAAGCGTGTCTTGTTAGAATTGGCAGTGTGGAAGATGCAATTCCAATATCCTTTTACCTGATTGTGTACCATAAATAATCACTTGAGTCTGCCGTTATATATATCTGCTCCATAAGGCCATTTGTTGTGAATGAATCGCTTCCCCATATTCCTATATCCTCGTTATACCACTTCCAGTTTTGTCTGATTGTCGCATAAGTTTTTTCGACGAGATTTGATTGTACAGAAGTGGTTTGTGTTGTAACCTACAATTGGAAGAAACAAATATATATTGTGTCCAATTTGTAAAATGTGAAACATTTAACTTAGAATCCAATGACATTTTGTTTTTAAGATACTTTTTCTTTTTATTTGTTGATTCTTTCAAGAAAAACACAAGGAAAAATATCAACATGTTCAAGATTAAGATTCCAACGGTTTTCACTAAATATAAAAATGTACTCGATGACGATATATAGAAACATTGGGAGTGGACATTTATACTTCTCATTTTATATTGTGGTGGGACATCAGATCTTTAGGAGGTTTCCTGAGAACTATACTTAGAATTTTGAACTGCCTTCTATTTTTCATAGGATATGGCTCGTCCGCAGAGTAACATAATTTTCTTGTCTTTAATTCTCTACTTTTTAATACGAGGAAGAATTGGACTCAACTCATACTCCTAGTTTTGAACACATCATCCTAACTTTTCAAATTTTCCAACTCCGTCATATAATTATTAATATCTAGAGAATACTAAAGCTCCTAACAAATTAATTTAACAAATTAATTTAACAAAAGAATTTATTTAGTTTACATAAAGACAATTTTGAAAACAATAATTAGGAAGTGTTATATGTTTACACTATATCCTATAGCATCGATAAAAATTTAAAGATATTATGGAATATTGAATAAATATAAGGATAGTGTAATGAAAATTCTGACTTGAATACTAACCTTTGCTGTATTGAAGACCACATTGCTGCAATCAAGAAGGATACTCACTGACCATGCAGGCAAACTGTATGTGTTTCCATTAAATGTCACATTGAAATCATAAGTATCATTGATATTGGCAAGAAATGCTGCACCGCACGATCCTGATTCCATATAGTACAGGTGCGCCTGCAATCAAATTAATACATCACTTTTTTTTTGTATGCACTAACAAATATAAGAGAATTTACAAGGACAATGGAATTATTCCTACGGGAGACATAATTCTCAGCGATTCTTTTGTAGGTCAAGTTCTAGTCTTCTCATCCATTTACCTTTCTCCTATTTATGTAGCATTATGGAAGACTCATACAACGGCTCTAATGGTTAATTGTGCACCCCTATCTATATATGGCGCGCATCTATATATAGATAGGGTAGATATATAGATAGGGCACCAACCCCATCTAGAGATCCCTATGATTCTATTTGGGATATGGGCCTCCCTATAGTTCTTCTAATCTGTATACCCGTATAGAGATGAACGACGGGACCAAGAACCAAACAAATGACACGAGTACCCCACCCCCTCCTTTAGAGAGATAGGGGCCCTCGCCATATAGATAGTTTAGGGCTCCCCCTCCTTCCCCTCCTCTCTTCTTGATAGATCTCTAGGGTGGGGGGAGGGGGGCTATATGATCTAATCTATAGCAGATAGGGCCTCCTCCCCCTCCTCCCCCCTCCAAATAGAGATAGAGATTTAGGCGCCTATAGATCTATAGGGGTGCTCTTACGACAAGCAGATATATGGTGAGGGTAGGGTGGACTAGCCAGTATGGAATGGACGATAGTATGGACTGCATTAAAGTATGAGTTTATATTTCTTTAGAGAAAACAATCAAAATAAACATAAACCATTTTCTGTTTAAATGAAAAATATAGGAAAGAAGACGGAAGTTGACTCATTTATCTATCATACAATAGTATATGAACCTCTTGTTTCTCAATATTTGAATTACAAATCATGTTAAGCTATCTAACTTGTTATTGTTAAATGAATGATTGAATTCATATGTTGAGGCTCAACACTAAAATCGGGTACTGATGTTATAAAATTGATTTTATGATCTAGCCAAGTAAATGAAATATCATCTACGACCCACTCCTTAAGGGATGAAGAACATTTATGTGCTTTCTACCAATAATCATTTCAAAAGGGATTGACGATATTCAAAACAGTGAAAAATAAGGAAACACTAAAAATATCTGCTAGTGTCTTAGTAAACAAATTATTGTAAAAATGGCATCCTCTAATAAGAATGAAGAATAATCCTACCATCAAATAGATATGAAAGATATCATAAAGTTCTAGAGAAGAAAATATTGAATTACCAGATTGGTTAATATAATTCCTAGAAAGGAATGAAACGTGAGATACACAAAAAGATTGAAAACAGGGCATCTTTTAGATTGCTATGCCCTCTACATAAAAATAAAAAATAGATTTGATTATGATAATATCATCAGCAGAAGATAAAGACAGTTGCTTGATAATTAATAATTTAGAAAAATACTCCTATTTTATTGGTGTTGACTGAATTGATAATGAGATGTAGCAATATTTATTGAATATTTTAATTAAAGAATATGGTTTCAAATCTTTTTTATTGAAAAGAACATTTTTATTAATAATAAAAGATATGTACAATGCTAATCATACAAATAAGTGGGTTGCATGATATCACACCTTAGAATTGGAAAACAAACCGAGCACCATCAATATCACTAGAAAATAAACATCCAGTAAAAGAATAAAAAATAGTAAAAACAAGTCCATTAATAGGCAAAAACTCATAATTGCCTTTTTTCCTTTCCTCCTTTTCACCTCAACCCAACCCATAGGAGTAACACAAAAAGCATTTGAAGGCTATGAGTTATGGTTTGTTCCTCGTCAGACTCAGAATTCTTGGATTCATGGATTCTCTTTAGTAAACCTAACTCTCATGAGGGGAGATCCTCCACATTCGTTACTACATTTGGGATTTCCGATGTATAGCTCAAGGAACAATTCCCTACTTTTGTGCCTTTATATTTTTCTTTCAATGAGATTGTCTCTTGATCTGCAATTTGTATTCCCCTTCCATCGTCTTCAGCAACCAAATATTTCTTCATTGGATTGTTCTAATCTTCCAACTCTAAATGAGGATAAGGCTGTCATGTTTTGGGATTGGAAGGGGTTATTTTTCCTTTTCGAATGCCCTCTGATTTGTGGGAAAGCGTCTTGTAAATGTCCTATTTGCTTATAGATCTGACAATGAAAAGCCATGTTTTCATAGTCCAAGATTTGAGATTGCTGCAATTCGCTCTACTTTAATGCCATCTTATTTGTCAGACCTTTGCTGAGATATTTATTAGTGCATATACGAGCATAAGTGAATATCCCTAACTATTCCCATTCAGTGTCTATTTTAATATGTTTTCCCAACAAAGTTCCAATGCCTTCCAGAGCTTCAAAATGCCAAAAATCAAGGGGTAGATTTGGAAGACGGACCCATACCAACATTTTGGATACTATCGTTGTGTCTAGGTTAAAGCCGGGGAACCATGGTATTCAAAAAATCCCTCGACCCCAAATCCAAGGTCCCTCATTTATAACCTTTTGAAAGTCTTCCTTTGAAGGCAATTGTGCAATGAAAAACCCTTTGGAACAAAAGTGAACTTTGTCGAGCTTGATCTAGTTTGTGAATATCTATTGATACAGGTCTATAGAGCTAGGCCAAAACCCATTGAATCATAATGAAGGCATAGAAATGGAAAGTTGTTTTCGGAGGCTTTCCTTGGGAAAACAAAAAGTAAAGTTATAAAAGAGTGTTGAGGGGTCATTTGGACACATATTTTAACTCTCATCTATTTTGACATTGAAGGTTTGAGCTTTTGTTCCTACTTTTGCATTTGAGGAAGAAAACCCTCCTTTGCAATCTACATCTAAGGACGAAAACCCTTTGGTGTATTCAGATTTTGAGGACAAAAACCCTCAATTTCTCCTTGGTGGTTTCATACGGAGAGCACACTTGAGCTTATATCAGATTCTCAAAGGAAAAGATCAGATTTTCAGAGCTAGTGCACACTTTCCAGGCACGTTTTCTACATTATCCACTTCAAATCTGCATTTCAAGCAAAGAAATCAAGCCAGTGGAGAGACATCTGCCAAGGCTTCAAGAAGGGGAAACCTAGGGCACAATTTTCAGCCATATCTAGGTTATCTACACCATTTGGGATTTCATACCAGCATTTAAGGTATCATCCGTGGGCAGATTTCTTCAATTTTGGGTTGCATATTCATCATTTGTCCTCTTCATGCCACCTGGGGTGTCATTTAACAGAAAAATTGTTGTAATCATACAAAGATATTTTCTTAGTTTTTGGGTGTGAAAAATTAAATAAATAAAAATTAAATCTTCGTTGGAAAAATTGTTTTCTTCCATATTTTTATTCCTAGAGGATTTCTAAATGCTTCAGGCCTTTTGGGTATTTTTACTTTGTCAATATTTGTTGATTAAAGGAAAAATTCCAGATTTCATTAATTCTGCCCCAAAAGGGTTATTACAGCCATAAAGGTTGGGTATAAATTCATATCTCAAAAATTTATATTTTTTCTTTAAGGTTTTTCTTTGAAGATTTCAATTTGCATTTAATGTAATGTCCCCTTTTCCGGGGCATTACTAATATATCTGTTCATCTCTTTTATTTGCATTGTAACCCCTTGGCATGCCTAGCGCTACAAGTGGGAGTCTCTAGTTAGTTTAAAAATGTGCACATAGGTTATTTACTTTTTATTATTTAATTAGAAAATAATAAAGTGCACATAGTCTTAGCATATTAAATGTTTTAATTATGTAATGGGAGGGAAAGGGGGCCACTTGGCTATCTAACTCGTAATTGCAAATTTAAAAAGTGTATTTTCCCTCCAAGTGGGTCGATCCCTTTGGGAAGTCTATTTAAGGGATGTGAGGGGGTCATTTCACCTCATGTTGATTTGATCATTTGATATCACTCCATGCTTGGAGAAATGGGATGTATGCCCAAGGGATGTATGTCCTAGCTCTTCATTGTGCTCTCTCTCTCTCTCATTTGATTTGGAATTGAAGTAAATCTGATTTTGCTAAGGATCCATTTGTGTGTATGTTGCATCTATTGTGTGGCGAATTGATTGGGAAAGTGTTCCTAACCCTAGCGAATTGATTGTTAAAGGAAATATGAGTTTGTTTGCATGTTTTGATGGTTAAACGAGTGAATTTCAGATCTACTGTGTTTTGCAATTAATTTCATAATTTTTGGAGATGATTTGATGCTCTGAATGTGCTAGGCGACCTACTTTTTAGGGAAAAATTAGGGTTTCGTGTTTTCTATGCGAAAAATAATTTTGGAATATTATTCTTCATATTTTGTGGCCAAAATCCAAAGTTTGAAGGTTTTTTCTTGGTTGGTTAAGCAGGAAATAATTTTAGAAGTTCAGCAGTCTGGGGTTGGATTATTAATTGTTTTAGGACACATTTTTATGCTTAAAAATTGTGATTTCAGTTCAGATCTGTTCTTGGCATTTTTGTGCATCAAAACAATCTTTTGGAGGGTGAAAACAGTATAGGGAAGTTCTGGTTATTAATTTAATAGTTTTTGCTAACCCTAGCGCCCAGATCTGGAAGTTTAGATGCTATTTTGAAGGAGTTTTAGTGCTCAGAAAAATATGATCCTTAGTTCATTGGAAAGGGAAAAGTATCAAGTTTATTGTACAGTTTGTTTCATATGAAAAGAAGGAATATTGATTGAGTTAAGAATTTTAGAAGTTTTCAGCTATCTGCAAGCTATTTTAAATTAATAGTGATAACAATCTGAACTGGAAAAGCTTGGATTTTCAATTGGTTCTCCCATCTAACCCACCACCTTGGCTACTGTTGGTCTTCAAACTTGCACCCACGTCTCAGATTTGGGAGAACCAAGCTATTTGAGATCACAATGGAACTGTCTCCAAGTTGTGGGACCTTGCGCGCTTGAGACGGATCTCCGGAGAAGGCCGGTTCCTCTATCTAATTCCACTGCTACTTCTACTCCTTGTGCTGAAAGGGAAAGCTAAGCTAATAATGCCAAGGGACCAGGGATAGAAGGATAACATGAAAGGAAACTACACTAAAAGGCGATAGCACCAGAAAAAGAGGGATGAACACTATCTGTTCTGAGAGAATAAAAGGAAATGCATGAAAGGAGGCTAGGCACGAGTAGCACAACTAAAAAACGTATTTACCAAATCATTCTCATGAAACAAAACTAAATAAGAAATTGCAAGGGACGTGAAATGGAAAAACAAAAAACGCACTGCAAAAGAGAAGGCAAGAAGAAGGAATGCAAACACGTTAGGACAAAGAATAGTCACAAAACGATGCTTCTATTACTTCCAGAAATGCACATAGTTGTTACAATGGCGAAAGATGCCGATATCCACATGCACAAGCCAAATCTAGAGGTCTACAACTCGAAATACAGAAAATATGAAGTCCTTAGCAGAATGCGTAAGGATCCGAAGTGTCCAACTTAACAAATGAGCCCAGCTCTTACATTTATAAATGAATTCATGGAAGAAGAAGAGAAGACGGAGGGAAAATCCAAATTTGAAATGCAACCACCAACAAGAAGAATTGAATGCCTGCAAATCCACCTGGAAATCTATGAAATACACTTCCCCAAGCCTGTCTGGCGTGTTAAAGAAGGAAGGAGGGCGAATCAGATTAAATCGGGTGGTTGGAGCAATCAGATCTGCTCATCAATGCTCAGAGATACGTTTTCCCATTTCTCACTTACCAGGTCTGCCAAAATTTGAATTTGAATGTCTAGCACTATAGCTTATGTCAGCATCTCTCTGACAAGTCCAAGCGCGCGCCGATTGGAGATCTGTAGCAAAAGATACGGCTGTCAGAAGATGTCAGAGTCGTCTGTGCATGCAAGACACGTGGCGTGCGCGGATTGGATGAAAGGATGACCAACAGTGCAAATGTTTTTCGTTTCTGTCACGTGTCACTCACTAACTTGTTGTGAGGATTCGGCGCCCTGTTGGCGCGCTTTGACTGGTTGCTTGTGGCGCACTCAAGCATGTCAGAAGGTGACCTAGCATAGAAGGGTGCAAAGAAGGGCGCGAGGGAAGGGCGCTCGGAAGAAAACAGAGGAAGGCGCAGAGGAAAGCATGTGCGACGCCTTCGGGGAAAAGAGGCAAGCTAGAGATTGCATGGTCAAGGCGCAAATATTACAAGATAATGTGCAGGCATGCAAGAAGGCCAGGGGTTTAGTTGATTGAAGCAAGTGCAAGGTGTGCGCAAGATGAATAGCTTCTTGGAAGAAGGCGGATGCGCAAGAGATGTGCGCAAGAAGAAGATGGAGACAAAGAGGGAAAGGAAAAGGAAGAGAAGAAGGGAAAGCATGCGAGAGCGCGTAAGGAAAAGAAAGGGCTCGCGCAGGGAAACTGTAACCAAGGGAATGTGCCAAGTGAACTTGAGCACGCGCAACCTTGTAATGAATAGCTCAGAGCCAGAATATGTATACAAGTTACCCAAATAACTAGGAGAGTTATTTGGATAACATTTTTGGCAACTTTTGAGGCCATCTACCTGCTAGATGAAGGAGATCAGTAGCCTGGAGCATCCATTGGGCATGGAGTCTGCTATGTAATCATGAAACTACCCCTGTAGTCACTTGAAAGATCATTTCTAGACTCTATTTTGAATCTTGCAACTGCTGAAAAAAATTCTGCATCCTGGAAGCAACAGAAGAGCGCATGCAAGAAGCACGCGAGAAGAAAGAACTATGTACAAACAGATAATGTGTGCGCAGCGCACTTGGAGGAATTAAAAATACTCTACTATGTACAACATGATGCAACAAACTTAATGGAAGGGTTTGAGATAGATCTCATTTACTAGGATTTGAAGCGCGCCTCCATCAAGATGAATTAACTCAAAAGAGTTATCTTCCTTTCACAAACTGATGATGTATGGGCCACTCCAAAGTGCATCAAACTTTGAATGGTGCCCTGGTTTAGCTCTGTCAGCATCCCATTTCAAAACCAAATCCCCAACTTTGAAATTTTGAGGCCTGGCCTTTCTGTCAAACCATTTCTTTGTTGCTTGTTGATGTTGTTCTATCTTGGTCATGGTAGAGTTTTTTGATTCTTCAAGCTTAACCAGCTCTACCATTCTGATTTCTCTCTGGTCTGTGCCTTCAAATTCTAGCTGTTGGGCAAGCGCCAATGAGTTCAACTCTAGCGTCGAAGGAAGGGTAGCCTCCCTGCCATAGACAAGCTTGTAAGGTGAAGTTCCTATTGCACTTTTGGTTGTGATTCTATCTTCCCAGAGTGTGTGCGAGACCTTTGTATGCCACTATCTTTGGTTGATGTTCATTGTGTGCTTCATTATCCTGATCAGGTTCTTTTTTGTTGACTCTGCCCGACCATTGCTTTGGGGGTATTAGTTGGAAGAGGTTTTTAGATAAACACCCAGGTTCATAGCCCAATCAAT
This sequence comes from Taxus chinensis, assembly GCA_019776745.2. Taxonomy (NCBI): domain Eukaryota; kingdom Viridiplantae; phylum Streptophyta; class Pinopsida; order Cupressales; family Taxaceae; genus Taxus; species Taxus chinensis. Next base: position 295,807,079 of record CM034155.1, on the reverse strand, counting down.
GATTTTGGTCCCAAGGAAGGCTTTTGCATTAGCAAAGATAATGGTTTGAGGAATGCCAAACCTTGTGATTATACCCTCGAGAAAGTCAAGATTGACTGACTCAGTTGATTACTTGAGCGCGACAACTTTTGTCCATCTGGTGAACTAGTTTGTAGCTCTCAACACCCATTTGTGTCCAGCACTTGAAGGTGGATTGATCATACCTATGAAGCGCTTGAAGGTGGATTGATCATACCTATGAAGTGAAAACCCCATTGCGTAAAAGGCTGATCCGTTTGGATTGGTCAGAGGGGAAGCGCTGCTAATCTTTTCTTTCCTGCAAAGAAAGCGCATTATTTGCATTTTGTGACCCACTTGTGTGCATCTGCAAACAAGGTAGGCCAAAAGATACTTGCCATTATGATCTTCATTGTTGTAGTTTTGGTAGAGAAGTGTCCACTAGAGAATCTATCATGAAATTCTGCTAGCACTTTTTTAGTCTGCGTACCATTGATACATCTTAACAACATGCCATCAAGGTTCTTCCTGAAGAGAAGTCCATCAATCAAAACATAAGGGATAGATTGTAACCTCGGATGTCTTCTCTTTGCTTTGCTTAAACCGGGAGGGTATGCACCCTCGGAAAGGAATGTGACCATGTCCCTCATCCTATCTCGCGCGCCAGGATCTGTATTCTACTCAAGTTCTGCGCGCAGGAGATCCTCATTCAGAAATAATGAAGTCTTAAATTCATTCTGTGCATCCTCAGTGTTGGCTAGATTTTTTGCATAGTATAAAACCTAGGCAATCATGAGATAAATCTCCCTCATTTACCGGTGAGGCTCCCGTGTCAGATTTTTCGATTAAAATATGCTAGTATCTATATGGGGTTTTACTTTAACTGTTTAGCTCATGAACCATAGTTGTACAATTCTGCAGCAAGTAAGCAGTTGTTTAAGAAAGGAAATATTTAAAGAAGGAAATTATATAAACACAGAGAAGAAATGGGGAAGATGTGCATCCCAATCAATAGATAACAGAGTTGATTGCATGCACATAGAAGAAACCAGTAGATATCAACACAAAATTATAAGCAAAGGCAGCTCTAGATCTAGATCTAAAATAACACAAAGTTTATTAAAAGATCTAAGATATAAAAGCTAGAAACACAATACACTGTGACACAAAGTTCTTCGGAAATCTGCTCCTGTATATTCCTTTGCTTCAAGTGGCTCTCAGGAGTTTCAACACAAAGTCTAGAACACAAGAATGCTGCTTACAAATTCTCATCCTTTTACCCGTAGGTTCTTCCTCTACTTATAGAATGTAGAGGGGTGATTACAAGTCGGAAGCTTTTAGTTGAACTGGCACATGTGGAAGTGGGAAAGGAAACAACTGGCAATCTCCCTCCTAGAATTCCTCTTTGCATGACATGCATGATTTGCAACTGAAAATAGAACCTTCTATTTTGTACTTCTGCCACCTATCTCCAAGTAGTTGACTTCTTCAAGTAATGGCTTTTAAACCAATCACTTAAGTTGTATAATTTAATTGATCGCTCAATTACTTTGTCGAAGGAAATAAGAGAAAGAAGAAGAAAGAAGAAAGCTACAGTCTTGTCCTTTTTCATATTCGGCATGCAGCGGATTCAAAACTGGATCTGGAAGCTGCTGGATCTGGAAGTGACTGGAAGCAGCAGGATTTGGAGTTTTGCTTACGTTGATTCTTTTGGCTTTGATTCTCACCAAGCTGGATCTGGGATCAGTTGTATCTGGAATTTTGCTTACAGGTGTTGCCTTCGCCTTGTCTTCCCTTTTATCCTTGAAGCTTTTGCAGTTCTTCTCTAGTACATGCATCAATGCAATGTTTGCCGTAAATAACTCATCTTTTTTATTTTTAATTGCATATGAGCAATTAAAAATTCTGGAAAGCACTCCGGGTGAATGCGACTTCAATGAAGGCTTCAACTGGAAGATTGGGAGCACATGCACAAGATCCTGGAAGAAATTTTCCACGCACTAACTTCTTCACGGGCTGCATTCGAAACAAGAGGATGAAGCCTTTGCAATTATGAGATTTGGATCTGCATCTCGATCTACATTTGCATCTGCATTTGCATCTGGATCTGCATTTGTATCTGGATCTAGATCTGGATTTGGAAGCTATGCATTCTGTTGATCCTTTTCTTTCATCATGCTTTGCCATGGCTAGAGCAATCTTTGTTCGAACAATTTTTTTTTCCTCATCTTGCTGGAATTCTTCAAAACTGGTGCAGATCTGGATAATTCTTCAGATTCGGAGGATATATTCAATGTATTGGACATTGATTTAAGCTCCCTTTCTCTTATAAAACACCTATAATAAATTCCTGCAATTAATTTAGACAAAGATGACAACTGGAACATGAACAATGGATTTTAATCATAAAAATCTGCATAATTCAAGCCTGCTGCCCCAAATTTGATGTTTTATTTGCATGCAAAGCAAACATGAATTTTACCAACTTCACCTGAGCACCTGTATCACTTATGCAAACAATTACCCAGACACAAATCAACATCCTTCAACCTGTGCGCCAATTCTGGAAGCTTTTAATATTAATTACACCTTCTTTTGAGCAAAAATCCTCTTCAAATGGGGTGCACTTTTCCTCTGGGCTGCACTTCTCTACTTGTGAATTAATTAATTCATCGTTATGTCAGCCCCTGCTTATATAATCCTCATGATTCTATAATTAATTAATGTCTTTCCTATTCCTGGCAATTAATTAATTAATTAATAAGCTTCACTCTTCAAATGGGGCGCCTATTTTGTGCATGCTTATGGCTGCCATTAAATAAATTAAATTTATTTAATTTTAGACTTTTGCTTCCACTTAACTCAAGCCTCACAATATGCTTTGACCTTAGCCACTAAAAATAAGAATTAATTTAATCATTTAATACTTAAAAAAGTATTATTTATCTCCCAAAAGGGGCGCATTTTTTGACATGAAGGGGTTGCATTAAATAAATAATAGTTATTTAATTTTAGAACTGTCTATTTTCAACCTCCTTTTGTCCATTTACCTCTGTTGACTTTTCCACAATCCTGGGCGCCAAAATTGGGTGAATAAATATTAACAAATATTTATTTAATGCATTTATTATTCACCTAAGGTGGGTTGCACTTTTTGGAATAAAGAATTTCTAATTTTAAAATTCAGATGTCAATGGGATTATTTACCCTGCAAGGCAGCCCTGAAAATCCCATGATTCACTTAAGTGATTTTTCTTTTATTCCACTATGGGGATTTTTACCCTCCAAGGTAGGTAAGAAATTCCCGCCTGCCTGCTGCCTCTAATTTTCCCATTGTGACTTAAGTGACGTTGCTTCCATAGGAAAAAGTGGGTCCCTGCTAGGCAGGTACAAAATTCCCACCTGCCTGCTGCTTTCAAAAATCCCATGATCCACTTCAAACCTTCTTTTTCCAAAAATGCGGTCAGCCCAAAAGAGGCTTTTTGGTGCACGACTTCATCTTTTCCCAGAGAACCAAACCTCCGATGGTGAATTCCTTTTGGCACAACGTGCGTATGTGATCTCCAAATACTCCAGGCCAAGAATCAGGCCAAACCAGCAAAAGAATTGATCCAGAGAAATTTCACAGAAAGCGAAACGGAAAAAACACAAAAACACAAAATGTTGCCAAAAGTTACAAATAAAGCCCAGGACTCATGCCTGGTTAAAACCCTACTGGTATACTAAAATAATGATATGTAAAATCACAACAGGGTTAAACCGGAGCACAAATTGTCTCAAACGGGGCTTAAAATAATTAAATACAAATTTCCTGCAGGCAAATCCCGACGACAGAATATAACAATTTTAGGCATCTGGGTATTTGGCAAAAATGGCTAATATGGCTCCTTGGGAATATCTTGACACAATACAGGAACTTTTTGTCAATAAAAACACAAAACGACCCATTATTTTAAAAGAACAAATTTTTTAACATGGGGTAGTCTCAGATTTCAAGGTGAAATCTGGGGACACCAGTTGGCTCTGTCTATGGACATCTTTGCCTCTGTCAAATTGACAAGGGTAAAGATGAGATCCCAACATCTCTAGTTTCGTGTCTTGTCCATTGGGCTCGGGGTCAGGCAAACAAAAACAACACAACACAAAAACAGAACAAGGAAAAAACAAACAAAGTTTTATTTATATACATACAAAATTTACCTTGAGTTTTTTAGTTCCTGAACATCTTCAGATGCTGCCCGTTGAAAGGCAGTGGTAACTCAATTCCATCCCGGTAGGCAAGGAAAAAACCGACATCTCTTTTGATCACGAAGGGCCCTTTCCAGAATGAATCAGATTTGACTTGCATGCCCTTCAGTTCATGTCTCTTGTCCCACCAAAGTACCCAGTCTCCGATCTCAAACTTCCTTTCTCTGGCCTTCTTATCAAACACTTTGGGCAAGTCTTTATCAAATTCATCTGGTGGTGGCTCATCCTTTCTTCTCTCCGTGGTGGGTAAGTCTGCATCAACTTGCTCCGTTCCCATATTTATTTGTTGCATCTTTGAGGAAGAACTATCACCATATTCTTTGTTCTTCTTCAGATACTGATCATGCTTGTTGAAAGTCTCCACTAAGGAAACTAAGCCCTTAGGGATTTTGTTACCTTTTGGTTGGATTGCTCCACTATTGTCATCATAACATGGATCAACTTTTTCTGTGACTGTTTTTCGTGGTGGTGATTTACTCCCTTCAACATGCAGACATGCAGATGTTTGTTCAGGGACTTTGGGGCTGTAGATCATCTCCACTTTATAGTTTTCTTGTCTGAATATGGATGGTGGTCTATCCGGATTCAATAGTGCAGCCGTAACTGCCAAAGAATTTGTCTTGGAGTTTTGATTGGTTGGAATGAAGTCGATAGAGAAGGCTGCAAAATCCAGTGTGGCAAAAAGCACTTTATCTTTGTAATGCCTCAGCTTATCTCCTTTGATTTGATCTTTCCCTCGAACTTGCTTTACAAGAAGTTCAACATCTCCTTGGGCTTTGAGGAGTTTTACTCCTTTCTTTTTAGCTTGCTCCATTCCTAAAAGCAATGCTTCATACTCCACCGTATCATTGGTGTTCTTGAACATCAGCTTGTGGGAGTATGGGAATATCTCATGATCTGGAGATATTAATAGAACGCCGGCTCCTGATCCAAAAGAACAACAGGTGCCTTTAAACTCTAGAGTCCAAACTTTTTCAGCTCCTTCTGGTTTGGCTCTGGTTGAAATTCTAGCTCTGGAACATCTTTATCCATTTCCAAGAAATAGATCCCATGGTCAGATTCCTGAAAAAGAATCTGAGATCTAGGATCCTCAGATTTTGTAACCGTGTACTTGGACTTCTTTTCTGGCTCCAGCTTATGGTTAATCCCTTTGATAGGAATATGGGCACAAGACCATCCATCTTTACTTCTCCTCCCAACTCTTTGCAGAAGTTTCTGCTCAGCAACATCCTGTAAGAAACAGGAATATCTGCAACTAAGATTGTCATTTTTAATCTTTTGTCAGGAAGAGCTGCCAGAACAACTTGTGCATCTTTGATTTTTCCGATGAAAGGGACTTGTCTCTCTATGGAATAACACCTTTTTATGGTCTTTGTCAAGGTAAGCCCAAGAGCATCTGCATCTTTAGCTGACATCACATTGTCAGACGCACCTGAATCTAAAATGCAGTTGCTTAACTTGAAACCATTAAGCAATAAGGAGACATAGAAAGGTTCCACGCTTTCAGAAGATGGTGAGGGTTTAACAACTGCAGTGTTGTTTTGTGGAGGAGTATCTTTGGGCTTAGGCAAAAGGCCTTTTGATGTATTGGATTGTCCTGGTGATTGTACATATTTGAATAGCCTATTTAACTGCTCAGGAAAAGTCTCTCAGGTATTCAGCTTCTGACATTTGAACTTTAGTTTTCTTGGCATGATCAATAATGTCAAAAGAAGAAATAGATTCAGATACCTGAGCCACTTTTTGTGGTTGAGATGAAGAACTCGCATGCTTACTTCCAGGAGCTAAGGAAGAAGGTAAAGGGCTGCCCCTTCTTTGTTCGTCTGCTAATGCCTCAGCTTGGCGAGTTTGTGATCTTGTAAGTACTGCATATGCATGACCATGATCATCTTCATGAAGCTTCTCATCGTCATGTTCAGATTTGTAGTTTAGGTAATTAATATTGGAGTCGCCAGCAGGACCTATAAAATCATCATTCTCGAGTTGATCAGCGTCAGCTTCATGGTCTTCTTCATTCATCTCCACATTGTTTCTGGGAGCAGCTTCAATTGCTAATCTTTAGGAACCAGCAATGCGGTTCCGGTTGTTGTTGAAATTCCAAGCAGGGGCAGTGTTGTTGCCTTGAGCCATTTGTTTCTTCATCTGCATCATCTCATTTGCCAATTTTTGCAATAATGAATTGGAAGTAGTAGCAGAGGATGAAATTTCAGCTCTAGAAGTGTTGCCCTTTATCTTTCCAGCCATGATGAGGTCGTGTTCAATTTCAACTGCCATGTTTTGAGCTGCTAACAAGTCAGCAGGACGTGTTTTTCGCAGTTGATAGCTTACTTCAGGAAGTAAAGCATTGATGAAGAATACCTTTTGATTCTCATCATTCAGAGAAGCAAAAGCCGGAATTTTGTACAATAATCTTTAGAATTTTGCAATAAAATCCCGCATGTGCTCTTGTGGCTCCTTCTTCAGCTGAGTCAGTTGGGTTTTCAATGTACTGGAATCTTCGGCTACCTTGAATCTTTTCAGGAATGCATTCCACATAGTAGCCCAGTTGGTTATGGTACCAGGAGCTAGCCGATAGAACCATTCTTCAGCCAAGTCATGCAGAGTCTCTATGAAGAGTCTGACAGACACATCTTCATGTTCGACTGCAAGCACTCCACAGGATATAAAGAATGCAGCCAAGTAGTCATCTGGTTCTGCTTGCCATCTCCAAAGAATTTTGGAAAATTCTTTCTCGTCACTTTAGGTAAATCATGCATAGGAGTCAAATTCAGAGGTCCAAAGGCTGCACCCCATGGAACAGGTGCTGCAGGGGCAAACGACTGATTCTGCATCATGAAAGGAGCACGTCTTCTTCAATAGTAGACTTGATCAATAATTTAGCTATCGGAATATGCTGAAGATGATCCGGATCTGGATGAGTTTATACTCTTCTTCCTGGTGAAAGACAGGATCTGCGGCTTCTAACTTGAGGAGGATGATTGAAATTGAATTGCTCTTGCAATCTGTAGAAATGATCCGTCCTTCCTTGCACCTTCACAGATAGGGTGAATGAACGTTCAGCTAGGTTGAGAGTAGAATGGGAAACCACTCAGATCTGCAACAGATAAGCTTGGATCTGCAAAAAGAGTTGTTCCCCAACGGAGTCGCCAAAAACAGTTGACTAGATTTTCTGCATAGTATAAAACCTAGGCAGTCATGAGATAAATCTCCTTCACTTTCCGGTGAGGCTCCCGTGTCAGATTTGTCAATTAAAATATGATAGTATCTAAATGGGGTTTTACTTTAACTGTTTAGCTCATGAACCATAGTTGTACAGTTCTGTAGCAAGTAAGCAGCTGTTTAAAAAAGGAAATATTTAAAGAAGAAGGGAATGATATAAACACAGAGAAGAAATGGGGAAGATGTGCATCCCAATCAATAGATAACAGAGTTGATTGCATGCACATAGAAGAAACCAATAGATATCAACATAGAATTATAAGCAAAGGCAGCTCTAGATCTAGATCTAAAATAACACAAAGTTTATTAAAAGATCTAAGATATAAAAGCTAGAAACACAATACACCGTGACACAAAGTTATTCGAAAATTTGCTCTTGTATATTCCTTTGCTTCAAGTGGCTCTCAGGGGTTTCAGCACAAATTCTGGAACACAAGAATGCTGCTTACAAATTCTCATCCTTTTACTCGTAGGTTCTTCCTCTACTTATAGAATGTAGAGGGGCAATTACAAGTTGGAAGCTTTTAGTTGAACTGGCACATGTGGAAGTGGGAAAGGAAACAACTGGCAATCTCCCTCCTAGAATTCCTCTTTGCATGACATGCATGATTTGCAACTAAAAATAGAACCTTCTATTTTGCACGTCTGCCACCTATCTCCAAATAGTTGACTTCTTCAAGTAATGGCTTTTAAACCAATCACTTAAGTTGTATAATTTAATTGATCGCTCAATTAATTTGTCGGAGGAAATAAGAGAAAGAAGAAGAAAGAGGAAAGTTGCAGTCTTGTCCTTTTTCATATTCTGCATGCAGCGGATTCAAAACTGGATCTGGAAGCAGCTGGATCTGGAAGTGACTGGAAGCAGCAGGATCTGGAATTTTGCTTACGTTGATTCTTTTGCCTTTGATTCTCACCAAGCTGGATCTGGGATCAGCTGGATCTGGAATTTTGCTTATGGGTGTTGCCTTCGTCTTGTCTTCCCTTTTATCCTTGAAGCTTTTGCAGTTCTTCTCTAGTACATGTATCAATGCAATGTTTGCCGTAAATAACTCATCTTTTTTATTTTTAATTGCATGAGCAATTAAAAATTTTGGAAAGCACTCCGAGTGAATGCAATTTCAATGAAGGCTTCAACTGGAAGATTGGGAGCACATGCACAAGATCCTGGAAGAAATTTTCCACGCACTGAATTCTTCACGGGCTGCATTCGAAACAAGAGGATGAAGCCTTTGCAATTATGAGATCCGGATCGGCATCCGGATCTGCATCTGGATCTACATCTGCATCTGCATCTGGAAGCTATGCATTCTACTGATCCTTTTCTTTCATCATGCTTTGCCATAGCTGGAGCAATCTGTCCTAAAAATTCTTTTTTTCCTTTTCTTGCCGGAATTCTTTAAAACTGGTGCAGATATGGATAATTCTTCAGATTCGGAGGATATATTCAATGTATTGGACATTGATTTAAGCTCCCTTTTTCTTATAAAGCACCTGTAATGAATTCCTGCAATTAATTCAGACAAAGATGGCAACCGGAACATGAACAATGGATTTTAATCATAAAAATCTGCATAATTCAAGCCTTCTTCCCCGAATTTGATGTTTTATTTGCATGCAAAGCAAACATGAATTTTACCAACTTCACCTGAGCACCTGTATCACTTATGCAAACAATTATCCAGACATAAATCAACCTCCTTCAACCTGTGCGCCAATTTTGGAAGCTTTTAGTATTAATTACACCTTCTTTTGAGCAAAAACCCTCTTCAAATGGGGTGCACTTTTCCTCTGGGCTACACTTCCCTACTTGTGAATTAATTAATTCATACTTATGTCAGCCCCTGCTTATATAATCCTCATGATTCTATAATTAATTAATGCCTTTCCTATTCCTGGCAATTAAGTAATTAATTAATAAGCTTCACTCTTCAAATGGGGCGCCTATTTTGTGCATGCTTATGGCTACTATTAAATAAATTAAATTTATTTAATTTTAGACTTTTGCTTCTACTCAACTCAAGCCTCACAGTATGCTTTGACCTTAGCCATTGAAAATAGGAATTAATTTAATCATTTAATACTTAAAAAAGTATTATTTATCTCCCAAAAGGGGCTCATTTTTTGACATGAAGGGGCTGCATTAAATAAATAATATTTATTTAATTTTAGAACTATCTATTTTCAACCTCCTTTTGTCCATTTACCTATGTTGACTTTTCCACAAGCTTGGGCGCCAAAATTGTGTGAATAAATATTAACAAATATTTATTTAATGCATTTATCATTCACCCAAGGTGGGTCGCACTTTCTGGCATAAAGAATTTCTATTTTTAAAAGTCAGATGACAATGGGATTATTTACCCTGCAAGGCAGTCCTGAAAATCCCATGATTCACTTAAGTCATTTGACTTTCATAATTAGATTATTTACCCTGCAAGGCAGGTAATAAAATCCCATGATTCACTTAAGTGATTTTTCTTTTATTCCACAATGGAGATTTTTACCCTGCAAAGCAGGTAAGAAATTCCCGCCTGCCTGCTGCCTCTAATTTTCCCATTGTGACTTAAGTGACGTTGCTTCCATGGGAAAAAGTACCCTGCTAGGCAGATACAAAATTTCCACCTACTTACTGCCTTCCAAAAATCCCATGATTCACTTCAAACCCTTCTTTTTCCTAAAATGCAGCCAGCCCAGAAGAGAGTTTTTTGGTGCATGACTTCATCTTTTCTAAGAGAACCAGACCTCCGATGGCGAATTCCTTCGGGCACAACGTGCATAGGTGATATCCAGATACTCCAGGCCAAGAATCAGGCCACACTGGCAAAGAAATTGATCCAGAGAAATTTCACAGAAAATGAAACAGAACAAACACAAAAAACAAAAAACGTTGCCAAAAGTCACAAAGAAAGCCCAGAATTCATTCATAGTTAAAACCCTACTAGTATACTGGGAATAATGACATGTACGATCACAACAGGGTTAAACCGGAGCACAAATTGCCTCAAACGGGGCTCAAAATAATTAAATACAAATTGCCCGCAGGCAAACCCCGAGCGACAAAATATAACAATTTTAGGCATCTGGGTATTTGGCGAAAATGGCTAATATTGCTCCTTGGGAATATCTTGACACAATATAGGAACTTTCTGTCAATAAAAACACAAAACGACCCATTATTTTAAAAGAACGAAATTTTTAACATGGGGTAGTCTTAGATTTTAGGGTGAAATCTGGGGACACCACTCAGCAATCTGCTTGCATAGCGCGCTACCTCTTACCAGCTTTGTGGCTTTGATAGTCACATCATATTCCATGATTTTGGTCACCCATTGTGCTCTCTTTTCACTGATTTCTGCTCCCATGATGAAGTCTCTGAAAGAAGAGTGGGAGACTAATACCTTAATATGATTTGTCGCGAGCATACTTTTGAATTTCCTGAGCGCATGCATGATGGCGAAGACCTGCTTGTCCGTGTGATTGTATTTTAATTCAATCCTTCAGTGTCTGGCTAAAGAAAGCCACTGGTTGTTCCAGCCCTTGTTCATTTTCTTGTGTTAGGACAGCTGCAACACTCGCATCAGCACCATAAGCATAAAGGATGAAATCCTTGAAATAATCCGGGTTGATGAGTGTTGGCGGGCAAGCAATCTCTTGCTTGATTTTGTTGAAACTTTCTCTTCATTCTGTTGTCCATCTGAAAGTTATGTCCTTCTTGAGCATCAAGGTGATGGGCCGAATCAGTCCTACAAAATTAGGGATAAAACGCCTAACAAAGTTGATCTTACCGAGGAAGGACTGCAAGGCCTGTTGTCAAAAATTCCCCCCTCCCAGGGTAATTGTTGATAACATGCATCAGTTTCTCAAGTCCAAGGAAAATGGATTGATTTAGGGCCAAAAAATCATGTTTCTAGGGTCCCCTCAAAATTTTTCTAAGTTCCCAGCCCGAGAGGAGAAGACCAAGCTCTGTGGAAAAGTGGAAAAAGCGGCAAAAACAGGCTTGAAACAGAAAAAATCGTGAAAATCGGCTAAGTCCTAGTCCCCGGGACAGTCAGGACATTTGGGACGAAAAGGCGCGGATCGGCCGAAAAGCCTACAGGCGGCCCAAACAACACAGGGACATTTGGGACAAGAGTACGCGAAGGACCCGAACCGGCCGGTTCGGCTGGAACGGGAAAATTTCGCACAGGGACATCTGGGCCGTGAGTGCGCGAAGGACGCGAACCGGCCGGTTCGCCCGAAACAGAGACCTGTGGCACCAGGACAGTCGGACCAAATGGACGCGAAGGGCGCGAGAAGCCGACCCGGCTGGAGAGATAAGAAAATCAACCAACTGCTTTAGTACATGTGGGACAAAGGAACGCAAACTGGCCGAATCGGACGAACCGGAAGAATTTGTCCGAGACAGCACTGGGACATTAGGGACAGATGGACGCGAACCGGCCGATTCGGCTGAAACAGGAAAATTTCGCACAAGGACATGTGGGACAAAGGGACGCGCGGGACGCGGATAGCCGGCAAACCCGCAGACCAACCAGACTACGCCACGTGTCAAAAGGAGAAAGGTCCAAAATTCAAAGGGGAGTTTTGAAGGGTCAGCCCGAGCCAATCAGAAGAGGACATGTGTCCTATGGAGCAGGAATGTGGAGCTCGGGGAGGAGTTAGAGAATTTGGCCAGAAATTCGCCCAAAAGCTAAAAGAAAAAGGTCTGCCCCGTGCCCCCTGTCGGCCAATCAATGTATGCCACGTGTCCCAAGTGGCGGGGGCGCGGAGGAAAAGTAAAAAATGTTCCAAGTCATCAAAAAGTCAAAGAAAACCCGCGGGACCAGGAAGGAGAGAGAATAACACATCCAATCAGATCACAACACGTGTCGTCCAGGTGGCAGAGCGCGGGAAGAAATTCAAAACGCATTTTCACCTGTTTTGTGCCCTAAATCTTCAGATCAACATATCTTTCGATCCAGAGCTCGGATCTGCACGTTCTTTACATCAATGGAAAGCTGATGAAATTCTCTACACGATTCCGGGGTCAATATTGCATTTTGGTTCAGTTTGGAGAGAGAAAATCAAGAAACGTCTCTGGCACGTAGTAATGGCCAGAAGTGACATTTCAACAACCAGTTTAATGCAAATGGGTCGCATTCTTCTTCAGCACGGCCAGAAGCGACGTTTCAACAACCAGTTTAATGCAAATGGGTCGCATTCTTGTTTAGCATGGCCAGAAGTGATGTTTCAATCACCGATTTTAATGAAGAATGCGTTTTGGTCAATGGCTGGGCTGCTTGCACGTTTTCCCACGTTTTCTCTCTCTTGGGCTCGACCCATGCATTGTAAAAGGCCAGATTTGGCTCATTTCAGGTTAGACATTACAAGTTGTTCATTTTTTAGCTCTGCCCTCCCTTCTCTTCTTCTCTAGGGTTAAAAATGGAGTTCGAACCTCCTCCCTTGCTCTGTAATGGCGTTTTTTGCCTTTTACTATTGAAATGATGTTCTGTGCAAACTTCTGAAGCAGCAAAAAACGTGTTTTGTGATGCATCTGTCCATCCTTGCTCGTTCTTTGCTTGTTTTCTTCTTGCCTCTCTTCATTGCAGGTATTTGTGCACGTTTGAATGTTCATTGCAGGTCTGGAGCTGTGTTCATGGAGTTTTTGGGACATTTTCTGTGTGAAATCTATCCTTGGGCCTGTGATGCATCTGTCCATCCTTCCCATTGCTCACCTCTCTCTGTTCCATGGCAGTTTTGATAGATGTCCAACATTCTCCTTCTCTGGTGTATCACCGTTTTAGTGTAGGATCTGTTTTTCCCTTTTCTCTCTCTCTCTGTCTCCTTGGCATGGTTAGATTAGGACTAGATTAGCTTGCCTGCACTGGAATAGCTTGTGGCAGGTAGTTTAGGAGCAGGAACCAGCCTTCTCTGGAGATTCCTCTCTCAGTTTCACAAGTCCCACACTTGGAGAGAGGTTTTCATGTTGTGCAATCACACTAGATGCTAGAGTGATCAACCTAGAAGCCTGATCTGCATCCAGGGGTGCTGTGATTTTGCACGAACAAGGCCTTCTTGTGCATCGGAAAGGAAAGAGCTAGGATGGATGAAATGCGCTCATGATCAATTGTGATGCCATCCTTTGAAACCACATGGCCCAAAAGCTTTCCCTACGCCACTGTAAAATTGCACTTCTTGGGGTTAAGAGACACATCATACTTTCTGCATCTCTCAAAGACTTTTTCCAAGTGTGCCATGTGATTCGCGCTTTGTTTTGAGAAGACAATGATGTCATCAAGGTAAACCAAGATGAACTCATTGATGTAACCTTTGAAGACAATGTCTATGGCGCGCTAAAATGTTGCGCCTGCTTTTGACAAACCAAAGGGCATTTTCTGATATGCATATGTCCCCCACTTGGTTGTAAACATTGTTTTGAATTGATCCTCTTCCTTGACCAAGATCTGATTGAAGCCTGAATACCCATCTAGCAATGAGAATCTCTGCGCACCGGCCACAGTCTGCAGAATCTGTTCCATCAAAGGCAAGGAATAATGATCCTTTAGAGATGCCTTGTTCAAATCTTTGAAATCAACACAGAGTCTGATTTCACCGTTCTTCTTGCGCACTAAAACTAGGTTCGCAACCCAGGTAGAGTACTTGATGGGAAATATAATCTTCGCCTCAATGAGTTTGGATAATTCCTTTCTCATGAGGAGCTCTATCTTTGGATTGATTGGTCGCTGCTTCTGTCTGATGGATTTGATACCAGGATCAAGTTCAATGGAGTTTTGAGAAACACTTAGATCAAAACCTTTGAGGTCTTCATACTCCCATGAGAAAATATCATTGTATTTTTGATAAAGAGAGATGAAGGCCGGCTTTTCTTCATGCGCGCAAGATTTACTGAGCAACAATTCCTTCCCGCACGCAATAGTGACTGGGGAGCAGTCTTCTTGCGTGGCGCGCATATGCTTTTCTTCACCTTTGAACTCATCATCAGGGCTAAACATTTTCTCTAAGGTGACTAGCCCTTTAGGCAACTTGTTTGTCTTCAGATGTATCACTTGGTCACCATAACTATCATGCAAGTCAACTTGCATGTTTGATGAGAACTCAACTTCATTCTGGATGAACCAGACCATCTGCACGTCACTGTCAAACACTTGCCAGCTGGTATTGTTGTCTGGAATGGATGGTCTGACCACCATCTTAATGTGTTGAGTGTTTCCTTTGACTAAGTCCTCAGCAGGAGAGAACTGCGAACCTGTTATCAGCCAATTTTGACTGCGCAAAATTGTCAAAAAACAATTAAATAATTAAAAATTAGAAAATTTTGAAAAGTATTACTTTGGGTGGTTCATTGGACTCCTTGCGATCATCTTATTTTTGTGATCGTTTCGGTCTTCGTTTCGTGATTTTCGGGCAAGAACTCTTCCCGCCAGGCTATAAAACGCATTAAAATACATTAAAATAATTAATTAATATTTAATTAATTAATTGCTCCTTGGTTGATTAAATTAATTTTTAAAAAATCACTTAAGGAGTATTTAATTAAATAAATATAAATTAAGGTTCATCCGGCAAGTTTTAGTGTCGGGGAAGTAAGCTTTTGTTTCCAACTGCCGGGTTGGCTTCCCGAACCCGGATTTCCACTTTCCTGGCAATTTCCTTCAAATTTCCCGCACGTGGGTTTTCCTCTGCCAATTGCCAAATCATGGATTGGCAAACGGGCAAAAATTTCCCATATGGGGAAATAAAATGGAGATTGTCAGCCCACCTTGCCTATTCCACTAGCAAATGGTTGTTTATTTCCCACTTTCCCCTAGCAATTAATGTCACTACCCGAAGGAAGAGGATTCAATTATTTCAATGGGAAGGGGAAACAATTACAGGGAAGCTTCTTTAATTCCCGTAACCATTTCCCCATGAGAGTAATTGAATTTTCAGTGAAAGGAGAATTCTCACACTAAAACAAAGCCAAAGTATTCATCACGCACTCACCCAAGATCATTGGGCAATTGTCACGTGGGTTTTAAGAAACCAAAGGGAAAGATTACATTGGCAATGCATTGGCCAAGGAGGGAAATATAGTCCAAAGCAAGGAAGATTAAAACAACAGCAACTACCCATGCATTGAGGGAAGAAAGGAGGCCACGCATGGCATAAAATAAAAGAGAAACCAGTTAGAGAGGATAAATTCCAACGCAGACTAGAAAGGAAGGAGAACAATAATAAAAAAAAAATTATTTTGGTTTGGTGCGAAAAGGTATTTGTTTCTGTCTTCATTGAAAGGTCCATGTGAAAGAGGAGAAAATTGTCCTTAAATTAAAAAAGAAAAATTGTTGTTTACTTTTACACCAAAAGCCACACATTGGGCAAAGGAGAAACAACAAATAAAGACAAACAAATTAAAGCATAAGAGTCCAAAATCAGACCAAAGGAGGCCATGCAACGGGGAGAAGAAAATACTTTTCAACGCCTAGAAAGAATAAAACAAGTCAAAAGTAGGAGAATCTCCATGGATAGGTGAAAGCAAAGAAAATAAGCATGAGAAAAACGAGTCCAAAGGAAGCCTTGGTTCTAACTCATTCATCAGAAGATCTGGAGAGACAAAGAAAGATAAAGAGAATTCTATTTCCCACGCATTCATAGGGAGAAAGAGGCCATGCAACATGTAGAAGTTTTAATCAATTTCCATGCATGAGTAAAAGCAAGAGAACAACAGTTTGAATAAGATGGAAGAATTTCTCCCATAGCATTCATCAAAGTTTAGCATTTTCCACCACATTTTTCAGGAAGGAGAAACATGTTTGTTTTACCCACACAACCATAAGAAGTCTGCCCACCCATGTTAATTAAACAAAAATCCAAACAAAACAAACCAAGGCATGTCTGGGAAGGAGAAACAAGATCACTCACTACCAAAGAAAAAATATCAGGGTCGTGCAACCCACGCATTGCCGGAGAAATCAAAGTAATTCTCACGTTGAAGCAACCAGAATCAGGAAAGATGGAGAAATAGTGAATTAAAAAGATTAAATTTAATCCTGACGCGGAGCCATTTCGAACGGATATTTTACAAAATGAAGAGTTTTATTTTTGCCGTGATTTGCATCTGTTGAAGTAATCAACTTTGGAGCTAGAATATCTCGAAGTTGGATGATCGACGGCCAACTCTGAAAATACCTGGTTTGCCGTTTGTGTGAATTCATCCTCATTACTTCGTAAATGGTACTCGTTTGAGAAATTTTCAAGTGTACATAGGCACTTTGTTATGACCCTTCCATTTTGTACATCCAATCAGACAAGAAAAACGCAGTTTACTTGATTTTGTCACGTGCCCAGTTTCAACTTGGCGATCAGAGCCTACTTTGCAGAATCCATATCTCAAAATACCAAATGATTTTCAAGAGAAACAATCTTGATTTTTTGAATTTTTCCCACATTCTGAGGGATTGACCTCTTTGAAAAAATTCAAATGCGCAGCATTACCTCGTTATTGGTAATATTTTCTCATCGTTTGCCAAATAAAATGCAATTGTGTTTGATTATCGCCACGCCAAAACAATTCTTCAGCCTGTCAAGTGTGACTCACTAATGAGAGTTGATATTTCAAACTCGAATGATCTTTAATAGAAAATAATTATTTCTTTTCAAAAATGTCTCCCCACCTTCATATACTCGGTCTTACCAATTTTTAGATGTCTAGGGAAGATGTTTGGTATTTCGGTTCTCAGGCTAAAGAAGGTAAGACACAATTTTTCACAGTTTTACACTTGCATTTTCCATAGCAGTCTCAGAAGAGTCAACTTTGACCTTTAATGCATTTGAGCTGAAGAATCAAGATTGGAAAAAAAAAACCCTCCTGAGGGCACAAAATTCGTGAGTTGAGTCGTCTAATATACTTCCTCATCAAGTGAGAGATTCTTAGAAGCAAGATTTCAAGTATTTTTCCCATGGCAACTTCAGAGGTGATCATGTCGTAATTTTGTAAGAAGGAAGTAATAGCCTGAAATCACGCTTCTAATCAACAATCATGTCATCTATCAATTCAAAGCATTGATGTCATGCGGTATAGCATTCCATGGCATCTATACTCACCTCGACGCTCCATTCTAGAGTTTGAGAACATCGTTGATGAAGTACCAAAATATGGGAGCCCAACTTGTCGACGTAGGTCACAACTTCTACAATCACAAGTTGATCAACCGAAGGTGAGTCACTGCCTAATTTGACTAATCGCTTGTTCAAAATTGCGTCATCATCTTTCATGTATGCAACTACGACACTTACACAATGTCAGCGATTTACACTCTAACGTGCTCCCCTTAAGTGGAAGCAACCTCTAACTTCCTCAACGAACACGAGTATACCATGTACAATGAGCTACTTGGCATAGGTCTCTTCACCTGAGTCAAAAGCCAATGTTATCGACAAAGATCGATAATGAGGAGAATATTGTCTAGCATCAATTGTTTTCAACTTGGAAGCATTGCGTAAATGTTAGAATCTATTCACTCGAAAAACCAAGACCAATGATAACTACAATTGTGTGGATCATCAACGCAAGGCATACATCACTTCAATGCATGTTTCAACTGCCAGCTCTCAGTTAGTAGCGGGAAAGGAATGGACTTCCATCGACCAGTCTTAAAGTTAGAGCGCTCTTGAATTGGAATATCGTGAGCAGATCAAAATGACAACACTTCAGGATGGTGACAAAGACAAAAAACATAAATCCAAGAAGTGAATTAGAATTTTGGCTCTTGGAAGATCTTCTCACTGACGAAATATCAAGAGCTAGATTCTGACAAGCTAAGGTGGCATAATAACTTTGATCTCATGAAAAATGAATAATTCACCATGGAAAGGTATTCAGATCATGTGGATAATTATATGTAATTATGAATGTGAATACGAATGAAGATAAAATTACTCACACCAGAATGTTGTTCAGATACGGAGAGGTGGATGAATTGCTCAAGTTTCAAGCTCAGCTCTCTTGTCATCTGTAGGATTGTAGAGCACAATCAATGACTTCATTCCCATACGATCGGAATAGGTAGACTCTTGGCCTAATGGATAAGGCACTGTCATCACCGATCTAGCACTATGATAATTCTCCATCGGGAACTCCTCGTGCTATGATTATTTACTAATGCACAGTCTTTAGTTTGGTGGATGTAATTTGGAAACACAACAACAAACTTAATACAAGAATACCATAGACTATGATATGAAGGAATGATTGAAAAATCTGAAAGTCACTTAAGTGCCCTAAATTATAATATGCAACATGAAATTGTTACAACTTCGTCACCCACTTTTGAGGTTATAAAAGGAAGTGAGGGGCTCATTTGTAAGGGTGACTTTGAGAGAGGAGAAGAAATACTTTTGTGCACAGCTTTGTTTCAAGAAGAAACTGTGTTCTTTGTGAAAAACATTTTGGAGTTAATGGAATACAACTTTGTGTCTCATTCATTGTCTCTATGTAACATTTGGTGTTCTTATGTTCATTAGATGTTAGGTGTTTCCACCCTTGCATGCAAATATTATCTTTGATCTTATTGTCAACAAATTATGCCTAATCAGTTGTTCTAGTTCATGTAGTGATCAAGCTCTGATATCCTTACTTGCTCATGTGTGTTCCCTTTTGCATGTTCTTGTTTGGCTAACTCAAACTCCAAAATATTTGTGTTGGTTATTCATCTTTGTCTCTTCATGCAATATTAGGCTCTGTTTTAACCTAACTCTTGCATGTTCTTTCAGTCCATTCCATTCCACTCCTTTCTTTCATTTCATTCATTACCTTCATTCACTTTTCTTCCATTGATGTTCCAAAACACCCCCCACATACAATTTTGAATGTACAGATGTAAATACAGTTTTGGTTTTCAATAAAGGCAGCCTCACCTTCATTGAGGAGGGACTTCGTTCCCACACTGTTGCATGTCATTTGCTATTCCTGCATACATACATAATAAAATAGAAATTACGGAGGACAATTTTATTGTCGATAGCACTGAACCTAGGTGTCTTGATCTAGGTGGTGCATTGCTGACTATGATGTCTATGTGTATGTCCAAGTCATTTAAGTGGGGTCTACACGTACCCATTTCTTTTATTTGATGAATTTTTTCTTAAATGACTTTTGGTAACTTAAGTGGTTTCTATTTTTGCAGTGCACTTTTTATTCAGTTGGTTGAAAATCAGTCAAAGTCACTTAAGTGCCTTATTTAATGTGCAATTAAAATCCTAGACTACTTTGTAACCAATCTTTTGGGTTATAAAAGGATGTTAGGGGCTCATTCGTAGGGGTGACTTTGTGTGCAAGCTTTGTTTCAAGAAGACACTTTGTGTTCTTTTGTGAAGACATTTTCGAGTTAATGAAAGGTATGAACTTTGTGTCTCATTCATTGTCTCTTGTAACATTTGATGTTCTTATGTTCATTAGATGTTAGATGTTTAAATCTTGCATGCAAATATTGTCTTTGATCTTATTTTCAACGTTATTAAGTTTTTGTTCTTGTTCATCAAGTGATCAATCTTTGCAATTTACTTGCTCATGTGTGTTCCCTTTACTCATTCTCTTTTAACTTACGCAAATTTCATTTTATTTATGTTATTTATTTATTGTTCTTCTCCATGTAATATTAGGCTTTGCTTTTATGGTAACTCTTGCATGTTCCTTTAATTCATTCCTTTCCATTAAGTCAATCCTTCATTCCATTAACCATCTCCACTCATTCACTTTTATTTCCATTGATGTTCTAAAACACCCCCCACATACGATTTTGACATGTATAGGTGTAAATACAATTTTGGACTTTCAATAAAGGCAGCCTCAAGATCCTTGATCATTAAGGAGGGACTTCAATTCCCATCATTGTTGCATGTCATTTGCATGTGTGCAAATCCATATGCTAACACCACCCGATGACGCACTCTTGTTACAGGTTCATACTTATTTGTTGAGGGAATCCTTACCTACATGAACCTCACTTTGCACACATAAACTGGGGGCATCCTAATCCCTCTTTTCTAGTTGTTCTTTTTCACATATTTATAATTTAACAATCCAAAAACATGTTTTCTTACATCTTGGTATGGATGTAGCTCTTGCTTCCTGCATACTACTATATATTGCACTATTTTTTGCAACATTTTACTACAGTTGGGATTTAATGGTAAATTGACATTGTGAACTTAAATATTATTTCTTAGAGTAACTTGATTGTACCTAATGAGGATACAAATGTTAATAGACAACAAGGCATGCAAGAAATAAAGCATGTGTAATAGGCTGAAACCCTAAGCGATAAGGAGGGATAAGGTGACTTAGCTGATTTATGAGTGAACAGAAGTGATTTAAGCATGATGAAATGTTGGAGCAAACTGAGAGGCATGTCGTAGAGGCTTATTGGTGGTTCTCAACTCTGAAAATATAGATCTTCCCACATGAGGGAAGGAGCACCCAGGAAGTGGAATATAGATCTGGGCATTGGTTTCTAGGTAGATGTTGTAGCAACTATGGATCTTTCAATTTCAAATAAACTTCATTGTTGATCCTTATTTGTCACTCTGGATTCAAATTGTCTTCTATCTGTGACTATACCTGTTACATGCTTCAAGAAATAATTTCACACGCACATACCCACAAACCATATCAAATATAAAAAGGAAATTACATAATGGGGAGTTGGAATGACCTCGGTGGTCACCCAAAGAGTGAATGTTGCATAACCGAACATTGCACTACATCTCATACTCTATGTAGTTCTTGTGTGTGTGTAGAAATAATGAGCCCTAAGATGCCCTTGTGTAATTTGCACAAATGATTATAGGATGGATATAGAATGTAGAATATTTATAGTAACTGTGGATGGGTAGATAGAATATAGCTTCCCCTTCCTATATTGTGTATACATAAGTATACAACCCTTTCCCTTGAATCCAGTCCTAGATGAATGCCATTGATGCTCTTGTGCCTTTTGAATTGCAAGATTAGGCTTGGTAGTATTGTAATGCTTAGTGTTATGGTCCCTTATTTTGAAAACATCAACTATTTGCTTATATGATTCACTTGTTTGAACTTTGTAATTAACAACTGAAATGCCAACCCAAAGTGGGGTAAAAACAAATTAAGAAGTGAATAGGGGTCCAAAAGGATTAAAAAACGTAAAGAGGGACACGATCACCCATGATGATAGGAGTTCCTAACGCTAGTAGTCTGATTGGTCTCTAATTTCCAAGGCCATAGAAAGATAAAACAATTAAATGTTGGCAAGAGTGTAATATGTATAATAGCCAATAAAAGTGTAGAAGATATTGCAGCATGCTAAAGGGAGTTTCCAATTACTAATTTTATCGCTTATGAATCACGTAAATGCTAGCATGCTTTTAGGACCTATAAATGCACCCAAGTGCATATAGTTTGTGACTATAGTAGTTCCCAGTATGCTTTATCATTTTTCATACAAAAATGCACATTCACATGGTATCTTGAGGTGAACGTGACAATTCATCTATAAGTTTTTACACGATGTATGATGCTTGGCCATGTCTATTACCACTCCCACTGAGGCTCCTAGGGGGATCTACCTTTTACCACCTACTACAAGGTTATATCATTGCAATATTTCACATTTGCTCATTCCTATATTCAAATATTACATGGTGGTATACTATTTACCTTTTCTAACATGCTCGAACATCCCTCATGTGTAGTATTTGCATTACAGGATTCCTTCAAATCATGGTTCCTCTAGTTTACTTGTATCATTTTTTGTGGGCTATGCCTTATGTTTTCTTCTTTATTTGTCTGCACAAGCCTTGACAGATTCGATTGTCTTGTGACATACTGAGTGGTGTCTCAATGTATGCAACTAGCTCCGCATTATGTAATTGTATTTGATTTTCCTATATGATTTTACTGGTTTTTATTTCTGTACACATTGCTTGTTTTCCACTAACACTTGTATGTTAGCTATTTCCACTTGTTCCTTCTTACACCATGGTCACTACCATGCATATTCCATATCCCCGACAAGAATCCCTATATTAGATATGCATATCAGTTTCATCCTTCCAGATCCTTTGAGATGAGCCATTCATATTTCTTGCATCTCACACACCTCAAACAAGTGGGGGAAAACATCCAGTGAACCTTTTCACCCTCCAAGAAATGGTACAAAAAGTAGTTACATAATTATTGGTCGTCAAAATTGCACCTGTGTCTCAGATCTGGAGGAACCAATTCATTTGTGACAACAATGGAACCATCCCCAAGTTGTGGGACTTTGCACGCTTGGGACGGATCTTCGGAGAAGGCCAGTTCCTCTATCTATTTCTACTACTATTGCTACTCCTAGTGCTGAAAGGGAAAACTATGCTAATGATGCTAAGGGACCAAGGATAGAAGGATAACATGAAAGGAAACTACACTAAAAGGTGATAGCACCAGAAAAAGAGGGATGAACACTATTTGTTCTGAGCAAAAATAAAAGGAAATGCATGAAAGAAGGCTAGGCACGTGTAGCACAACTTAAAACATATTTACCAGATCAGTCTCATGGAACACAACTGAATAAGGAACTAAAAGGGACGTAGAATGGCATAATGAGCACGCAATGCAAAATAAAATGCAAGATAGAAGGAATAAAAACACATTAGGATAGAGAATAGTCACAAAACGATGCTTCTATTACTTCCAGAAATGCACATAGTTGTTACAATGGCGAAAGAGACTGATATCCACATGCAAGAACACAGATCTAGAGGTCTGCAACTCAAAATATAGAAAATATGAAGTCCTTAGAAAAATGTGTAAGGATCCAAAATGTTCCACATTAAAAAATGAGCCCATCTCTTACATTTATAGATAAATCCATGGAAGAAGAAGAGAAGAAGGAAAATCTGAATTTGAAATGCAACCACCAACAAGAAGCATTTAATGCTTGTAAATATCCACTTGTAAATTTGTCAAATACATTTCCCTAAGTTTATTTGTCATGTTGGAGAAGGAAAGTGGGCGGATCAGCTATCAAATTGGGTGGTTGAGGCAATCAAATCTACTCAATAATGCCCAAAAAGATGTTTTCCCATTTCTCACCTACGAGATCTACCAAGATTTTGAATTTGAATGTTTATAATTGTATCCTATGTCAGCACTCTACTGATTGAGGCTAGGCACACACCAATCGGAGCTCTATATAAAAATATATGGGTGTCAGAAGATGACATAGCCGTATGGGCACGCAAGACACGTGGCGTGCGTGGATTGGTTGAAAGGACGACCAACTGTGTAAATGTTCTTGTCATTTCTAACACGTGTCACTCATTGATTTGTTGCAAGGATTTGGCACCCTATTAGCATGCTTTGATTGGTTGCGTGTACGGCATACTCAAGTGTGTTAGAGGATAACATGGCACAGAACGACACAAAGGTGGGCACAAAGATATGCGCGTGGAAGAATGAGGCGCAGGAGGAAGATGGGAGGAAGGTGCACGCAACGCACGCGAGGAAATAGAGGAACATAGTTGAGTAGAGAACACATGGTCAAGTCACAACTATTACAAGATGGTGTGTGGGGAACACAATAACGCCAGGGACTTGGCTAATTGAAGTAAGTGAGAGGCACACGCGCAGGGTGAATAGCTGCTGGGAAGAAGGAGGACACGCATAGGATGCGTGCAAGGGGAGGATGTGAAACAAAGAGGAAAAGGAAAATGAAAGGGGAGAGGTGGAAGTGCACGGGGAAAAGCAACCAAGGGAATGTGCCAAGTGAACTTGAGCGCACGCAACCTTGTAATGAATAACTCAGAGCCAGAATATGTATACAATTTACCCAAATAACTAGGAGAGTTATTTGGATAACAGCTACTTCCAACTCCATTTTGGGTTGTAATTACACGGACATTGGGTTATTTGAGGTTGAATTAAAAGGATCTCATCCTTCTTGGTTTGATTTATGTTGAAGGTGCTGCCAATTTTTATTTATCCCAAAACGGGACATTACATTTAACTTATTGAAAAGACTTTGCTAGAAAAATCCAAATTAATCTTATTTTTCCAGGAAAGGGGCATTACAGTGGTATAAGAGTTGATGATCTCGCTAGCTCTGGGAAGAATTAAATTTGTTGTGGATACTATTTGATGCATAGTATTTGAATCATGGAGTTAAGGAGTAAAGATGAATTGTGAACAAATATTTACAGATCAGGAAAGGAACTTGAGCATCCACCTTATTCAAAAAATGTTCTTCTCAATATTTTGGAGGGAGTGGCAAAGTGTTTGTCCATGTTAAGACAATCAGATTCAGAGTCTATGTTTTGGGCAATGAATCCATTAGTGATTCATTTGGCTAGGCCCAAGCTTCTGAGACACTCAAATCTAGATGTGAGACTTGAAGTTATCACTTGTATTAGTGAAATTACAAGAATAATAACTCCTAAATAGTCGTACGACAACAACACCATGAGAGAGGTATTTCAGTTATTTGTGGAAAGTTTTGAGGGTCTGGATGACATCAAAAGTCCTTTTTCTAGGAGGGTCACTATCCTAAAAACTACGGCAAAAACCAGATCTTGTGTTCTAATGTTAGATCTAGAATGTGATGATCTTATTCTCCAAATGTTTGCATATTTCTTTGCCGCTGTCCATAAAAATCATACAGAAAATGCAGTAGCCTCAATGCAAACCATTATGATTTTGGTCTCGAATAAGAGTGATGATACTTCAAAACAATTGTTATCCATATTAATGGTCGGTTTTGAGTAGAAAGTATCACCAGTTGCAAGTGCACTGGCTAAAAGTGTGGTTAATTTGACTGCTTAATAAGCAAGGCACCACCATTCACTCTTCTAATTGGCCTATTTCACAGATCTAAGAAAATATTGGTATTTTGGCTCAAGCTTTCCAGATAGTTCTTTATGTTCATACTCCTTGGGAGAGTAATAAAGTAGCGGATGCTTTGGCCAAATGGGCTTTGGATCAGGAAAATGTTCATGTGATAGGTCATATTCCTATAGGGTGGTCTACGGAGAAAACGCCAAGCATTTCACCGAATCCTTCATTTGGATGAATCACAAGGATGACTTCTTCCTGTTGTACTATGCTTTAAGCTATTACCATGGTATCTCTAAGGATGCTTCCTAGTGTATTAGTTACACTGTTTGGCACTGTATCTACTTGTAAAAAGTTTTTTGATGATTAATGGAAGTATTATGTTTTTTTTTTTTTGAAGTGTGGGTAATCAATGTGAAGAAAAGTTGAAACCGTACTTAACCACAAAAATGATAGTTGAATTGCACAAGAAATCTCAGAAAGAGGACAACAAAGAACCTTGGGAGCCAAACCACAGTTGTCTAGGAAAAGGACATGGGAAAGTGTTGTCAGATGAAGAACCAAAAATAGAGTTAGATACAATGGAGCCTCTAAAGGTCGAGGAAGAAATTTTACTAGGGCAGCATGAGAAATAAGAGAAATTGTAGTTGCAAGAAACTGAAAGGGAAAAAACCATGGAGGAACATGCACCATCCTTCAATTTTCCAAAAGGTGAGCTCATTATTGGAAATCTAAGGTATGGAAATCGTGATCATAATTCAGATTTGTTGCTTCATCCTATATCACTACAAAATTCTTGTTCTCGTGAAAAGCACGCTAAAATGGTTGATAGCGTAAGGGATACAATGTGCAATATGGGGCATGTGGACTCTTTGATTCAAGATTGTTTTTGTATATGGAATCCGGGTGATCTTTTGAAGGGTAAAAAATGGAAAGAGGATATTTTCTCTCAATTCCAGGTTGTTTGGACAGCAAGTTGCTTTGTGGTGGGGAGCACGCAAATTATTTCATCTTTTGGTAAGCAACATAGTCTTTATGTTGATAGTCAAAGGCTTCGAATACAACATAGTTTGGCATTCAATAATGTCCCCGGGATCGCTATTAGATAGAGGTTTCCAATATGCCATAGAGTTGAACATTGGCTGTAAGCATGCCATTATTACTCACCATTTCTCAAAGACTGATTTTAGATCTAGCAACCATCAGATTTCTGCTTGCAAGGATTATGTAATGTCTCATTTTAGGGAGACTGTACTTTTGTAACAGCAAAATGTTTTCACCAAATTTGTGTGCTAATTCAACTGAGAATGATTTCTAAACAATATTAAATCAATTTCTGACCATCCGGAACACTTTTAGACCTAAATCAATTCAGAATGAGCAAGTTATATAAATCTGGAAATTGTATTGAAGACTGGTAAATCACAGCACTCTAAATTAGTTCGATTTGGCTTCAAAATGGTCTTAAACAGCGTGCAAATTGTTATCTAATCCTTTAAAAGCATAGGTGACCTGATTTAGATTGAATATCTGAAATTATATGCATCAAAATAATTATAAATAAGCACATATGCAATTCGCACTTTCTGGAAATGCACAGTTGGAATCAGATTTAAATAAAATAGCTTTGGATTGTATAATATTCAATGAATGCTTAATTGTTTTAAGTCAAAACAAGAGGTTTTCGTCTCTTGAATGGACCTCTAAGGGGTTTGCGTCCCATTAGGAAAGAAAAGAGAATAATTCCTCAACTTCAATTGATTACAATTCAAGTCGATATCCCATAATGATGCCCACATCCCCTATTTATAATACTTTCAAGCCTTGGCGCCAAATTATGAAAAGGCATGACCTTTCATGTTATTTTCTCCACCATGGCCGACCCATACACTTATAATTTTTTATTTAATAAAAACATACAAAATATAATAAAAACTATATTATATTCTTCTTCCTTTATTCTTCTTTTATATTATTTCTTCTAATCATGAAGAAGGTTTGCCCGGAATTCCAAATAGTCTTCAATTTTGGAGAAAAGGGACATTACAACTTATGTGCACAAGACAATTTTTAGATGTCTTATTGGACACACTGAGTTCTTGGTCATGCCATTCAATTTGACTTATACACCAGCTACTGTCCAATCTATGGTAAATCAGGTATTCAAGATTCAATTGAGACAATTTGTTTTGATATCTGTTGAGAATATTTTTATATGCGGCCAAATAGGGAAGGATTGTCTAAGACGCCTAAAACTGCTCATGGGAATTCTAGAGCAACAAGCTCTAGTTGTAAAAGAATTTAAGTGTGAGTTTGTAGTCACAAAGATTCTATCTTTGGGTCGTGTCATTAATGACCAAGGTATGTAGGTGGATGATAAGAGGATTCAAATTTGTCTAATTTGGGCAACCGCTATCACACTAACTCTGTTGAGGAGAGTCTTTATCTTATGCAGCTGTGATAGAAAGGTTGTTAAGCGATGTTCACATATAGAAGCACCCTTGACCAAAATGACAAAGAATGGAGCTTATGCATGGAGGGGTAGAACTCAAGAAGCTTTTGATAAGCTTAAGAAAGTTTTTAGCTCATGTCTTGTATTTTCCATTTCAGATTTCTCACAACTATTTGTGGTAGAAAGTGCTGTTTCAATAGAAGGTAATTTAATGCAAAAATGGGGACTCCATCAAAATTAAGGGCATAAGTTGAAAGATTCAAAAAATAGTCTCTATATATGACGAGGAAATTCTTGCCATCATGTACATTTTGGAAAATTTCAGAAAACATCTAGTTTTTGGTCGATGTGTGCTTGAGATAGACTACCATGGATTGAAGTTCTTCTTGAGACAACTTGACTTGCATGATCAACACAGAAAGGGGTAAAGAAAGTCTCAGATTATGATTTTGATATAGAGGGGGGAAAGAATGTAGTTGATGATTTTTCTAGTATGCCCATTCTTTGTTTTGTCATTTATGATAATTGGGAGGTGTCTATCATGGTAGAATGTGTCAAGAAAACATTTCCTGCTAATATCTTAAAAGAAAACGTGAAGGATGACAAGTATATGCTAGCAGCTGGACCCATTTTGTATAAGGATAGAATCTTTCCATTGCTTGAATCAAAGATGAATTGGAAAATGTGGAAGATCTTGCATGATACACCCATGGTGGGACACTCTAGAGCCTACAATATTGGAAGATAAATAAGAGAGATTCTCGTGGAGGAGCTTTGAGGAGGAGGATCTCCAATGTGTCGGGGAGTACATCAACCACCAATAGAATGAGATAAAGCATGTCCTTTTGGGAAACTTGTTTCATTCTTTTCTTATTCCCAATTACAATTGTAAAAGTGTGTCCATGGACTTCAGTATTCCCAAGGTACATGATAAAGTTTGCATTCATGTTGAGGATGGGATAAGTGAGTATACATACTTATCTGCTATTTATGTGGAATTCAGAGCACATCAAGTGGCAAAGTTAATTTTTAGAGAGGAGTTTAAGTTGGAGGGTTTATGTGAAAATATTATTAGTAGTAAGGATGACATATTTCTAAACTTTTTTTGCAAGGAGTTGATTTGCTTATCTAACACCAAGCTCACTTTTGGAATTAGTTATTACACACAAATAGGTGGACAAGTAGAGACATTGAATTTGAGGATTGAAGGACACTTTACGGAGCATTTTGATATGAGCCAACACAAAGATCATATTGCCCAAAGGTGTTTACACATTTTAATATGGGATACATGAGATATTTTCAAACATCAACAGGGTCAAAACTATGGTAAGTGCCAAAATATTATTGCTGAATATAAGGAACTTGTAAATACTTACAGGGTTTAGTGGTTGCAACTCATGGGTCATTCTTTGGAGCTGAAATTTGGACTTCATAAAAAGTTTTCAGCCAGAGGACAACAAGAAAACTTGCAATTTTCCAACAATTTTTTGGATGCAATTAAGGTGGGAAGCCTTGAACTCGAGAAAGCAAGAGAAGATATTGCTTAGATTTTTCAATGTTCACATTAAACATATATATTTTTAAAATTGAGTCCTGGTCGAGATTTTCACAGTAAATTGTGGCCGTGAATTGCATTTAAAAGCTTTGGTCGCGATACAACCATCAACGATTTTGAAGCCATTAGTTGTTCCCTTCGAAGCCATTAGGGCTCAGGAAATACAGTTGAGAGTTACAACCATTTAAGGCACATGAGGACACGAGTTTTGGAGGATACAATATTGTTGGCTAGATTTTCTGCATAGCATCAAACCTAGGCAGTCATGAGATAAATCTCTCTCATTTAACCGGTGAGGCTCCTGTGTCAGATTTGTCAATTTAAGTATGCTAATATCTAAATGGGGCTTTACTTTAATTACTCAGTTCATGAACCATAACTGAATAATTCTGCAGCAAGTAAACAACTGTTTAAAGAAAGGAAAAGTTATAGAAGAAGACAATTACATAAACATATAGAAGAAATGGAGAAGATGTGCATCCCAATCAGTAGATGGCAGAGCTAAATTGTATGCACAGAAGAATCCAATAGATATAAACACAGAATTCTAAAACAAAGGCAGCTCTAGATCCAGATCTAAAATAACACAGTTTATTAAGAGATCTAAGATTAAAAGCAAGAAACACAGTACACCACGATACAAAGTTCTCCAGAAACCTGCTCCTTTGTATTCATTTGCTCCAAGTGGCTCTCAGGGGTTCAGCACAAAGTCTAGAACACAAGATTGCTGCTTACAAATTCTGATCATTAACCCGAAGGTTCTTCTCCTACTTATAGAATGTAGGAGGGAAGGTACAAATGGAAAATTCAAACTAAACTGAAACATAAACAAGTAAATATGACATTTGGCAATCATCTGCCACTAACGTCTCCTTAAGTGACACATGTATCACTTAACTAATAGAATTGTCCCACATAACTTTAAGTAATGGTTGCAAAACCAATAACTTAGAAGTTTTACAATTTCATCCGGGAACATAGAAAATAGAAGACGAAAGAATAGAAGAAGAAGTCATGTCAGCTATAACATTTATGTCTTCTTCTTGTTCTGATATCGGATATACTTGTCGAACATGTGATTCAGCATCTTTCCATCTGTTTTAGCCACTACTTCCTTCTCTGTCCTGAACTGCAGCAACCCTTCATTCAACACTTTGATGCACGCTTCCACATCTTCCAAGCTCGGCCCAAACCTCGCAATGTCTGCCTGTAGCGCCACCAGTCTACTGATAGAATTCATCGTAAAAGGCTTAGTAGCTTTATCAATTCTCTTTTGTACCATCAGAAGAGACCCTTCCAGGGAATTAGGCACCTTACTAGGAGCGATCTGCACGTATGAAGTAACATTCCCGTCCACTCTCTCCTTAGTGAAAGAAATGATACTGTCTGGTAAGGATGATGTCCTACTCTCAAGTGTCTACATCCTCTTCAGTAAAACTCTGCAGATTTCTAAACGGAAAGATACTACAAATTCCAGCTGCTTCCCCTTCTCAACTGATCCATCCAGTAGAATCTGCTCCGCCACCAATACATCTCCCGGAAGGTTGTTGATCTCGGCCAAAATACTCAAGTTACTCTCAGCAACTGTATTCATGTCTACTACGTTCGTCATCAATTGCTTCAGCTGATTTGCTACATGATTCATAACCTTTAGGTGGGCTGGCACTTCTCCAAGTTGTACAGAAGCTTGATGAATAATCAAATCCTTCCATTCGTCAATAGTTTTTACTTGATTGTTTGCATCCTCCATTTCCTACATAAGATGATCACTCACCTGCTCTGAAATGGGTTGAATGGAAGGTTTAGCAGCCTTGGCTATGATCTCACACAATTGAGATACTTGCTTTTACAGCTCGTCTTTTTCTACCTTTTCTCTGTCAAGCCTAAGGAGTAGAGCATCTATCAATGTCTGCGTATCTTGCTTCAATCCTTTAGTGGTGGCTTGAGCGAGGGGTACTTTGGTTACTGTCACATCTTCTGCCATGAGCTCGTCCTCCTTTCCTTCTGCCGGAATTAACATCTCAACACAGCAAACTTCTCTTCTGAATCCTCGATAATCAACCTTGAAGTTACCTTAGCAACTTTAGGCCTTCTGTCTCTTCCGCCTAGATTCTGGAGTAGCTGCAAGTCGTGCTCTTCCAAGTTCATCTCCATTCTAACTTCTGGAACCAACTGCGAAGCCAACCAATCCGAGAAGTTGCTTCTCGGGGAATGAGAAGTCGCTGAGTGCATTACCATTTTCCGCTCTGCATCCTCTCCATCAGAAAGTGCCACAGTGTTATGGCTGTAATCCTCTGAATCATCCAAGGACAAAGCCCTTTCAAACTCCGCCATCTGCAGCTTCAACTTCTCCTCTGGAATAGGCGCTGAACGGAGTGGCTGAGGAGAGAAGATGAATGTCGCCGGATTTAGTAGAGGCATGGAAATATCTTGCTGCGGTGCAATAGTTGGTGAAGTACTAGGTGCTGGAGAAGCCGGAGCCAAAGCCATGGTCGTAGAAGTGATCTTCTCCTTTGATTTATCAATGCTTCATCAAGGCAATATCCCTTCGTCAGCAACCAGTTGGAAGTGTTCACCAAAACAGCTCCAGACCTTTCTTCAATCGTGTGGCAACCTCCTACGTTATCCTGAAGTATGGTTTTATCTCCTCCCATTTGATGGTAAGTGTCAAGTACCACATTTCCATTATCTTTAAGATCCGCAAGTATCTGCGCTAGTCCAAAATCGAACACTTGCTTTGCTGATAGCCTGCTGAAATCTCTCTTTCTAACCTCATACTCACTTTTGCACTTCATCCAGAAATCTTCTAATGAAGGCACATGTGCATACTCCTTGGAGATCGTCTTCCTGGCTACTCCAAATGGATCAAAGTTCAGCCGTGTCGGGAAGAATTCTTGCTCATACTCGGATAACATCTGCGTTTCCATTCGTCGAGCTCTATGAATGCTCTGGCAGCTATAATGTCCCACAGTGATTGGGAAGAAGCCCATAGACTTGTGCCACTTTGACCGAAGGTTGTGTATCTCCACAAGTTGTCTGCTCAGCTCCATGGCG
This sequence comes from Taxus chinensis, assembly GCA_019776745.2. NCBI lineage: Eukaryota > Viridiplantae > Streptophyta > Pinopsida > Cupressales > Taxaceae > Taxus > Taxus chinensis. The sequence goes on along the minus strand of CM034155.1, from coordinate 295,774,724 downwards.
ATAAATCTATCATTTGGATACCTAGGCATCTTTATTGGTTCTCCAGAAAAGCCCGTAACCCTGAGGTATGTGAAATCTGCAAACTGAATGAATAGACTGTCAATCTTGGACACAGCTTCTCACGCTTCCTTGCTTACCCTGTTGGCCTTCAAGTCTTTGTCTAGCCTGCAAATGAAATCGTAGAAGAATTCATCATTGACCACTTTGAAATCTTTCTCACACAGGTACAATAAGCTATGGGTAGCACTCGAAAATGGGGTCCTTAGAAAGAACACCACATCTATCCAGCTTGGAAAAGACGCCTTGTGAAGCCGCAGCATACACCAAGTAGGAAGTCATTTTGAAGCTGAAAGTACGCTTCACGTTCCGGAGTTGCTCACCAACATTGTCGCTAATAATTTCTGACCAATTGATTATGGAATCAACCTTGTTGACTTCAATGGTCCTGATGAAAGCATACATCCATGTACGGAAAGTGTAAGCATTCGCCTCGCCATTAATCCTACATAGCAATTTGACGATATCATTGACTTCCTGCACCAAATTGGACCGTGGAAGAGTTCTTGGGAACTTTGAAGGAGAGCTAGGCTTCTTCATGTATCTGTTGTTCATTATGTTCACGCAGTCAACTCTATGCTTCTCCCACCTGCTACCGGCATCCTGAAGACTAATGGAAGTCACCACCTTTCGCACTGGAATCTTCAAACAATAATTGATGAACTCTGCATCCAAACGAATTATTGTCTTTCCCGTAGCATCACGCACTGATCTGGATGAAGGATGGTAAGATCTAGCGCACTCCATCACAAACTCTGGCAATTGGGCTATGCATGGAAAGGCTGCAGCTCGGATAATCCCACTGCTTTTAACCGCACGCATGAGTGAAGTCTTTCTAGCTCTGGATCTATCAATCAATTCAAAAAGAGGCTCCAGACCTAGATTTGTGTCTCCTATGTCTGCAAGTTTGGAAGTGATGCATGACTCCATCGTGCTTTCTTTTTCATCTCTCTTCGCCATGGCTTTGTCTATCTTTGTCTGAATAATTCTTTTTCTTCTTATTTGGCTGGATTTCTTCAATACTGGTGTAGATCTGGATATTTCTTCAGATTCGGAGGATATATGCAATGTATTGGACATTGATTAAAGCTCCTTTTCTTTTGTAAAACCCCTATAATGAATTCCTGCAATTAATCCAGACAAAGATGGCCACCGGAGCATGAATAGTGAATTTTAATTATAAAAATCTGCACTTTTCAAGCCTGCTGCCCCAAAAATTGATGTTTAATTTGCACATAAAGAGAGCATGAACTTCTCCAACTTCACCTTAGCACCTGTAATACTTATGCAAACAATTATGCGAATACAAATCAACCTCCTTCAAAGCATATGGCAATTTTGGAAGTTTTTTGCCTTGTTTCCACCTTGCTTGAGCAAAATCCTTCTTCAAATGGGGCGCACTTTTCCTCTTGGCTGCAATTCTTTACCTGTGAATTAAATAATTCAACCATATGGCAGCCCATGCTTATATAACCCTCACAATTTTATAATTAATAATTGTCCTTCCTATTTTTGGCAATTAATTAATTAAAAATCATGCTTCTCTCTTTAAAAATAGCATGTTTAAGGACAGCCATCCAATAAATTAAATTAATCCAATTTAATCCTTCACACTTCACTTCACTTAAGTTTCACAGTGTGTCTTGACCATAGCCATTGAAAATAGAATTTAATTTAATGATTTAGTGCTTTAAAAATCATTAAATATATCCCAAATGGGGCACACTTTTTGACATGAAGGGGGCAGCCTTTAAATAAATTAAATTTAATCCATTTAAATCTATTTATTTTATTCCCCTTTGACTTGTTGACTTTCTTCCATGCTTGGGCGCCTATTTTAGAAGGAGAAATAATTAATTTAATCCGCTTAAAGGCTGCCATCTTCTCTCTAAAGGGGGCGCACTTTTTTGCACAATATAATTCTATTTTTAAGAATTTATAACAATGGGATTCTTTACCCTGCAAGGCACCCTTGGAAATCCCATGATCCACTTAAGTGATTTGACTTTGACAATGGGATTATTTACCCTGCAATGCAGGCAATAAAATCCCATGATTTTACTTAAATCACTTTTCTTTTATTTCACCATGGGAATTTTTACCTTGCAAGGCAGGCAATAAATTCCCGCCTGCCTGCGATCTCTAACTTTCTCACTATAGTTTAAGTGAAATTTATATCATGGGGAAAAGTACCCTGCTAGGCAGATACAAAATTCCCACCTTGCCTGCTACTTCTATTTTTCCCATTGCAGCTTAAATCCTTTGTTTTTCAAAAATGCGCCCAACCCCGCAGGGGCTTTTATGTGCACGACTTCGCTTTTTTCCAGTGATCCAGACCTCCGATGGTGACTTCCTCTGGGCATAATGTGCGTATATGTTCTCCAGCTGCTCCGGACCAAGAATCGGGCTTACCCGGCAAAGGAATTGTTCTAGAAAAATTTCACAGAAAACGAAACGGGACAACACAAAAACATGAAAAAATGCCAAAAGTCACAAATAAAGCCCAAAACTTATTCCAAGTTAAAACCCTTCTGGTACATAGGAATAATGACATGTTTGATCATAACAGAATTAAAACGGAGTGCAAATAGCCTCATACGGGGCTCAAAATAATTAAATACAAATTTTCCGCAGATAAATCTTGACGACAGAATATAACAATTTCAGGCATCTGGGTATTTGGCGAAAAAGGCTAATATGGCTCTTTGGGAATATCTTGACGCAATACAAGAACTTTCAGACAATAAAAACATAAAAAGACCCATTATTTTAAAAGTACGAAAAAAAATTCGGATAGGGTAGTCGCAGATTTCAGGATGAAATCTGGGTGACACTAAATATGTTCAGTCTGGACACTTGTGAACCATAAATACGTGAGGCTCAAACCCATCTGAAGGAGACATGTAGTCACAAATAGCAGGTCTATGTTTTGGATGGTGACGAAATCTTTGGAGACTTTTCCAGAAGGCACATTTAACTTGTGTTTGTGTCAAGTTTAGTTTCTTGGGTCTTTTTTAAGAATTTATTTTATTTGGAAGAAACGTCCAAGGCTCCACTGTGGGCATTTGACCCTGCTTTTTGATACTCCTCCACATTTGTCCCTTGGGGGCAAACGTGAAGGTACTGTTGTTGCAGGCTCACAGCACCCCTGGACGCAGATCAGGCTTCTAGGTTGATCACTCTAGCATCCAGTGTGATTGCACAACATGGAAACCTCTCTCCAAGTGTGGGCACTTGTAAAACTGAGAGAGGAATCTCCAGATTAGAGGCCGGTTCCTCAAACTCCTCTGATTTAGATCTATATTTTGCAAAACTACAGAGGTTCAGATCCTAATCCTACTCTAAATTGCCAGGGGGCAGGGATAGAAATGCAAAAATTGAAACTAACTGAAGATGGTGATGCACCAAAAGGAGTGGTGAAACATTTCTGTCAAGCAAATAGACACAAACCAGAGATTTGCAACATGAAACATACACAGGCTGATAAGATATAACTTAGGATCTGAAATGAAGCAAATAATACAAACAAAGGACTGAAAACCATTCACAAAGCTTGCATTATCATTTCCAGTACCCAAATCACTGCATTACAACCTCAGAGAGGTAAAAACTGTTACAATCTTTTGGAGAGGTCTGATTCTTGCATCAACCACCTGCTGGAGGTGAAAGAAAAAGTTGTTATGTCAAAAATTGTTCCCCCTTATAAATGAGCCAAATCTGGCTTTTACATTGCATGGGTCGAGCCCAAGGGACAGAAAACGTACAAAAACATGAGAGCCCATCCCTCCTCGACTGCAGATGCATTAAAACGGCATGGGGGACCTTACAAACCCATACCCTGTCACTTTGACCGAATTACAAGAGAATGCGACCCATTCTGCATTAAATCTGGTCGTTGAAATGTCACTTCTAGCCATGAACACGTGTCAGAGCCGTTTCTCAATTTTCTCTCTCCAGAATGCACCAAAATTCAAGATTAACCCCAGAATCACGTAGAGAATTTCACAAGCTTTCCGTCGATATAAAGAACGTGCAAATCCGAGCTCTGGATCGAAAGATATGTCGATCTGAAGATTTCGGGCACAAAACAGGCGAAAACGTGTTTTGAAAATCTTTCCCGCGCTCTGCCACCTGGATGACACGTGTCAAGCACTGATTGGATGCGTAATTCTCTCTCCTTCCCTGCTTCATTGGACACGTGTCCTCTTTTTATTGGCTCGGGTCAGTGCTTGAAACCTTGCCCTTTGACTTTTGGACTTTCTCTCTTGTGACACGTGTCGTGATTTGATTGGTCCGCGGGTCTGCCGGCTTTTCGCGCCCTGCGCGTCCCGATGTCCCAGATGTCCCTTTGCTTCGCGGGCCGCCTGGAGGCTTTTCGACCGATCCGCGCCTCGATGTCCCAACAGTTTCAACTTTTGCGAGGACTAGGACTTAGCCAATTTTCACGATTTTTCCTGTCCCAAGCTTGTTTTTGCCGCTTTTTTCACCTTTCCTCAGAACTTGCTCTTTTCCTCTCGGACAGGGGACTTAGAAAAGATTCGAGGGGACCCTAAAAACATGATTTTTGCCCTGAATCAATCCATTTGCCTGGGGCTTGAGAATTCTGATGCATGTTATCAAATTAACCCTGGGGGGTGAATTTGGATAACAATTGGTGACTCAGCGGGGTTACCTGCCTGCTAGGTAGAAGATACCAGTTGCCTTAAGCAGTCCATTGGGCATGGAGTCATCAAATATTCTATTTAGAACCTCAACTGACTCAGAATGTGCAAGGAGGAAGATGGAATATCACCTGATGAAAGCAAGGACTGCTAAACATCTCCATGGACAGCAAGCTGTGCCAAAGCACTTAGGGAAAACAAGACTAACCTACAGCAAAACAATGTGCACAAGCACTTGGAGAAAGAAAATCTAATCTAATATTTACAGAGGTAGTGAACTTCCCTCTAGAAGCAACGCTTGAGATAGATTCCATTGACTGGAATCTGCAATTCTTCACCATCCAATGAGGCCAATTGGAAAGCATTGTTGTTCTTGCACTTTGTGACCACGTATGGGCCACTCCAAATGGCATCAAATTTTGAATGCCTTCCCGGTTTTGCTCTGTCCACATCCCATTTCAACACTAGATCTCCAACTTGAAAAGATCTATCTTTGGCCTTCCTATCAAAGGTCTTCTTGATCAAAGCTTGATCCTTTTCTATTGCTTGGGATGCCTGATTTCTGATCTCTTGCAGCTCCATCAACTCTGCATACCTCACCTCCATGGGCTCAAATTCAAGCAACTCCAGCTGCTTCATGAGTTCCAATGTTGGCAACTCCAGTCACATGGGCAAGATTGCTTCCTTTCCATAGACAAGCCTGAATGGAGAATTACCTGTGGATCTTTTGGGAGTGATCCTATCAGCCCATAAGGCTGATTTCAGCTTGGTATGCCAAGACCTCTGATTCTCATCAAGAGTCCTCCTAATGATCCTCAACAAGTTCTTGTTTGTAGACTCGCCCTGGCCATTACCCTGAGGGTAATAGTTCGATGAAGTGCTTAGGTAAATACCGTTCTTGACAGCCCACTCAGTCACCCTGGATCCAATGAATGCCAATGCATTATCAGAGATTATTGTGGCAGGTACACCAAATATGGTTGTTATCCCCTCATAAAAGTCTAAGATGCTAGACTCATTCGCCTCTTTGAGTGCTACTGCTTCTGTCCATTTGGTGAAGTAGTCTGTGGCTGTCAAAATCCATTTGTGCCCTTGGCTTGAATTGGGATTAATGACTCCGATGAAGTCCAAACCCCATTGCATGAATGGTTGGTCAACTGAGATTGGATGCAATGGGAGGGCAACAAATCTCTCTTTTCCTGTGAAGAATGCACAATTCTTACACCTCTTGATCCATGCATAGCAATCACTAAAGATTTTAGGCCAATAATAACCAGCCTTCATGATTTTTAGAGCTGTCACTCTTGGTGCAAAATGGCCACCAGCTGGTCCATCATGGAACTCTTCTAATACCCTTTGAATCTGACCTGTGCTAATGCATCTCAGCAGCACTCCATTTACATCTTTCTTGAACAAAACTCCATCAACAATGGCATACAGGACAGCCTGCAATCTTAAGTGTCTCCTTTGGGTCTTGTTCATCTCTGGAGGGCATAGGCCTGTGCCTAGGAAGTGCATAATACCTTGGGTCCAGCAAGGAGTGGGGGAAGCATTGTCTTCTTCATGATTGCCACTTGGCTCATGGTTGTCCTGGACTGTCAAAAAAGTTTCTTCTTTGTTGCATACTTCTTTTTGCTTCCCCAAAACCAGCTGCTCACACAATCCTTTCCCTCTTACCAGCTTGGTGATCTTGATCTCAATGTCATACTCCATGACACGGGTGATCCAACCTGCCCTTTTCTCATTCAAATCCTTGTTGAGGAGGAAGTCCTTAACCCCAGCATGTGAGACTAGCAACTGGACCTTGTTGTTTGAGACTAAATGCTTGAATTTCTTCAAGCTTCTGATTACTGCAACTACATGCTTTTCAATAAAAGAGTACCTCACCTCGCAGTCATCTAGGCTCTGGCTGAAGAAGGCAACCGGCTGCTCATCATTATCTTTGTTCTGCTGCACCAGAATGGCAGAAATAGTGTCATCACCTCCAAATGCATAGAGGATGAAATCCTTGGAGAAGTCTGGGTTGATGAGAGTTGGTGCTTGAGATATAGCTTCTTTGATTGCTTCAAAACTCTCCTTGCCTTCTGCTGTCCACTTAAAAGCCATGCTCTTCTTTAACATTTTGGTGATGAACTTGACAAGGGCTGCAAAATCTGGGACAAACCTCCGAACAAAGTTTATCCTTCCCAAGAAACTCTGAAGGGCTTTCTTGTGGCTTGGCAATGGTAGTGCTCTTATGGCTTCAACCCTCTCTGGATCAATTGCTAATCCTTCTTTCGAGACAATATGGCCTAGAAGTTTCCCCTCATGAGCCAGGAATATGCATTTTTTGGGATTCAATGATACCCCAAATCTTCTACACCTCTGAAATACCTGCCTGAGGTGAAAGAGATGGTCTGCTGCATTCTTTGAGAAGACAGTGATATCATCTAGGTATACCAGCACTATCTTGTTGATCAAGCCTTTGAATGCCATGTCTATTGCCCTTTGAAAGGTGGCACCAGCGTTGGACAGCCCAAATGGCATTTTCCTGTAAGCATATGTGCCCCATTTGGTTGTGAAGGCTGTCTTGAATTGGTCTTCTCCCTTCACCATAATCTGATTGTAGCCTGAGTAGCCATCAAGTAGTGAGAACCTTTCTGAACCAGCTACAACCTGCAATATTTGCTCCATGGAAGGGAGTGGATAATGATCCTTGAGAGAGGCTCTATTCAAATCTCTGAAGTCGACACACAACCTGATCTCCCCATTCTTTTTTTTGACTGGGACTAAGTTGGCGACCCAACTTGAGTGTTTGATAGGGAAGATGATATTGGCCTCAATAAGCTTGCTTAACTCTTTTCTCATGAGAGGTTCAATATGGGGATTCACTGGCCTTTGCCTTTGCCTGACAGGCTTGGATTCCGAATCCAGCTCAATAGTATGTTGTGCCAACTTCGGGTTGAAACCTCTTAGATCTCTGTAAGTCCAAGCAAAGACATCTGGGAACTCTTGACAAACCTGAACAAAATCAGATTTCTCTTGTGAGGTACTTACTTTGCCAATCTGCAATGTTTTGCCTTCTTCCACTAAAATAGGCTCTGAATCTTCACCCTTTACTTGAATGTTCGCTTTCTCCTTCCGGAACTAATCATTCGGGTTGAAGATTGACTCCAAGGTTATGAGGCCTTTTGGTAATTTGTTAGTTCTCAGCTGCACCACTTGGTCACCATATTGCTGATGCAGCTTGTCTTGATTCCTGGCGGAGAACTCAGCTTCTTCTTGTAGGAAATTAACAATTTGCTGATCATTCTCGAAGACTTGCCAACTTGTATTGTTATTCGGAACAGCTGGTCTCACAACCAATTTGATATGAGGCTGAGATTTCTCACTTTTGATACTTTCTACAACATCAAACACAGCCCCAATTGCTACAAGTTTGTCAGCGGCTTCATTCTTTTTTCTTGGGATGGAATTGATGCTAAAAGCTTCAAGATCTTCAATAAGATCCCATACCCGGTTTTTGTAGTTCTTCAACAGATCATTTTTGGCAGAATTTTTCCCTTTGACTTGGTTTACAATCAGCTCACTATCACCAAATACTTGTAAATTCCTGATGCCTTTCTTCATTGTCCAGTGCAGTCCATGAACTAAGGCTTCATACTCAGCCGTGTTGTTTGAACAGGAAAACTGGAAATGGAAGGCTGAGTAATACCTTATACCTTGCGGTGAAATGAGCATAGCTCCTCCTCCTGCACCTTGTCTACTCCTTGACCCATCAAAGAACAATTGCCATACTTCATTATTGTCTTTATGATCCGGCTTGGTTATGCTGGGGAGAGGTTGATTCTCTTCATGTAAACAATAAACTCCTAGCGCAGATTCTTCTACTTCGTGATAGGGATCAAAAGCATGTGTCTTGTTTGCACATTCATCAAGAGTTAGATCCGGGATACTTCCAACCTTGGTGTCAGCCTCATCAGTGCTAGGGTGATCTTCTTGATCAAATGCTAAGCAATTGGCATTAATCTGACTTGGAGTGTAAGGCTCAATATGGAAGTTTGCAATAGGTTCGGATCTGATTGTGGCCTTAGTTCCATATCTTGTTCTGAATAGCATGTGTGACCAATCAGCAGACAAATACCCCCCAATCTTGGGTGTGAAGTCCCTCGACAAGCAAAGGGCAAAGAGTGGTGGAAGGTCTATGATTGATACATCTTATAAAACAACAACATTTGGACATGCGTGCAAGGTAAGACTCAAGTTTCTAATCACTCCAACTGTTGCTACTGCTGTTCCATCTAACTGCACTACCCCTTTGGATGTTATTTCATACTGGAGCCCTAGCTGATCAGCTATTTGTTTGGGCATGATAGAACTACTTGCCCCGGAATCAATCATGCAATTGTGTACTAGCTGATTTCCAATGATCAACGAAACATAGAAAGGAGGGGGCTTCAACATCTTACCTTGCTGTCCTCCATGATTTCCCCCAGGCTGGGCAGTGTTTGTAAGCACTTTGTCTTGCATCTGAACCCGCTGATTTGAAATTGGCCAGTCCTTCATGGCAGCTTGCAGCAGATCTCTTTATCCTGGGATGGATAGGGATTCCCACATTGATATATTGACGTTAGTCTTCTTCATCTGTTCAATGATACTGGACGGGGATGAAGTATCTCTCTGTTGTCCCTTGGTTTGCACATTTACTCCTTGCATGTGGGCAGCAACAGCTGGCATTTGAGTTGGCCTAGGGGTTGTTCTTGGCTTCCCTTGTGCATTTGAAACTGGACTTTGCTTGCCAATCATTTGTGGAGCCGTGGAAGGTTGTGGATTGGCTGGGGCTAATGGCTGTTCTTCACCCAAATTTCTCCTCTTTGACCTTGTGTTGGCTGCAACACCTGGAGAAACTGCTTGATTCATGCCACAGAAATCTTCTGCTTGCCAGTTCACCAATGTGGTGTCATTTGGGGCTGATTGCTGTTGGAATGTTTCTTGTTGTTGATTGTTTCCTTAACTGCCCTCGCCCTCCACACCAGTAGTTGTCACCATTAGTGCTTGATTGAGAGCACCATTGAAACACATGGATTGGTTATGAGACTCATTGCATGGAAAACACCAATCATATTCCTGAGCAATGTTGTTCTGTGTTGGCACTAATGCCTTAGAGGCAGATATGGCATTTGGATTATAGGGCTGGAATAGTCTATTGGCAGGAGGCCTTGTTTGATTCATATTTGCAACTAGATTAGGTGGTCTTTGTGGTTGGTATGGTTGCCTATTAGGCTGAGCCTGGGGTTGATAAGAAGGTCTGAAACCTTGGGCTTGCTGCCTCTTGAGAGTAACCAGCTCATTGCCCAGGTTTTGCAATTGCTTCATGACCTCTTGAAGCTCATTTGGGGCACTTGGAGATGAAGTGGAAGCTTCATTTGAACTCTGATTTCTAGGAGTGGGAGAGGGAGCCAAATTAGGTGCTTGACTAGTGTTTGGGCTCTCTAAACTTGGAAACAATGGCATGGGAGGTCTAGGGGCAAGTTTGCCAGCTTGGATCAGACAATTTTCAGCCCTAATGGCAATACTATATGCCATAGGGATAGTTGTGCCTCCCATACACTGAATCAACATAGAAATATTAAAATTTAAAGCTTTGAGATAGTAAAGAAAAGCACCTTCTGCTGTTGGCCTGACTGCCACAGGAATCCTCTCCCAAGTCTTTTGAAATCCGAAGTTGAAGTCAGTCACCTGTTCATTGGGAGCTCTCTTGATGGTTGTCAGCTGCTCCAAAAGAGACAAGTTGTCTCCCTTTTCTCCAAATTGCTCATGAAGTGCAATACATAGCTGATTCCAGTTTGTGATAGAACCAGCTCCAAGGCTCCTAAACCATTGTAATGCTTTACCCTTGAAGGAAGATGCCAGTAACTTGACAGCCACTTGTATTTCATTGATTTCATGGATTGCACAAATGTTAGCAATATCTTTAACATGATCACCTGGAGTAGTCTGATTTTCTCTAGTGAAGTATGGAATGTTCTTCAAGGCTGCAATAGGAATTGGATGTTGTGCATTGAGGGCAAGTGGTCTGCTCCCTGTGAAGTTGACGTAGGGATTGTTTTGAGCCATTCTAATCGGTCTTAAAACCCTTGTATACTAAATGAAAGGCCTGTCAGGTGGAGGAGTTGAGAGAGTTCTGTTTGGTGGAGATGGAGACCTTTGAATCCTTCTTCCTCTTTGCCTTCTTCTTGGAGATAATTGCAGGTATCAAACAGCACTTCTTCTTCTCCAACTCTTGACCTTGTGGTGATTCTTCTCATGAGTTTTCAGGCCTGAGCTTGGAACCACTTGATTCTTCCCCTTGGAGTCGCCAGATATGCAAATAATAGCTCTTATAAGCAAGAAAATTGCAGCAGACGCACATCAACTTGCTGCAATAAAAAAAATGAGACCTCTGTCCCACCGGGCGTGCCAAAATTGTTGTTGCAGGCTCACAGCACCCCTGGACGCAGATCAGGCTTCTAGGTTGATCACTCTAGCATCCAGTGTGATTGCACAACATGGAAACCTCTCTCCAAGTGTGGGGACTTGTAAAACTGAGAGAGGAATCTCCAAATTAGAGGCTGGTTCCTCAAACTCCTCTGATTTAGATCTATATTTTGCAAAACTACAGAGGTTCAGATCCTAATCCTACTCTAAATTGCCAGGGGGCAGGGATAGAAATGCAAAAATTGAAACTAACTGAAAATGGTGATGCACCAAAAGGAGTGGTGAAACATTTCTGTCAAGAAAATAGACACAAACCAGAGATTTGCAACATGAAACATACATAGGCTGATAAGATATAACTTAGGATCTGAAATGAAGCAAATAATACAAACAAAGGACTGAAAACCATTCACAAAGCTTGCATTATCATTTCCAGTACCCAAATCACTGCATTACAACCTCAGAGAGGTAAAAACTGTTACAATCTTTTGGAGAGGTCTGATTCTTGCATCAACCACCTACTGGAGGTGAAAGAAGAAGTTGCTATGTCAAAAATTGTTCCCCCCTTAAAAATGAGCCAAATCTGGCTTTTACATTGCATGGGTCGAGCCCAGGAGACAGAAAACGTACAAAAAACATGAGAGCCCATCCCTCCTCGACTGCAGATGCATTAAAACGGCATGGGGGACCTTACAAACCCATACCCTGTCACTTTGACCGAATTACAGGAGAATGCGACCCATTCTGCATTAAATCTGGTCGCTGAAATGTCACTTCTGGCCATGAACACGTGTCAGAGCCGTTTCTCAATTTTCTCTCTCCAGAATACACCAAAATTCAAGATTAACCCCAGAATCACGTAGAGAATTTCATAAGCTTTCCGTTGATATAAAGAACGTGCAAATCTGAGCTCTGGATCGAAAGATATGTCGATCTGAAGATTTAGGGCACAAAACAGGCGAAAACGTGTTTTGAAAATCTTTCCCGCACTCTGCCACCTGGATGACACGTGTCAAGCACTGATTGGATGCGTAATTCTCTCTCCTTCCCTGCTTCATTGGACACGTGTCCTCTTTTTATTGGCTCGGGTCAGTGCTTGAAACCTTGCCCTTTGACTTTTGGACTTTCTCCCTTGTGACACGTGTCGTGATTTGATTGGTCCGCGGGTCTGCCGGCTTTTCGTGCCCTTCGCGTCGTCCCGGATGTCTCAAACTGTTTGGGACAAAAACTCCTGATCTGCCCGAAATGGGCTTCCTTTCATTCGGCTTGACACGTGGCGTTGCTTGATTGGCTTTCGCTCCTTCGGCTATCTGCGTCCCACGCTCCCTTTGTCCCAACTGTCCCAGTGCTGAAGTTCCCTGTTTCGGCCGAACGGCCGGTTCGATGTCCCAACTGTTCCCAACTTCCTTGCGAGGACTAGGACTTGGCCAATTTTTAGTCGATTTTTCTCCTTCGGCCGAACCGGCTTTCCGCGTCCTGCGCGTCCCGATGTCTTGTCCCTTTGCTTCGCCCGCCTGGAGGCTTTTCGGCTGATCTCACCTCGATGTCCCAACTCCAACTTTTGAGGACTAGGACTTAGCTCACGATTTTTCCCCAAGATTGTTTTTGCCGCTTTTTTTCACCTTTCCTCAGAACTTGCTCTTTTCCTCTCAGAGGGGGACTTAGAAAAGATTCGAGGGGATCCTAGAAACATGATTTTTGCCCTGAATCAATCCATTTGCCTGGGGCTTGAGAATTCTGAAGCATGTTATCAAATTAACCCTGGGGGGTGAATTTGGATAAGAGGTACACCTCATTTTGTGCATGGATATTAATTGTGGGGGGATCGAGATGGAGAATAGAGGTGATACAATGTATAATATAAGGGATCAAGGGGTTACGAATCACTTGGAATCAAACGCACCCACCTTTAAAGAAATTTTGGAAAGGAATTCAAAGCCTAATTTGCAACGAAAGAATTTTCAGAAACCCCCGCTGAGAATGCCCAGATACGATCCCAGGAAGAATGAGAATGGTTGCATGAAAGTAGATGATGGCACACCAGTGATACAGCTCCAGAAATCATACGCTCAAAGTGGCATATAGGAGTTGGAGAATAGAGGGTTAATTGTCCGATTTCTGGGATTCAGGCCATCATTGCAAGCATTTAAAGAATGGGCAAAAAAATGTGGAAGACCCCAAGTGAGTATACCATTTCAATACATCCTAATGGTTATTTCCTTGTTTTCTTTGCCTCATCTCTAGATTTTGAATTAATATTTCAAGGAGGCCCATGGTTCTTTGGAAGAGTGGGGTTGTTTATGAAACCGTGGCATACAATGTTTAAAGCAGAGGAGTTGCCATCGGTAGCACTTGTTTGGGTTAGATTATTTGGTCTTCCAACGGAATATTGGAATCAACATGTTTTCATGGAGATCGGAAATAGTCTGGGAGCTTATATGATGACGACGGATGCCTCACTGAAGTTGAAACAAATGATTTATGCATGCATATGTGTGCTAATGGATCTCAACCATCCTTTACCATAAAATATTTCCCTGGCAGTGGAAGATGAGACATGGGAGAAAGTTCTAGATTATGAAACCATCCCTTTCCGCTGCCGTAGTTGTCATGAATGTGGGCATCTAGTTAGAGATTGTCCTCTCAAAATACTAGACACCACTACAGAAGGAAGAAAACAGACATAATTTATCAAACCAAAGCGGGAGAAAATAGCCAAAGAGGATCCTACAACGAAACTAGAAGGAAGTAGCCACAATCGATTTGCTAGTTTGTAACAACTACAAGAGGAAGAAGGAAATGAGGAATTAATGGAATCCCAATGTAATATCTCCTTGTGGGATATTATTTATTAATTAATTAGCAAAAAAAGCAAACTTAGAAGAGAAACCCTTTTAGGTTCACCTCAACTAACCCAATGTCAGCTTCAATACAACCCAAATAGGGTTGGAGTGAGCCAAGGTAAGGGTTCAGAATCTAGTTGGAATTTGCACTCCTTTAACCAATAAACTTGCAAAAGTAGAAAAATAAATTAATATGCCTGGGAAATAGCTGAAAATGACTGCAATCTTTAAAAATTAATATCTTCTTTAATATTGACTCTTTTTGCATGAAACCAAATGCAGATGGAAGATAAAATTAAGAGCTTTCAAGAGAACCCACAATCAGAATTTTCCACCAACTGAAACCCACTCAAAACAGGCCCCGATTCTACAGAACAAGTCATTAGAGTTAGAAGAAATAATTGAATTTATTTCCAGCTCTTTTTCCTTCACTTCTCAGCCCAAAAAATGCAATTACAGATCTGTAATAAAGAAGTTATAACAGCAGATCGAAAAACCCTTCAAACCCTTCAAAAACACTATTAATGAATGCCCAGGTAAGTCGACTTGCATTAAATAAATCCCAACAGTGTTAGAAAGCTCTAAATATCATGAAAAAAGTGCATTTACCATAGAATAATGAGCAAGAACAGTTCATATTTTATTCTTGCAAAATATCAATCAAAAACACCATAAATCTTCTTCAACAAGTCGATTTATATCATGGAAAAACCAGCAGCAATTTCCAAAATTTGTTGATCCAATGATGGCTCAAAAACACTCCAAATAACCTCACAAACTCTCTCAGTAACGACATCTTTACTTAAATTGAAATAGACATGCAAATAACTTATCAATTCAAGCTCAAAGGCATACACACTTCACTCAAAGTTGGTGTTGAAGAACACCTTTTGTTTTAAATTTTTAGTGGGCATACATCCCTTCTTCAAGCATGAAGATAAGTTTTATAAACCGTCAACATGCAAAAAAGGAGTACCCACATCTTTTTTTATATATTTTTCCTTGCACATCCTCCAAAGTTCTCTCTCCATCTTTGGCGCCAAAAGCTAGGAGGGAATATCATTTAAAAAAGTGTCTGGAAATTACACTCAAGGAAAATATTAAATGCATAGGGAAATTAAATTAAAAGATGCCCATATGAATCGACTCATGCTTAGAAATAATCACTTTATCCCAAATATTAATTACTAATTGATCCCAGAAAAATGCGACTTGCTTGGTAACTCGATTTTCCTCTAAAAACAAATATTTATAATCCCAGGAAAATTGATTTTCCCTCTTATAATTGATTTGCAAAAAAAAAATATTTGTTTTCTTTTAACTCACATGTGCAAATCGATTTATTTCTTATTTTAATTTTTATTTTAAAAGGGGGACATTACACCCAAGTTCCAAAAACATAGCCTAATCAGCCTACTCAACAGGAACAAAACATGGATCAGCAAAGGAAAGAAAATTAGAATCGTCTGGTGGTTATTCAATAGCAACCCATTTCTGATACTACAAGAAGAAATATAAAGAGCTATCAGAGGAAGACCAAATATCAAGATGAGTGTTTGGATGAAGATCAACAGGTAGTGGTAACTGAAAATATGGAAAAAGCACTGGTTTTATTCGATCATGATAAGGGAAAACAAATTGATGAGTCCTCATTAGGAGTTTCTCAAGAAAAAATGAAAAAGCTAAAAGTTGAAAAAAATATAAAACCAGGGCATAAATCAAATAAAGTTATCTCTTCAAAATTTGTTGTGGTACGGGATTTATCCCAATTCTTCCAAACACCGCCATCATGAAGATAAGATAATATAATAAGATAAGATAGTTTTATTAATGTCCAACGAATGACCACAAAAGTAAGTCAATGGGATTGAAGAGTACAAAGCCAATGGACCCAGCAAGAGGACCCAAACGGGTCGCCCAAAACAAGAGAGAAAAGAGAAGAAGAGAAAGAAGCATAAGAGGCCACAAGTGCCGAGAAACCAAAGATGAAGAAGAAGAGGATGATGGTGTAGGGGGAAGCGGAAGAAGGAGCAACACTCCCAACAACATCACCTAGCATTCAAGGGCGGCTGGAAATAACTGGCGATGTGCTGATGTCCAGTAACTGAAATTGTGGAATGTCTGGAAAGCCGATGTTCGGGAGGGATACGGTGCCTCTACGTAGGCCTGGAGGATCTCTGTCTAAGTGGGGGGGCGAGACATGCCTGAGGTAGGGAACCTTTGGTGTAGGAAGTGGAGTTCCAAGTCCTGACAGATCTGAACTGGGGGTCTGTACTCGTGTCAAGATGTCGCTTGGTGCCCCTCACTGGGGAGAGCACCAAGAAGAAGGAGGTGATATGTTTAGTATCCATCCGTCTGGAGGAGGGTGAAGGAGCCTGTCCCGAAGCCAGAGGGCCTCCTGCAGATAAAGAGCAAGACATCTCTGATCATAATATCTAGAGAAAGCTGCAAAGGAAGG
The DNA here is from genome assembly GCA_019776745.2 of Taxus chinensis. Taxonomy (NCBI): domain Eukaryota; kingdom Viridiplantae; phylum Streptophyta; class Pinopsida; order Cupressales; family Taxaceae; genus Taxus; species Taxus chinensis. The sequence continues at coordinate 295,758,249 of CM034155.1, read as the reverse complement.
GCGTTCACGGAACAGGAAATGGAATCTCCCCCTAATCTCGTAGTAAACAGGAAACCGGAAAATGAAGTGTTCTTCAATTTCAACCTTCTGGAGAGAGCAAAACTGGCAAGTCCGCTCCGATCGGTCTAACTGGTGGTCAGTCTCCACATGGAGTCGATGTGAGGTGACTCTGAACTGACCCAAAGAGATACAGAGGACCTGTAACCAGTGATGGGAGATGCACATGGGTCTAATAATGAGCCCGTCATGGATCTCAAGGAATTGGGCAGTGTAGGACATCTTCGGACGTAACCCCCCAGAGGGTTGGTCCAAGTGTACTGGATGAACTTCCTGTATATATCATCTCTAATAATTCTATGAAGGTCCTACTTTTTCGGGAGGAGATGAGCAGGAGCATCCAGAGAGTAGCCGAAAGGTGGAAGGCGGTTCATATGAATGCCAATGCATCCAAGAAGGCGTGAAACACGGACATACCAGCTGCAGGATCGATCACTATGATTAGAGAGGGCAATAGCTTTAGAAGAGCAGTAAATAAGGTAGATGTATATGTTCTTGTCTATGGAAGAATCAAAAAAACCTCGGATGCGGTGCAACATCAACACAAGGCGGAAAATAGTCTTCAATTTGAAGGGACAAGCTCTAAACTCAGCAAGAATAATGTTATGAGGAACGGTCTCTCTGCACCTGATAATACACCTAAGCATGAGGATCTGGACATGCTCAATAGTAGCCTAATAAGAAGACAATCACTTGGAATATAAGGGGGTTAAAAGGCAGCCCATCTAAAGTTCAGGAGATAAAACGAATGATTAACACTAATCGTCCTCTTGTGGTTTTCATTCAAGAGACTAAAGCTTCTATAGAACTTATGGCAGTCATTGCTGAGAGAATATGGCCTTAAGCATATCATCTCGCTTTGAATTCGCAAGCATCTTCTGGAGGTATTATTACTTTATGGGATCCAAAGGTTGTTACGGTGTTGAACTCATGTGCTATTCATGGAGGACTCTTAACTCATGTGTACTCTAAGGTAGATTCCCAAAATTTTGTGTTAATAAATGTTTATGCCCCTCTAGATGTGGGTGCTAAACAAAAAAAATGGAACCAAATATCATGTATGGCTAATCTGTTTACAGGGGCCCCTCTTATTTTAGGAGGAGATTTTAACACTATTCTCAATCTACAAGAAAAACAGGGCGGAAATAAGCAGTTAGACTCGAGCTCTGTAATTATGACTTAATAGATCTAGTCACTCCAGTTAGTGGATGTTCCAACGCAAAATGATGTTATGACATGGACTAATAGAAGACAAAGACAACAATGTATCATGGAAAGACTTGATCGGTTTTTAGTTTCTGAAGAATGGTGGCTAAAAGATTTTGCTCTTAAAGAAAAACTTTTGAATAACATTGGTTCAGACCATTGGCCTGTGTATTTTGAGATAGGTAAATCTGATCGGCATTATGTTCCCTTTAGATTCTAATTAATGTGGCTGCGACATGAGAATATCATAAATTCTATCCAATAGTGGTGGGTGAAGGGAAAGCCAAGGTATGGTGCTCAGATGTATTCCTTTGTTAAAAGGTTGGATTATCTTAAGTCCAAACTTAAGCAAAGGAACTGGAGTGAATTTTGAGATATAAAAAATCAAGTATTCTAGAACAACTTGAAGAAATCAACTCTAAAATTCGCTAAAAAGGAAATACATGTGATATCCTTCAGAAAGAACAACTGTTAAAAGTTGAATTGATAGAATGGGAAATTAGAGAGGAAATAATGTGGAAGCAAAAATCTAGATTCCAACGGTTAAATGAAGGAGATAAAAATTCTGCATTCTTCCATAAATCATTACTTGAAAGAAGGGTGCATAATCATATCAATTCTTTGAAGAAAAAAGAGGGACAACAAATCTATTCTCTAGAAGAAATGAAGCAAGAGGCTATTATGTTTTTTTACAGAATTATTCACAGCTCAACCTCTTAATTTAGAGGACCAGAAAAAAGTGTTAGATGTTCTTCCTAGGCTGATTTCTCAAGAGGAAAACGAACAGCTTATACAATCAATTACTGAACATGAATTATATACAACTGTCTTCAGTATGGAGAAAGGCAAAACACTTGGACCGAATGGATTCCCAATTGAATTCTATCAGACTTTTTGGGATATAATTAAGTATGATTTACTTAGTGTTGTGGAAGAGGCTAGAATATCAAAAGCTATGCTCAAGGAAATAAACAATACGTTCATCACTCTCATTCCGAAATCTTAGGATGTGCCTGAAATCTCGGGCTATAGACCTATAGCTTTATGCAATGTTTTGTATAAAATTATTACAAAATCATGGCAGAAAGATTAAAACCATAGTTACTAGGTTCGGCCGGATCTGTATGAAATCCGGTTCGAACCGTACTTTTTGAAGCAACCGAATAAATCTGGTTCGGTTCGGCCTTGTTTTTGCAGGGAAAAAAAAATTTCCTTTTTTGGCATATTTTTTTTTTTGGTGAAAAAATCGCAAGTGTGGAAAAAAATTTGCCATTTTTGGAAAGGGTCCGGGAAGATGTAGCAGCAAAAACTTGCATGTGCCATAACTTTCATTCTGTGGCTCCGTTTTAGGTGTCGTCTTCTCTAAAAGTATATATTTTCTCGAGCTCTACGCATTGATGGCAATATTTTTCTTATTTTCATAAAATCCATTTTTGTACCTTTTTGGACCAAGCAACTTCTTGCAATCTTTTGAAAGAATCATTATGATGATGATGATTATGGTAGATGGATGCTTTTTTGTATGATTTGTCTATATATAATGATATAAGTATACAACAATATAAATTTATAATAATATATGTATATATATTCCGAACCGGATTTTTCCGGATTTTTTCGGATTTTTTCGAGAACTCCGTATTTTCGGATTTTTTTGCCCTTCCGAATTTAATCGGATTTCCGAACCTGGTAACTATGATTAAAACCTCTTTTGCATAAGATTATTTCCCCTGAACAAGGAGTGTTTGTTCCAGGACGTCAGATTCATTATGAAATTGCTTTGGTTCAAGAAATCCTGCATTTTATGGATCTCCAAAAATCATCTAATATGTTTATTAGATTGGATTTATCCAAAGCATATGACAAAGTGCACTGGAAGTTTCTTAGTCAAGTCTTAGCTAACTTTGGTTTTTCTAATGATTGGATCAAATGGATAGAGGCGTGTTTAACTTCAGTCTCTTTCTTTGTGTTAGTAAATGGTACTCCCAATATTTTTGAAGCTTCCAGGGGAATAAGACAGGGAGATCTTTTGTCGCATTTTTTATTCATTATTTTTGCGGAATGTTTGGGAAGACTAGCGAATAGAGCTTGTCAAGTAAAAATAATACAAGGTGTGTAGCTTGCCAGATCTATAAGGCCTCTATCCCATTTGCAGTTTGTTGATGATTCTACTTTGGCTGGGAAAGCCACCCCAATGGAAGCTAAACAATTTGCTAAAATCATTCAAGTGTTTTCTTCTGCCACTGGTCAATTGATCAGTGAAACAAAATCAAGTATTAATTTTTTTCACTGCTCTATACAACATGAAGAGAAAATTCTCAAGATCTTCCATTTTAAAAATGGTTCTCTTCTTATTAAATATCTGGGAGTTCCTCTCGCTACTAAACAGAGTAAAGATTGGGAGTGTCTAATAGCAAAGATAAATAGTAAGATGCAAAAAAAGACAAATAAATGGCTATCTACAGCAGGCAGAATGACTTTGGTTAAGGTTTTCTTTCAGGTTGTCCCAGTTTATGTTTCATCTATTCTCAATATCCCTAAATCAGTTTTGAAAAAAAATGATGCTATTTGTCAGACTTTTTTGTGGAGTGAAACACAAAACCAAAAAAAATGGTCATTGGTGAATTGGGACATTCTATGCTGCCCTAAAAATGAAGGTGGATTAGGCTTTAGATCAGCAGTTAAACAAGCACAAGCTCTTGCTGGTAAACATTACTGGAGGCTGATCACATCACCAAACAAATTGTGAGTTAATATTAGAGCCAAATACATGGAAAATCATCCACCATAACATATTATTGGATTTTCCCTTCCAAGAAGAGGATCTCCAATTCTAGTCCTCAAAATGAGGGAAGGCATTATCAAAAAAAGATCTTTTCGATAGTGAATAATGGGCATGAGACTTATTGTTGGCTGGATTCATGGGATGGACAACCTCCTTGAATTAAGAAATTTCCTGATTTATATAATATTACGGCAGCAATGCATCAAAAAGGATGGACGAGAGTCGGGCATTATACTAGACAAACGTCTCTACCTTGGGAAATGGGCAGATGTTGGATACCTACTCATGAATGGCCTATTCTGTTTGAGTACCAAGATCAATTTTTTATTGAACATTTGTTGAAACACTTCCCTATTTCCTCATCTAATGAACCAGATTTAATAGGATGGGGGAATACCTCAGCTGGATAATATACTGTCCATTCAGGATATGAGGCTTTAACTAAAATCATCTCTCACCCTCTCCACACAATGCTTAAGCAGATATGGCAGCCAGCTTTATGGCCCAAGGTCAGTTTTTTTATTTGGCTCTTGGTCCATGGTAGAATTCTAAAAGAAAACAGACTTATGAAAAGATGTTTCTATGGACCATTTAGATGTACATTATGTTGGAATGATGAGGAGACTAAACATCATCTTTTCTTCCAATGTTCGTGGGTGATACCTTTATGGCAATCTCTTGCTAATATGTTTCAGATACATTACTATGGAATTCAATTTTTTGAGCAATCGATGAAAGAATGGCAAGAAGGTATACCAAAAGGACAAAATTTACTCCAAGCTCTATGGACATGCATTTCTTTGTTAATTTGTAATATATGGAAGGAAATAAATAAAAGAATTTTCCAGCAAGAGATTAAAGATAGGGGGTATGTGTGGCAAAAAACTATAATTAATATGGCAGAAAGTATCAAGCACAAGATTTCCCTTCCCTCTAGTCTTACTCCGGAAGGGGATAATATATGTAAGGTGCTTTCTTTACACTCTATAAGCTCCACTTTACTTGTCTTTACAATGACAAAGAGAGATGACAAAAAGTAAACATGTGTTCCTCCTCCTATGCAGTTTGGTAAATTGAATACGGATAGGGCCTCTAGGGGAAATCCGGGAAATGCTACAATGGGTGGCATTGGAAGAAATTGTGATGGGAAAGTTGCCTTTATGTTTGCTGAAAAACTGGAAACCACTACTAATAATATTGTTGAGGTCAGAGTTGTTTATCAGGGAATGCAAGAGGCTATTAAGTGTGGGTGGACTCAAGTGCAGGTGGAATCTGATTCCAAGATCATTGTTAGGATGTTGTCCATTCCTGAGAAACAAAGGAGCTCAAATTGGCAAATTGAGAGAGAAATAAGTAAAATCAAAGGTCTGCAGGAAAAATTTCAGACTATGCAAATCAGACATATTCCTAGACAGAGAAATCAAGTGGCAGATGCTTTGACAAATTGGGCTCTGGATAATCATGATATAAGTTGCTATGGTGATCCTCCTCTTTGGTGGCCTCAACAGCATCAGGAAGACATGAGAGCTATTATAAAATTGCATTGTCCTCAATGATTTTTGATGTGTTTATTTTCCTTTATAATGCTCAGGATTTGACTAATAGTTTCCAAGCTTGGCATAGTCGAAATTGTAAAAAATATATTTCCTTTGAAATAAATTTTTTGGCTGTTTTTTTAAATAATAATAAAGTTTTCAAAGAAAAACCAAATGATCCTAATACTGTTGCACAAGGAAGTTTGGAAAAAGTGATTTTTGGTCTAGAATCTTCAATTTTCAATTATACTAGAGTGGCGCAGCATAAGTATTTCTTGATATTGAATTGGGATCCTGAAATTCCCAGAGTAGTTCACTCAAAAGGAATTGAAGAGTTAGACCAGTCATTGCTTGAGGACAAGCAATTTTTGGGATGGGCGGATTGTCATGACCCCTTTTCAAATAAAGTATGATAAATTAATAAATAACTTAAGTGTCGAAAAAGTAAATTTATAAAAGGCACTTATGTTTTATTATTATAAAAAGTAAATTTTTGATTAAGTTTTATTATTATAAAAAGTTAGTTTTGAAAAAGCAATTCATAATGAAGGAATAGAAATGGAAAGTTTCTTTTGGAGGTTTTTCCTTGGGAAAAGCAAAAGAAAAGTTATAAAAGAGTGTTGAGGGGTCATTTGGACACATCTTTTGACTCTCATCTATTTCAAAATTGAAGGTTTGAGCTGTTGCTCCTACTTTTGCATTTGAAGACGAAAACCCCTCCTTTGCAATCTACAAATGAGGGTGAAAACCCTTTGCTGTATTCAGATTTTGAGGATGAAAACTCTCAATTTCACCTTGGTGGTTTCATACGGAGATCACACTTGAGATTATATCAGATTATCAGAGGAAAATATCACTTTTTCAAAGCTAGGGAACACTTTCCGGACACGTTTTCTACATTCCCCACTTGAGATTTGCATTTCAAGTGAAGAAATTCAGCCAGTGGAGAGACATTTGCCAAGGCTTCAAGCAAGGGATAGCTGGGGCACAATTCGCAGCCATATCTAGGGTTATCTACACCCTTTGGGATTTCAGATCAACATTTAAGGCATCATCCATGGGCAGATTTCTTCAATTCCAGGTTGCATATTCATCATTTGGCCTCTTCACGCCACCTAGGGTGTCATTTATCAGAAAATTTGTTGTAATTATACACGGGTATTTTCTTGGTTTTTGGGTGTGAAAAAATTAAATAAATAAAAATCAGATCTTCATTGGAAAATTTATTTTCTTCCATATTTCTATTCCTAGAGGATTTCTAAATGCTTTGAGCCTTTTGAGTGTTTTTACTTTGTCAGTATTTGTTGAATAAATAAAAAATTCCAGATTTCATTAATTCTGCCCGAAAGGGTTATTACAATCATAAGGGTTGGGTATAAATTCAGATAACAGGAATTTATGTTCTTTATTTAAGGGTTTTTCTTGGAATATTTTAGTTTACAATTAATTTATAGAAAAGGGTTTGCTAGAAAAATCCAAATTAATCTTATTTGCCTAGGAAAGGGACATTACAGTATCACAGGTTATCATTGGTACTCTGCGCGTAGATAGGAGACAAGGATTTCAGGGGATGTCAGGGGTTCTGGAGGTGTGGCTTGTTTGTATAGAGTTTCCATTCAGAGAAAGATATATTTGGTTGTCATAGACGAATTTTCCAAATTCATGTGGGTCCGTATTAGAGGAGTTGCCCCCCATCCCAGTGATAAGATAAGATAAATATATTAAATGTCCAACGAGTGACCACAAAAGTAGGTCAATGGAACTACGCACATACAAAGAGAAGGAAAGAGCCCAACAAAAGGACCAGAAGGTCCCCGAGAACAACCAAAAAAAGAAGGAAAAGAACGAGCAAAGAAAAGAGAGAGGCCCGAAAAAAACCTACAGAAGTCCACAAAACCCGAATAGGTGGAGGAAGAAGAGGAAGAGGAGGAAAAAGAGGAGACCCCCTCATCCAACATCTAAAGCCGACTGGAAGAATGTGCTAAAGCCTGGTATCTAAGGCTATGAAAGGTTTGGAGTGCCGATGCCCGGAGAAGGGATGCGCTCCCCGTGCACGTCTGGTGGGTCTCAAAGGCCATTTATGAGAAGAGGGCCTCAATATCGTATGTTTCTGAACGTCCCTGGTCTATGAAGTAGTGCCTCGGGTCTGGATAGATCTCGTCAAGGAATCAGGATTGGTATCCCATGTCGCTTAGTGCCCCTCCCAAGGAAGAGCACTGTAATGAAAGAAGCAATCTGCTGAGTAGTCATCTGTCTAGAAGGAGGCTGAAGGGTCTCCTCCCAAAGTCTAAGAGCTTCCTTAAGATAGAGAGCAAGGCACCTCTGATCGTAGTATCTGAAGAAGTCTATGAATGTCGGATGCTCTCTGAACAAGCAGTGGAATCTCCCTCTGATCTCATTGTAGATGGGGCACCGGAAGATGAAGTGCTCTTCCATTTCGACCTCCTGGAGGGAGCAGAGCTGGCAAATCCGCTCGAAATGGTCAATCTGATGATCACACTCAACCCGGAGCCTATGAGAGCCAACCCTGAACTAGCCCAAGGAAATGCGAAAGGCATGCATCCAATGTCGGGAAATACACTAGGGCCGAGAAATAAGACCAATACTGACATCAAGAAAATACGCAGCATAGAAGGCCATCTTCGGATGTAACCCATCATTGGGGGTTAGTCCAAGTACACTGAAATGAACTACCTTGTAGATATGATCTCCGATGATTTTGTTCAGAGTCCTGCTTGGCCGAGAAGGAGATGGGAGGGAGCGTCTAAGGAATAACTGTATGGTGGGAGGTGATCCATCTAAATCCCAATAGATTCAAGTACTCATGAGACTCCAGCATATTAACAACGAGAATCGACCAAAACAATGGCCTCAAAGGAGCAATAAGCAAGGTAAGGTATACCTGTCCCTTATCACAAAAGAGTCAGCAAGTCTCCGAATGCGGTGTAAGAGGGAAACAAGGTCAAAAATTGCTTCCAACCTAAAGGGACAAGCCCTAAAATCTACTAGGATGATATTGTGGGGAGCCATTTCCTTGCATCTGATGATACATCTGAGAAGGATCTGAACTCTCTCCACTGCGGCCTAATCAGACTCAAGTAAGGAGGGCACCCAAATCTCAGATCCATAAAGAACTGTGGGTTTAACAAGAAGGTCTGTGAGGGATATCTTGGACAGGATGTCCTAAAAGTGATGGCAGAAGCACTATCTCTCAAAGATCACCAAGGAGCCATAACCCTTATTGACCCGAGGCTGAACGGTCAGTCGCAAACTGAAGCAAGGTCCAGAAAATAGTACTCCCAAATAAGTGTAAGAGTTGGTGATCTCAAGCTCCTCTCCCCAGTAGAAGAATGAAAATCAGATGTCTTCAGGCCATTGAAGATTATAACTTTGGTTTTACCCAGGTTCACTATGTCAGTTGCTTTTGGTCACAAAAGAGAGCTAAAGCATCCAGTTGTCTTTGTAAACCTTTCTGCAGAGGAGACAAGGAGGACCACATTGTCTGCAAAAAGGAGAATATATATCAGAACTTGATGGAGAAGACAATCGTCACCCTCCTAGGATGTGATCCCTAAGAAACTCCTCCAACTCATCAATATAAATACTAAATAAGGTAGGAGACAAAGGTCAGCCCTGCTTGACCCCAATGGTACTCTTGATGAAGTCAGAGAACCCAATAGTGGTACGGAGACGGACCCAAAATCTCCTCATATAGGCACATGATGGCAGCTAAAAGAGTCTCGGAGATGGCAATCTCTCTGAGCTTTTGGAAGATAACTTCCCAGTGGAACAAAGTCAAAGGCTTTCCAAAAGTCAACAAAGCAACAGAAAGACCTTGGAAAAACGGTGGCGTGTTTCCTTGATGATGGCCCGAAGAGTGAGGATGTGGTCCATAGTCTAGTAGGTTGGTCGAAACCCCGCCTATCCTCTAGCTCTATAGTGACTCTGGTCCAGAAACTCTAAAAGCCACATGTGCAAGCATTGTTGCATATAGCTTGGCGAATGTGTGACCCACCATGATCGTTTTGTAGTTGTTGGGATCAGAGCTAGGACCCGATTTGCGAATGGGGTGAATATATGTGGTGGGACCAAGACCCCAAAAAACCTGCACAAACCACTTGGTTGAAGAGATCCACTAAATAGTTGTCCAGGACGCCAAGACCCTGCTTGAAGAGTTCTGTCTTAGAAGCCCTCCTCATCCACTGCTTTGCTACTATTCATGGCTAAAATGGAATTTTTAACATGCGTGTGGGTGAAAATGTGACAAGCAAAAGGTGGGGACATAGCCCGGATCTGGGGTTGGCCAAGGACGTTGTAAAGAGTGGAGGTATGAGCATACATGGAGTTGGGATCCATTTCCTGCGCAAGAGGTGAATGTCGGGGGAGAACGGTATGCCAAAAACGCTTAGGAGAGTGTAGAAAGGAATCACGGAGCTCACATCTCTGTCGCGAGATATGATAAGATAAGTATATTAAATGTTCAACAAACGATCACAAAGTAGTTCAATAGGACTATACCATACAATGCAATGAAGAAGCAGCAAGAGAACACAAAAAGGTCCCAGAAAGCAAGAAGAAAAGGAGAAGAAGCCCGGGCTCGAAGGGACGGGAGAATGCAGAGCAAGAGAGTGTACAAAGAAGGAGAGGGGGTGGAGGGAGGATCCTCAACACCAACCCTCTCAACTATCATCTGAAACTGGCTAGAAAAATTTGGTGATATGCTAATGTTTGGTGTCAGGAGGTGGAGGAAGCTTGGTACACATACGCCCTGCAGAAAGTCTAGCACTCTAATTAGGCTTGGTGAAAATGTGTTTCTTGTGGCGAAGGAGGTGGTGGTAAGCGGACTTGAGAGAGGGAAAGGATGGGAGAGCATGAACAAAAGCAACAGCGAAGTTGTCAGTGAAGGGTTTTACATTCCTCAACGTACCACTGGTTCATGGGACAAATTTTTTTGTTAGGGAGGGTGAGGGTGATATGGGGGGTAGAAATACGAGGCAGCCTCATGGATAATGGAAGAGAGGAGGTTGTACTTTCACATTTATGGAGAGAGAGGTGAACTGAGACTCAAGGGGAAAGAAGCTGACAAAGGTAGGAGGAAAATGTTTCAAGGTCACCCTCATCAAACTTCAGAATAGTGCGTGGAGGACAGCGGAAGGGAGGCAGGACTTGGGGGTGATCAACCTGAAGAGAAAAGGAAAGGGTCGCATGATCAGCAAGGGGGGTGGCGGAGATGGACAAGTGGTGGGTGTAAGGAACAATGTTAGGGGTAGTTAAGATATAATCCACCACGCTAGCCCCTCCACGGTGAGGTGTACAAGTGAAGAACCTGGAGTTGGGGAAACACGAAATACCATTCAAAATCAGCAGCTCATGAGACTCTTCCATCTGTAAGAGATGCCAGTTCATAGGACATCAAAGGTCCCGCAAAATCCTGTCTCTCTCTGAAGACCAATAGAGTCGGGATCCACCTCGAAAGCACAAAGCAGATCACTAGTCCTATCGTGCAAAGTGACCTGAAGGTTTTTGGTCCGCGCATTGGAGTCCCCCAAAATAAAAACCTATCCAATCACTGAAAACTGAGAAATACCTGTATAGAAGTCGAAGAAAGGATCCCCGTCTGGGCCATTATGAATGGCATAAGGAGAGGAAGTTGGGGGAAAATACCATACCACTATAAAGAAGTCTCTGAGGTGGGGTGAAGTCCATCTGATCCCGACCCAAAGGAAGAGGGAAAACTCATCTGCAGCAACCACTTAAATTTTGTTCTAGAAAGTGTCCCTTACCAAGCAAGCAAACCCGCCTGATCCCTTAACACCACTAGAACTCCTAGTCTCTTTCCTGCAAACAAAAAGCCAGTGATACCCCCTAATCTCCAGGAAAGAACGAACAGGGTCTCATGAGTCTCTGTGACAAAAGGAGGTCTGAACAACGTAGAGCATCATATAGTACACTTGGGGAAGACCAGAATAACCCATTACCATTCCAACATGCAATGGAAATGCCATTGTTCTATCGCTTCTCCTAGTGAGACCGTCAAGTCTACACAAGGAGAAGACGTGCCCCAGTCAACATACAGAATCAGCTAGTACTTGTTCCATGGGGTGCAGCCTTTGGACCTCTGAATTTGACTCCTCCTATGCATGATCTACCTAAAGGGACGAGAAAGAATTTTCCAAAATTCTTTGGAGACGGAAAGCAGAATCCAAAAGATCACTTGGCTGCATTTTTCATATCCTGTGGAGTGCTTGCAGTCGAACATGAAGATGTATTTGTCAGACTCTTCATAGAGACTCTGCATGACTTGGCTGGAGAATGGTTCTATCGGCTAGCTCCTGGTACCATAACCAACTGGGCTACTATGCGGACTGCATTCCTGAAAAGATTCAAGGCAGCCGAAGATTCCAGTACATTGATAACCCAACTGACTCAGCTGAAGGAGCCACAAGAGCACATGCGGGATTTTATTGTAAAATTCTAAAGATTACTGTACAAAATTCCGTCTTCTGCTTCTCTGAATGATGAGAATCAAAAGGTATTCTTCATCAATGCTTTACTTCCTGAAGTAAGCTATCAACTGCGAAGAGCATGTCCTGCTGACTTGGTAGCAGCTCAAAACATGGCGGTTGAAATTGAAGACGACCTCATCATGGTTTGAAAGATAAAGGGAAACACTCATCTCCATGATCAAAAGAGCTTCATGAAGATGATCATGGTCATGCATATGCAGTACTTACAAGATCACAAACTCGCCAAGCTGAGGCATTAGCAGACGAACAAAGAAGGGGCAGCCCTTTACCTTCTTCCTTAGCTCCTGGAAGTAAGCATGCGAGTTCTTCATCTCAACCACAAAAAGTGGCTCAGGTATCTGAATCTATTTCTTCTTTTGACATTATTGATCATGCCAAGAAAATTAAAGTTCAAATGTCAAAAGCCGAATACCTGAGAGCTTTTCCTGAGCAGTTAAATAGGCTAGTCAAATATGTACAATCACCAGGACAATCCAATACATCAAAAGACCTTCTGCCTAAGCCCAAAGATACTCCTCCCCAGAACAACACTGCAGTTGTTAAACCCTCATTATCTTCTGAAAGCGTAGAACCTTTCTATGTCTCCTTATTGCTTAATGGTTTCAAGTTAAGCAACTGCATTTTAGATTCAGGTGCTTCTGACAATGTCATGCCAGCTAAAGTTACAGATGCTCTCAGGCTTACCTTGACAAAGACCATAAAAAGGTGTTATTCCATGGAGAGACAAGTCCCTTTAATCAGACAAATCAAAGACCACAAGCTGTTCTGGCAGCTCTTCCTGACAAAAGATTAAAGATGACAATCTTAGTTGCAGATATTCCTATTTCTTACAGGATGTTGCTGAGCAGAAAATTCTGCAAAGAACTGGGAGGAGAAGTAAAGATGGATTGGTCCTATGCACATATTCCCATCAAAGGGCTTAACCATAAGCCAGAGCTAGAAAAGAAGTCCAGGTACATAGTTACAAAATCTGAGGATCCTAAATCTCAGATTCTTTTTCAGGAATTTGACCGTGGGGTCTATTTCTTGGGAACAGATAAAGATGTACCAAAACCAAAACTTTGACCAAAGCCAGAGCCAGCAAAGGAAGAAGAAAAATTTTGGACTCTGGAGTTTAAAGGCACATGTTGTTCTTTTGGATCAGGAGCTGCTATGCTACTAATATCTCCAGATCATGAGATATTTCCATACTCTGACAAGCTAATGTTCAAGAACACCAATAATATGGCAGAATATGAAGCCTTGCTACTAGGAATGGAGCAAGCTAAAAAGAAAGGAGTAAAACTCCTCAAAGCCCAAGGAGATGCTGAACTTCTAGTAAAGCAGGTTCGAGGGCAAAGTCAAGTCAAAAGAGATAAGCTGGAGTATTACAGAGATAAAGTGCTTTCTGCCACACTGGATTTTGCCGCCTTCTCTATCAACTTCATTCCAACCAATCAGAATTCCAAGGCAGATTCTTTGGCAGTCACGGCTGCACTATTGAATCCGGATAGACCACCGTCCATATTCAGACAAGGAAACTATAAAGGAGATGATCTACCGCCCCAAAGTCCCTAAACAAACATCTGCATCTCTGCATGTTGAAGGGAGTAAATCACCACCACGACAAATAGTCACAGAAAAAGCCGATCCATGTTATGATGACAATAGTGGAGTAAGCCAACCAAAAGGTAACAAAATCCCCAAAGGTTTAGTTTCCTTAGTGGAGACTTTTAACAAGCATGATCAGTATCTGAAGAAGAACAAAGAATATGGTGATAGTTCTTCCTCAGAAATGTAGCAAATAAATCTAGGAACGGAGAAAGTTGATGCAGACTTACCCGCCATGGAGAGAAGAAAGGATGAGCCACCGCCAGATGAAGTTGATAAAAATTTGCCCAGATTACTTGACAAGGCCAGAGAAAGGAAGTTCGAGATCGAAGACTAGGTACTCTGGTGGGACAAGAGACATGAACCGAAGGGCATGCAAGTCAAATCTGATTCACTCTGGACAGGGCCCTTCATGATCAAAAGAGCTGCAGGAATGGATACTTTCTTCTATGCCTACCAAGATGGAATTGAGTTACCACTGCCTTTCAACGGGCCGCATCTGAAGCTTTTCCGGACATAAAAAAGCAGGGTAAAACTTGTATGTATATAAATAAAACTTTGTTTGTTTTTCCTTTTCTTTTTGTTTTGTGTTGTTTGCCTGACCCCGAGCCCAATGGACAAGACACGAAACCAAAGATGTTGGGATCTCATCTTTACCCTTGTCATTCTGACAGAGGAAAAGATGTCCACAAACAGAGCCAACTGGAGTCCCTAGATTTCATCCTGAAAATTTAGGACTACCCTATATTAAAAAATTTCATACTTTTAAAATAGTGGGCCGTTTTGTGTGTTTATTGCCAGAAAGTTCTGGTATTGTGTCAAGATATTCCCAAGGAGCCATATTAATCGTTTTCGCCAAATACCCAGATGCCTAAAATTGTTATATTTTGTCGCTGGGATTTGCCTGCAAAAAAATTGTATTTAATTATTTTGAGCCCCGTTTGAGGCAATTTGTGCACCGGTTTAACTCTGTTGTGATCGTACATATCGTTATTCCCATATACCAGTAGGGTTTTAACCAAGAATGAGTCCTAGGCTTTATTTGTAACTTCTGGCAACATTTTGTGTTTTTGTGTTTTTCCCGTTTCGTTTTTTGTGAAATTTCTCTGGATAAATTCCTTTGCTGGTTTGGCCTGATTCTTGGCCTAGAGTATTTGGAGATCACATATGCACGTTGTGCCAGAAGGAATTCGCCATCGGAGGTCTAGTTCTCTGGGAAAAGACGAAGTCGTGCACCAAAAAGTCTCTTCTGGGCTGGCTACATTTTTGGAAAAAGAAGGTTTGAAGTGGATCATGGGATTTTTGGAGGCAGCAGGTAGGTGGGAATTTTGTACCTGCCTAACAGGGTACTTTTTCCCGTAGAAGCAACGTCACTTAAGTCACAATGGGAAAATTAGAGGCAGCAGGCAGGCGGGAATTTCTTACCTGCCTTGCAAGGTAAAAATTCTCATTGTGAAATAAAAGAAAAATCACTTAAGTGAATCATGAGATTTTATTACCTGCCTTGCAGGGTAAATAATCCCATTATGAAAGTCAAACGACTTAAGTGAATCATGGGATTTCCAGGGCTGCCTTGCAGGGTAAATAATCCCATTGACACCTGACTTTTAAAAATAGAAATTCTTTATTCCAAAAAGTGCGACCCACCTTGGGTGAATAATAAATGCATTAAATAAATATTTGTTAATATTTATTCACCCAATTTTGGCGCCCAAGCATTGAAGAAAAGTCAACAAAGATAAAAGGGGATATAGGAGATTGAAATTATAGACAGTTCTAAAATTAAATAAATATTATTTATTTAATGCAGCTCCTTCATGTCAAAAAGTGTGCCCCATTTGGGAGAGAAATAATACTTTTTAAAGTATTAAATGATTTAATTAATTCCTATTTTCAGTGGCTAAGGTCAAAGCACACTGTGAAGCTTAAGTGGAATGAAGGGAGGCTGATTAAATTAAATAAATTTAATTTATTTGATGACTGTCCTTAAACATGCAATTTTAGCACACCAGTTAAAGAGAAAAACATAATTTTTAATTAATTAATTGCTAGGAATAGGAGAGGCAATTATTAATTATAGAATTATGAGAGTTATATAAGCATGGGCTGCCATAAGGATGAATTAATTAATTCACAGGAAAAGAAGTGCAACCCAGAGGAAAAGTGCGCCCCATTTGAAGAGGATTTTTTCTCAAAAAAAAAGTGAAATTAATGCTAAAAGCTTCCAATTTTGGTGCACGGGTTGAAGGAAGTTGATTTGTGTCTGAATAATTGTTTACATAAGTGATACAGGTGCACAGGTGAAGTTAGTAAAATTCATGTTTTTTTTGCATGCAAATAAAATATCAAATTCGGGGCAGCGGACTTAAATTATGTAGATCTTTATGATTAAAATCCATTGTTCATGTTTCGGTTGTCATCTTTGTCTGAATTAATTGCAGGAATTCATTACAAGTTCTTTATAAGAGAAAGGGAGCTTAAATCAATGTCTAATACATTGAATATATCCTTCGAATCTGAAGAATTATTCAGATCTGCACCAGTTATGAAGAATTTCGGCAAGATAAGGAGAAAAAGAATTGTTCAGACAAAGATTGCTCCAGCCATGGCAAAGCATGATGAAAGAAAAGGATCAGCAGAATGCATAGCTTACAAATCCATATCCAGATCAAGATGTAGATGTAGATCCAGATCCAGATGTAGATGCAGATCCAGATGCAGATGCATATCCAGATGCAGATGCAGATCCAGATGCAGATCCATATCCAGATGCAGATGTAGATCTAGATCCAGATCCAGATCTCATAATTGCAAAGGCTTCATCCTCTTGTTTCGAATGCAGCCCGTGAAGAAGTCAGTGCGTGAAAAATTTCTTCCAGGATATTGTGCATGTGCTCCCAATCTTCCAGTTGAAGCCTTCATTGAATTTTCATTCACCCGGAGTGATTTCCAGAATTTTTAATTGAAACATTGCACTGATGCATGTACTGGAGAAGAATTTCAAAAGCTTCGAGGATAAGAGGGAAGACAAGGCAAAGGCAACACCCGTAAGCATGTTTCTAGATCCAGCTTGCTTCCAAATCCAATCGTTTCCAGATCCAGTATGGTGAGAATCAAGGGAAAAAGAATCTGCTGCATGCAGAATATGAAAAAGGACAAGACTACAGCTTTCCTCTTTCTTCTTCTTTCTCTTATTTCCTCTGACAAAGTAATTGAGTGATCAATTAAATTATACAACTTAAGTGATTGGTTTAAAAGCCATTACTTGAAGAAGTTAACTACTTGGAGATAGGTGGCAGACGTGCAAAATAGAAGGTTCTATTTTCAGTTGCAAATCATGCATGTCATGCAAAGAGGAATTTCAGGAGCGAGATTGCCAGTTGTTTCTTTTCCCACTTCCACATGTGTCAGTTCAACTAAAAGCTTCTGACTTGTAATTGCCCCTCTACATTCTATAAGTATTGGAAGAACCTTCGGGTTATAGATCAGAATTTGTAAGCAGCATTCTTGTGTTTCAGACTTTGCGCTGAAACCCCTGATAGCCACTTGAAGCAAAGGAATACAAAGAAGCAGATTTCCGGAGAACTTTGTGTCACGGTGCATTTTGTTTCTAGCTTTTAATCTCAGATCTTCTAATAAACTGTGTTATTTTAGATCTAGATCTGGAGTTGCCTTTGCTTATAATTATGTGTGTTGATATCTATTGGTTTCTTCTATGTGCATGCAATCAACTCTGTTATCTATTGATTGGGTTGCACATCTTCCCTATTTCTTCCATGTGTGTTATTATTTCCTTCTATAAATATTTCCTTTCTTAAACAGCTGCTTACTTGCTGCAAAACTATACAGCTATGGTTCATGAGCTGAATAGTTAAAGTAAAACCCCCATATAGATACTAGCATATTTTTATTGACAAATCTGACACGGGAGCCTCGCCGGTAAATGAGGGAGATTTATCTCATGACTGCCTAGGTTTTCAGCTATGCAGGAATCTAGCCAACATATAGACTTGTTCATCTCCTATTATTTAGGAGGCCTATAACTACTCAAATAACAACTATATTAGTTGTTATAACACACTAACCTATTTACGTAATAGTTTATAACCACTCACTAAAAATATAACAAATTCCTAATCTATAGTGAATTATTACTCGTATAATTATTCACTTTATGATATTATACTGACTACCCACATAATAACACCCCATACAAATATATTTACACATTAATGTGAGCACTAGACCATGATATTCCTAACATCTTCTAGGTCAGAATTGTTCTCAAAGAGAAAGCTTCTAAAGAATGTGTGGCTCTGTTTGGTTCTGTTGTTTTCAATTTTCTGTCAGTGTGTTTGTTTTTTGTTTTCTATTGTAAGCCTTAAGAGGGGATATTAGAATATAAGGCTTATAGTTTATTATTAAGACGCTATTAGTTATGTATTAACTAAAGATTGGTTGTAACTTCTCAACTTTTTTGTAACTATCTCTTTCATGATAAAATGATGGACACACAATCTACGATGCACGGTTTCCACTTTCTATTCATTCCTTTTTGTTCGCGTCGTCTAACAAAAAGCCTAGAAAATTCAATTACACCCCTAAATTAGTGTTCTAAAATATATAGGCAGCTCTGATCCAAATTGGATAATGAAAACTAGTAAACATTAGCTAACTGAGCCATTGTTGTCAAATACTAGTTACATTGACTCAGTATGTAAATTTTGATACCCATTTACCCAAGAAGGCGTAACTGCAAAACTTTGTAGAAAGACTCCAGGACTAGACACAGGAATAATGGTTCAGGGGTGATCCAGCCACCTAGGGGTCAGTAGTAGTTGTGGACAAAGGAACAAGTAGCAGGTTCAACTAGGGCTGAACTTGTCGGACATGTTTGACCAGGGTTGAAACAGTAATGTATGGTACAAGTCACATGATGAGTTTGACTGAAGCTGCAACTGTCACATTGCAACAAATTAGTAGATTTCCACAACATTCCAAGAAGCTGAAAAGTTTGGAATTCTGTGTTTTCTGTGTTTTCAAAGGCCTAATCCCTTTGAGCTCGTCTGTTGATTCATTTTCTGATATTTGTATATAAATACACCTCTCGGGGATCTTGTAAAGACATCTTATGATCTTATGCTCTTAGTTTGAATTCTAACATTCCAGCGCAGAAGTAGGAGTGTTAGATCACGTTCCAAGGCATGAGAGCACTTTTGTTCAAATGTTGGTGTTCTTGGGGTTTTGGATTGGCAATTGGATTGTAGAAGTGCGAGATTGTGGCAAGAAAAGGCTTAGACCTTACTCTTTCTAGATTTTCTTCCTGAATTGGGTTCTCCAGGGTGTTCCTTGTATTATGAGCTTTGTTTTTCCCCAAATTTTCAGTTTATATCTTTGTTTCTTTCATTCATACAACTATCTACAGTTATTTTCAGCACTTGAAGCAACTTAAGGCTTGCACGGTTTACTGTTTTCTTGATCAAAGTACTTGAGGACAGAAAGCGTAAATAACTAATAAAAATTTTCTTATGATAAGATTCGTGTTGATGAGTTAGCCATGGAATATCTATACTAATTGTAAATCAAATTGGCATTAGAGAAAGGTTGTGTTCCTTCTTGTGTGGCTTTGCGTGGCCTTTTGCAAATTTTTGCCCATCAGTAGAACAGCTAGTGTAAGAACAGAAGGTACATCTGTTCCCCTGCAGTACAAGATCTCCACAAAAACGAGGATTAGAGAGGTGAAAGCATGACTCATGAAATGGAAGCTCAGGATGAAGCAGCAAGATTCAACAAGTGGGAGGAAAATGTTGCAAGCATTCTCAATCCATTGGGAAGTTTGATAAGTTAAAGAAACTTAAGGATGCTCTCATGGGGAAAATAGGAGCTTCCGTGGAGAATCCAAAATCAAATGAAGATTTCAAGTCTCATGCTCAAGCAGAGGAGTAGCCCCATGCTAACCAAGCAACTCCAAACCAACCTCCAACTTCAAAGTAGAGGCCATGACAAAGATTCAGCCCAATGAATGCGAAGTCGATACGGAAAAACTTGATCATTGCTTAGGCCAACTTGAGGTACATTTCATTTTACATCAGAATAATGAAGGGCAAAAGAAATGCAAGTTTGAAATCAGCTAGTCACACTCGCTCCTGGTTTAGGAGCTATGTCATTATTTGGCTGTTAAAATTTTACCACCAATTTCTAAATGAGATGAATTCAAAAAATTTATTAAGATGCTAGTTTATACTATTTTTTATGATCTGCTAGGATCTGCCAGTTGTGTAGCCTCCAGGAGACCGAGACGGAAACACACTTTATCTTTCGGTGCCCCATTTACTATGAGATCAGAGGGAGGTTTCACTGCTTATTTAGGAGGACACAGGATCTTTCTGACTTCTTCAGGTTTGAGGATCAAAGGTGTCTGGCTCTTTATTTACAGGAGGCTTTGAAGCTCCGTGAGCACACTCTTCAGCCGTTTCCTAGACCGGATTCTACCCAACGGATCACTTCTTTCTTCACAGTATTACCGGCAAAGAGAGGCATTAAGCACCCTGGTGAGACCGTCCCCACTTCTTCCTCTAGATTGGTTCGGCCCAGGGAAACCATTCATGGTTCCCCGAGTCATCACAGGCATGCCCATACTTGGACTGACCTCATGAGACAAACGAGATACACCAGACATCAGAGGGATAATATTGTTTCCAGACAGCAACATGATAGGTAGACTCTCTCTTCAGATGGTCAGCATTCTATTCTCAACTTCTTCCAGTCGACCTCGGATGTTAGGACAGTTGGTTCTTCCATTCTCTGATGGGCTTTCCTTTTTTCTTCTCCTGTGTCGTATTTCCCCCTTTCTTCCTCTCGCTTGTTTTCCCACCCCCATTTTGGGTGCATGTGGTTTCTTCTTCCTGTCGGCCACCTCTTCTCGCTTTTTTTTTCATCTTTCTCGGGAACTCTTTGGTTTTCCGCCTTGTATCAATGCTCATTTTCTGCAGTCCCTTTGACCTACTTTTGTGGTCATTTGTTGGACATCAATATATTTATCTTATCTCATTTTATCTTATCTATATGTCAAAAAATAGTGGAAATCATACTCCTTGCAAGATGATGATAATGATTTTGTAACTATTAATACGAAACCCCCAAAAACATGGGACAGTTTTGTAGAGGCTATCACAAAGGAATATTATCCAATGAAGAATTGTGAGGACCAATTCAAGAGACTGCACCAATTGTGTTAGGGTCGCAATTAGACAATACAAGACTACACTAATAGTTTCATACCCTGTCAGTAAAGATGGGTAGACAGGACACCAAGAAGCATTGAATTCTCAAATACTGTAGTGGGTTACGATATTACATCCAAGAAGAAATGGACTTTGCATACATTGTACGTACCCAAAAATGTAGGTACTGTACTGCCGGAAAGAGGTTACGGAAATCCCAATGATGATTCAAGTCTCTTCACAAGGTGTTCGGAATCTAGAAAAAACTCGCCAGGTGTATGTTTGCATCCCAAATGCTTTATCCAAGCTCCATGTGCTTCGTTCTGTCCTCTGCCCCCTTTTTCTTTGCACTTTGGTCTTAAGTGACAGGACCGCCGCCCTGCCTGGGCAGCAATCCGGTGACCGCCGCCCAGGACAGGGCAGCGGTCCTGTAACTGCCGCCCTGTGCAGGGCGGCGGTCCTGTGCACGTTTTCCAGAATGCTCCGACGAATGCGTCAAACGTAAAAATTCAACTTTCAACCACATTCTTCAACCACTTTGGCTTGCATTTATGTTTTGGCCGCCCAGTAAATAGTGTTTTCCCTTTGTTTATAGTAAAAGAGATCAATTGGGAGTTACCCTCTAGTAAATGCAATTGCTATAAATAGCCAGCTTGTTTTCAAACAAATGGCCCCTCTCCTTCTCTGTTTAATTATTCAGTTTGTTTGAAGTTCTTGCTTAGAGTTCCAATAGTTTCATATTTTGCATCAGTTATCAGCCTTCCCTTGCTGTTTAGAGATCATTTGATCTTCTTGTTTCCATCTTACTTCATTGTTGTTCCATACAATCAGTTTAGCATAGGATAGTTTCATTTTAAATTAGAATCCATCTTAGAGTTGCAGGTTTTGTTTGTCACAAAAGATAGTTTCTAGAATTCTCAGCGTATTTGTGTTGTATTCCCGCAATAAATCCAGCTAGGAATTGCATAGTCAAGCTCTATTCACTTGCACTATCCCTCTCTTACTTGCATTGTATTCAGTCTATATCCAAAGCTGCCATTGTTCGAGTATCTTCTTCTGTTGATGCTATCATATACATGATTTTCTGGATTCACGAGAACACAAAGGAACGAGGAGATCACACTTAGGGGACAAAGTCACACACAACCGGATTTACCACTATTCTGTAAACTCTAGGTTTGAGTTGTCAATGTTCTAGTTACAATATATCAAATAGAGTAATAAATTATTTCATTTCTTAAACAGTTGCTTACTTGCTACAGCACTGTACAGCTATGGTTCTTGAGTTGAACAGTTAAAGTAAAACCCCATATAGATACTAGCATATTTTAATTGACAAATCTGACACGGGAATCTCACCGGTAAATGAGGGAGATTTATCTCATGACTGCCTAGGTTTTCAGCTATGCAGAAAATCTAGCCAACACTTCCCTCGCGCTTCCTCCTCATATGCTATCCAAATTGGCCCTGATGGTAATCCTTTTATTGACTTGTATGCTAGTATTACTCAGTATTCAGTGATTGGTGAAGTCATCCTTCTAGGTGACTTTCATTCCCAGAACAGAGCTCTTTAGGTTTCTCTCCATGACCGCTCAGAGGATGTTTTATGCACCCAGGCACTAGATCCAAAGTTAGTGGGGTTTCATAGGACATCAGATGATGATTCAAGGCCCTCCACCACATATGGCCGACAGCTTCTCTAGTTAGGTGAATCTCATGGGTTGTTGATCCTCAACGGACTCTCCTGTTTCCCTAACTCCCACTTATTCACTTGTCGGCCTCATGGTGGGGGTGCGAGTGTGGTGGATTATGTCCTTTCTAGCTAGAAACTCTTATCGCTCGTCTGTAATTTCTCTATTTCCCCCATGCCCCTTAAGGACCGTGCTCTTCTTTCATTCTCTCTCTGAGTTGACATCACCCCTTCTGTCACTATTCCCCTTCATGGCCTTCCTCGTTCACTTTCTAATTTGACAAAGGAGACCCTGATACCTTTACCTTCCACATCCGTCGGTATCTCACATGTGAGTCCCAGTTCTTTTCTTTAGATTGTGTTGTTACCAAGTACACCTATCTCTCTTCCATCATTTGGGAAGTTGCCCCCAAGTCTTTTCCTAGCACCGCCAAATCTACCTCCGCTTCCCATCAACTCTTTATTACCATATCTTGTCCCATGAACAAATGGTACGATGACAAGTGCAAGTCCATTCACTGCCAACTTCGACACGCCTTCATCCATGCCCTTCCCTCTTATCCCACCCTGAAAGCTTCTAATGTCCCCAAATGGACAATTTTTACCCTCAGATGGATTTTAGGCAAAATCCCAATCCAAAGAACAATTTCTAAATAATTTATAAAATATTTCAATGCAGATTTGAATTTTATACATGCATGGCGACTTGCATAGGAGATGAAAACCCAAAACATAAAAGGAAAAACCACTGAATCTTTAATGGAATCAACTCAAAAAAATTTATAAAGATGGAATTAAGAGAGAAATACCATATTTGACTTCAAAATAGGATGGAATTATTTTATTAAATTTCTGCAGACATCTGCCCTCAGACACAACTGAAAATAGCACTTCTTCAACACCAAAAATTCTGAAAAATAGCTGATCTGATTTATAAAAATCAGGAATATAAACAGCGATCAAAATCTGGTCCTAAGCAGCTTTGGAACCCTACAAACCAGTTCTCCAAGTGGGTCGCTCCTCCTAGAAAAGGGATGGAAACAAAAGAAGGACATGGCCACAACTTCCCTCTTCAAACCCTTATGAAATTCTGTAACTTCAACCTCAAATATTCTGGAAAACTACTGGAAAATAAGCTAGGAAAATCAGCTAACTCCTGGATATGCAATGGAAACCCCTGTGTGGAGAATCCTTTCAACTAGAAGAAGGGTTTTCGTCCTTCTACTAGATCCCTTGGAGGGTTTTCATCCTCAAGAGATTATTTCTAAAGGTTTTCGTCCTTCAAAATATTTTTGTAAAAGCTCAAAGGCTCAGACAAAATTCAGATTTATATAAAATAGAAAAGCATGCCTTCAACAAGCAAGTAGACTTGTTTTTATAGATGTAATGGGCCAAATAGCCTCCCCAACTTCTAATTAGATTTCACCCCTTCCATTTAATGTTTTTTTCCACCTTTTCCATCCTCCAAAGGGGTCGCATTTTCTCCTAGGGGAGAATAATAACATAAAGTGATATTTCCTTTTTTTCTTATTTTACTTTATCACTTTATTTTTTTCTTTTTCTTTTTCTTTTTGACTTTATCATTAATAAATTAATATAAAGTGCTTATAATGTTATTTTATATTGCACTTTTGTAATTAATTTAATATGATAAGTTTCCCTTTCTAACACCCTTTAGCCATCGGGAAACAGAATTGGGCTAAAGGTCTTCGACCGAGAAGGGGATATTACAAGATCCTGTCCCATGAATAAATGGTACGATGACGAGTGCAAGTCCTTTTACTTCCAACTTCGACACGCCTTCATCCATGCCCTTCCCTCTTATCCCACCTTGTAAGCCTCCTACCGTTGTCTCCTTTACCGTAAGAAATGCCTCTTTATTTCTCAAAGGAGACGGATCTTATGTGCTTCCCTCCGACACTCTCCCAAACATTTTTGGCGCACCATCCTTCCTCTCCACTCTCTTCTTTTAGAGCTTAATCCCGAATCCATGTTCTCACACACTTCAACTCTCTATGATATTCCTGAGAAACCACATATCCAGGTTGATTCTCCCCCCTCTTTTTGTCACTTATTCACATACAATAACATCAAAGAGGGGGTTAGAGTAATGAAATCAAATTTGTAATCAGATTAGAGAGTAGCTGGAAGTGACTGTTGAAACCCTCATAAACCTGCAATTTATTTCCCATTAGGGCAATGACCCAGTTGGGGAAGTCAAACCCCTCAAAGGTGGGTCAAACCTTGTCAAAACACTCTGGTTCTTATGCCAATGTAATGTCCCCTTTTCCAAGCTAGTCACTATGGAAGACCTTATGCTTGTTCCTCCTCCTATGGGCATCAAGGAAGGAGCAAAGAAGGGGAACTTTCCATGGTTGTAAGTGATGTACCTTCATGATTAATTATTTAATTTACTAATCATAGCATTGGAATGGTTCAACGAGGGGAAAGAAGACTTAGCAAGGAGAATTTTTATTTCTTAATTATGAGGTCGTTCTTCTTAAGTGATGATTAAAAAGTGCATTAAGAGGTCGGCCATGAAGTTGGAGCTTCTAATTCATCATTGGCGCCAAATGAGGGGTACTTAAGGAAGTTCGAATGGAGAGGAGCATCATCTTTCATCTAATTTGACATTTACTTGGAGTGGAGCTAGTGTATCTTTTCTTCTTGCCATTTAAGGAAGAAAATCCTTCCTTGGTCACCTATTGAGGACGAAACCCTTTAATAGGATCACAATTAGGGACGGAAACCCTCATTTTTGCATTGGGGGCTTCATACGGAGGTCACAAATAATCTTTAAGGAGGATTTCATATTCATTTCTTCCCTTTTAACCCAAGGCGACTTGCTTGCGTGAATGGTTTGATATCATCTAGGGCACTTTTGGACAATTTGAGTTGATATTATTGTTTAATATATTTAATAAGGATGGAATCTATTGTCACATGGATTGCGCACCCGCTGAATCGTTAGATGATCCAGTGCAATATGGGAACATTCCCAAGGAGTGGGACCTTGGCTCCTTAGAATGAACCTCCAGAGAAGGCCGACTTCCTTCTAAACTACGTGCATCTGATGGAAGATCAGGCTGCAAAACCTATGACATTGAAAACAAACTACACTATCCAATTTTTTGGAGGAAAAGGGAAAGAGGAAACTAAGAATAATTAAAACTGGTGATACACTGATAGTTTAAGGAACAAAAGATCAGCTTCTACAAGCACAAAATATTTAGCAAAAAGATAATCACTTGCACAACTTTATACCTTTTTCCTTAACAAAATACCTTTAATGAAGATAAAACTTAACAATAACAAAAGGGATTTACTTTATTCCACAACTGTAACAAATAAGTCGTATTAATCACAACTTGCAATTTGCTAAAGAGTAGATAACCTAATGTGGAGGTACAATGGATCAATAAATACTAGGAAAGAAACATTCACGATTATAGAATGAACCAATGAAATACACAACACACCAAAGTAAAAGAAGGTTAAATATCAGTTGTTTATAATATTGACGTTTTATCCTGTATACATGTTTAACTGCATCAATTCCCCTTACTGACTATTTGGTTGAGTGACAAACTCTTAGCTTTCTAGAATTTGGTTGTATCTTGATGAATTTCCCTTCCATTTTTTTATCTGTTGTTGCAGACTCACATCACCCCTGGATGCAGATCAGGCTTCTAGGTTGATCACTCTAGCATCCAGTGTGATTGCACAACATGGAAACCTCTCTCCAAGTGTGGGGACTTGTGAAACTGAGAGAGGAATCTCCAGATTAGAGGCTGGTTCCTCAAACTCCTCTGATTTAGATCTAATGCTTGCACAACTACAGAGGTTCAGATCCTAATCCTACTCTAACTTGCAAGGAGACAGGGGTAGAAGTGCAAGAAATTGAAACTAACTAAAGATGGTGATGCACCAAAAGGAGTGGTGAAACATTTCTGTCAAGCAAATAGACACAGACCAAAGTTTGCAACATAAAACATACACAGACTGATAAGGTATAATTTAGGATCTGAAATGAAGCAAATAATACAAACAAAGGACTGAAACCCATTCACAAAGCTTGCATTATCATTTCAGTGTCAAAATCACTGCATTACAACCTCAGAGAGGTAAAAAAAACTGTTACAATATTTGGAGAGGTCTGATCCTTGCATCAATCACTTGCTGGAGGTGAAAGAAGAAGTCTGCTATGCCAAAAATGTTCCCCCTTTTAGAAATGAGCCAAATCTGGCTTTTACAGTGCAAGGGTCGAGCCCAGGGGACAGAAAACATACAAAAACATGAGAGCCCATCCCTCCTCGACTACAGATGCATTAAAACAGCATGGGGGACCTTACAAACCCATACCCTGTCACTTTGACTGAATTACAGGAGAATGCGACCCATTCTGCATTAAATCTGGTCGCTGAAATGTCACTTCTGGCCATGAACACGCATCAGAGCCATTTCTCAATTTTCTCTCTCCAGACTACACCAAAATTCAAGATTAACCCCAGAATCACGTAGATAATTTCATAAGCTTTCCGTTGATATAAAGAACGTGCAAATCTGAGCTCTGGATCGAAAGATATGTCGATCTGAAGATTTAGGGCACAAAACAGGTGAAAACGTGTTTTGAAAATCTTTCCCGCGCTCTGCCACCTGGATGACACGTGTCAAGCGCTGATTGGATGCATAATTCTCTCTCCTTCCCTGCTTCATTGGACACATGTCCTCTTTTTATTGGCTTGGGTCAGTGCTTGAAACCTCACCCTTTGACTTTTGGACTTTCTCCCTTGTGACACGTGTCGTGATTTGATTGGTCCGCGGGTCTGCCGGCTTTTCGCGCCCTTCGCGTCCCTCTGTCCCGGATGTCCCAAACTGTTTGGGACAAAAACTCCCAATCCACCCGAAATGGGCTTCCTTGTCCCTCATTCGGCCGATGACACGTGGCGTTGCTTGATTGGCTTTCGGCTCCTTCGGCTATCCGCGTCCCACGCGTCCCTTTGTCCCAACTGTCCCAGTGCTGAAGTTCCCCGTTTCGGCCGAACCGGCCGGTTCGCGTCCTTCGCGTACATTTGTTCCAACTATCCCAGACTGTTTGGGACAAATTCTTCTGAACCGCCCGAAATGGGCTTCCTTTTCTCTCGGCCGCTTCACCTTTTCGCGTCCTTCCTCGCGTCCTCTTAGTACGAAAGTTCTCCTTTTCGGCCGAACCAGACGGTCGGCCCAGATGTCCCAACTACTTAGTCGATTTTCTTCTCCTTCGGCCGAACCGGCTTTCGCGTCCTGCGCGTCCCCCAAATGTCCCAGTTAGTCGTTTTCTTCCTTTGGCTTTCCGCGTCCCACGGCCCGACCCCGGATGTTCCTTTCCTTGCAGGCCTGGCGGCCTTTCGGCCGATTCGCGCCTCGACGTCCCAACATGTCCCGACTGTTGCGAGGACTAGGACTTAGCCAATTTTCACAATTTTTCCTGGCCCAAGCTTGTTTTTGCAGCTTTTTCACCTTTTCTCAGAACTTGCTCTTTTCCTCCTGGACAGGAGAGTTAGAAAAAATTCTGAGGGGACCCTAGAAACATGATTTTTGCCCTGAATCCATCCATTTTCCTGGGACTTGAGAATTCTGATGTATGTTATCAAATCAACCCTGGGGGTGAATTTGGATAACAATTTGGCGACTCAGCGGGGTTACCTGCCTGCTAGGTAGAAGATAGCAGTTGCCTGAAGCAATCCATTGGGCATGGAGTCATAAAATATTCTGTTTAGAACCCTAACTGACTCAGAATGTGCAAGGAGGAAGATGGAATGTCACCTGATGAAAGCAAGGACTGCTAAACATCTCCATGGACAGCAAGCTGTGCCAAAGCACTTAGGGAAAACAAAACTAACCTACAGCAAAACAATGTGCACAAGCACTTGGAGGAAAGAAAATCTAATCTAATATTTACAGAGGTAGTGAACTTCCCTCTAGAAGCAACGCTTGAGATAGATTCCATTGACTGGAATCTGCAGTTCTTCACCATCCAATGAGGCCAATTGGAAAGCATTGTTGTTCTTGCACTTTGTGACCATGTATGGGCCACTCCAAATGGCATCAAATTTTGAATGCCTTCCCGGTTTTGCTCTGTCCACATCCCATTTCAACACTAGATCTCCAACTTGAAAAGATCTATCCTTGGCCTTTCTATCAAAGGTCTTCTTGATCAAAGCTTGATCCTTTTCCATTGCTTGGGATGCCTGATTTCTGATCTCTTGCAGCTCCATCAACTCTGCATACCTCACCTCCATGGGCTCAAATTCAAGCAACTCCAGCTGCTTCATGAGTTCCAATGTTGGCAACTCAAGTGACATGGGCAAGATTGCCTCTCTTCCATAGACAAGCCTGAATGGAGAGTTACCTGTGGATCTTTTGGGAGTTATCCTATCAGCCCATAAGGCTGATTTCAGTTTGGTATGCCAAGACCTCTGATTCTCATCAAGAGTCCTCCTAATGATCCTCAACAAGTTCTTGTTTGTAGACTCGGCCTGGCCATTACCCTGAGGGTAATAGTTCGATGAAGTGCTTAGGTAAATACCGTTCTTGACAGCCCACTCAGTCACCCTAGATCCAATGAATGCCAATGCATTATCAGAGATTATTGTAGCAGGTACACCAAATCTGGTTGTTATCCCCTCATAAAAGTCTAAGATGCTAGACTCATTTGCCTCTTTGAGTGCTACTGCTTCTGTCCATTTGGTGAAGTAGTCTGTGGCTGTCAAAATCCATTTGTGCCCTTGGCTTGAATTGGGATTAATGACTCCAATGAAGTCCAAACCCCATTGCATGAATGGCTGGTCAACTGAGATTGGATGCAATGGAAGGGCAGAAAACTTCTCTTTTCCTGTGAAGAATGCACAATTCTTACACCTCTTGATCCATGCATAACAATCACTGAATATTTTAGGCCAATAATAACCAGCCTTCATGATTTTTAGAGCTGTCACTCTTGGTGCAAAATGGCCACCAGCTGGTCCATCATGGAACTCTTCTAATACCCTTTGAATCTGACCTGTGCTAATGCATCTCAGCAGCACTCCATTTACATCTTTCTTGAACAAAACTCCATCAACAATGGCATACGGGACAGCCTGCAATCTGAAGTGTCTCCTTTGGGTCTTGTTCATCTCTGGAGGGCATAGGCCTGTGCCTAGGAAGTGCATAATACCTTGGGTCCAGCAAGGAGTGGGGGCAGCATTGTCTTCTTCTTGATTGCCACTTGGCTCATGGCTGTCCTGGACTGTCAAAACAGTTTCTTCTTTGTTGCATACTTCTTTTTGCTTCCCCAAAACCAGCTGCTCACACAATCCTTTCCCTCTTACCAGCTTGGTGATCTTGATCTCAATGTCATATTCCATGACACGGGTGATCCAACCTGCCCTTTTCTCATTCAAATCCTTGTTGAGGAGGAAGTCCTTAACTCCAGCATGTGAGACCAGCAACTGGACCTTGTTGTTTGAGATTAAATGCTTGAATTTCTTCAAGCTTCTGATTACTGCAAGCACATGCTTCTCAATAAAAGAGTACCTCACCTCATAGTCATCTAGGCTCTGGCTGAAGAAGGCAACCGGCTGCTCATCATTATCTTTGTTCTGCTGTACTAGAATGGCAGAAATAGTGTCATCACCTCCAAATGCATAGAGGATGAAATCCTTGGAGAAGTCTGGGTTGATGAGAGTTGGTGCTTGAGAGATAGCTTCTTTGATTGCTTCAAAACTCTCCTTGCCTTCTGCTGTCCACTTAAAAGCCATGCTCTTCTTTAACATTTTGGTGATGGGCTTGACAAGGGCTGCAAAATCTGGGACAAACCTGCGGACAAAATTGATCCTTCCCAAGAAGCTTTGAAGAGCCTTGTTGTGACTTGGCAATGGTAATGCTCTTATGGCTTCAACCCTCTCTGGATCAATTGCAGTCCCTCTTTCGAGACAATATGGCCTAGAAGTTTCCCCTCATGAGCCAGGAATATGCATTTTTTGGGATTCAATGATACCCCAAATCTTCTACACCTCTGAAATACCTGCCTCAGATGAAAAAGGTGATCCACTGCATTTTTGGAGAATACAGTGATGTCATCAAGATATATCAAAACTATTTTATTGATCAACCCCTTGAATGCCATATCCATTGCCCTTTGGAAAGTGGCTCCAGCATTTGATAGGCCAAATGGCATCTTCTTGTAGGCATATGTTCCCCATTTGGTTGTGAAGGCTGTCTTGAACTGATCTTCCTCCCTCACCATAATCTGATTGTAGCCTGAGTAGCCATCAAGTAGTGAAAACCTTTCTGAACCAGCTACAACCTGCAATATTTGCTCCATGGAAGGGAGTGGATAATGATCCTTGAGAGAGGCTCTATTCAAATCTCTGAAGTCGACACACAACCTGATCTCTCCATTCTTCTTTCTGACTGGGACTAAGTTGGCGACCCAACTTGAGTGTTTGATGGGGAAGATGATACTGGCCTCAATAAGCTTGCTTAACTCTTTTCTCATGAGAGGTTCAATATGGGGATTCACTGGCCTTTGCTTTTGCCTGACAGGCTTGGATTCCGGATCCAGCTCAATAGTATGTTGTGCCAACTTTGGGTTGAAACCTCTTAGATCTTTGTAAGTCCAAGCAAAGACATCTGGGAACTCTTGACAAAGCTGAACAAAATCAGATTTCTCTTGTGAGGTACTTACTTTGCCAATCTGCAATGTTTTGCCTTCTTCCACTAAAATAGGCTCTGAATCTTCACCCTTTACTTGAATGTTCGCTTTCTCCTTCCGGAACTGATCATTCGGGTTGAAGATTGACTCCAAGGTTATGAGGCCTTTTGGTAATTTGTTAGTTCTCAGCTGCACCACTTGGTCACCATACTGCTGATGCAGCTTGTCTTGATTCCTGGCGGAGAACTCAGCTTCTTCTTGTAGGAAATTAACAATTTGCTGATCATTCTCGAAGACTTGCCAACTTGTATTGTTATCCGGAACAGCTGGTCTCACAACCAATTTGATATGAGGCTGAGATTTTTCACTTTTGATACTTTCTACAACATCAAATGCAGCCCCAATTGCTGCTAGTCTGTCAGCGGCTTCATTCTTTTTTCTTGGGATGGAATTGATGCTAAAAGCTTCAAGATCTTCAATAAGATCCCATACCCGATTTTTGTAGTTCTTCAACAGATCATTTTTGGCAGCATTTTTTCCTTTGACTTGGTTTACAATCAGCTCACTATCACCAAATACTTGTAAATTCTTGATGCCTTTCTTCATTGCCCAGTGCAGTCCATGAATTAAGGCTTCATACTCAGCCGTGTTGTTTGAACAGGAAAACTGGAAACGGAAGGCTGAGTAATACCTTATACCTTGTGGTGAAATGAGCATAGCTCCTCCTCCTGCACCTTGTCTACTCCTTGACCCATCAAAGAACAATTGCCATACTTCATTCTTGTCTTTATGATCTGGCTTGGTGATGCTGGGGAGAGGTTGATTCTCTTCATGTAAACAATAAACTCCTAGCGCAGATTCTTCTACTTCTTGATAGGGATCAAAAGCATGTATCTTGTTTGCCCATTCATCAAGAGTTAGATCCGGGATGCTTCCAATCTTGGTGTCAGCCTCATCAGTGCTAGGGTGATCTTCTTGATCAAATGCTGAGCAATTGGCATTAATCTGACTTGGAGTGTAAGGCTCAATATGGAAGTTTGCAATAGGTTCGGATCTGATTGTGGCCTTAGTTCCATATCTTGTTCTGAATAGCATGTGTGACCAATCAGCAGACAAATACCCCCCAATCTTGGCTGTGAAGTCCCTTGACAAGCAAAGGGCAAAGAGTGGTGGAAGGTCTATGATTGATACATCTTGTAAAACAACAACATTTGGACATGCATGCAAGGTAAGACTCAAGTTTCTAATCACTCCAACTGTTGCTATTGCTGTCCCATCTAGCTGCACTACCCCTTTAGATGTTATTTCATACTGGAGCCCTAGCTGATCAGCTATCTGTTTAGGCATTACTGAGCTACTTGCCCCGGAGTCTATCATGCAATTATGTACTAGCTGATTTCCAATGATTAATGAAACATAGAAAGGAGGGGGCTTCAACATTTTACCTTGTTGTCCTCCATGACTTCCTTCAGGCTGGGCAGCATTTGTAAGCACTTTGTCTTGCATCTGAACCTGCTGATTTGAAGTTGGCCAGTCCTTCATGGCAGCTTGCAGCAGATCTCTTTGTCCTGGGATAGATAGGGATTCCCACATTGATATGTTGACGTTTGTCTTCTTCATCTGTTTAATGATACTGAATGGGGATGAAGTATCCTTTTGTTTTCCCTTGGTTTGCACATTCACCCCTTGCACGTGGGCAGCAACAGCTGGCATTTGAGTTGGCCTAGGAGCTGTTCTTGGCTGCCCTTGTGCATTTGAAACTAGACTTTGCTTGCCAATCATTTGTGGAGTCCGTGGAAGGTTGTGGATTGGCTGGGGCTAATGGCTGTTCTTCACCCAAATTTCTCCTCTTTGACCTTGTGTTGGCTGCAACACCTTGAGAAACTGCTTGATTCATGCCACAGAAATCTTCTGCTTGCCAGTTCACCAATGTGGTGTCATTTGGGGCTGATTGCTGTTGGAATGTTTCTTGTTGTTGGTTGTTTCCTTGACTGCCCTCACCCTCCACACCAGTAGTTGTCACCATCAATGCTTGATTGAGAGCACCATTGAAACACATGGATTGGTTATGAGGCTCGTTGCATGGAAAACACCAATCATATTCCTGAGCAATGTTGTTCTGTGTTGGCACTAATGCCTTAGAGGCAGATATGGCATTTGGATTATAGGGCTGGAATGGTCTATTGGCAGGAGGCCTTGTTTGATTCATATTTGCAGCTGGATTAGGTGGTCTTTGTGGTTGGTATGGCTGCCTATTAGGCTGAGCTTGGGGTTGATAAGAAGGTCTGAAACCTTGGGCTTGTTGCCTCTTGAGAGTAACTAGCTCATTGCCTAGGTTTTGCAATTGCTTCATGACCTCTTGGAGCTCATTTGGGGCACTTGGAGATGAAGTGGAAGCTTCATTTGAACTCTGATTTCTAGGAGTGGGAAAGGAGCCAAAGTAGGTGCTTGACTAGTGCTTGGATTCTCTAAACTTGGAAACAATGGCATGGGAGGTCTAGGGGCAAGTTTGCCAGCTTGGATTAAACAATTTTCAGCTCTAATGGCAATGCTATAAGCCATAGGGATAGGTTGTGCCTCCCATAGACTGAATCAACATAGAAATATCAGAATTTAAAGCTTTGAGATAGTATAGAAAAGCACCTTCTGCTGTTGGCCTGACTGCCACTGGAATCCTCTCCCAAGTCCTTTGAAATCTGAAGTTGAAATCGGTCAGCTGCTCATTGGGGGCTCTCTTGATAGTTGTCAGCTGCTCCAAAAGAGACAAGTTGTCTCCCTTCTCTCCAAATTGCTCATGAAGTGCAATACACAGCTGATTCCAGTTTGTGATAGAACCAGCTCCAAGGCTCCTAAACCATTGCAATGCTTTACCCTTGAATGAAGATGCCAGTAACTTGACAGCCACTTGCATTTCATTGATTTCATGGATTGCACAAAGGTTAGCAATATCTTTAACATGATCACCTGGAGTAGTCTGATTTTCTCCAGTGAAGTAGGGAATGTTCTTCAAGGCTGCAATAGGAACTGGATGTTGTGCATTGAGAGCAAGTGGGCTGCTGCCTGTGAAGTTGACGTAGGGATTGTTCTGAGCCATTCTAATTGGTCTTAAAACCCTTGTTGACTGAATGAAAGGCCTGTCAGGTGGAGGAGTTGAGAGAGTTCTGTTTGGTGGAGATGGAGACCTTTGAATCCTTCTTCCTCTTTGCCTTCTTCTTGGAGATAATTACAGGTATTCAAACAACACTTCTTCTTCTCCAACTCTTGACCTCGTGGTGATTCTTCTCATGAGTTTTCAGGCCTGCACTTGGAACCAGTTGATTCTTCCCCTTGGAGTCGCCAGATATGCAAATAATAGCTCTTTTAAGCAAGAAAATTGCAGCAGATGCACATCAACCCTGCTGCAATAAAAATGAGACCTCTTGTCCCACCGGGCATGCCAAAACTGTTGTTGCAGACTCACATCACCCCTAGATGCAGATCAGGCTTCTAGGTTGATCACTCTAGCATCCAGTGTGATTGCACAACATGGAAACCTCTCTCCAAGTGTGGGGACTTGTGAAACTGAGAGAGGAATCTCCAGATTAGAGGTTGGTTCCTCAAACTCCTCTGATTTAGATCTAATGCTTGCAAAACTACAGAGGTTCAGATCCTAATCCTACTCTAACTTGCAAGGAGACAGGGGTAGAAGTGCAAAAATTGAAACTAACTAAAGATGGTGATGCACCAAAAGGAGTGGTGAAACATATCTGTCATGCAAATAGACACAGACCAAAGTTCACAACATAAAACATACACAGACTGATAAGGTATAATTTAGGATCTGAAATGAAGCAAATAATACAAACAGAGGACTGAAACCCATTCACAGAGCTTGCATTATCATTTCAGTGTCAAAATCACTGCATTACACCCTCAGAGAGGTAAAAAAAACTGTTACAATCTTTGGAGAGGTCTGATCCTTGCATCAATCCACTTGCTGGAGGTGAAAGAAGAAGTTGCTATGTCAAAAATTGTTCCCCCTTTTAGAAATGAGCCAAATCTGGCTTTTACATTGCATGGGTCGAGCCCAGGAGACAGAAACATACAAAAACATGAGAGCCCATCCCTCCTCGACTGCAGATGCATTAAAATGGCATGGGGGACCTTACAAACCCATACCCTATCACTTTGACCGAATTACAGGAGAATGCGACCCATTCTGCATTAAATCTGGTCGCTGAAATGTCACTTCTGGCCATGAACACGCGTCAGAGCCATTTCTCAATTTTCTCTCTCCAGACTGCACCAAAATTCAAGATTAACCCTAGAATCACGTAGATAATTTCATAAGCTTTCCGTTGATATAAAGAACGTGCAAATCTGAGCTCTGGATCGAAAGATATGTCGATCTGAAGATTTAGGGCACAAAACAGGTGAAAACGTGTTTTGAAAATCTTTCCCGCGCTCTGCCACCTGGATGACACGTGTCAAGCGCTGATTGGATGCGTAATTCTCTCTCCTTCCCTACTTCATTGGACACGTGTCCTCTTTTTATTGGCTCGGGTCAGTGCTTGAAACCTCGCCCTTTGACTTTTGGACTTTCTCCCTTGTGACACGTGTCGTGATTTGATTGGTCCGCGGGTCTGCCGGCTTTTCGCGCCCTTCGCGTCCCTCTGTCCCGGATGTCCCAAACTGTTTGGGACAAAAACTCCTGATCCACCCGAAATGGGCTTCCTTGTCCCTCATTCGGCCGATGACACATGGCATTGCTTGATTGGCTTTCGGCTCCTTCGGCTATCCGCGTCCCACGCGTCCCTTTGTCCCAACTGTCCC
Organism: Taxus chinensis; assembly: GCA_019776745.2. NCBI lineage: Eukaryota > Viridiplantae > Streptophyta > Pinopsida > Cupressales > Taxaceae > Taxus > Taxus chinensis. The sequence goes on along the minus strand of CM034155.1, from coordinate 295,722,147 downwards.
AGTGCTGAAGTTCCCTGTTTCGGCCGAACCGGCCGGTTCGCGTCCTTCGCATACATTTGTTCCAACTGTCCCAGACTGTCTGGGAAAAATTCTTCCAAACCACCTGAAATGGGCTTCCTTTGCTCTCGGCCGCTTCACCTTTTCACGTCCTTTTCGCTTAGTCCTTCGCGTCCTCGTGGCCCAAATGTCCCAGAGCAGTTAGTCGATTTTCTTCTCCTTCGGCTGAACCGGCTTTCCGCGTCCTCACGCGTCCCGATTGTCCCAGATGTCCCTTTGCTTCTGCAGACCGCCTGGAGGCTTTTCAGCTGATCCGCGCCTCGATGTCCCAACTGTTCCAACTTTTGCGAGGACTAGGACTTAGCCAATTTTCACGATTTTTCCTGTCCCAAGCTTGTTTTTTGCCACTTTTTTCACCTTTCCTCAGAACTTTCTCTTTTCCTCTCGGACAGGGGACTTAGAAAAAATTCGAGGGGACCCTAGAAACATGATTTTTGCCCTGAATCAATCCATTTGCCTGGGACTTGAGAATTCTGATGCATGTTATCAAATTAACCCTGGGGGGTGAATTTGGCAGAATCAAGGACATTTGATCCTTAGAAGGTGGGATTAACAAAGTTTAAGGGTGGTTACAGCTTCTAATTCCTTTGCACTTAAGGAAGAAGGAAGAAAAATTACATGAGCGAGAAGGAAGACTTCGTAAGATATCCAAGGCACACATATTTTATTTGTAGTTCGGTACCATTTTGAATTGGATGCTTAAAAAAAATAGCATTGGGTGTTTTCATTTGAAGTGTTAATCAAGATTCCTTTGGTGCTCAAAGAAACATTTGCAAACAAGATAAGTCCAATCTTACAACTGCACTTTATTTTCTGTCAGAGGGGTTCGATTTAAATTGGCATCATGATTTCTTTAAGATGAATGACCACAATAGAGACACAAAAGGTGATCCTCAACATGAGAGTTCATTATACTCAAGAAACTATCATAGAATATCATATAAAGACAAAGGAGATATAGCCATTATTGGGGATCCTCCAGATGTTGAAAGTGGTGAAGAATTGGTTGACGAAGGATACGCATTTTAAGGAAGCCCATACTCTTTACAAATAGGATAGAATCTAGTGTAAATGAAGCTCGAGCATGAATGGATGTCTAGTTAGTTTGGGAGTTTGTGGATCTTGAGAATTATGCTCTTATAAGGGTCATGAAACAACTCAATGGAGCATTGTGGATTTTGCTCAATATGGATGGTTGTCCAATGATTCAGGAGGTTTGATATTTGGGAGTTTGGGGAGGTGAAATTCAGGAACTTGGGAATTCAGCTCAGGAGCTACACCTTTATGGAGGTTATGAGGCAGCTTGATGGAGCTATTCCTAGACAAAGAACTATTTTCAAAGAGAAAGTTTCTTAAGAATGGTCCTATTTGGTTTTGTTATTTTAATTTGCTATTAATATGTTTGTTTATCATTTTTGTAGTTTAAGCCTTAAGAGAAGGTATCAAAATATAAGGCTTATCATTTATTATTCACTATTAGCTAAGTACTAACCAATGTGCATTCGTAACCACCCCAACCATTTTGTAACAATCTCTTGCATGCTAAAATGACAGAGAATCTAAGATGTGTGCATTCTAGTTTCTCTTGATTCCTTCTCTATTCATGTATTCTAACCTATGTTCCACCAAGTTTCCGGGACGGAGATGGCAGGGGATGGGGGGACATGTTCCCAGGATGGATTTTTTTGGAGGCCTTTTTTTAGGGGATGGCTATTAAAAAATAAGGGAAAATATAAAAAAATATAGGAAATTTCAAATATTCATACAATAACATTGATAAAGCATTCATCACGCATATTATAGAACCTTAATACATAAAATTGGAGCTGAATTGAGATTTCACATAAGATTCAAGTTTCAATTACAAAAATAATTCAATGAAATGAAGCCAAAACTTTTTCTATTAGTGGGCAGCAAGGTATGAGGAATGATATTCCTCAAGATATGGCAGCCAAGAGCATGGAAATATCTTTCCAAGGAGGGCAGATTGCTCGGATTGAAGAATGTGTGGAAGAAGGTATGCCATCTCATTTATCGCAGGAGATGATTCACAACAATATTCAGCCCATTCCGAACAAGAATGAAGGGGAATTGGTGCAGCAAAGTCAAGCCATTGTGAAGTCCAAGATTGACGTGGATGTTGGTGATACGCCAAGGTATGAAGAACATAATAATGTATCTCATTTATTGCTACATATTCCAATTTATTTCCATCATGAGATGCATGATATGGTAGAAGATGAAGTCTTCTATATGGAGTTTGTTGAACCATTATTCCAAGTATATATATATGAGCATCTTGTGGATGATATATAGTGGAAATTTTTAGCCCACTTGACAGGTACAGGTGCCAAGCTGGCAGATCACTTGAGCATGTTTTGTCTCTTGTGCATGGCACTTGGACAAAACAAATTTGGAATTGCTTAAGGGCAAGCAATTTTGGGAAGGGAGGACTGTAATATCCCCTTCCCAATTGAAGACCTTTGGCTTATTTTGTCAACTCGATGGCCAAAGGGTGATCGCAAGGGTGGTTTAAATTACAATAGATTATTATAAAGTGCCAAAAGAAAAGAAAAAATAATAAAGCGCTTATACTAATTTATTTAACTTAATTATATAAATGTAGAAAAGCACTTATAAAATTTATAATCCATATAGGAAGGTGCTACTAGCCTTGGGGGCAATTATTAGTGGTCCAAATACATTTTGTATTCTCCCTAGGGAGAATGGCAACTTGCATTGAAGAGGGATCATGGGAACTTAGAAAAGATAAAAAGCATTGTATTTTTGTATCCTCCCTATGGAAAAATGTGACTTGTCCTAGGAAGGAAAATGGAGGGTAGAAATTTCACAGAGAAAATCATAGCATGTTGATTGGACATTTTAGAGGTTGTTTTGGGTCTCTTCTTCCTTTATAAGGAGAAGTCAACTTGAGGGGAAGGCATGCTATGATCATTTTTATAATTTCTAATTTGCATTTGAACCCTTGAGCTTTGGCAAAAATATTCTAAGGACGTGTGTACTCTCTCTCCTATTGACAAAATTGGAACACCTCAAGGTTGTGGGTAACCTATGACTGAGGTGAACCTCCAAAGTGGGTTGGTTCCCTCGTGAATCACCTAAAATCTAATAAAATTGACAAGGAAAAGGGAGAAGGAATGCGAGAAATATAAAATGAGGTGATACACCAATGATTTGACACACATGTACTACTGCATACAGAAAAATATAGAGATCCACACATATGCACAACTAGGCTAATCTGTAAAAATAATTCAAAGGTTTAGGTAAGGGACAGTAGTATCGGGAATAAATTCCACAACAAAGCAATACAATACCCTGATAAACGCGATGAATACTCGGAAAACCAGCGATATGAGAAGGCAAAAATGGAACTTTTCTATTCAAAGATGCAAGTACAAGCTAGGATTGTCAAAGCAAAACAGCTGGAAGAGTGTGTGTATTCTCTATCAAAAATCAACCCATATGAATAGGCTACCCCTTGCTGTGCATACAAGAATAAAATAAATATTTTATTCACCCCCTTTGCCTCTTTCAAACATGCAAGTGTTCAAAACAAACACAAACTCCTTTTGTCTCTTCCAAACATGCAAGTGTTCAAAACAAACACAAACTCCTTTTGTCTTTTATGTTTTGTCTTTTTCTGACTTTTCATTTTGTCTTATATCCTTTTGTCTTTTGCTAACTTTTTCATTTTGTCTTATATGTTTTATCCTTTTGTCTTTTCTCCTTTATCCTTTTGTCTTTTCTGCTTGTCTTTTAGCTCCTTTATCCTTTTGTCTTTTATGCTTGTATTTTCTCCTTTATCCTATCTTTTGCATGCTTTGTCTTTTCTCCTTTATCCTGTCTTTTGCAAGCTTGTCTTTTAGCTCCTCCATTTTTAGCAAACCTCTATTTTAGCACTTCGCTAATTTTAGCCAATTTTCCAAAAATAGCCAAGTGCTATTCAATGCTTTGCATGGAAAATTTGGTAACATTTTGGCGACATCACGGGATTGTTTGCCTGTTAAACAAGGAGATCAGTAGCCTTCTACATCCATTGGGCTATGGAGTCACATACCTCTGTCAATAACTCGCATCCTCTGAAACAAAACCATTGAAATGCCCTCTCCAACAAAAGAAAACATGTGCATGCAAGCACTTCTTAAAAAAGAAAACTAACTAGAAAACTGGAAAACAATGTGCATGCAAGCGCTTCTTGGAAAGAAAACTAAGTAGAAAACTGGAAAACAATGTGCATGCAAGCACTTATTGAATGGAAATCCTAAACTACCTTACTCTAACCAGACAAAAAAGGAAAGCTAAACAAAACCATAGACTGGTTGAGAGAAATAACTCCCTTTCCTTAGAAAGTGGGGCCATGAGATCAATTTTTCAACTAGATCGCATGGTATGAGTGCAGACATGGCTTGTGCTATCGATTTGCCCAAAATATCAGCCCATAAATGAATAAACACCTCTGTAGGATCTAAATTCTATCTTTGTAGATGTTGAGGCTGATTTTTGACAACTTGAAGCTCTCTCTTATGCTCTGAAATGAGCACAACTGATGGCAACTCTGTTTGTGGCTCTAAACTAGCCAAATACCTAATTGGACATGGTCTTTTCATGACTGACAAGCTGATTTTTCTGATCTGCCCCTCCTCTTTGTGTGAAATTTCATCATTTGGAGTGCTTAAGGCCCTATCCTGCTCATATTGGATGCTTGTAGACTGATCTACAACATTTGCTACCTCATCTTTTGCAAACAACTTGTTATTTGATTCATTTTCAAGCTCAAAGGAAGATTTAATAGCAAGAGACTCTTCATGGAAGAAGATAGATGATGGAGGTGTAATACTTACAATTTCAATTGGCTCTTCTTCATCATCAGATCCTTCTGAGTCTGATAAAACCTCATCCTCTGCAAGCTGATCTGATATTGATATAGGCTCAAGATTGCTGATTTGATCCTTAGAAACACTCACATGCTCCTTCAAAACATCATCTTCACGTTGTAGCTCAATAGATCTGAGAAAACTTTGTCTAACCTTTGCATGTTGGTCATATTCCTCCTGCTGATCTGTAACTTTAACCACTTTTGTGCACTCCTCTATGGTAGACTTAACCAACTGTGGAATCTCCATGCCCTCAAACTGTAAGCTCCATTTTGTTAGATTTGGTTCATTCCATAATGGACTTGGGAATATGAGGGAAGGGGTGGGTTGGGTCGCTACCTAATTTTGCAATGGTAGAGATGATTGGAGAGGTGTAAGATCTTGTGGAGGAGAAGCTTTAAGAAAGCTAGGAATTTGGGACTAAGATTGAGTGGGTTGGGAAATAGGAATGAGAGGGCTGCATGATGATAGTGAAGAATTACCCCATTAACAGGGTCTCTCAACACTAGATTGGTAAGCTTCCAATTCTTCATTCCACTTTGATATTTGTGGTATCAACTCAGACACAAAGTCTATCTTCTCTTGAGGGCTATACCAGCTTGGTATAGGACCAACCCAAGGGTAGGGTACCCTGAATCCAAGCTTTGTTGCTTTGATAGTGCTTGTTGCTCTCATCTGTACCATTTTATTCTCCAAGTGTTGTACCTGCATCTGTGAATCATCATCAAGCATGGAATTGTTTCCATGATCTACATATACCTGCTCCTGAAAAACACCATGATTAGGATAATCATACAAATTGTTTGGATCATGGGCATATTCATTGTGATAGGGCTTATATTACTGATCTGGAGGAGGATTTTGAGGAAAAGGAGGTGGAGGGGAGTAATAATTCTCTTGAAACATCGGAATTCCAATGAGTAATTGAAGTCATGATTGCACAACCTCATTAAAATATGAAAATATGAAGGAAACTGGTCTATTGATTGAGAAAACGAGATCCTTGATCCAATGGAGTCGCTAGATGCTGAATATTTGTGTCTAAAACACTGGTATTTGCAAAGACTAGCATCAACTTCTTTAGCAAATTTTGTACTGTCCCACCGGGCGTGCCAGAAACTGTTGTCACCCAGAAGTGCACCCAGATAGAGAATGGTGTGTGTACTCTCTCTCCTGTTGACAAAATTGGAACACCTCAAGGTTGTGGGTAACCTATGACTGAGGTGAACCTCCAGAGTGGGTTGGTTCCCTTGTGAATCACCTAAAAACTAATAAAATTGACAAGGAAAAGGGAGAAGGAATGCGGGAAATATAAAATGAGGTGATACACCAATGATTTGACACACACATGTACTACTGCATACAGAAAATATAGAGATCCACACACATGCACAACTCTAGGCTAATTTGCAAAAACAATTCAAAGGTTTAGGTAAGGGACAACAGTATAGGGAAGAAATTCCACAACAAAGCAATACAATACCCTGATAAACACGATGAATACTCAGAAAACCAGCGATATGAGAAGGCAAAAATGGAGTTTTTCTTTCAGAGATGCAAGTACAAGCTAGGATTGCCAGAGCAAAACAATTGGAAGAGTGTGTGTATTCCCTTATCAAAAAATCAGCCCATATATATAGGTTGCCCCTTGCTATGCATGCAAGAATAAAATAAGTATTTTATTCACCCCCTTTGCCTCTTTCAAACATGCAAGTATTCAAAACAAACACAACCTCATTTTGTCTTTTGTTGACTTTTCTCAAACACAAACTCCTTTTGTCTTTTCTAAACTTTTGTCTCAAAACAAACACAATCCTTTCGTCTTTTCTCCACTTTTCATTGTGTCTTTATATTTTGTCTTTTGTTGACTTTTTCATTTTGTCTTATATGTTTTATCCTTTTGTCTTTATCTTTTGTCTTTTAGCTCCTTTATCCTTTTGTCTTTTCTACTTGTCTTTTCTCCTTTATCTTGTCTTTTGCATGTTTTGTCTTTTCTCCTTTATCCTGTCTTTTGCATGCTTTGCCTTTTGCAAGCTTGTCTTTTATATAAGCAGAGGTAGCTCTAGATCTAGATCTGAAATAACACAAATTTTATTAAAATATCTAAGATAAAAAACAAGAAACACAATACACCGTGACACAAAGTTCTCCGAAAATCTGCTCCTGTATATTCCTTTGCTTCAAGTGGCTCTCAAGGGTTTCAGCACAAATTCTGGAACACAAGGTTGCTACTTACAAATTCTGATCTTTAACCCGAAGGTTCTTCCTCTACTTATAGAATTTAGAGGGGCAATTACAAGTAGGAAGCTTTGAGTGAACTGGCACATGAGGAAGTCGGAAAAGAAACAACTGGCAATCTCCCTCCTAAAATTCCTCTTTGCATGACATGTATGATTTGCCACTAAAAATAGAACCTTCTATTTTGCACGTCCACCACCTATCTCTAAGTAGTTGACTTCTTCAAGTAATGGCTTTTAAACCAATCACTTAAGTTGTATAATTTAATTGATCGCTCAATTACTTTGTCGGAGGAAAGAAGAAGGAAGAGGAAAGCTGCAGTCTTGTCCTTTTTCATGTCTGCATGCAGCTAATTCTTTTGTCTTTGATTCTCACCAAACTGGATCTGGGAGTAGTTGCATCTGGAAACAAGCTAGAATTGGAAACGACCGGATTTGGAAACAGCTGGATTTTGCCTTCTCCTTGTCTTCACTTTTATCCTTGAAGCTTTTGCAGTTCTTCTCCAGTACATGCATCAATGCAATGTTTGCCGTAGATAACTCATCATCCTTATTTTTAATTGCATATGAGAAATTAAAAATTCTGGAAAGCACTCTGGAGGAATGAAAATTCAATGAAGGCTTCAACTGGAAGATGGGAGCATTTGAAAAAGATCTTGGAAGGAATTTTCCACGCACTGACTTCTTCATAGGCTGCATTCGAAACAAGAGGATCAAGCCTTTGTGCCGGAAGCTTTTGCAACTATGAGATCTGGATCTGGATCTGCATATGGATTTGCATCTGCATCTGGATATGGGTCTGCACCTACATAACAAACTCTGGCAACTGGGCTGTGGATGGAAAAAACTACATCTCGAATAATTCCACTGCTTTTAATCTCGCACGCATGAGTGAAGTTTTTTCCTGCACGCATGAGTGAAGTCTTTCCTACTCTGGATCTGTCTATCAATTCAGCAAGAGGTTCCGAGCCTAGATCCGTGTTTTCAATATCTACAAATTTAGAAGCGATGCATGACTCCGTTGTGCTTTCTTTTTCATCTTTCTTCGCCGTAGCTTTGTCTATCTTTGTCTGAATAATTCTTTTTTCTTCTTACTTGGCCGGATTTCTTCAAAACTAGTGTAGATTTGGATAATCCTTCAGATTCGGAGGAAATATTCAATGTATTGGACATTGATATAAGTTCCTTTTTTTTATGAAAAACACCTGTATCTGAATTCCTACAATTAATTCAAACAAAGATGGCAACCGGAGCTTATGCAAAGTGAATTTTAATCACAGACAAATCTGCATAACTCAAGCCTCCTTGCCCCAAAGCATTTGACGCCAAATTTGCATGCAAAGCAAACATGAATTTTAGCAACTTCACTTGAGCCCCTGTATCTCTTCTACAAACAATTATGCAGACACAAATCAGCCTTCTTCAAAGCATGCACCAAAACTAGAAGTTTTTTAGCATCAAATCCACCTTGCTCTGAGCAAAATCCTTCTTCAAATGGGGGCGCACTTTTCCTCTTGGCTGCAATTCTTTACCTGTGAATTAAATAATTCACCCATATGGCTGCCCATGCTTATATAACCCTCACAATTCTATAATTAATAATTGCCCTAACAATTAAAGGCAACTAATTAATTAAAAATCAAGCTCTTCTCTTTAACTGGTGTACTAATATAGCATGTTTAAGGACAACCATCCAATCAATTCAATTTAATTCAATTTAATCATCCACACTTCACTTCACTTAAGCTTCATAGTGTGCTTTGACTATAGCCACTGAAAATAGTAATTTAATATAATCATTTAATACTTTAAAAAGTATTAATTCCTCTCTCAAAAGGGGCTGCATTAAATAAATTAAATTTATTTAATTTTGGAATTCTATTTCCAATTGATTTATTCCCCTTTGCTTTTGTTGATTTTTTCACAAGCCTGGGTGCCAAAATTGGGTGAATAAATATTAGCAAATATTTATTTAATGCATTATTATTCACCCAAGATGGGTCGCACTTTTTGGAATAATAGAATTTCTATTTTTAAGAATTTACATGACAATGGGATTATTTTACCCTACAAGGCAGCCCTGGAAATCCCATGATTTCACTTAAGTCGATTTGACTTTGACAATGGGATTATTTACCCTGCAAGGCTGGCAATAAAAATCCCATGATTTCACTTAAGTCACTTTTCTTTTATTTCACCATGGAAATTTTTACCCTGCAAGGCAGGCAATAAATTCCCACCTGCCTGCGGCCTCTAACTTTCCCACTGCAACTTAAGTGAATTTTATATCACGGGAAAAAGTACCCTGCTAGGTAGGTACAAAATTCTCACCTTGCCTGCCGCTTCTATTTTTCCCATTGCAGGTTAAATCCTTTGTTTTCCAAAAATGCGCCCAACCCCGCAAGGGGCTTTTCTGTGCACGACTTCGCTTTTTCCCATTGATCCAGATTTCTGATGGTGACTTCCTCTGGGTATAATGTGCGTATATGTTCTCCAGCTGCTCCAGGCTAATAATCGGGCTTACCCGGCAAAGGAATTGCTCTAGAGAAATTTCACAGAAAACGAAACGGGACAACACAAAAACACGAAAAATTGCCAAAAGTCATAAATAAAGCCCAAAACTTATTCCAAGTTAAAACCCTTATGGTACAAGGGAATAATGATATGTTCGATCATAACAGAGTTAAAACGGAGCGCAAACAGCCTCATACGGGGTTGAAAATAATTAAATACAAATTTCCTGCAGACAAATCCCGACGACAGAATATAACAATTTTGGGCATCTGGGTATTTGGCGAAAAAGGCTAATATGGCTCTTTGGGAATATCTTAACGCAATACAAGAACTTTCAGGCAATAAAAACACAGAACGACCCATTATTTTAGAAGTACGAAATTTTTAACATAGGGGTAGTCTCAGATTTCAGGGCAAAATCTGGGGACACCAAGCATTTTGCTAATTTTAGCCAATTTTCCAAAAATAGCCAAGTTTCATTCAATGCTTTGAGTGGAAAGATTTGGACCAAAATCGTAGTACATTACCTGCCACAGGATAGATTTTTAGTTACGAATGAGATGGCCTCTGCACTATGCAGGGTGGGAGGAATGAGGCTCAAAGGGGAGAAAGTTGCAGACATCTGACGGTGAATTATGCTTTGATTTCTAATCCCCATTAGTCAAACTAGATTTGAACATGCGAGGGTGGTGGTGGGGAGGAGGCCACATGGTAGGACTAGTGACCAGAGAGAAAGATAGGACTACTTATTGGGAAGAAACCCATTGGATGCAAATGGGGGATGTAGAGGAGCAAGTATAAGAGGTGAGATGTCCAGACTTGACAAGGACATAGTCTAGCATAGCTGGTGCCACTGGAATTGGGATGGACAAGTGAAGAAACGTACATTTGGGAAGCTCCCGATTGCAAAAATGGGATTACCAATCTGATTGTGATTCCTCGAGTCATGGAGAAGCAACCATCCATCTTGGCTGATAACTGTATCAAATACGTATGTGAAGAACTGCCATTTCTCAATGGAGATCTAGAAGAAGTATGCTGAAATGTCCAGTCAATATACTTCAGAAATTAGTCCGGAGAAGACCTTTAGTTCCTACACATAGTTGTATTTTTCGTAGGCGTAAAGGGTGTGGTAAGGGAATATCGTTTTCCCACAGTAAATAAACCTGCAAGTGGGCATTGAAAAAGTAACTTTTTGTTACTATTCTTGAAAGTGATTTAAGTTGTTGAAAAAGTGTTGGCTAGATTTTCTGCACAGCTGAAAACCTAGGCAATCATGAGATAAATCTCCCTCATTTACCGGTGAGGCTCTCATGTAAGATTTTGTTAGTTATATTGTCCTAATATCTATTTGTTGGTATTACTTTAACTATGTAGATCATGAACCATGGCTAGACAATTTTGCAATAAGTAAGTAGCTGTAAGAGAAAGGAAATATATGTAGGAAGAGGAAAATAATAGAAATACGATGAAGAAAGGAAAGGAAGATGTGCAACCCAATAAATAGTTCACATAGTTGATCGCATGCACATATATAAAACAAATATATCTTTAAATAAAAAATTTAAAGCAAAGGGTAGTTTCAGATCAAGATCTATAGATAACACAAAGTTTATGCAATAGACCTAGAAAGAAATAAGAAGCAAAATGCACCGTTGACACAAAGTTATCCGGAAATATCTTCTCTATTCCTCTACTTGCAGAAAGCTATCAAGTGTTTCAACTCAAAGTCTGGAACACAAGAATGCTAATTACAAATTCTGATTCTTTAACCCATAGGTTCTTCCTCTATTTATAGTGTATATAGGGCAAATTACAAATAGAAAGTTTAAAACTGAATTCTCGCATGTGGAAGCTTTGAAAAGGAAAACAACTGGCAATCTTCCTCCTGAAATTCCTTTTTGCATGACATGCATGATTTATAACTGAAAAATAGAACATTCTATTTTGCATGTCTGCCACCTATTTCCAAGTAATTGACTTCTTCAAGTAACGAGTTTTAAACCAATCACTTAAGTTTTATAATTTAATTGATTGCTCAATTACTTTGTTGGAGAAAATAAAAGAAAGAAGAAGAAAGAGGAAAAGAAATTAGAAGAAAGTTGCAACACTTCAAATCTTGTTCTTTTTCCATACTCTGCATGCAGTTGACTCTTTTGCCTTTGATTCTCACCAAACTGGATTTGAAAGCTATGCATGATTGTGATTTGCTTGTGGGTATTTCCTTTGACCTATCTTCCCTTTTATCCTTGAAGCTTTTTGCAATTCTTCTTCAGTACTTGCACCAGTGAAATGTTTGCCATAAATAATTCAGACAAAACTCATCATTTTTTATTTTTAATTGCATATGAGCAATTTTAAATTCTGAAAAGCACTTCTGGTGAATGCAAATACAAGTAAATTCAATGAAGGCTTCAACTGGAAGATTGGGAACACATGCACAAGATCCTAGAAGGAATTTTCCATGCATTAAGTTCTACACGGAATGTGTTCGAAACAAGAGGATGATTTTTTACTGGAAGCCTTTGCAATTCTGAGATCTGGATTTGTTAATTAAATCAGTGATAGGTTCAGGGCCTATGTATGTATCATTGCCTTCAACAAATCTGGAAGCTATGCATGATTCTACTGATCCTTTTCTTTCATCATGCTTTATCATGGCTGGAACAATCTTTGTTTGAGCTCTTTTTCTTTTAATTCTACTAGAATCCCTTGCAATTTGATCAATTTGTGCAAATCTGGCAACTTCTTCAGATTCAGAAGATATATTCAATGTACCTGACATTGATTTGAGCACCTATGATGAATACTTGTAATTAATTCAGACAAAGATGGGGTCCAGGGCATGAACACTTGATTTTTATCACCAAAATCTGCATATAAAGCTTGTTGCCCTAAAATTTGAGGATTTGTTTGCATGTAAAGCAAGCAAAAAGAATATTTAATTCACCTGAGTATAAATACCAACATGCAAATGCTCAGAAATGACCAAAATTAGGCTATTCTAACCCTAGGTGCCAAAACTGGAAGCTTCTCGGCAGTGGAAAATAAACTTTAATGCAAAATCCTCCTTCTTTTGGTGCCAAAACATGTTTGGGATGCAATCCTCATAAAAAATAATTAACTGTCTTTCCCTTATGGTGTCCCATGCTTATATAACCTCCAACATGCTATTTATAATAATTGCATCTTCATATTTCTGACAATTTAATTAATTAATGACCATGTTTATTCATCCAATTTGGGCACCCAAGTCTGCATGTTATTGGTTGTTTTTTAAATAATTTATTTTATTTATTTTTAGCATGCATCATTGACTTCTCCTTCAGCTCTGTCCACTTTGCATTGAATTTCCTTCTATTTATGGCGCCAAAATTGGGCGAATATACCATTAATAAATATTATTAAATGCATTGTTATTCACCCCAAGGTGGGTCACACTTTTTGGCAAGAGGAAGTTGCTAAAAATAAGAAGTCAACTTGGTGGGAATTTCCACCTTGCACTACAGCCCCAAAAATCCTCTCTTCCACTTAAGTTATTTGACTTTCATAATGGGAATTTTTACCCTACAGGGCATGTAAGAAATTTCCGCCCACCTGCCACCTGCCAAAATTCCCACTGCAGCTTAAGTGATTAAAACATCATCCCAAAAAGTGCGACTGCAAGGCAGGTAAGAAATTCCCAGCTTCCTGTGACTACCAAAATGCTCACTTGCATGGGTAGATATATTTATCCTCAAAAAAGTGCGACTTGCATGAAAGTTAGCTCTGTTCCAGGTAGTGCGACTAAAATTCCCACTTCGGTGCCTTTAAGTAATTTTGTCTTTATTCGTCACTAAAGGTAGCGTGGAAATTTTTACCCTGCAAGGCAGGTTTAAGAAATTGCGACTGGCCTGAAGACTGCATTTCTTTCCTCTAATGGATTCTCATGGTGCAGAAAACTTAAGTGAAAAAATGAAATTTTCCATTTTTGGAAAAAGTACCCTGCAAAGCATGTAGCAGCAAAAACTTCCCGCTTGCCTGCCACTAACTTTCAATATATGGCTCCATTGAAGCTGTAAACCCATTCATTCTCAAAAAGTGCATATCTTCTCGAGCTCTAGGCATTGATGGCAATTTTTGTACTTGACTTCATTTTTTTAAAATAGAAGTTTGTACCTTTTTGGACCAAGCTGATTCCTTATGGTGCAATCGGCCATAAATGAATCTCCGAGACGTTCCATCGCAAATAAACAGACTAGTAATTAGGACAAAGAACTGGATAGCTTCTCAAAACCCTAGGCCTGAGGAAAAATCTGGCAAGAAGAATGAATAGACCACGGGAATTGCTGGAGAAATCAGACCAAAACACAGACAAAAAGAAATAAATACAAAACAAAAACACGTTTCCAGCAATTGCTCGACAGACTCCAATTAGCTGACCTACAAAAATTCATTCCCCCCGGGGGAAAATCCTATTGTAATAATGTATGGATACTGGCATGCAAAATTTCAACCTAGGATTCTCCAACTGGAGCACAATTTACTTTGAAACGGGGCTTTATTTCTTTAATAAATAATTAAATAAAAAACTTCCCACAGACAAGGTAACTTGACGAAGGGATAAAATGAGCTTTCAACATCTGGGTATTTGTTGAAATTTGGCTCATATGGTTCACTGGGAATATCTTAAGAGCAATACAAACATCTTTTGGCAATAGAAAACACGAAAATGACCCATTACTTTAAAAAGAATGATTTTTTTTTCAAATGGGTTAGTCCCAAATTTCAGGGTGAAATCTTGGGGACACCAATACATTAATCGAAAAATTATAGGATTGGATAATCAAGAGGACCTCTGCTTAGGTCTGCTTGTAGCCACCATTGATGCTCTATGGGTGTGAATCCCGTCTTGGGGTAGCGACCAAGTCTCGATAACTAAAAATGGAGACATGATAGGGTATGATTGCACTCAGCATTTAGTCACTTCAATCTGTAGCTTTCTCTTTTGACATTAAATAGCCATCAGTCTCCATATCGAGAACTCCTATGTAACTAAAGTAGGAGGCTTTCCCAAATCCTGGGTGGGCATCAACTTTTGATCCAGTAAGGACAATTTTCACCCCCTTGGGATGGAGCTACTTTAACTTTTTCTCCAGATACATTTGAAAAAGGTCAGACCCTCAAGAGACCCCTGTTATAAGTCCTTTCGAAATCGGTTCAATTTTAAGTGTTTTCGTGACCCAATGTTCTCGGTTGGTCTCTTAATCCTGATGCAAGACTTTTCCTCTTATAACTTTCTGTAAATGAAGTTGCACAATTATAAACTCATCGCAGGTTGTATGAAAATTGGGGATCTTAAACCGGTCATAAAAAATTGATCAAAATCTGATTTATCAATCCATTATTAGGCTGAACTAGAGTAATCAAAATTGCATTTGTTCATTCACTTTGTCTATTTGTGGAAGAACGTGCCAAACCATCTCTGCTTAAAATCGTGCATTTATCCCATTTATTACCTTGGGATTCAAATCATTCATTCCCTTATACTAAAAATGAAAATTGAGTAATAATACAATAAAACTGAATCACAAAACTCCATAAATTGATAACAAAGTTCACCTAGTTTGGACTACGTCTCCAGACTTGCACAAAAATGTGAATCGATCTATTAGGTTATCACTTGAAGTAAAAAATTATACCTGGCTCTAAACGAATAAATAGATCATATGCACCTGCATTTAGAGCTTCAACTTACCCAAGATCTGAATGACTTTTATCAACTCTCAGAATTCATATCCAGAAAGTTCGATCTGTGCTCCGTAAGGCTTCCAAGTGCATTATCTCTGAAATTGAGCCTGGAAAACTCTTCCAGTGGGATTAAATGGAAAAATTAAGACATCATTTCCTTTGTCTTTGAATTTGGAACAAATTTCCAGTTCTGGCTGAATCTTGAAAATGTCTCTAAGTGGCTCAAAAACTGTGTTTTCTGGCAGACCACTGCTTGTTATGGCTTCCAAATTCACGATCCTGCTAAAAAGCCCCTTTAAATATAAGTGAGGTCATTATTAGACTTCACTCTGATAGGCTTTGGAAACCCTTGAATAAGGATTAGATTTTAGATGGGGTTGGTTAAGGGGTCGAAGCCCCTTACCCTGTAGCTCCACCGCTTTAGTTTTCTATTGATGGGAACTCAATCCCACATTCATGAGATAATAATGAAGTAAAGCCTTTAAATAAGCTTCTGCCACCCTATTATCTTGTGGTCGCGGCCACACTGTAAGATTCTGTTTTCTAGCTCGCTATTAGACATGCTGAGGTGCCCTTACCGGTACGACAGATTTGATGGAAAGATGTATGCCACGTAGGTGGCCCTTATGGCAAGCCCTCTATGGACAACATGCGGATGAGGTGGCTGTTGGGATGCCACATCGATGGTTGAGGATGCCCTTGGGCGAGTTAGCTCTATGGAGTAGTGTGACGAGTTTTCCGGTTATCTATCATTTAGTGCCTCTGTTGATGAATCGATCGTGGAAGATTATGGGTTGAGCACTATGGAAACAGTTAGGTTACCAGCTACGTCGAGACCTTGGCAAAGTTAATCTCGGATTGCCATTCCTGCTTATGTTGTGGAATATCAATGCCCTGTAGAGATATCTCACGTATCATTCACACCAGTCACACTCTGAGAGCATATGGTAATGTCAAAGAATTAACACGCTAGTAGATAAAGTGGAGAAAAGTTGAACATAATAGGCAAATCCCTTCCCCCTAACCTGGAAAGAGTGTGTCGACCTTGGTTGAGGGCCCCTAACGAGCAAATCAATGGGGCCCACCCGTCCGTAAATGCAGTGTCGAAGACCGAAGTCATGCAAAACCAATACTCAAAACCTCAGTTGCTACTTGTCCTGGGCTTGTGATGTTCTCCACTATGGTAGATGTGCACGCAGTTTCTCATGTAAGCTCAACAACTTGCAGTGTAAGTCCATTATTTTTACTGGTTGTCCAAAAATTTCAAGCCATTTGACTCATAACTTTTGCGATACAAGCTCCAAAGTTCTTTCACATGACTACCCTTACACCATCAGAAAGCTGTCAGCAATGTCTCTTCTGTATTCGGGAGGGGATGGTTTAGGAAGAATTTGGGAACATCCGAACTATCAAAAAAGTCCTCCGGATCGACTTCTATAAGAAACTGCTTGCTAAAGAGGGAAATGAGAATGAAAACAACATTAATCTACTCTTGGATTGCATTCCTAAATACCCGGAAATTCAGGAAGGGCTAAATAACTTATTAACACTTATGGGCATTAAGGAGCTTCGAAAAATTGTTCTCTTTTGAAGGGGAAAAGTCTCCAGGGCCTGACAATTTCCCAACTTGCTTTTTCCAAATCTATTGGGATATTTGCAAGAATGATCTTCTAAAATCTATCAATGAATTCCTTCAAAGTGGCAAACTTCTAAAAGAGAAATAATACTTTCATTGTCATGATTCCTAAAAAGGCGGATGCGAAAGATTTCAAAGATTTTCGCCCCATCAATCTCTCCAACATAATATACAAAATCTTCACAAAGACTTTATCCACAAGATTGCAGCCTTTTCTCAAAAATATTATATCTTGGCAACAAGGTGGGTTTGTTCAAGGGAGGCAAATATAGGATGGCATAGTGTTGGTGCATGAAACTATTCACTCAATGGAAAAAAGCAAAAAAGCAGGATGGTTATCAAGCTGGACATGAACAAAGCTTTTGGCAAAGTATCCTAGGATTTCTTAGACAAAGTGCTAGAAAAGATTGGCTTCAATCTTCACATCATAAATTCGATAAGGGAATGCATTTCCACTCCTATGTTTTTAGTACTAATAAATGGTACTCCCACTGGATTCTTTGACAGCAACAGGGGAATTAGGCAAGGTTACCCTCTATCTCCGGTTCTCTTCATTATCATGGCAAAGAGTCTAATCAGAGCCATAAGCAGCTGCATTGCCTCAAGTACTCTTCGTGGGTTCAATCCGTCTTCCAAGAAGCTAACAGTCTCACATTAACAATTCGCGGATGATATTATTTTGCTCTCCATAGCCTCAGTTCTTGAGGCTAAAAAATTCAAACTTCTGCTGACTTGTTATGAAGAAGCATCAAGACAAAATATAAATTATGCAAAAGGCTCTGTTTTCTTCATTAACACCCCTTGGAGTATGCAACAAAAAATTGCTAAGATTCTAGGATGCTGCATAAAGCCTTTTCCCTCCACATATCTGGGTATGCCTTTGTTCAATGTTGTTTTTCCTCCGGAAGTTTGGAATTCTCTCCTAGATAGATTCCAACACAAACTTGCTGGTTGGAAGGGGGGGTGCTTTCTAGGGCTGCTAAAGACACTTTGATCCAAAGCACGATGCAAAATCTCCCGATCTACCTTCTCTCCCTTTTCAGAATTCCACAAAAGGTTGTGGATATGATTGCCAAAATACAAAAAAAAGTTTCTTTGGAGTGGAGTTGAAGAGCAAAATAGGATCTCGTTAGTTGCTTGGGAGAAGGTATGCAAACCAAAATCATAAGGGGGTATGGGAATAAAAAATATCAGACATATGAATGTTGCTCTACTGGCCAAGATGGGTTGGAGACTTCTTAAGGAGGATATGCCTTGGAGCAAAATACTCAAGGATAAGTATTTGAAGGAAGATTTTATAAAGGATTTTACTTTTACTAAGGATCTTCCTAGAGGATCATACTTTTGGAACTCTTTAAAAAAAAGCAGAGATCTGATTTCGAATGGAATTAGATGTGAGTTTGGGAATGGTATAAAAATATCCTTTTGGGAGGATAAATGGGATCTTACTCTTAGCTATTAGCAAAGAGAGAACATGCAAGAACAAATCATCAGAGGAAAATATGGAGAGAAAATAAGTGACTACCTTGGAACCAATGAAGGAAAAACTGAATGGAGAAGACCCCCCCTGGAAGAAAGTAATAACAATGACAGAGAGAACTTGAATGTTATTCAAAACCTAATATCAAGCATTTATATCCCCTGTAATAAAACTGAAGATGACTCAATTTGGGAAGATACAGGAGATGGAATATACAGTGTACACTCAGGGTAAAATATGCAGACCCAAAATCAGAGCTAGTCTATAGAATGGAGAAAAATATGGATCAAAGATCTCATCCCTAAGGTAAATTTATTTTGGTGACTTACCATTGAGAACAAGATTTTAATTGTAGACAACATAAAAAGAAAGGGACAAATGCTACCTAACAGATGCATTTTATGCAAGAATTCCGAGGAGAGTGTCAATAATATATTCTTACAATGTTCTTTCTCCATTTCACTTTGGGGTCTCATCCTAGACAAGATTGGGTTGAAATGCATCTTTCCTAATTCTCTAAATGAGATTTGTTCTCAGTGGTGTTTTCAAACCAAATGCAAAGCTGTGAGACTTCTCTGGGATTTATCCTCCCCCATACAGCTTGGGCTATCTGGAAAGAGAGGAATAATAGAATTTTTGAAGAAAAAAGTCTAAATGTCAAATTGGTTTTCCAAAAGCTAGTGTTGATGATTATTGAAAATTGTAAATCCTCAATCTCTCCTAACAAAGATAGCTTGAAGGATTCTGATACTTCAAAAAATGGAACTTCCAGATTGTTCAGGCCTCTTCTCAAGAGATTATCAAGACTTCCAGAAAAGAAACAATTTGGCTTCCCCCTCCTGAGGACTGGGTAAAACTAAACTTCGATGGTGCAACAAAAGGCAACCCAGGCAAAGCTTGGGGTGGAGGAGTTATTAGAAATAGTTTGGGGGAATTAGTGGCAACCTATGTTTGGAACTTAGGGACCCAAACTAACAATTTTGCTGAAGCAATGTCAGCACTTGGGGAATCAATTTAGCCAACAAGTTGGGAATTAGAAAACTTTGGGTTGAGGAAGATTCACTAAACATCATAAATAATCTGCAAAACAAGTCTAACCCAAGTTGGACTATTAACATGATTATCAAGGATGCCATCCTTGTTTTAAACACCTTCCCTCAAGTCCACTTTTCACATACTTATAGGGAAGGTAATAATGTGGTGGACTTATGTGCTAATATAGGGGTCTCCTCTTCTAGTCTCCATCATTCGGTTAGGCACTTGAACACCCCGCTTGAGATAATAAATATGGTTAATCATGAAAATATCAAAAATATTTCTTGATTTAGCTGGGAATCTCACGGCAAGTACCAATTATGATAGCCACGCTTGGACCACTCGTGTCTTCTTTTTGTTAAGCGAGTCCAAGTTATGGGAGATTAAGTGTTTTCTAGGTTTTCACCTTGTTTTGCAGCCAAATTTCAAAGAGAAAAAATTGGATTAAAGAATGGGAGGTGATCTATGTCAGGTGGAACCACCTTTCAATAGAGGGTGGAAGGATGATGAGAACCTGTGGAGCATTTTGGGTGCAGGAAATTTCAATGTCTTCTTGGAAAGGGTTCAAGGGCACGACCCTGATATTTCCATCGAATTTGCAACTATCTGGAAAGACCGGTTTGTTCAATTTTGAGGGCAGAGGTGGATAATATCAGAAGGCCTCATCACCCATATAACTAGAATGAGCACCCTGTAGTGCCCACTTCCCTTCGACACCTTTTATTATTGATCATGACACTGTTGACTAGACTCATGGATATTATTGTAACTTTTGATTTAGCATGATGTTAGATGTTAGAGCATGGACTGTTGTTGACTTTGATTCATATATGATGCATGTGGATTATTAGAGACTTTTTATATTGATGTTGATATGTTGTTGACATGGTTATATTTATATATTTTGTTTAGACATGTGACATTTTGTCATATTGAGTAGACCTAGATAATTGAACTAATCTTGTGATCATATGGCTATTGATGAAATTGTAAATGATATCGTTGTTTGCCTAGATGATGTTTTGATTTATACATAGATGATTTTGGAGTTATATTTTTATATTTATTTTGGATGATTTGATGCGGCCATGAGGCCGAAGGAGGTATTTGTGTTTTGCAGGTAAACATGTCACAACAAACATCGGGGGATTGGAGACCAACCACATTGGAATCCTAGATGAATTCAACAAGGGTCACCATGGCAACATGTTTTGTTATTTGTGTATGTTTGTATTTTTGTTAGGGGTCCCCATGGGGGGGGATCACCTTCGAATGTGACCAAGGGGTTATGTGTATTCTTTTATTTAGTTCCTTTGTTTAATTTTAGTATGTGTTTATTTAGTGATGTATTTCCCCTTTATTATTTATTAAATTGTGTCTAGATTTTGTGAGTAATCATGTTGTTAAATTAATTAAAATGGGTCAAAAGAATGTATTTATTAGAGTTGATGGCTCTTGGATTAAGTGTTGTAAGTAATGTGTAAGTAACTTTGAGTGTGAAACACTCCACCTTCCTTTTGAAATTCGGATCTGTCCTTAGGGGCTGATTTTGGAGGCTTGTGGGACAAGTTAAACTTGTCTCACACCTCTTAAATTATTACACCAACCTTACCTATGGGTTGGGGAGTCAAAATTAGGCTTCATGATGTATTTTTGGAAGAAAAGTAAACTTTTATTGCACTTTCTTACATGTATTTAATTTTGGTCCTTAAGGGGTGTGGGCTTGGATTGTGTGTGTAAGTAAAACTGTCATTTATCCACCCACTTATTTATTGTGCTTTGGAGTTTGAAGTTTGACTTGTGAGGTGGAGTTGAGGATGTGTGATGTGGCATCCTACATGGAGCTACCTCATCCTCCTCTCTTCTTTTTCTATTTATTCAAATTCTTTAGTTTGTTTGGGGGTTACTTCATTTTGATTTTGTGCTCTTGCAATTGGAGAGAGCTGGAGATTTTTGAATGCTTGTGGATTGTTGGAGTTTTTGGACTGTTTGGATTGGAAAAAGCTTGTTGTTGAACTTTTGAACCAAGCTCTATCATGGAGAGGTAGGAGCTTGACTCTTGTAAAAAACTTTCTTTTCTATATTATGCATATGTGAATGTTTTTGAATGTATTGGTATGTTTGTTGGTTGGTTGGGTAGATTGCCTAGGTGTGGTGTAGGAGAAGACTATGGGGATCTTTGTGGGAGGCATAAGAGTTGTGGGGAGGCATAAGAGTTATTTGTGGAGGGAGTTTGGGTTGGGTGTTCCACCTTGGAAAAGAAATAGCTTGCATTTCTTACTTTTAGGGGAGCCATAAGAGGAGGGAGGCATAAGAGAATGGGGAGGCATAAGAGATACTTTGGGGAGGCATAAAATTTTGTAGGGGTTTTTGAGATGAATATATATTGGTGGGTTTTTAAGGTGGACACCCATTCCCCATGAGGAGGTATAAGCAGCTTCCCCCATAGATCTTGCTCTTTTGGTCTTTGTATGATGAGGCCTTGTATATTTTGTTGTTGTCCTTCTTGGGACTGAAACTGCATTATTTTGGACTGTGTTATGTTTGTGAAATCTAATTTTGTGATTGTGGAAGCCTGTTTTGTTCCATGAGTTGAATCCATCCTTCATTGTAATGTGGTTGGGGCTCGGGGGCCAATGAGGAGGAAGGCCTTCTCTCTTCATTAGAATTCTTGGTTGGGTGGAGAGTGTTGCCTCTCCCGTTTTTTTGTTGTGATAAAATTGGAAGCAAGGTGGATCTCTCTGGTTGCTGTTTTTGGAGTTGTGTTGAAGACCAAGTTCGAAGTTCTCTGTAGTTCTTCCTTATTGTAAAAATTTTCCACTTTAAGTGGATGAATTTGTAATATTATTTGTGGAGAAAAGTTGTTCTGTTTTGGACATGAAAGTTACATTTGAATGTGAAAAGAAATGAAGAAAGATATATTTTGTAAATTGTATTTTGATGAATGAAAGGAAGTTGTAAAAGAATTATTTTCAGTTTAATAGAAGTTGTTTTATTTTCTACAAATGGTGTTGTTCTTATTTGAAGTCTGTGTTTGAAATTTATTGTGAACTCTCTGTTTGGATGTTGGAAATATGTATGATGAAATATTGCATCCCTCTGTATTATTCGAAATGCATGTTTTGGAAAATAGAATTACACTATGTTTTATCTCGCATTAATTGAAGTAAAGTTAATCATTGTAAATTAGATTGGAATGAACTTAAATATTTAAGTATGGTAAATGAAAATAGATCAATTCAAGTTTCAATTATGTGATTTTCATTTCGATACACTGTAAAATCTGCAAATAAACAAATCAGAAAAATGTACAGAGTACCCCTGCAACAATGAAAGAAAAAAATGAAACATTAAATATGAACTAAGGATGATCAAAACACATCCCAAAATAGATTGTACTGCTCAAGAAATTCTTATAGAACTTTATTAATCGGGCTAAGAGGCAGAAAACACGTATTTACAGAGTAAGGAACTAAATCCAACTTGAAATCTCAACCTTAATCAATTAATCCCTTCAAATTCTTCCTAAATTCTTCCAAGTGTGTTTCTCCATGCCTATTGGGCATGTTGAAGAAGGGGTAATGGTGAATTGATTCAATTTTAGGTAATTGTAAAATGTTCAACTCACATTTTTAATGGTAGAAATACGTTTTCTTAAAATTCACCCATCTAAGTTTCATAACTAAAATTTTAAGCTTGTTGTGCAAAGAGGAGGTTGAGACCTTTCCAAAAAGTCCTCATTTTCCCAAATCTGAGCTTCCAGTCGAAAGTTATGGCCATCTGAAGTTTTTACTTCATTTTGGTTTCAAAATAAAACTAACTATCAAAATTAATATAATAAAATATTGTTAGGCAGATCCATGGGCCGAAATTTACCTTTTGCGCTTTTTGCCTGAAAAAACGCAAAAGACACAAAGTTCCCCGCCACTCCGCTGGTCCGAACCTTCCCTTTTGGAGGAAAAAGTTTCTAAGTTCGAAAAGTTATTTTGGCTAAAATTCCTCCGCGGCCCCGCAGCCCCACCCCTTCATTTTTGAAAAAAAAACAAACTTCCGTGGGTGCTTGGGCCAGCATCCTCAAACTTTACTTTTTGAAAAATTGGCAAAAATTCCTACATTCCTCCGTCGGCCCGCCTCCCCGCGTGTCACTGTTGGTTTGACACGTGGCTTCCTTAGGCGTCGGCGGAGGTGCGGAGTGTTTTAAACCTTTAAACCTTTTTGCTTCTAAAATAACAAAATTCCTAAGTCTCCCCGACGGCCCACCTTCCCGCATGTCACTGTTGGTCTGACACGTGGCATCTTTAGGCATCGACGGAGGCGTGGGTTGTTTTTAACCTTTAACGCTCTTCCTTCAAAAAGTTAAAATTTTCTAAGTTCCTCCCGATGGTCTGCTTCCCCACTTGAATCTTTGGGTTTGACACGTGGCTTTTCTGGGCGTTAGCGGAGGCGCAGATCATTTTAAAACTTTTTTGTTTTTTCAACAAAAAAAATTAAAAATCCTAAATGCCTCCGGCGACCCGCCTTCCCGTTTTGGTTAGAATTTTGGACACGTGTCCCTTGCGGACCTTAGGTTTAATTTTCTCCTTTTGGCGCGAAGACCCGCCGCGGACGCGCGGGCGTGTAGGGGTAAATTGCGTTTTTTGCCCAAAAGGGAAAAGCGCTAAGTTTCTCCCCCGCTCCGCCAATCCACAATCTCCTCCGGGCAAAAAACCTTCCCTTGGCCCGCAGGCCCGCTTTCGGGAAAAAAAATTTCTCCAGTCCCGCAGGCCCGCCTTTGGGAAAAATTTCTTCCCCAGGCCCACAGGCCCGCAAGCCCGTTTTTGGGAAAAATTTCATCCCAAGGCCCGTCGCCCTGTAACTTGAAAAATATGAGTTAGGACTTCTTTATATCATTGGAAAGGGGAAGAAATTTCCTATCTAATGGGAATGTTTTTAGGAACTTTTAAGTACGTTAATTATGGGAAAAATCAGGTTGAAGTTCAAAGATGAGTTTGAGAGTGGGTAAGTGAGAGATTACCCTTTTTAATTTAAATGTTTATTCTACCCCATGTAATTAGACCTTGTTAATTGTTTAGACCTTGTGGAATTAAATACCTTGGGTATTTAATTGTTTTGGCCCTTTGACCCTCTAAAATTTAATTAAGTAATATTTAACTGATGTTAATTTAATTCTTTTTTTTTAAATTAACACCTAAGGGAAATTTAACTATGCTTGGATTAATTTTACTCAGTAATTTGTAATGTGGATTTAATATTTATATTAATGGGAAAATTGAATTATTGAATATGTTTGCCTTTGAAACCTTACTGTGACAACTGTAGTTTCGAAGCCTGTTTGTGGACACTTTGCAAAAAAAATTATTCCATAATTTTCCTAAACTAAACCTAGGTTGTTCTTGGGTCTCGAGTGGGAGTTTTTAGCGGGCGTTGGGTGACTTAAGTTATATTTAATTATTATAAAGTGCTATTAATAAAAAATATATATATATAAAGAGCACTTATAATAATTTATAACTTAATAATTATTAAAGCTAGGATGTAAAAGGGATCCAAATGTAATTTTTTATTCATCCTAGGAAAAATGGCGACTTGTCCTAGGAAGGGAAAATGGAGGGTAGAAATTGCATAGAGAAAATCATTGCATGTTGATTGGATATTTTGGAGGTTGTTTTGGGTCTCTTCTTCCTTTATAAGGAGAAATCGACTTGAGGGGAAGGCATTCTATGCTATTTGATAATTTCTTATTTGTGTCTTAAGCTTGTAGCTTTTGCATAAAAAAATTCTAAGGACGAAAACCCTTAGTATTTTCCCTTTTGTGGACAAAAACCCCAAGAGTTTGAGAGGAATTTCTATTCAATAAATTGTATTGAGCTTACACAGATTTTTTGAGTCATTTACAACAATGTATGAAGAGTATTTTGCAAGCAGAGTTGAAGAATAAATTGCAGCAGTGGTTTACTTCATTATACATAGTGGAACGACCCATTTTATAGCTTAATCTTGTTGAATATATGACATTCCAAGTCTGAAATTTATTGTTGCTTATTGTACTGAATTTTGGGAATCTAAATAAATTAATTACATAATTTTTTGAGCTGATTTGATGCCCTAAATGTGTTAGGAGACCTAATTTTTCCCTAAAAATTAGGTAGTCATGTTTGCTGTGTGAAAACTACTTTTGGAATATTATTCTTCATATTTTTGTGGCCCAAGATCCAAAATTTCAGCTCATTTGGACTTCTCTAGCAAAATATATGAATTTTTGAAGTTATACTGCAGACAGGGTTTTTAAATGATTTATTGCAGCTTTGTTTACGTCAAAAATCTGCATTTTTATACATATTGGGCTTTATAAATTAGTGGTACCAAATTTGAGTGGAAAGATTTAAATATAAGGGATAATTTGTGTGATTTTTCCACTCAACCCTAGTCTCACTTCTCATATAAAATTCAGATCTGTAGCGTTTGATTTGATAAGTAATTTATTATATTGCTTCTAGGATTTGGATTTGCCTAAAATCCAACTTGGGTCAAAAATGTCCAATTGGGGACATTACAATAGTATCAAAGAAATGTTCCTCCCACCTGGAGGGTTTTTTATTTGATGCAACCACGAGAGGTTGGTGATAGAGTTGAAATCACGGGAGGTAGACAGAAAATCTTTCCATGGGATCTGGACAAAGATCTTCTTAGGGAAATGGTAGACACCCAGCAGTAATTAATTCAATCCATGGAACGTATGGGCTCCACTCTTGACAGGTTGGCGTTGGATAGGCCAAGAGATAGAAGAGACAATTTGAGGGCCAGACAGGATCAGAGGCCTAAATCATCATCATTTTTTATTCACAAAGGTTCAACACCATAGGACAAAGAAGCGGAAGTGATTGGCATATTTGAGGAGTATAGAATTCTTCCTCAATATGTTAAGGAGAATTTTCCTTTCATGAACTATGTGGACATGCACCAAAATATTGGCTACAAGACTGAGCAGGCAAGAAAGGAATATCACACTATAGCTTCTAAATGGTTGATACGTGGAAGGAATAGAGAGTCTTCACATATGGATGAAACAACTCTTCATGAGAGTGCTTTGGTGTCTTCAAGTTCCAATGAGGTATGCAAAAATTTATATGATGAATTTGATAGACATGCTGATGATTTATTTACATCATCCTTGCAAGAAGTGCCACTTGAAGCTTCTACTTTAGATCCTAGCATAGAGCATGTTAGTGTTTTGGATAGCAATGACATCAATTCATTGGGTCTTTCACATGAAGATAATTCAAAATTTTCAGTTGATGATCATGTCCTTCATGGAGTTGATGATTTTGTGGATGACATTCATAGTGGACCAGCCACTCATGAGTTGTTTTTGATGGGTGTTGAAGACATCCATAACTCATCTTTGCTTATGTCACCAATTTTTTGATATGGCAGCCCTTACACATGGAGAAACAAATAAAGAAGAGTCTACAAGTGTTGGCATTCAAACTACAAGTGTGGGATATGAAAATTTCACGGATGGTGCACTTGTGAAGCTTGAAAACATAGTAAAAAAGGATGACAGGTATTCTGATTTTTATGACAACATTCATGTTTCTTTACTCCATCATGAGAGGATGCCCATTTTACATGAGGATGACAATGTCATGGGCCTTCTATAGGTGGCATTCAAGAATTGGGTGTTAAAAATGGGTTTTGTATGATGACTTCAAGTCATAAGAATTCTGATTTTTTATATCATACTTGGGAGGATGTGGAAAAGACAAATTTTGTGTGATATATGGTCACAAACAGTCAAGGAGGCTAAGTTAGTGGCTGCCCTTGCAAACCAGCATCTGCAACACGTCAAAGAACAAGGTCACCGCATAGATCAGCAAGAAGAAAGGGGGAGAATATTGCAGCAGTTGACTCATAATATTCAGCTCATTGTAGACACGAATGCCCAGAATTTGATGCAACGAAGCCAAGTCGTCATGGAGATAGAGAATAATGATATTCCATGGTATGCAATGAATGATAATATGTCTAATTTGTTGTTGCACATTCAGATTTCTTTCCCTCATGAGAAGCATGACAAATTAGAGGACGAAGTTTATATTATGGAGTATAATGAACCATTGGTCCATACTCATCTTCATGAGCATCAGGAGATCTATATTTTGTGGCAAGATTTGATTCACTTAACAGATACAAGTGTCAGGGTTGCGGATCACTACAACATGTTTTGTCTATTTTGCATGACACTTAGACAAAACAAATTCAGAATTGCTTGAGGAAAAGCAATTTTGGGAAGGGAGGACTGTATTGTCCCCTTTTCCAATCGAAGACCTTTGGCATATTTTGTCAACCCGACAGCCAAAGGAAAAATATAAGGGTGACTTAAGTCACAATAAATTATTATAAAGTGCTATAAAAAATAAAATAAAATTATTAAAGCACTTATATTAATTTATTGGCTTAATAAAAATAAATACTAATCCCTATGGTCAAAACGAGGGACAATATCATTGTAAAGGGGTTATTATATTTTATTCTTCCTAGAGAGAATAATGGCGACTTGGGCCAAAAGTGAATAATGACATTTAGGAAGGATAAAAAATATTATTAGTTATGTATTTCCTCCCAAGGAAATACAACTAGCTCTAGGGGTGGGAAAAATAGATATGTGTGACAATATTCCTAGGACAAGTCGACTTGGTCTAGGAATGAGCATGTAATTTCATTGGATGGTTTGGAGGTTGGTTGTTGGCCCTTTTCCTTTAAAAGGGAAGTCAACTTGCCTCTTCCATCATCCAGAAATATTTATGTCATTTTCCTTTGCATTGAGATTTAGCTTTTGCAAATAAATTCTAAGGACGAAACCCCTTAGTAATTTATTCTCTTGTGGACGAAAACCCCAAGAGTTGTGAGGGTTTTTCACTCAGAAATTCCCATTGATTGTAATCAGATTTTCAGTGTTATTTTTCAGTCATTTCTAGCTGTGTATTTGAAGGCATTTGAGGAATAAAATTGCAGCAGTTCATCTTCTATTGATCGACCCAGTTGGGGCAGATTTGGCTTTGTTTTTGGAGGCAAGCATCTGGGATAGAGAAAATAATTTTTGGAGCTCATTTGATGCCCTAAATGTGTGGGCCGAAATAGTAGGAGGGCCAGATCTACATGTTTGGTAGTTATAATTTGGTTTACACCAACTTGTTCCTTGTATTTTTTCAAGTTCAGACATATGTCATTTTCCTAGTTCAAACAAATGTCATTTTCCTAGATCGGAGTTGTGTAGGGAAATTTTTGTTATCTTGAAGATTGTAGCAGTTAGGGTTTCAAATTTAAATTATTTTCCAGCTGTTGTAAAATTTTATTTTTGCCATAAATTCTTCAGGATTGTTCCATGGGTTTGGGAGTAAAAATAATTATTGTATGTTGATTTTGGGTGTGTTTGCATCGATGTTTTAAAAATCGGAACCGGACTCGGAACCGGTCGAGGGTTGGACCGGACCGGAACCGGAACCGGACCGGTTCAAACTCTATGAACCGGTTTACTAAAAAACACATAAAAATTACATTTTTAAAGAAAACAATATATTTGAAAAACTAAAAACCATGATTCCAACAATTACACACAAAATATGCAAAGTTTGCTCATGTATATAGTGATAGTTGGAATGCTCGCACTCGGCAAATACTCGGCAGACCCCAAAAAAAAAAACTCGGCAATATTTGGCCAGAATACTCGCCGAGTTTTTGAAAGCTATCCAGTATTTTTAAATACTAAATTGTGTACAGGCAATCAAAGCTCATGATTCTTTCAGAAGATTGCAAGAAGCTACTTGGTCCAAAAAGGTGCAAAAATGGATTTTATGAAAATGAGAAAAATATTGCCATCAATGTGTAGAGCTCGAGAAAATATGCACTTTTAGAGAAAACGACACCTGAAACGGAGCCACAAAATGAAAGTTATGGCACATGCAAGTTTTTGCTGCTACATCTTCCCGGACCCTTTCCAAAAATGGCAAATTTTATTCTATACTTGTGTTTTTGCTGCTACTTGTGTTTTTTTCACCAAAAATCCAAAAAAGGAAAGAAATGCTGTCTTTACATAACTCGGCCGGTTCAGGATGAAACCGGACCGGTCAACCGATCCGGTTTACTAAACGGTTCGTGCTCTAAAATGTTAAACCGGTCAAACCGGCCGGTTCCGGTTCCGGTTTGACCGGTTTTTAAAACACTGGTTTGCATATAAAACCCTAGTCTCTTTTTGCATAAATTAATCCCAGTTGCCCTAGTTTATTTTCCATAGCTGTCAAAAGTATGTTTTATTATTTTATAAAGTGGGAAAATATTTTATTTGGGCAAAATATCTATTGGGGATCTTTCAGTGGTATCATAGCAGTGATTCTCCCAGCCTGTGAAGGGGAAATCACATTTGCATGAACAGAGGTAAGAATTATTCAATGTGAAGTGGACCCAAGTTCCTATCTTTGATGGCACTAATGGAATATCTGCTAGATTGTGGTTGAATAAATTTGAAAGATATTTGTTATGTAATCCGGTGTGTCAGGATGACGCCCTCATGCTCATCTCTAGATACATGGATGGAATAGCACACAAATGGTGGCATCATCTGTTGAAGACCCAAGGGGATGAATCCGTTGCTTTCTTTGAGGATTTTGCACAAAATATTGTGGAGATATTTGATGTGTAGGACGAGCAAGGAAACAAAATCATGGAGTCTACCAAATCAGAAATGCACTTGGAAAGAAATCAGCCAATGGTGTATTCAAACATGCTGAATAACAAGGCTTCATAAATGTATGCTTGGCCCATTGATGGAACCAGCCCCCCTATTAGTGAATCTCATCCCAGCTCATCTGAAATCTGAGTAAAAGCACATGATGAATGAATTCATATGGGCAAGCAAGGAGTATGTAATTTCCACCTCATCTGAAAGTGTGAGGAATGGAATAGACCATTTGTGGCTGCTAGATCCATATCCACTTAGATCAAGAAGAGTGATTCAAAAATGAGTAAAACCTTTTGTGCAAGCATGTGAAAAAACGATTCAAGAGAGTCTACACCACTTTCGGAAAAAATAATAGAAAGGGGTGAAGCTGCTTTGTCACATGAATAGGAGCCTCCCATGGACACTATTGTGGAAGAAAAGGAAACTGCGATTAACAAATCAGCAGTCGTTGATCAGCTTTCAGATGGATTTAAGTGGCACATAGACAAGTCTTCTTTGGGGCTGATCAACATATACCTATCTTGGAAAACTTGTATGTTCTAGATTCATAGCAGCCTCATTGAATGAGGCTTTGACCTAAGGTCATACTTTACTGATGTCAGACCATAACTCATGCTTACTGCTTGGTCCCTATTCATGAAGCATTGCATGCTAATGCAAATGGTAGAATAACTTACATAGTGGATCCTCCTTCAATGAAGCCAAGTCTCCTGAATATGAGTTCTTGTATGCAGAACTTTCTTGATTTCTTTGGTAATGTTGCTGGTGAATCCTGACAGGTACAGGTGCAAGGCTATTGGAACACTTCTAGAGCATCTTGCTTGTCATCCTTGTGCATTGTTGCACTTGGGTAATATAGCTGGTCAGAGCCTCCTTCAAGTACAAGCACATGTTGTCTAGGGAGGATTGTAATATCCCCTTCCCATTCGAAGACCGTTCAGCCTATTTTGTCAACCCGACAGCCAAAGGAAAAATATAAGGGTGACTTAAGTTATATTTAGTTATTATAAAGTGCCATTAATAAAAGACAAAATATATATAGAGCACTTATAATAATTTATATGACTTAATAATTATTAACTCTAGGATACAAAAGGGATCCAAATGTAAATTGTTATTCATCCTATGTGAAAAATGGCGACTTGTCCTTAGAAGGGCAATAAAAAATGGTTAGAAAATGCATAGAGAAGCTCATGGGACATATTGATTGGATATTTTGGACCTAGTTTTGAGTGCGACTTTTTCATTTAGGAGGAGAAATCGTTGTTAAGGGAAAAACATTTAATATGGAATTTTATATTAAATGCAAGCAATGGAAAATATTAAGCTAAAGTAAGTTTTGCATTAAACATTATAATGAGGTAATTGATGCTGCTTGGATATTGTGGAGGTTGTTTTGGGTCTCTTCTCTCCTTAAAAGGAGAAGTTGACTTGAAGAGGGGCATTTCTATTCTATGATCATTCTATTGAGCTTACACACTTATGATTTGAGTCATTTATAGCAACGTATTGAAGAGCTATCCTTTGCAAGCAGAGTGGAAGAATAAGATCCCAGCAGTGAACCCTAGCTTCGGTATACATAGTGGAGCGATCCATTCCTAGCTAGTAGGGCACTCTTCGGTGGTGAATAGATGACACTTCTAGTTCTGTCATTTATTGGAGCCGATTCAGTGTACTGAATTTTGCAAAGATCTAATTTCTGAGGAGTTAATTGACAGAATTTTTGTAGCAAAGATTTAAAGCCCTAATATGTGCAGCGGTTGTTCTTCTACGTAATCTCTAGTGGAGCGACTCACTTATTGGCTGATTTCGTGTTTGTAAGTGCGAGACATCCCAGGTTTGATTTGTAGTTGTCATTGATTGATCATAATTTTTATGAATCAACGTAGTCCAAAATTTCAACGTCATTTTTGGGAGTTCTCTAGCAAAAGATACCAATTTTTGAAGCTCTGTTCATGGCAGCTTGTCTGCAGATTTTAATTAATTAATTTCAGCCTCAATTACATCATGAAATCTGCATGTTTTTTTCATATTTGGGCTTTAAAAATTAGTGGTATCAGATTTGAGTGGAGAGATATTTAAATATAAGGGCTAATTTGTGTGGGTTTTCCACTTAACCCGAGTCGCACTTCTCATATAAAATTCAGATCTGCAGTGTTTGATTTGATAAGTAATTTATTATATTGCTTCTAGGATTTGGATTTGCTTAAAATCCAACTTGGGTCAAAAATGTCCACTTGGGGACATTACACCTTCCCTTCAATCTTCTCATGTCGCTTGAAAGTTCCATTAAAGAAGTTCAGTGGGGTAAAAGAACACACCCCTTGCATCAAGCTGTTATTTTGTTAATTTACATGCATTTCATCGATCAAACGCCCAAGAGGAACTGTCATCACCAATCCGGCACTATGATAATTCTTCACCGGGAACTCCTCGTGCTATGATTATTTACTAATGCACAGCCTTTAGTTTGGTGGATGTAATCTGGAAACAAAACAACAACATAACACAAGAATACCATTGACTATGATAAGACGGAATGATGACGAATCTGAAATATCAAAGTAAATTATAATATTAACATGAAATTGTTACAATCTCACCCATGAGGTGCTTCAAGTGTTATTGACTTCACTTGCCTTTCACCAAGACTATGGGAGAAACTTTACAATTACACCTCTTAATGGCTTCTTCAACACACCTTTAAACTGATGGCTTCCTTCACACACTTCCGACAATATTTCTCACTACTTTCTTCTATGCTAAATGAGGGGGTGGCCTCTCTATTTATAGAACTTCCAGGCTTATCCATCTTATCTCTAAGATAGGATAAGAAATCCACTCTGACGAATCATATTCCATACCTTAACTCTTATCTGTACATGTAAGCTTATCTTTTAAGATAAGATAAACCTTATCATTTTACATGAGTTCCACATTTTTAGACTTTTTACAAATAAAATACACAAAATATTTATGACCTCACTCCTTGTCCTTATTACCAATATAATATTTCTAATTCCTAATTATGTAGACCCTACTTCTCTAATTACCCAAACTTTGACATTTTAACATTACCGGACCACTTACGACAAATATTTACTTTTTACAACATTCCTATTGTACTTTGACTATTACCGTACTCCACATTATTGGCGGCACCGTACTGACGGCGCCGTTATCTTCTATCAGACGCTACTACTAATTATACTTAACAACATCATATTCCTAATACATACATTAATGAAATAGAAATTACGGAGGAAAATTTTAGTGTCGACATCTTCCCCCTTCCTAGCTTCTACTCCGTCCTCGGAGTAGACTATTCTGGTGCTTGGAAAATCTTCAACTTATCGTGGTTGACCCATTTCGTAATGGGAGTGCCATCCAATTCCTCCAGTCGGTACGTACCATTTTCATGCACAGCTGCTATTTTGTAGGGCCCCATCCATTTTGGAAGAAATTTTCTCTGTCTTATTTTTTTGTATCTGGAATCATATACTAGAACCAAGTCATTCACATGAAATGGAGACCACTGGATCTTTTGATCAAAGTATTCCTTCTGCTTCATTTTCTTCTTATGGCTTGTATCCTTTGCTATTTCTCTCATTTCCTCCAGCAAATGAAGATGTACCAACCTTTCTTTTACTGAATCACTTTCATCCATCCTTTCATTTTTCATAACTCTCACAGTGGGAATATTAAACTCAATAGGAAGAACTGGATCAATGCCATAGGCCAACTGAAATGGGGAGTATCCTGTTGCTGACTTTGACGTTACCCTATATGCCCACAATGCTGCATAAATCTTTTTATCCCATTTATGTACCTACAAGGCTGCATCTTTTGCTAGAATTTGACACAACACAAAATTTGTTCGTTCCACCTGTCCATTTTTGCTTGGCTTGTATGTTGTTGTCTTCTTGTGCTTAATAGAAAACTTATTGACTAGGGCTTCTACCACCTCATTAATGAAGTGGCTTCCTTGATCTGTTACAATTTCTAATGGACAACCAAATCTGGTGACAATGCGTTCATACATGAACCTTGCCACTTCATCCATGGAAGTTGTTTTCAATGGCCTAGCTTCAATCCACTTGGTTAAATAATCTGTGGCAACTACAATATACTTATTTTGGCGTGAGGTAGTTGGAAGTGGACCTACAATGCCTATTCCCCACTTTTCAAAGGGACCAAGTGGAAGAATAGGGCATAATGGAGCTGATGAAGTCTTACGGTTACCATGTGTTTGACAAATATCACATGTCTTACAATAATTATAACAATCTTTAAAAAGAGTAGGCCAGTGATAACCTGCATCCAAGATCCTTCTTGCTGTAAGTTATCCAGAGAAGTGCCCTCCACATGTACCATTGTGGAATTCTTCTAGCAGTTCCTTCCCTTGATCACGTCCAACTGCCCTCTTGTACTGTCCATCAGGTCCTATTCGAAATAATACTCCATGCAAAATAAAATATGGACGACTGGCTTGAGTAATCTTTCTCTTAGTCTTTGCATTGGCACCATCAGGAAACTTGAATTCATTCAGATAATTCCAAATATCTATGTATTCACTAGGGATTGTGTCAAGGGATAACAATGCTGCATCGGGGAAATCATCATCATCACAAGATGATCCTAAACCATCATAGGCTTGAGAGAATGCATCTGCATTGATATGCTTCTTTCCTGGCCTATCTATAATATCAAATTCAAATTCTTGTAGCAAAATTATCCATCTTGCTATCCTCCCTGATGGGTTAGGCTTATTTACAATATATTTTAGAGTCTGATGATCTGTTACAACTAGACATTTTTGCCCTAGCAAGTAATTTCTAAACTTCTTTACAGCAAAAATGATAGCCAGAGCCTCTTTTTCAGTTACAGTATAATTTACCTCAGCACTGCTCATTTGTCTGCTCCCAAAGTAAATTGGATGTTCATTCCCATTTTCATCCTTTTGGCTCAAAGTACTTCCTAGTGCTGCATTTGAGGCATCAGTGTACACAATGAATGGCTTGCTCCAATCTGGATTCTTCAAAACAGGTGAAGACACCAGGGCTTCCTTCAGTTGTCCAAAAGCTTCATGTGCCTTATTTCCTGGTTCATAAGTAACATCCTTCTTCAAGAACCGGGTTAGTGGCTGTGCAATCTTTGAGAAATTCTTGATGAACCTTCTATAGTAACCCACATTGCCTAAAAATGATCTCAACTTACTTCTATTCATAGGAAATGGTAAATCTTTGATTTTTGAAACTTTATTAGGATCAGTACCAATACCATCTCTGGATACAACATGCCCTAACAAAACGCCTTTAGAACATCCAAAGACACACTTTGTAGGGTTTAGTGAGGCTTGTGCTTCATCTAACCTTTGAAATGTTGTCTCCATTTGGTGCAGGTGGTCCAACTTGCTCCCATAGATGCAAAAATCATCCAGAAATACTCTGATGAAGGTCCCAATGTAGGGTTCGAACACCCTATTCATCAAACGCTAGAATGTTGCTGGAGCATTACACAACCCAAAAGGCATAACTCTATAAGCAAACGTTCTCCAAGGAGTGGTGAACGTGGTCTTCAGTTGATCTTTCTCTGCTATACGAACTTGGTTGTAGCCGCTATATCCATCAGCAAAACTATAGTACTCCTGGCCAGCGACTTCGTCCAAGATCTGGTCTAAAAATGGAAAAGGGTAATGATCCTTCTTTGTTGCCTTATTGAGCTTCTTGTAATCAACGCAAATGCGTAGCTTCCCATTCTTTTTTATTGAGATCACAATGGGAGAAACCCATTCTGAATTCTCCACAACAAATATGAATCCTGCATCAAGCAACTTATCTATTTCTTCTTTTATAGTCTTGGAAAAATTAGGATTCATTCTATATGGCATTTACTTTATGGGCTTAGCACCATCTACCAGCTCAATACAATGTTCTACCCAACTTACATGACAGAGTTCCTTGTAATCAAAAGTGAATAGGTGTATGTACCTTCGAAAGAGCTGGAGGTAGGATTCCTTCTCACTCTCCATCACAGCATCACCAATCTTTATTTGTTGGAGACGATCATCAACTTCTTCTTCAGATAATTTTATGGGGTCATGAGTTGGTGTGACTGGAAGGATATCCATGACTGAAACATCCACCTCGCTTTCTTCATCTTCAGTGTCCACTTCACTGGTACTAGAGTAATCAGAGGATGTCCAATCATCAGTTTCATCACTTGAATCCACAGGTTCTGCCTTATGATGTCGAGGGAACATGTTTATCTTCACCCTCTCTACCACGTCCAAGTGTCATGAAACCTTCATTCCAGTAGTTTCTTGCATGAACTCTTCTTAGCCATGGTCTTCCCAGCAACATTGGGTACGCAACAGTACCATTTTTCATCACCTGAAAGTCTACCACACATACAACACCCATAACAGATATTGTCACATTTAAAACTACACCTTCTGGTTTAGTTTTTCCCTTATTTAATGACCTTAACATAAGTGTTGAAGGGTGATCAATTTTTAAACCCAAAATATTCATTACAGACTCGGTCATTACATTAACTGTAGCACCTCCATCAACTAAAACATCATGAATTGAAATACCATTACATAATACCTCAGCTTGTGGAGCATAGGGATCTGCCTCTGCCTCCAAAACAGGGACCTCAACCTCCTTCCTTCTTCGAGCATTGAGTCCACCTCGCAACTCCCGCCTCTTCTCAGAAGACATAGCCAAGAGTTGACCATATGTAATATTTGCAGGCCTTTTGGACAGATCTTCTAAGATGGAGTATGGTCCTTGCCCCTGTGAAATCAGAAAATCCTGCACACCCAACTTTCTTCTCCTATGTTTCTTACTAGTTTCTTCTTTCATCTTCTTAGGATCATTTCCATCTTGATTATCTTTTTATTTCTTTCTTTTTGTTACAAACACATCTACTTCATTATTTCTGCTCTTATCTACTACATCAAAAGAATTCACAGGTGTTTTTCCTTTATCATTATCTCCTTTACCAGATGTAGAAGCTCTATCTGGACAATTATACTTATAATGACCCTTTTTATAACAACCATAACATACAACTTCAGAAATATTTCTTTTTGGACCTCTATCTCCTCCCTGAGAACTAAATTCTTTTCCTTGAAGAAGATTAATAGTTAACTGACCCATCTTTTTGAGCAGATCTTCATACTCAGTAGATGTACTAGGAGAAATATTTGTGCTCACCGGGAGTGGTTGTGGATTCTGGACCAAAGGTGCTGGTGTAGGCTCTACTTTAGTAACAATTTCTTTGGGCTCCTCTTCCATGCTTTCTTCTTGCCTTCTTGCAATCTCCTTTGCTTGTTCAATGGTAGCTGGGCGGTCATACTTCACTCGTCTGATTTCTGGCTTCATCCCAAGAATGAAGTGCTTACAGAGGAGATTATCCACGCCGTTCGTCAACCCATCCTCTAATCTTTTCTTCCGGATCTGGGCATCGAGCTTCCTCCTTAGCTCTAGAACACGAGCATGATAATCCCTTATCTTCTCCTTCTCTCCTTGGGATAGCTTTGTGATCTCGATTATAAGATCTGCATATTTCTGTTGTTCACCAAATTCTTCAAGAAAACTTTCAGTTAATAAATCCCATGAATTTTTCACATTATCACCTAGTGTTTCAAACCACCTAAGTGCTGAACCATCCAAAAAGGTAGGAAAAAATTCAGTCGATTGTTCCCTTCTTATAAGGCCATTACAAATACAAGATCGTTTAAACTCTTGAATGAAAGAAGAAGCATCTTCATTAGATTGAGCTGAAAAAACAGGAATCTTTCCCATTTTCAAAAGTAACCACCGTGAAATACCAACCCACAAGGACAATCAACAAGACTTATGTGCACAAATAATTGGAATCACTATACTAAAAAGTGACTTTACACCTTTCTACAGTAAAATAGAAATGACCACGGTAAACTATGGTAAAACTTGACTTACTGCGGTAAAAACTGACTTTACTGTGGTAAACACTATTCACGGTAAAAAGTGAAGTTACTGCGGTAAATACTATTTACAGTAAAAAGTGACTTTACTGCGGTAAATACTGTTCACGGTAAAAAGTGACTTTACTGCGGTAAATACTATTCCCAGCAAAAATGACTTTACCATGGTAACTACTATTCATGGCAAAAATGATTTTACCATGGTAACTACTATGCACAGTAAAAACAAGGTTACCCTCTAATTGATTTTTGACTAAGTGGGAATATCTCTCCAGAAAATCCACCAACGAGAAATGGTCCCAGCAACGGAACCAAAATGTCATCACCAATCCGGCACTATGATAATTCTTCACCGGGAACTCCTCGTGCTATGATTATTTACTAATGCACAGCCTTTAGTTTGGTGGATGTAATCTGGAAACAAAACAACATAACACAAGAATACCATTGACTATGATAAGACGGAATGATGACAAATCTGAAATATCAAAGTAAATTATAATATTAACATGAAATTGTTACAATCTCACCCATGAGGTGCTTCAAGTGTTATTGACTTCACTTGCCTTTCACCAAGACTATGGGAGAAACTTTACAATTACACCTCTTAATGGCTTCTTCAACACATCTTTAAACTGATGGCTTCCTTCGCACACTTCCTACAATATTTCTCACTACTTCCTTCTATGCTAAATGAGGGGGGTGGCCTCTCTATTTATAGAACTTCCAGGCTTATCCATCTTATCTCTAAGATAGGATAAGAAATCCACTCTGACGAATCATATTCCATACCTTAACTCTTATCTGTACATGTAAGCTTATCTTTTAAAATAAGATAAACCTTATCATTTTACATGGGTTCCACATTTTTAGACTTTTTACAAATAAAATACACAAAATATTTATGACCTCACTCCTTGTCCTTATTACCAATATAATATTTCTAATTCCTAATCATGTAGACCCTACTTCTCTAATTACCCAAACTTTGACATTTTAACATTACCGGACCACTTACGACAAATATTTACTTTTTACAACATTCCTATTATACTTTGACTGTTACCGTACTCCACATTATTGGCGGCACCGTACTGACGGCGCCGTTATCTTCTATCAGACGCTACTACTAATTATACTTAACAACATCATATTCCTAATACATACATTAATGAAATAGAAATTACGGAGGAAAATTTTAGTGTCGACAGAACCCTACTCCTTTCCTTCCCTGAAACAAGAGGCAGGGAGATAATATCAGTTTCAGAAGGGTTCTTCGTAGTAATACCAAGCGGAAAAATCCTGTTGGACCTAGCTCTGCATAGGAAAATCCGCAACAGGAAATGGAAGAGGGGAATATTGTTACTAGTTGCTTACATAGCCTGGGAAAAACAAAAGAGAAGGACCAAATTCAAACTGAAGTGGAGCATCATAAGGATGTGATAGAATGGATTAAAAGGGATATTCACACTTTAAGGGGGGATGTGAAATACATTAGCGACTCTCAAAACGATAAGGACAACCAGAAGTGGAAAGAGTTGGACGGTAAATTGGAAGAAATCAACAAGTGCTCTCTCTTAGCGGATGGATTTATCTTTCAAGCTGTCATCATCAAATCCATTATGAAGGAACTCAATAATAAAGAAATTAAAGGAAAAGGCAAAGAAGATGAAAGGAAGAAAGAAGTAGAAAAAAGAGAGCAATACATGAAATATCTTCTGGAGCTTTCTACCATAATGCATAATTACAAATGATGTACTAGCTGTTTTTATGTTTTTTGGTTGTTTTTGTGCTACACTGGAGCTGTAAATTATCTGCACTTGGGCTGGTTTTATTCTGGCTTTTATAGCAGTGTTAGTTTGTGAACGTTTTTTGATCCTTGTGATGTTAATTGGTATATCTGGATGAAATATACTTTTTTGTAATAGTGTTGGGTCCCTGGAAAAACCCTTTTTTACCCCATTATCTAAAAAAATTATTAAAAGAATCAACAAAAGTACAGCCCACAAAATTAACTAAAAATGAGGTCTCCAAACTCCAATAAAATACCAATAAGTGCTAGATCAGCCTTATAAATTAGGATAAATCTGAATATCCACTTGAGACACCAAAATGTGCCCTAGAAGGCACCGAGATACTCTTTTATCCAAGTCTCCACCCTAAGAGAGGGTGCCAAAATGATGTAGAACCCTTGAAATTTGTTCTCCTTGAATACTCTAGCTGCCCAACCAGCAAGATAGTCTTCTTAGAATTCCTTATTAGAACCACCAAATTGGAGAGTTTTCGTTCTCCAATCTTCAACAAAGAAAGGTTTTGCCTTCCTTGCTTACCACACCAAAGGATTTTCTCCCCTTAGTGGATTGGAATAGAGCAACCATCTGTAGAACGAAATAGATAAAGTTATGATAGTCAAAAACATCCCCAAAATGAGCCTATGTAGCCCCTTATATATCCATATGGCGGTGCCAAGAGTCTCTAGGGAATAATTCCCCAAGAGCGACCTCCTTAAGAAGCTTTATTTTATCTTTAATCTTTTCTCAAAGCTCTCCATCCCAGTCGACTTGCTTCATAGAAAAAATACAAAAGAAAAATATAATTATTAATTAAAGAAAGACTAAAATATAACTCAAGGGCCTCCCTTGTTCATATGTTTCTTGCCTACGGGAAGTGGAATGGGCAAGCAGCCTTCTAAATGGATTAGTTCGAAAAATGGGACATTACACCTCCATAATGGTTTCTTCCCTTGGAAAGAAAGTAGGCCTAGTGGTTGATCCATGAGCTGATCCTTAGGGCTGCCATGAAGTATTAGCTCAGGATGAGCTACCCTCACCATTATGAAACCTTGGTTCATGAAATTTTTGTAGGGTTAAGCCAACAAGTCCATGGTGTCCGCCAATCTCACTTGCCCTTCAATGATCTTGTCGATTTTGGCTTCATGTGGATCTTGGTGAGCCATGATAACCTTTTCAACTGGATAGTTTGATTTCTTCTTCATTCTCCTATGATAACAAATGTATCATTTATCGCCCTCTTACATGAAATCCTTAGGCTAGGAAGAATGAAGCTTTGATACCATTGTAGTGTCCCTTACTAGGACTGAATCTGAAAATAAGGGTTTGGCTTCAAACCCAAATGCAAGCATTCTGATTTTTGGAACAACAGTGATCAAACCCTAGCAGCGAACTGAAATCACACCATTTGTACATCAAAAAACCAGCTAGAAATTAGTAAACAAACCCTCTAGGGCAGCAAACTGTTACACCACTTAGGGGAAGCAATTTTCATACAATATCAAGCTAAAATGATACAATTTTCATACAATATCAAGCTAAAATGACAGAGAATGATTCCAAAAATCTTAACCAATCATGTAGATATTATTCCAGCCAATATATTTCATAAATTAAGGAGAAATAAGTGCGAACATGCAACTAGAATTAATTAAATAACCACCAGAAGTACAGCTCATAATAAGGGCTGAAAATGAGGTTTCCAAACCCCAATAAATACCAATGAAGTGATGGATCAGCCTTATAAATTAGGAGAAATCTGAATATCAACTCAAAACACCAAGATGTGTCATAGAAGGCACTTAAATCCTTCCCACCCAAGTTTCCACCCTAGGAGAGGGTGTCAAATTGATGTAGAAGGCCTTGATATCTCTTCTTCTTCAATGCCATAGCTACCAACTAGCAAGAGTCTTCTTTGAATCCCTTGGAACCACCAAATTGGAGAGTTTCCGTTCTTTAGCCTTGAACAAGGAAGGGTTTCGTCTTCCTTTCTTGCCACACCAAAGGATTTTCGCCCTCTAGTGGAATGGAATAGAGAAATCAGCTCCAAAACCAAGTAGATAAAATTATAATAGGAAAAATATGCCCAAAATGAGTCTAAGCGACTCCTTTTATATCCATATGGTGGTGTCAAAGTCTCATGGAGGGAATTCTCCCATGACCGACCTCAATAAGAAGCTTTCTTTATCTTTTAACTTGCCTAAAAAGCTCCCCAACCCAGCTGACCTGCTTCATAAGGAAAAAACTAAAGAAAAATGTAAATGTTAATAAAAGAAAGACTAAAATATCAACCAAGGACCTCCCTTGTTCACCTACTTCTTGCCCACGGGAAGTGGAGTGGGAAAGAAGCCTTCAAATGCATTAGTTCGAAAAAGGGGACATT
The DNA here is from genome assembly GCA_019776745.2 of Taxus chinensis. NCBI lineage: Eukaryota > Viridiplantae > Streptophyta > Pinopsida > Cupressales > Taxaceae > Taxus > Taxus chinensis. Next base: position 295,679,674 of record CM034155.1, on the reverse strand, counting down.
AGATGATGCCCAACTAGATGGGGGTTGGGGAAAACTAGATGTCCAGGATCTGCCTCCCACTGCTGACTTCCTTGCTTTATCAACTTAAGTTTTGTGTTGCTTTTATAATGTGTTATTGTACTAGCAGTCGGTCCTCTGGAGACCACTTGATTGTGGCTCTTTATTTGTGTTTTTCTTCCTTGGCCTTTCTTGCCAAGTGTGTTGGACATTGGAGTGTGATCTCATATCGCCCACCATTTTTTCGTGAATAGTCCATACTTTTTTAATTTAAAGTAATTACGCCTATAAGCATTCTACAATGAAAGCGATGGGTGGGATGTGATGGTATGACCGTGCAAGGTTTTATTTTCTATATTAAATTGACTTTCATTTGACTGTCACAAGGTAATTTTGACCATAAATTTTACGTCTACTTAACTGTCACTTGAATTTTTTTTACTTTTTTAACTTTGGAAAGTCAATCAAAAAATATTAATATCTTTGTTATACTATAAATATGATCATAATGTAATGGAAATATTAATCAATTTGATGTTCAAAATCTAAAATAAAAACCTTGAAATTTATATTTATCGATGTTTTTCAAATAGGTGTATTTAAGATATTTGTACTAGTATAGCCCAATTTCATCAAAAAACAATTAAAAGAATTTAAAAATTATGGTCACGAGATAGTGGCAGATGGTAGTTAGCCATAATTACAAGCAAAATAACATGTAAATATGTAGTTTTTTTCTTGGGGTAAATTGCCCCATTTTAATCTATGACAATTGACAGGAATATACCTTTGGTTTAGATGCCACAATCAAGAGTTGTCTATTCTATTGAATACATCCAGGGGTTGAACTTGGCCTTGCTTGTTGAGGTATGTAACCACCGAAAATTGGATGTGATATACTATTCAGTATTACACTTTAACATGCCTTTATCGAATTTAAACGTAGGCTCCACTATGGAAACTGCATTGATTTACCTTTTGAGATCATCCCAATTGATACATAAGCAAGCAGTTGAATGTTTTCCTTTATCGCCCATGATTAGAAACTAATCCTTGAATTGATTTGGATTTTCTTTAATGGCTTTTAATTGTATTTCTTTTTTACACATAATGAAATCTTTTTCAAGTTTGATCCTAGAATAAAAAATAACATACCATATTCATCAATAGGAGCATCATAATCGTAGCTTGTAGCAACAAAAGGACCTCCTGCTGTACGGCCAAAGTTGGTTCCGCCATGATACTGAAACATGAAATCTCAAGTATTAATTCAATTAAAATCTAGCGCGAAAGATAGTTTAGATTTTGTTTGTTAACTTTCAATATTCCAATGGATAGCTCATATTTATGACATAACATAGATTTTAATTGTTTTTTCCAAGAACTATTTTTCTTCCACGAAAAAATCTAATTCCAAAACCAAAAATTCATCTGATGCAACTACTTAGTACCATATAATAATTCTGCAATGTACCCCCTGTCTCAAAGAAGCGTGCAACACTAAATGCCAGATCCTCTACAGGCCTATATGGCACTGTACCACCAAATGATTGAAACCTGGAAATTAAACCACTGAAAATTTCTTAAAACCAAAATTCAAATCATACCCTTAATAGGGTGTCCATAGCTGAACATATATAGAAACAATTTACATAATTAAAAGTGATTATATAATTTTAATGATTTTGAAATTGAATTTTTAGCATTGGATATCACTCCGAAAGTACCAGCCAACATAGTTCTCTGTCCAAAATGCGGGTTTGTAAATAGAATTGGGAACAAACCCATCACAGTAAAAGCCATTGCAAGTATTTATCTGCAATCCCACAATGCTGCTATGTTATTTAAGTTCCTAAATGAAATGTTTTTTTCAAACAAAGCCTGAGTTTGTATCTATGTCCGCCATGAATCTTTAAAGTTACAAAATGAAAGTTCCAAACAAATTGAGGCATGCTCATATGATTTAAGATCAAAATAATGAAGCTCCCAGCTACATGGTGCAGATTCTATTCTCACTAATTCATGAAATGGTTTATGCCACGATTCATGAATCTTTGTCACTCGACTACTCTTCTACCCTTTGGCTAATCCTCTAACTAACTCACTCTCATACTCACCCCATGATGAGGTGCTTGCTATCAATGTAATAAAATGTTCAACTAAAAGCTCCAAAGTACTAAAAACTTATATAGATCCAATGACTAAATCAATTCAGATCCATTAAAAACCATTTGGAGTGGAAGAAAACTCACGATTGGATCAGGAGCATTCCGTTGCCTGCACATTACCCAAGGAACACCTGTATTGAGACCAACAGCCATAGATGCTGCCCATTTGACATATGAAAGGGCAGGTTCCCCATAATAGTCTTCAACAAGTTCATACTCATTCTCCACCTGCAACAAATGTAAATATCTGTAATCTCAGTTTTCCCCACTAGAGGAAAAGATTTATCCTTATAGAGGAAATGAAATTGTACATAGAAATCAATGCAATATTGAAAGGAGGCCTACTGAACTGGAAACTGAATAATGCATTGAAAGAAGCAAGAGGGATGGTCAGCCAAATTGATTTCAATAGCTTCTCTCACACATACCAGGAACAGAACAGGGCAGAAGACCTTTTGGAAAATGCTGGGGTTGACCGGGATCCTTTAAGCCTCATCTTTAGTATCTATGCTTCAGATTGTGAAGGAGTGGATTTTTTTTTCAAATTAGATAGACACTCCCTTGGTACCCTCGGGCCTCCTCACTCTTAACAAACTGATTGATGTCAATCCAGGGCCATATGGAAAAGATTTGGGAAGGGCTGGAAAAGATCCTAAAAAGTGATATGGAGCATCCCTTGCCACCATAGGAGAGAAAGAACTCAAAGATTTCATTTAACTTGGAATCTCTCTCTATCTACAGTGTTAATTCCATTTTTAAAAAATTGGGCACATTTTGACACTTGATTCTTCTTTTGTAATATCCCCTTCTCGAAACTAACAGGTCGAAGACCCTTAGCCTATACTTGGTTTCCCAAAGGTTAAGGGGTAGAAAATAAGGGAAACTAATCCTCATAAAACTAATTTTAGTGCATAGTAATTTTTATTATAAGCACTTTAATTATTTCATTAGTGATAAATAAAAGGGGAAATAGAAATATTAAATAGAAAGTGACTCTCTCCAAAGTGGAGCGAACCATTTGGGACTTTTGCATTGAGCCTTGTGCCACTTCCAACCATAAAAGGAGGTCACCACACTTAGGAGGATATCTTTGGCATATTTATTTTCTGGTTTTGGGCTATTTTCTCTTCCATTTCTCCACTAAAGGACAAAACCGCTTTGGTGTACTTGCATTAGAGGACAAAAACCCTCTCTTCCTAAGGTTGAAGAACGAAAAATATTCACCTTTTTGTGAAGATCCTCCACCTCAGGAGTTTATATTGAACTTCAAGGAGTATTTGAGATACCCAGCAATGATTGAAGACGCAATATTGCAGATTTAAGGCATTCCAGCTAGGATTTGAAGACCAGAGTGTTGGGGCAGATTTCTACCTTCATTTTCAACCTTATTCTAGAGTCGCAACCCCCTTGTGGGTGAAGTCTGACACATTCTAGGGCACGGTTGTTCTAGATCTCATCACCAACATCTTTTCCATAATTTTGGAGGCCATATTTTGCTTTGTTTCAGATGATCTGGGCTTGGGAACCCTTCTTTCTGGCCACTTTTGTAAGTTGTATTTATGTAGATCTATAATAAAATTCTAGCACTTGTTTTGGGTACTAAAAATTATGTATTTTGGTATTCTTGCATGCATAATTCATTCTGAATATTTTGGCAAGATATTTGAGTAGTTTAAGATCAGATTTAAGGGTTTTTGGTCTCTAAAGAATCTCGCCATATTTAGGGTATTTCAGATCTGTATTTTGTGGATAAATTGCATTATTGTCCTAATATTGCTTCATCCAAATTGTTGTTATAAATCAAAACATTCAGGTGCTCCCTTTTGGGTTATAATACATCCCATTGGGGACTTTACAGTGGTATCAGAGAGGTGATTCATGCCATCCTGTGAAAAGAAATCAGATTTCAATGCACAAGGAAAAATCAACTCAGATTTATCAAAGAAGAAATCAGACTCCAAGGAAAGAAACCATGGATGATATGGAGCAAAGAGCTCCTCCTACGGATGACATGAGTTTTCTACAAGAGGTAATCATACGGAGTCAGAAAGATTTGCAACAATCTTTACAGCATGCTTTGAGGGAATCTCAAAGAGAAATGTGTGATGCATTGACAGGATCTATCATGGATTTAGCTAAGGCTCCTTGGCGATATTGGAGAGACCGTGCTTCCGCCATCACTTCCAAGACATCCCGTCCAAGTTATCCCTCTTAAATTCTCTTGTCAGGACCACGATTCTTTATGGCTCAAAGGTTTGGGGACCTCTTTACTTGATTCTGATTAGGCTGCATTGGAGATATTTCAAATCCTTCTTCTCAAACGTATCATCAGATGCAAGGAGACTGTTCCCCACAATATCATCCTGGCATAATTTGGAGTTCGTCCCTTTAGGTTGGAAGCAATTTTTGGCATTGTATCCCTCCTACATCGTATTCGGAATCTTGTTGATTCCTCTATGGGAAGGGACAGGTATCCCTACCTAGATTATTGCTCCTCTGAGGTCGTTGCTTCATCCAATTGTTCTTGTCAATCTCCTTTTTGGTATGCCAAAGTGTCACAACTTCTTAAGTCTATTGGTATTCAAATAGATCACCTCCCTCCATACTGTTTTTCCTTGGACAATTCTGCCCATATCCTTCTGGGCAAGAAAGATCTACACAAAATCATCAGAGATTATATCTGCAGGCAGTTCATTCAGCACACCTAGACCAACCCCCAGGGTGGGCTACGTCCGAAGATGGCCTTCTATGCTGCACATTTTCTTGAGGTTAATAATGACATTATTTCTCGGCCCCAGTATACTTCCCGGCTATGATGTCCCCTTTTAGGACAAATAGAAAATTACAACTTCAACCCAAATCGAACCAAGAAGGATTAGATCTTTTGAATCAACCTAAAATAGCCCAATGTCAACCAATTACAACCCAAATGGGGTTGGAAGTGGTCAAGGTGGTGAGCTAGATTGGTGGAGACAATCATATTTTTACTCTTCTCAACTCTGATTTTTTTATTACAGAAGTAAATTAATTTGAAATAGTTGCCAACAGCTGAAAACTTCAAAAATTCAAAACTCAATCACTACTCCATATTTTTGCATGAAACCAAGTACATAATAAACTAAAATTTTAGAGATTTCCAATGAACTAAAGATCAAATTTTTCTGAGCACTTAAAACCCTTCAAAATAGCATCTAAACTTCCAAATCTGGGCGCTAGGTTTAGCAAAAATTAATAAATTAATAACCAGCACTTCCCTCTTTTGTTTTCACCCTCCAAAAGCTTGTTTTGATGCACAAAAATGCTAAGAACAAATCTGAACTGAAACCACAATTTTTAAGCATCAAAATGTGTCACAAACAATTAATAATCCAACCCCAGATTACTGTAACTTTTAAAATTATTTCCCACTTAACCAATCAAGAAAAAACCTTCAAACTTTGGATTTTGGGCCGCAAAAAATATGAAGAATAATATTCCAAATTAGTTTTCACACATCATACACAAAACCCTAATTTTTCCCTAAAAAGTAGGTCGCCCAGAACATTTAGGGCATCAAATCATCTCCAAAAATTATGAAATTAATTGCAAAAGCTAGCAGATCTGAAAACCAACAAATATGCTCCAAATCATGCAATAATAATCAGATTTACACCATTAATAAATTTTCTAGGGCAAGGAATTCTTTTCCAAGCAATTCGCCACACACTCGATGCAACACACACACAAATGGATCCTTATCAAAATCAGATTTGCTTCAATTCCAAGTCGAATGAGAGAGATAAAGCGCAATGAGATGTAGGGCATACATCCCATTTCTCCAAGCATGGAGAGACATAAGTGATCAAATCAACATGCCCAAAAATGGCCATGCAACCTCCTTTTATAACATAAGGGGTGCAACATTCAAATGGCCGACCTTTTCCCTTTTGGAAGGAAAACAAATAAAAATTAATTAAAATATTAAAAGACTCACTTAATGTGCACTTTATTATTTTCTAATTAAATAATAAAGAGTAACTAACCTATGTGCACATTTAAAGACTAAATAAGACTCCCACTTGTAGTGCTAGGCATGCCAAGGGGTTATAATGCAAATGAAAGAGATGAACCAATATATTAGTAATGCTCCGGAAAAAGGGACATTACACCGGCATTGGATGCACGCCCTTCGCATTTCCCTGGGTTAGTTCAGGGTTGGCTCTCATAGGCTCTGAGTTGAGAGTGACCATCAGATTGACCATTCCGAGCGGATTTGCCAGCTCTGCTCTCCCAGGAGATTGAAACGGAAGAGAACTTCATCTTCTGGTGTCGCACCTACTACGAGATCAGAGGTAGATTTCATTTCCTATTCAGAGAGTGTCCAACATTCACTGACTTCTTCAAATACTATGATCAGAGGTGTCTTGCTCTCTATCTACACGAGGCTCTTGGGCTTCGGGAGGAGACCCTTCAACCTCCTAGACAGATGACTACTTAGCAGATTACTTCCTTCTTTACAGTGCTTTCCCCTGAGAGGGGCACTAAGCAGCAAAGTGATGTCAATCCTGATTACTAGACGAGATCAGTCCGGACTCGAGGCATCATTTCACAGACCATGGACGCCCAGACACATACGAGGTTGAGATCATCCTCTCATAAATGACCTTTGAGATCCACCAGACATACACGGAGAGCTATTCCCTCTTTCTGGCATTAGCACCCCAGATCTTCCAAAGCCTCTGATTCTGAGCTTTAGCACATTACTAGCTTCTTTCATTTGGCCTTGGATGTTAGTTGAGGGGGTCTCCTTCCTGCCTCCTCTTCCTTCCATATGTTTGGGATATGTTGGTTTTTGTGGGCTTTTTCCGGGCCTCTCTCTATCCCTTTTTATTTTCCTCCTCTTCTCTGGTTGTATTCAAGGACCTTTTGGTTCTCTGACTGGGTACTTATTCACTTTCTTTGTATTGGCACAGTTCCATTGACCTACTTCGGCGGTCGTTCATTAGCCATTTAATATATTTATCTTATCTTATATGATCTACATGGACACAATACAAACAAATCAGCCAACCAAGAAACAACAAATAATGGTGAAAGAAGCTCTTTCGGTCAAGTAAGGACCTCCATTAAACCTCCTTAAATATTCAAAGCCAAATTCCTTTAAAGAGAAGAACATCCAATTGAGTTATATCCACCAAGTGACACGGAGGACGTAGAGGCATGGGGGGATGTAATGTCCCCCTTTTTTTGAAGACCCTTGGCCTATCCTTCCCCGTGGGCTTTTGGGATGATGCAAGGGGAAACTATGCTAGTAATTGAATGATATTTCCTGGAGAGTGATTTTTATCATTTGTCATTATAAAGCAATATTCATTTAATTATTAGTTCTCGTTTTACCATGGATATTAAGTGGTTTTTCCACTTATTTGTATTATTGCTCACAAAAGAATATTTATTGAGCAATTAATGTAATTTATTATTTTATTTAATTCCCCAAAAATACAAAATAAAAAGGGAATTAATTAAATAATATAAAGTGGTTTTTAAAGTCAAAAAGACCCTTAGAAAGGGGACACCACACTTAGGGGGGAAATTAAAATTAAAAGGGGAAATTATAAGCTTGCCTTATAATTTCAAATTATGGTTTTCCCTCCAAAAGGGAGTCGTTCCACCCTAGGAGAGATCTATAAATATATGTTTTGACATTGAGGGAAGGGTTATGTTGATGAATCTATTGATTTCACTCCATGCTTTGAGTAATGAGATGTATGCCTTAGCTCTCTCTCTTTCATTGTAAACTTCATTAGAAGCCATTGTTGAAGACATTGAAGAATCTCTTGTTCTATTTGTTGAGTTCTCGTGTTGAAGTATGTTCTATGCATGATTCATACTTGCTAGCATTGGTGACTTGCTTTAGGATGTGGCGCATTTGTTTGATGAGGATATTTGAATGATTAGTGGTGATTTTTGATGTCTTTATGATCTGATTTTAATGCTGCAATTATTCCAGCCCTAACGACTTGCATAAGTGATTAATTGGCATGTTTTGGTGATGTTTGAAGTGGTTAGCCAATCTGATTTATTTTAGCATATTTGTTCCAACTATGGCGACTTGATTTGGGCATTATTCTAACATGTTTTAAGGATGAATCATCTACATTCATAATTTGATTTGTGTTGGCTTGTTTTTCTGAGTTTGAACAATTATTTGGGGTGCATTAGAGGGTTACAAAGTACTGGAAATAATTTAGTAAATTTATCCTAACCCTAGCGACTGGGTTTAGGATTTTGGGGGCTGTTTTGGAAGGGTTACAATGCTTTAAAAATTCAAATTGATAGCTCGTTAGAAATCTCTTAATTTATAGAAAATTATGCAATTTATTTGGTGAAGAGATATGGAGTTTTGAGGAAGTTATGAATTTTCCCAAGTTTCAGCTGTCTTTGAGCTGGAATAAATTACTTTTAATTGAAAGTAATTGATTTCCTAATGAGTTCACCCATCTAAACACACTACCTTGGCCTACTCCAAACCCATTGGGTTATTAGTGCCAACATAGGGTTATTTGAGGTCGAACTAGGAGGTTTAATCCTTCTAGCATCAATTTGATTAAGTGGGTTTTCAGTTTTTGAAAAACATCCCAAAAGGGGATATTACAGGGGAAGAATACACAACCCTCAGTTTTAGGGTGAGAGATATGTTGTCTTTCAAAAATTTCAGCTAATTGAAGAATAGTAAGGGCAACGGAAAGCATAGTAGGAAAACTCGCCAAAACCAAAAACTCGCCAGACCCCAAAAAAAAAAACTCGCCAAAAACTCGCCAATATTCGGCCAATACTCGGGAATATTCGACAACTTAAAAAATACTCAATTTTTTTTAAAAAACATAAATTTTAAGCAACACATAGCTACAAAATGTATCAAATGAGCCCATAAAATGTTGGAGAAGTGTTTTCTATTAGATTTGAATACAAATACAATACAAAATCGCATCATCATGCGAATACGACAACCGACTGATAAGTAATATGAATTTATGATGATTGACATTGAAAAATATCATCATAAATTTCATATCTATGCAAGTTACAATATACAATAAATTACATTTTCCTCTTCCCCAATCTAGAGAAATATTGGGGAGAGGGTCTAGTGCCTCTGGCTCCACTAGTCCCCACACTCGGCTGCGTCTCCACGCTCCTCCTAGAAGGCTGCGAATCTGGCTCGATCCTGGAACTAGATGGTGGTGCTGGTGGCTCCTCTGCTGCATGTTGGAGATCACCTCCAAAGATGTCATCCACTCCAATATCTCCTCGGAGTCCTGCTAGTGCTTCTCCCTCCATAGCCTCCCTCTCAAAAGAAGCAATCTCGTCCGCTGTGAATGCAGGGTTTTCCTCTTCTTGCCCAGTCCACTCACTGTATGGATCTATCTCATCCAAATCAATGAGCTCCTCTGATGTGGCCTCAACTTTTTTTGTGCGAAGCCGAAGATTGTATTGCACAAAAACCAAGTCGTTGAGCCTTTTTTGAGTCAACTTGTTGCGCTTCTTCGTGTGAATGGCCTCAAACAAACTCCAGTTGCGTTCACATCTAGAAGCGCTACAAGGTTGAGATAGAATTCTGAGGGCTAACTTTTGAAGATTTGGGGTATTCCCTCCCCAATCCTCCCACCAAGAACCTACAAACATTTAACAAGATAATCAAAAATTTATAATTAATTAATAAAATCAAATATGTAACTAATAAGTAACTTGGTAAACATTCTAAGTAACTTGGTATTACCTGGTGACTATGTGGTTCTCCCTCGAATAGCTAGCACTGAAGAAAAGAGTCTCCCCCTACCATGTTTGTAACTCTGCAGCTCTAAAATGACGAGGTCCCTCGTCTCAACATCCGGTATCATCCTCTCAATACATGTTGAAAGGCCCTCCATAACCTCTCCATTCACATCTGTGAAGCTGTCAGAGTAGAAATACTTGGGGTTGAGGTAGTACCCCGCTGCATGAATAGGTTGGTGGAGTTGATTGTTCCACCTCCGATCAATAATCTCCCAAAAGGGACCATATCTGACGATATCCCCCCTGTAATAGTTTTGGATAGACTCTTTGGTCCTATCCATGGCCTCATATACAAACCCCATGGGGTTTTGCTCCCCATCAACCAAACGCAAAACTCTCACCAACGGCTCTGACACCTACACACAAATTAAAATGTAAGATTGCAAACTTACAAGTTACAATACATATTAGAAATGAAATAAAAAAGTGAAAAGTAGAACAATGTATTTAATATTTATAATTTAACAAATTAAAATAAAGGAATGAAATATAAATCGAAGTTTGAAATTACCTTGATGATCTCTATAGCTCTCTTTGCAAAGATATCATCAAAAACTATCTTTGCAACCCTCTCTCCATCAGCTTTCTTTGAATATTGTGAGTCTAGCCATGCTTGACTCACAAACATTTGTTTCAAAGATGTCAACAAACTAGAAATACTTTGCAACGTCAAGAAGTTAATTGCAAACCTTGTGACACCGGCTCGAACAAGTTCTTTCCCCTTTGTGTGTACTCTCATCAAGCTCAGAACCCAAAGGTGATTGTATATGTACTTCGTTATAAATCTTGCATCTTCTACAACCGGCCTCACCCAATCAATTTTGCCTATGTCCTCCAAAAGAAGGTCAATGCAATGAGCTGCACAAGGAGTCCAAAAGAGTGATGGATGTCTCTCCTGCAATAGTCTCCCAGCCGCCACATATGCTGCTGCATTGTCTGTGACAACTTGCACAACATTCTGTACACCAACCTCTAATACAACTGTCTCTAACATAACACTCAAATTTTCTGCATTTTTTATTATGTTAGAGGCATCAATAGATTTTAAAAACACCATCTCACCGTTTGAAGTTGCTAAAAAATTAACAAGGGTGCGGTTCCTTCCATCCGTCCACCCATCTGAAAGAATGGTGCATCCGAATTTTTTCTATTGTTTCTTGTGCTCTTCTAGCATGGTAGTGGCATCTGCAATCGCACCCTCAAGTAATTTCCCGCTCAAATCTTTTGGAGAGGGTGCCTTGTACCCTTTCCCTGCAACTGTCAACGCTGTCACCAAGTACTCCCAGTATGGGCTCTTTGCCACATTGAACGGCAGGTTGTTGTAGTACCAAAAATTTGCACAAGTTTTATCCACTTCCTCGTGCATATCTTTGTTCCAGAATGTACCATCCAATGAAGGTTGTGCTCCAGGTGTGTTCCTTGCCACAAAAAAACTCGGTATGCCTTTGCTCGAACTCGATGAAGATGAGCCTCTTCCGGCTCTTCCTGATCGTATGCGTGGACCACGAGTAGAGCCCACAATTGTTGCTGCATCATCGTCTAAATTCTCTTCCATTGCAGCCCTAGGTCTAATAGCTTGTGCTATGGCTGCCTTCAACCTTGCGTTCTCTAGTTTCTTCTCCTCTAACTCTGCCAGCTCTGCTTTAATCTCTCGCGTTGCCTCTTCCGACACGTTGGGGCAAACTGTAACATCTCGGCAAGGAATAGTTGAAAGGTGATATTTCAAACGATTGATGCCTCCATTCATTTTCTTGTTACAGAAAGTGCAAAAAATTTCGCCCGCACAACTTCCACGTACAGCATACTTCCATGCTTTGGAACGGGCATTCGGAGGAATGGTCCCTGTTAGTGATGTTGACTTAGATACCGAACCTGATGCCGAGCCTGATGCCATTGTTAAGCTCTAATCTGTAACACAATGCACATTTAAAAAATTAGAAAACGTAAACTTAATTTAATTTTAAAAACAAAACATGCCTGAATAACAAATTTGCGTAAGTAAAAAAAATACATTACAAGCATTCAATTTTACATTACATGTATTTAGAATTACACAACGAATCGATTACAATACACATACATAAAATTTAACTAATTTACAATGAATTTGCGTTAATTAAAAAAAAAATACATACCTCTAGCTGCAAATGAGTATAAAAAAATTACAAGCATTCGATTTTACATTACATGTATTTAGAATTACACAACGAATCGATTACAATACACATACATAAAATCTTAACTAATTTACAATGAATTTGCGTTAAAATAAAATAAAAAATTACATACCTCTGGCTGCAAATGAGTATAAAAAAAGTACAAGCATTCGATTTTACATTGCATTGTATTTAGAATCACAATAGGAATCTATAAAACCTAAATAATATATTCAAAATTTGGAAAAACTTCAAAGAATTAAAAAAAAAAAAAAAAACCTACCTCCAAATGCAAATCTCCAAATTCTCTCCTCGAATTCGCTCCAAAATCCACTCAACACAAGCAATGCAAGCTCAAATGGTTGTGTGAGTGACAATGAGGGAGTTGAGGGCCTTAAAAAGAGCCAAAACCGTGTAAAAAGAATGTTTTTTGCGTGTGAAAAGTGTGTATCCGTGTACAGGCCGAGTCTGGCGAGTATTTAGCACGGGCTTGCCGAGTTTTGGCGAGTACTCGCCGAGTTAACTCGGCGAGTACTCGCCAAAACTCGGCGAGCCCTATTTTGGCGAGTTTTATGGCGATTTAACCGGGGTTTAGGTTTTTTTGGCGAGTTTTTCAAAACCGGCGAGTTTTCCATCTATGATTATAATAATGCAAGGATGTGACATAGATGCTTGATAAACAATGTCCAATGGATTTACGAGATGTGTCAGTAGGGACCAAATATGACATTCTTACTCTAAGGGGTGCTAACATGTGCTTTTTCTCTTCTGCTATTATGATATGTGATCCATAATGATTCTGTACCCTGTCTTTAATGGAATTATATTGTATTTTTTGTTGAAATGCTGATTATATGATAGGAAATACGAAGATGGTTGTGATAAATTTCTTGTGTTTTTTATGGCTTAGAGCTGTGTCCTATGTTGCCAGGAAACGGAAACGGAAACGGGTACGAAACGCAGAAACGACAATTTTCAAAAAACCTTGGATACGAAACGTCGACGGAAACGTCCGTACAATATATTATTAAAAATAAAAATAAAAAAATATATATATATATATATATATATATATATATATATATATATATGCATAGTACTCATTTAGCAAGAGAAAAATGAGAGTGTGATTTAGAATGGACCCAAGAGGTCATTATATAGTTTTTAGGAAGTGTGTTTAGCAAGTCTAGGTAGTTGTATTAGGGATTAGGGTTCATTTAAAGCAAGGTTTTTTTTTTTAAAAAAAAAAAGTCGTTTTTTAAAAGCAAAAACTGTTGGAAACGCCAAAAACGTTTCCGGAAACGTTTTTGGCGTTTCCCCCGCGTTTCGCGTTTCCGAAACGTTTCCAGGCAGAAACGTGGGCCCTTTAGGCGTTTCCTGGTAATAGAGGCTGTGTCAAATGATAATAGCTATGGATGGTTGATATAAAGGCGTGATGATAAGTCTTTGCATGGGTTTGATGGCTTGAGGGGTTTAGTATGACTCATGGTTTTCATACAAGACCCCCTTCTGAATATAGGTTCAATTGTGTATGAGAGCCCCTTTTGGCCTTATGTATGGTCTTGTACTTTGTGATCTTATATAAATGTTTCATGCCACAGGGCTAACCCTATTGTTACCAGCACTATTTTACTTCTATCCTGATGTGATTGTTTGTCCATTCCATAATTGACTTAGTTGTCCATTTTGTATTTGCATAGCTGATTGCATGTTGGTTGTATGATGATCATTACTTATTCTGGTTGTAAGAGGAGAACCGATTCAAATTTAAAGGGGGAAGAAGCTGTAATCATTGGATACTGAGTCTTATCTATTTCTTTGGTGAGGAGTGATGGGGAACATAACCCTTGCTATTGATCACATGGAGCATTTGCGACACTGGTTTAAGCCATTACAGGTTATTAAATTATGAATGGAGGTTAGTGTAGAAGTTGGATGCCAAGAAGATTATGTCCAATATTTTTTAAAACACCGTGGGTCTTATTTGTCGAACTCCTCCTCTGACCATAGAGTGTTAAGGTTGAATTTATGAGTTGTGATATTGAATTATGTATAGCTCATTCTCACATTGAAGTTGTCTAGTGTATTGAATATAGCTTAGCAAATCTTTCTCAAGATCTCAAGTAATGATAGCTACTTCCTCTATAGTTAGTCCCAAGAGCATTTTACATAGGGATATGGGTGAAGAGGTCACCAGTCAAACTTGCCAAAGAAGGATTCTTGGGAATATAGGTGACAGTCACTGTCGAATATTTATACTAATAGGCATCAGTTAGATAGTTGGGAAACACCTCTAACCGAATGTAAACTGAAAACTAATTGTAACCACCTCTTCATTATAAATAATTTAATAATCTGTGTCATGTCCATTTAGGGTAGTGTGCAGATTTGCTTTTCTCATTTCTTAGTTTTCTTTTGCCAACATTGGTATTAGAGCCCGAGGAAGCCCTTGAAGAGTACGGGAGTGTGAAACAGAGTTTTAGGAAGCCTCGATAGAGCACAAACTTAAGTGTTCATTTCGTAGCCTGTTGAAGAAGACTTACGAAAAAGGGGGAAAACAACTGTAGCAAAGACTTCTGGGTGCAAAAACGTTTGGTGCATTCCTAATCTCAATACATAGTCACGGGCTTTATTTTCGAAGCCATACTCGTAAAACAGTCGCTGGTTTTACGCCTGAGAATCACATTTTTAATCACCTTTTTCTTCAATCACGAAAGAAGTAGAAATTGAATCGCTACTTGAATGAAAGAAAGAGAAAACCCAGGTATGCCACGTGAGTGAAGATAAAATTGAATTCGTGAAGATTTGTTAGGGGACAACGAGTAGGTTCTAATAAATTCAAGGTCGTTTCATTGATTAAGAAGGCAGATCTACTGTTTTCCCTCTAGACGTGAGGGCAAATACAAAGGGAGAGGACTTTTAACACAGTCGTTAGGGAAAAAGCGAAGGAAAAAGACATTTTTAAAAAGTTTTTCATGGTCGCGATTTCTAGTATGCTAGTTTTTAAACTGACGTTTTTCATTGACACGAATTCTAGTTTCTAGGGGTCTATTAGTTACGACTAGGGAATAAAACTGCTTCATAATAATCTACCGATCATCACATATTTTCATTGTGTGTGCACGCTAAATTTTTTATTATTTCCGTTATTTTGCAATAATAAATGGCAAATAGTTCTAACTTGAACTTGTCGGACTCGCAAAAGTTGCCGAGCACAAATTTCAACGTATGGAGCCATGAAATTCTAACACGTGCAAAATTTTGTGATTGTGATAAGATAATCACGGGTAGTGAAGGCAAACCTGTTATCAACTTCGCGGATTATGATAAACGTTGCAAGGAGGCTCTGCTACTTCTCAAGTTGTCGGTGTTAGATGATTTGATACGCAAGGTCCGGAATGCCTCTATGGCTTATGTGTTGTGGACTAGTCTGAGGGATATATATATCAGATGTCAGAAAAGAGTCGGGTTTAATGCCTAAATAATATGCTTTTTTCCGTGAAGTTACAAGAAGGTGGATCGTTGTCTGAACACCTACTTCAGATGAAAGACCTTTGATACCAGTTATCTTCTAATAACAAAAAGGTGGACGATGATGATATGGTGGCTTTGGTTTTGAACAACTTACCTTCTTCATATGAGTCATTTGTGGAGGCATTCCAGTTAATGGCTGAACGTCAAACTCTTACATTTGACAAGGTGAGTTCCTACCTATTGCAAAAGGAACGGAGACAAACACAAGCTCAAGAGTCCAGTTCTAGACAATCTGAGAGCGTTTTTGTTGCTCAGTCCAAAGGAAAGTGGAAGCGACAGGGTGACACATCTACTTCCTCTCCTAAATTTCAAGTGAAGTGATATTATTGTCAGAAACTTGGTCATGTGAAGAAGGATTGTCGTAAATGACTCAATGCCTTGAAGAAGCAGAAGGGGCAGGCACATGTGGCAATAGTTGAACATGAGTCAGAAGATGAGTATGCCCTTATGGTATCTTGCACGGATGGTGGCAACCCTACTTGGTGCTGGTTTTTTGATTCCGGAGCATCACAACACTTCACGTGTCAAAAAGATTGGTATATCAGTTTTCATTTATGTTCTTCTGATTCAGTTACTTAAGGGGATGGGAGATCACATGTTGTAGAAGGGATCGGGGATGTTCGTATTGTGTTGAATAATAACACCAAAGTGCTTGTAAAAAATGTTAGATATGTGCATAACGTGAATAAGAATTTGTTATCTATCAGTCAGCTAACTAATAATCCTAATATCTTTGTTAAATTTTTTGTCAAACAATGTATTGTGTTTGATATCAAGCAAAATAAGGTTGTTGCCCTCGGGATTGGGCATGGTGGTCTATATAAGCTTTGCTAATCCTGCCACGGTCAACTTACATGCCTTAATTGTGGAAGGAAATACTAGTGTTTTGTGGCATGAGAGATACGAGTATCTCAACCTTCAGTATCTAGCCCACCTTCATAGAGCCAACATGGTTGTTGGTTTGCTTCCTATCCAGGAAAAACAGGACGTGTTCTGGTTGTTTTGCAGGAAAACAGAAGCAGAAGCCTTTTCCCATTGAAGGTTCTTGGCGTGCAAAGGGGCTCTTGGATCTTGTGCATGCATATCTATGTGATCCATCGTGGAAGACTCCCACGGTTCTTGTTGCACGTTATTTTCTCTTGCTGGTGGATGATCATTCCCCTAGAATGTGGGTCTATTTTTTGAAGAAGTCTGATTGCCTTGCTTCTTTTGTCAAGTTCAAGGTCTTGGTGGAGAACCAAACCAGCCGACAGATTAGGACGTTGAGATTCGATAATGGGGGTGAGTTAACCTCCAAACAGTTCGCAGATTTTTGTGGTAAACAAGGGAGTCAATGACGGTTGACAACCCTATATACCCCACAATAGAATGGGGTAGTAGAGAGATGGAATAGAATCATCATAGAGATGGCAAGGTGCATGATGCACATTTGAGGAGTGCCATATAAGTACTAGGGAGAAGCTGTTAACACAAGAATATATATTCTCAATCGGAGTCCTTGCAAAGCCTTGCAGGACATCACACTGGAAGAGGCTTGGTCCAAAATCAAACTTGAGGTATCAACATTTTGTGTTTTTGATTCAACTGCTTATACTTTGGTCCCTGATCGTAAGAGGAATAAGTTAGATTTCAAATGTTCTAGATATTTCTTTGCTGGTTAAAGTGACCATTCTAAAGACTATAGATTGATTGATACTTCCATGAATAAAATCATTGTTAGTCGGGATGTTGATGTAAAAGAAACAAAGTCTTTCTTTGGCTGTAATCATCAAGGGGACCAACAAGGGGGCAGCAATCAACAACGGGTAATAACAAAGATATGTTCTCTTTCTTTGCCCAATGATGAGTCTGGTCCTTCTCATACTCCTCCACGGACTCCAGTACAGTCTATGCACTGTCCTGCTGAGACTTTTGAGTCTCTAGGAAATCAACTTGCATTGGTTTCGCCCCCAGAAACACCACAACATGATCCCACATCCTTAGTTTAGAGGTGGCCTAAGTGGTTTTACTCCACTATTCAGGATTTGAGGAAGAATTGTCTCCTCTCTTAGATGGCTAGTCTCGACGAAATGGTAAGTAGATTGATTATTTCGAGCAAGCTCCGTTTGTTCTTGCTTATGATCTTCTTCATACTCATGAGCCACATAAATACTCTAAAGCACGAGGCATATTGGAATGGGAAATTGCCATGCAACCAGAGTTAAATGCCTTGATTAAAAATAATGCCTGGAAATTGGTACTGCTGCCTCTAGGGAAACTTCCCATAGGTTGTAAATGGGTGTATAAAATCAAGTGTAAAGCAAATGGTACTTTGGATAAGTATAAGGCTCGACTTGTTGCAAAAGGATTTTCACAACAGGAGGGGATATACTATGAGGAGACTTTTGCTCCTACTGCGAAGATGGTCACTTCTCGGTTACTTCTTTCCTTTGCAACTCGGTTTGGTTTGAAAGTATATCAGATGGATGTCAAGTACTTTCCTGAATGGTGATTTGGAGGAAGAAGTGTGCATGACACAACTTGAGGGTTTTTGGGCATGTGGTCATGGACATCTAGTATGTAAGTTGATTAAGTCCTTGTATGGAGTTAAGCAGGCTCCTCAAGCCTGGTCTATCAAAATAGATAAAATCTCAGAGATTCGGGTTTCAAACGGAGTCATTTTGATCCGAATCTCTATGTCAAAAGTGATGGTGATGACATTGTGATTCTTATTATTAATGTTGATGACCTTGCCATCATAGACAATGGAGATGCTGCGATTCATGAGGTAAAATCAGATTTATGTGCTTCTTTTGACATGACCGATTTAGGCCTCCTTCACTACTATCTTGGTGTAAAATTTTGCCAACGTGCTGATTTTCATTTCTCAAGTTAAGTATGCCATGAACCTCTTACAAAAATTTCAGATGTATGATTATAATTCTTCTTCTACACCTATGGAGGTTGGGCTGAAACTTTCAGCTCATGATGATTCACCACTGGTCGATGAATCGTTGTATAAACAGTTTGTGGGTAGCTTGATCTACTTCACAACTACACAAACGGATTTATGTTTTTCTGTTAGCTACCTTTCTCGTTTTTTGTTTAAACCAAAACTTATTCATTGGGGAGCAACAAAACAATTTCTAAGATATGTCAAAGAACTCTTGACTTTGGCATTGTATATCAGAGACTTGCATACTTCATATTGATTGGCTATATTGACTTTGATTGGGGAGGATTGGATGCTCAGAGATCCACCACTGGTTATATCTTCTCTTTTGGTTCAGGAGTTATTTCTTAGAAAAGTAAACTTCATCCTATTCTTGCCATCTCTTCTATGGAAGCAGAATACAAGGTTGTTGTTAGTGTCAATTGCGAAGCAATATGGATTCGTCGGATTCTAACTGATTTTCAGTTTCCCCAGGCTGCTGCGACACCTCTTTCACTCTTTTGTGATAATCAAGGTGTTCTAAAAATAGTGAAGAATCCTATCTATCATGCCCGCACTGAACATATTGAGATTCATCATCATTATATTCGCCAGTTGGTTGATTTTGGTGAAATCTCTCTGCATTTTTTTCCTTCTGCAGATCAGCGTGCTAATGTAATGACTAAACCTCTTGGTCCTTTGTTGCCCAAATTGCTTGTAAAAAATGTTAGATATGTGCCTAACATGAATAAGAACTTGTTATTTTTTCTCTATGCTTCTAACTCTAACACCTACATGAGGATTTGCACCAAAAAGAGAAAGGAAACTTGGAGATTTTAAAAGAAAAAATATAAAAGAAGATGGTGGCGACCCCTTGAGAGGATGTTGCTGATTTTATTCAAATTATCTTCATGCTTGAAGAGGGATGTATGCCCATGAATACTCATAACAAAGGTGTTTGATCAACACCACCATATTTTGGAGAGTGAAGCCTTCTTGTGTTATTGTTGAGTGTATTTATGTATGATAAATCCTCCTTAAGCTTGGCGACTTGATCTAGAGGTTGGCGTATCTATTTAAGGGATAAATCTGCATGTTTGTGGCTCATTTTAGAAGTGATATTTGAAGGGTTTGAGCTCTTTTTCTACTCCCGTTCACTGTTGGTTATTTCCTGGCTATGACAACTTGAATTGGAGAATATTTTGGCATGTTTTGAGGGTAAATGAGCTAGATCTGAAATCTCGTTTATGTTAGCATCTATTTCTGAGCAAGGGAAATTGATTGGATGTGTTTGGAAGCTAGAAAAGTGTTGGAAGTATTTTTATTTATTTTTCCTAACCCTAGCAACTAGATCTGGGATTTCTAGATCTGGGATTTATGGGTCTGTTTTGGAAGGGTTTGAATGCTCAAAAAAATCTGATTGTTAGTGCATTGGAAAGCTCTAAAAATCTAGTTTATTGTGCACTTTGTTTCATGTGAGAAGATGGAGTATTGATGGAGTTATGAATTTTTGAAGTTTTAGTTGTCTGTGAGTCATTTTTATTTAATATTTGTTGCTATAAAAATCTGAACTGGAAAAGATTTTGATTCCAATTGATTCTCCCATCTCACCCATCACCTTGGCTACTTCCAACCCCATTTTGGGTTGTAATTAGCTGACATTGGGTTATTTGAAGTTGAATTAAAAGGATTTAATCCTTCTTGGTTCGACTTGTGTTGAAGTGTGTTGAAATCCCCGTTTGTATAAAAAGGGGACACCACAAAACCCCTTGATTGAGGACCTTCCCCAAGGACGGAAACCCTTGGTTGAGAACTCGTGGAGGACAGAAACCCTTCCATAAATATTTATGTATGCAAGCTGATTTGAAAGACAATAAATTATCATTTTCTTGCATGATTTATCTCTTTGGTTCAATGATCTATTTATTTGGAGTGAGGCAACCCACTTGGGAGTGATTATTTGGTATGTGTGATGATAATTTGGAAAATCTGAATTTATTATCTTATTCTCCATATTTTATTAGGCCAATATCTTGAGTTTCGTGAATTTTGGAGGTGTTGTACTATATTTCCAAGTTTTTTTATGTTCGCTAGTTGAAGGTTCCATAATTGATTATTTTCAAGCTCAAATCTGATTTCTAACAGCTTATAGTGTTGCTGAGGGTTTCCTAATAATTTCGGCATAAGATTTAAACGGAATTAGCAAAGTTTAACCCACCTTTGAAGGGTTCAACCTCTCCAAGGAATTCGCTGCCCTACGAAGGGCCTAATTTGCAGATTGAAGGGTTTATATCAGCCATCTAGAGCATCTGATTTTTAATTTACATCTCAGCATTTGGTCATTTCCTAGAGTCCCCCTAAAAAGGGACATTACACTCTGTCTTGATGCTTCTCCCTAAGATGATGTATTTATAGGTTATTAAGTCATCAAGGTAGCAAATGCATCCCAAAACAAGTCTCTTTATGGCAGTTGGCATTTAAAATTAATCTTCTTTTTGTAAAGCATCGATAAAAGATTGAAAAATGTTGAAATTAGGAGTTTGTATTGTCTATACCTTAGATGTATGTGAAGCACTCTAATCATTCAAGCTGACTGGCTGCCCATTTGAGCACCCTTTAACCATAGACCATCATCCCATGACTCTGGATCCACTAAGGCTGGAAAACAGTTCTTATTTGACTCCAACTTTCTTCCAGCAGATTCATACCTAATGATACTATTTTTTTATGCCAGTCTTTAATCGTACCTATTTTTGTTACCTTAAAGGATTTCTTTATCATTTTAAGCACCTTTTTCAATTCCATACCTCATTCTTCAAAAACCTTACGCTTCGTATGAAGGTTATTCTTAGAATGTATTATGTAATATACGTGGCGTTTTTTCAAAGAGAGAGAGAGAAAACGATGAAAGACTAAACCTGACACAAGATAATAGGTCCACCTTGAGGTGCAAAAAGTTTCTCCTTCTTCATCATATCCACGATCTTTGTGGTAAACTGCTGCATCTCTTTCTGGACAATATAAAAAAATTAGCAATTAGATCTGAGATTGAGTTTGAAGCTTTGCACGTTGTTACCTTAGCAAGATGACTATTAAAGGAAGACCATAAGTATAGATAGGAGGGGATGGCACTGCAATGATAACCTGATACATTTCATTAATTCTGCAGAGAATACCCATCACCATGGGCAACTTCATACATCCTGTTTTATATTAAGATGAGAATGGTAGGAATTGTTCTCATATGGTGCTTTGGTTTATCTTGCACTCACACTAAGAGGTGTCTTGATGATAAAAATGTAAATCTTTCAAGAGATATGATTGAAAACCCTTCTTGGAGACTACTATTCATAGCTAGAATTTTGCTTGTTGTGGAAGTAGCAACACCATACAACCTTGAAAGGGTCATTGTCTGTTCGAAACTCAATTCCTGGAATGAAGTGCAACCAAATAGGAAATCCCCTGCATCATGTCAGAGACTAATCTTCAGTCTAAAAAATCAATGACGTTACTTTCTGTACTTCATAAACATAAAAGAGAGAACTGATCAAATTTCAGAAAGAAACAGTGTCATGCTCATTGAAATGAAGATATAAAAGTTCCATACAAAGCTCTAAGACTTAGTCAACAGCACAGATGAATAAACAATTCAGTGCATAGAAATTCAAATTCCAATAAGCAGGTCCAATATAACTAAGGAGCTGAGCTTCCAAAGTGATAAAATATACCTTTCATAGTAATTATATTACAAGAACAAACATTTGAAATTAAAAAAAGGCAAAGGTTCTTATAATTGTTAAAATGGTGTTTAGTCTCTTCTAATGTGTTTTTATTATAAGCTTTGAATAAAAACAGAGAGAAATAGAGGCAAACCCGTAATTCCACTCTGCACATGCATAAGGGCCGATGCGCAGATGCACAAAAAGGCCTGCCTGCTGCACCGTTTTCACAAACCTTACCAGATCGAACCTTTCTTCAAAATAATACTGCAGGAAATCCATTCAACGAGAAGGATGATTGTCAACATGGCAGATTGCAGCCGAACTCAAATCATTTTACTTGTACATGCAAATCCATAACCAAAGACAAACATTTTTCTTAAATGTAAATTCATGCTGAAATGTAGATCCACACCAAAAAATTAAAAGGGGTTGTCAGTGTTGAAACAACAATCCACACTCTGGACAGTCAATGGACGAGTAGTGAAGTGGTAGAGCAACCCAGCAGCAAATGCGAGGTCCTAGGTTTGAGTCCTAGCTGTTCCGTGGAATTTAACATGGTCTCAGGGCAAGACTAGTAGCCCTAAGCATATAATTGTGGCTTGAAAGGGGGTGTCTATACTCTGGACAACAGAGGGATAAGTAGCCCACTGAGGTGTTGAAAAAATTCCAAACTCCAAACCACGAAGGGACAAGTAGCTCAGTATAGAGTAAACCAGCAGCAAATGGAAGCCCTAGGTTTGAATCACAGCTGGTCCATGGAGTTTATCATTCAGTGAGGTCCTTAACACTTTTTGAGTTATTATAGCCTCTCTCAAAAGGCTTGCTGGGTGGGTAATGTTGAATTTGAATTCAAATCATTTTGCTTATAAATTATATATACCAAAAGGCCAAATGGGTGTCGTCCAGAAGGCACATACAATTGAATGTGCTTTTGAGTCTCATTGACCTACTTTGATCATTTGGGCATTAGTTTTTCTATTTACCCAAAAAAAAATTGAGAAAACAAGTTTCATGTCTACCTGGCCTTGTACAGGTTCGTGGTTGTCCCAGAACACATAGGTCTCAATGACATCCAAGCCGCCATCCTTGGATTTTTGAATAAGGTCTGGCCACATCTGAAAATAAACGCAGAGACAAGAGCTTAGTTTATGTGAAGCAATACCTTTAAGGAGGACATTTAAAGTACTACTAAAGACGTGTTGAACATGTTTTACTAAATGACACCATAGTTACCTCAGGAGTGCTTCTGGGATAGTGAATGCTGCCTGAGATGAGAATTCTTCGTTGCCCATTGATGACTATAGCTCTATGATCATAACTCACATTACCACCTTCGCATTGTTTGAAAAACAGAAAAGAAAAGAGTAAAACATGTAAGAATTGGTTTATAGAAGCCATGGCCATGACAATCAGTTGTTTTCCTGCATTCCTCTCTTTTTGATTGATCCTTTTCGATATATAAGAACGTTAGTAATTGGAAAAAAACAAACAGCTAGGAACAAAGAGGGCATATGGTTGGATCATGGATGACAATTACAAAGCCAGAATTATTTGTTATGGTGATAATGATAAAACCAATTTTTTTATGTGCAAAGCTATTGTCTTTTGTAACAGCAGCAGTCTTTTCTGTAATAATATCAGCTCTTTTAGCGTTTTGTCTATGGCATCAAAATAATTTTCAATTCATTTTTTCCATGATATATCCAAAGAAACATATGTTTAAGCAAAACCATTGTTTATTTTGTTTGTATGCTTGGAGTCTTTCTTATGTCTCTGTAATGATCTTAAAAAAAAAATGTAAACGGGATGAAAAAGGGCCATTCTTCCACGTTAGAATCCTCCACCCCTTATGATGCTTGGATTTTTGTTTTCATCAAAACTCAGGTTGTACCCAAGATTAATAAACTGCTTTTCTCAATTGAAAAGCATTTAATAATTATGTATAAAATACATAGTTACTCGTACCCGAAAATCAAGGGTGACGGAGTCACACATCGCATCAGCGTGGAAGTCACTTTAATTAAATTGTTTGCAAAGCCTTTTGGTGTAGGTGCTGATTCGACTCGTTCAATACTCCTCTTCCTATTTTTTTTTAAATGAATTAAGTTTTTTTTTTTTTTGTTTTGGGTTTAGAAACTATAGATTGCGTAGGTATTAGTATCTCTACCATGATAAACTGGTAATTATAGCTAGCTGATTTACACTTGTTGAGTAAGCATATATTTATTTCGAAGCCTTTTTTTAGCTACTCAACCACGATTAAATGGCATTCAATCCTCAAAGTAGCCCAGGGAACGATCCTAGCCCTATCCGCTTGTCAACACGGAGCCTTCCTTTAGCTAAGCAACCACGACAAGGGGGCATCCAATCCGTCAAAGTCACCCAAGGAACGATCCCGGCCCTATCCACTTGTTGATTCTCTGTGTCGGGTATCTCTAAGGCTTGCACTCAACAAGGCTTAATCCCTGGTGGGCTCATTCCAAGTCAATCAACTTCACCAAGAGACCAAGGGCCCTTCGATAATAAATAAGATCTTATATTATATTGACAAGTAAAATGATACAAGATAATTCACAAAAAATTGGGCGGTATGGAAGCACGCCCCAAAGCCTCGAGTTCAAACAAGGCAAAAACAAGGCCTAGGAATACATTTGATTACAAAACATAAAAAGACAAGGAGGTAAGGAAGTTAAGCCGCTGCTGCGAATTGTTGTCCTACAGGTGACGGATCTTGATCATGCCAGCCAAAACCAAGCAGGTTCTTGCCGCTATCTGGCACATCCCAACTAGAGCCAGGTTGGCTTCCTTCTTCAGTATCTTCAATCGTGGCCTGGGTGGGCGAGATGGCAAGAGACAGCCTGGGAAATTTGTCTGGTGGAGGCGAGAGGCTCCAACCGTCATGAATGCGCAGCTCGGGGGCAGTCGATGAGCCCCGACCGAGTTGGCTGGGCTGCGGGAGGCATCCCAACCCTGGTGGCGGACTGAGGGCATAGGGGAGAAACTCCTTCGTGGAGGCTAACTGCGCGGGGACCGACAGGCCCGACTAAACGAGTGGCGCTACGAGCGGCTCCGATGACTGCCACCTCTGGGACGTCCACTAGCACCGTCATGTGGTGGGGAGCGGCAAGAGGGGAATAGGGGTCCACAAGCAATGTTGCAAGGGGTGTCGCCCCAATGCCGAAGGAGAGTTTGGAGATGCTCCACCTCGAGAGCCACCTTATTTGCTTGAACTTGAATCTACAGCATTACATTCACGATAACCACAGACTTGTTACAAATAGAGAATTGCTAATATGCTTCAACATTAGCAAATAAACAAGAATTCCTTTCGTTCTAAAGCCATAAAAGGATTTCCCCTCTAAAAGCATGCCAAATATGGTAAAATTTAAGAGGCATCTGAGGATTGTCTCCTAAAAGAATATGTTGCTAAGTAAAACACTCTGGTCGGAAGGGGAAAAAGAATGAATCTAACTCCAAGCCTTCTAGGATTTGCAACAGTACAAAAAAAGGTGAGACAAGGTTTCCAAGTAGCCACAGAAGGGGCATTTGGGGGCTGAAACACCAAGGCGAACTAGACGGGCACCAATTGGAAGGCCTTGGTGAAGAACATGCCATAGAAAGTGACCAATTTTGGGTTCCACATAGGCGCACCAGACAGTATCAAATCTCCTTCTCCAACTTGATGAAGAGGGTTCAATACTTGTGGGTTACCCTAGAATAATTGTAGTGACTTTGAGTGTTAGTTAAAAAATTGACCAAATAAAATTAAGACTATTTTTGAATTCAAATAATTATGCAAAGAGTAAAAGGACTATAAAAATGTTGATTCCAACCTTATAAATAATAAGGAAGCCAAATATGAATTCAAATCTAATTGTCGTGCCGTAAATGACACCAAATCATATACTAATGTAAGTCACCCCACAAAGGAGAGGCTTAATATTGCATATAAAAATATGATTATCACTTTTTCTCAAATCTACAATATTCCTTCAAGCCAAACAAGGAAGGAGGGTTTACGTCCCCCAACCAACCACAAGAATGGTTTTCGTCCTTCTTGGAAGTGCCACATACTTGGATTTCCGCCCAAGAGTGGAAGAACAATGAGCAATCAGCCCCCAAGTCCAATTAGAGTAAATTTTCCAAAAGTCCTTGAGTGAAAATGAAGCCTTCACCTTCTTTTATATCTTTATCTTGGCATTAAAGGCCAAAAAGGAAAGGCCGACCCCTTATAAAGCTTATTTAATCTTTAAGTTGCTTTCAAAAGCCACCAAACACAGCCAACCTACTAAAAATAAGAACACACTAAAAAATATTAAAAATAGAAAATAAAAGTGCAATGAGAGTTCACTTCCTTTTCCCACTCACTCCACTTCGTTTCCATGGAAAATAGAATGGCAAGAAGTCCTAAATCATGCTCTCGAGTTGGAAAAGGGGACCCTACACAGAGAAGAAAAAAAAAGAAAAGATACTATAAACATATTTTTGGGTAATTTTTAGGTTTGTTATTAATTTTTCCCTATACAATTGTTGAATCTAAGCTTATTGATCTCTTAACTCTACACAATTATCACACTTGGAAATAAATTATGCAACTATTATTGTAATCTAAGGGTTTGTAGCCTATGTTGAAGGGAATACCTCTCACCTTAAGGGTTTGTTTAAGGTATGGGAATCCATATAGCCTTGACTTCCTTAGAATGATGATGGCTATGGTGAATCCTCTACATCAACCAACACTTCCTTTAATGGTATCTAGTTATCAAACTCTATGATTTCCCTCTCATTTTAGTTCTATGGGTTCATGCTCTCAAGTATTTTAGATGGGCTACACATACTGTATAGTTTACCGATGATTTAACAAAAATGGACTTTTTATAAAACCCTAATTGCAGAATAACTGATAGAAACAATGAAGTACAATTGTTAGATACATTATGACACAAGTAATAAGCTAATAAAATATTAAACCTTAAGTGCAAGAGAGAGAGGAAATGACTTTGCTTATTTTCACTTGAGCTAGGAATGATGCTAACTGGGATAACTATTACATAGAATGTGAATTATCTCTTTGAGAATCGGAATAAATCCTAGAACTCACATATTTTATCAAACATGGGCACCTGGATTAGGATGAGTGTACATGAGACCTTTACTCAATACTCGTGACTACATAGATGCTTGAAATCTGATTTTTCTAGTGCCACACAAGTGTCATTGATAGTCGTTGTTAGTCACTTGTGTGTCACACCTTAATTATTGTATATACATGTAAACTTTAAAATAGATGTTCACTTACAAAACCCACAAAACCGTGGTGAACTTACAACCGAGCGTCACACTATATATCAAGTGTTGTATACACCATGTAGTTCTTGTGAGTGTGTGTAAGAATCATGCCCTAGGATTCCCTAGTGTAAGTTGTACTTGACAGCGGACTAGCTCTAGAATGTACAAATGTATAACATATGTAGGTGGAATAATGAACTTCCCCTTCCTATGTAGTGTGTATGCAGAAAATATACTCCCTTTTATGGATGTTAGATGGATGATTTAGAGTGCTTTGGATGCCTTTGGATGCAAACTTAGGTTATAGTAGTAATACTTAGATCTTGGTCCATTATTTTGAACATATAACTATGTATTTATATGATTCCCTTGGTTGAATTTCGTAATTGAAAAATGGATGGCTGGCCCATGATAAAATTAGATACACAAAAGATAAAAACGGCCCAAAAAGAGTGAGTAAGGTGAAAAGAGGTCAAGGGCGCCCAACGGGGATGAGTGTGTTAAGGCGCTAGCATCTTGGCTGGGCACTGGTGTCTAAAGTCATAAAAGATAACCATGTAAATTTTTAACTAAGTTGTAGGGTGTATAAGTCCAAATAGAAAACAAGAAACACAAAAAAGAGGCCAGAGATAATTGTTAATTACTAGTTTTCTCGCTTAGGAATCATGTAAATACTAGTATGCTTTTAGGACCCAGAAATGTACCCAAGTGCATGATTTTGTGTCTACATTTTCCCCTACTTTAAATTTTTAAGTGAATACTCAATAACATAAAGTAGATATAATATGTGTACTTGATAACCATGAAGAGTGTGATGGTGATAGTGTGCCGAAGAGACAAGTGAAGCGTGGAATGATGTTAAAGGTGAAGTATGGAAACTATGAGAGAAAATTAACCCTAGGGGTGAAGCGTATGTGGTGATTTATATGTGTTTTTTTCTTTAATTTCTGATGTAGAATATTTTCTTGTTGTGTATTAAGGAAGGACTTGCAAAAGAAGAGCAAAACAATAGTCAAATTCGTATATTATGAAAACTATGTAAAATTATGTAAAAGTATGTAAAAAGGAAAGTGTGCACCTAATGTATAGAAGTCTAAAGGATATAAAAATTTCTAGAAAATTTTGTGTAAAGTGATTTTTTGGGGCAATATCATGTCAAGAATACATTTTTTGGGTGATATCATGCTAAGTGCCAATTTTTTGGGTGATCTCATGCCACAACACAATAGTGTTGGGGAGAGAGGTCTAGTTTTACTCTCCATCCATGGATGCTTCCTAAATAAGCAAAATTGTAGATGGTACATCCATGTTTTTTTCCTGTTGTCCTTATTAGTTCCGAATTTTTTTCGATTGAAGAAAATTTTAGGAGATTGTATGCATGTTCTGACTAAAGGATTGTGCCTAATACTGTAAAACAGCTTTGTGAACTGTTGTAGACTATGTTGATATGATAAACTAGTTGTGTGTTCCCCCAGGAAATTAACACCCAAGGGAGGACACCTGAACCCAGGAACTCGTGTCTGAGCCTAGGTGTTGGTGTATGTGCCCTGTTGAAAACCCAATTCAGATTTTGGGTCATTATGTGACTATATGAATTCTTTGTTCATGTATTGTGCAAGCATGTATTATATCTCTAAGTTATTTTATGGGGTGAATGATTCACCCAATGTATTCCCCTTCATTTTGGATGCATGTGACGTTGATAGGAGGATGCGGTCCAAAGGAGAGGACCTAAAACTAATATCAAGTGGATACCCTACAGGGGGAAGGGGATGTGTATGGTAGAAACCAAGGAACATGTAAACAAGATGCATACTAACATGTTCTAGTAGTGAAAGTAGCAAGCATGTCATAAAAAAATGTAATAAGAAAATATGCATACAATGTAGATTGGGAAAAATGGGTTTCATACATGGGACATTTCTCACAATGTCACAAGACAATCAAGGCTGAAGCATCCAAAATCATACATTGTGTACACAAGACAAAGGGCATATCCCGTAAATAATAGTATACAATGAAAACAATAGCAAGTAAGATAAATCAAATGACCATTGTTGTATATAGTCCTACAAAGAAAATGCAACACATGAAGCACTTGCTAGCATGTTAGAAAGATAGAAAGTATGTCAAATCATGTATAGATAAATTTATAGTGTGCTACAAAAAAGTAGTAGTAATAAATGAAACAATATCACCTATATTTTGTAAGATTAGTAAGTGTAGATGCCCACAAGAGCCTCAGGGGGACTGGTAAAAGGTATTATACCAAGGAAATCATTGTTGCATGTAAATATCTATAGGAATTTTGGATTTATAGCTAGAGAACAAGTCAAAGCATATGTGTATAGAAAATATATTGACTTACTAATTATTTGTCTAACATAATAAGCAAAGTGTGTCATATTAGTATAAGCAAGGAAGAGTAATTCCAGCCAAGATATGCAATATGTTAGTGTGTGTGTGAGTGATATGGAATGGTATGCATTTTGAATTTTAGAGGAGAAGTGTGCCCCAGCAGAGGTGGATGAGTATGAGATGAGGTTCATTTATAAAAAAAAATCCTCAACAGTCAAGAATGAACCATAGAACAAGAGTGTGTCATCGGGAAATGGTTTGAAAGTGTGCACTAGGAAGATAGATCATGAAGCATAGAGCATGAAATGTGAAAGAGGTGATATTTATTTCAGATTTATACCCTCAGTAGTCGAGTATGATTTGTGGAACTAGAGTGTGTCATAGGTTAATGAAGATATAATATATGTATCAAGTTGTGCAAGATCTCTTATAAATGGAAAGTGTGAAGCATGGATCATAAGAGTAGAAATGGTAGACTATTGATGATGTTAAGAGGGGAAAGTAAGCATGATGCCCCCTAAGTGTATGATGTAGTGAAGAATCAAGGAACATCGTGTAGGAGATCTTATTTGTTAGGATCGAAGCCAATAGGAATGGTGTTAAAGGCTTGGTAAGCAATAGTATGAGGTTGATCATATAGAGAGTTTGTGTAGTGTAAATTATACATTCCCATAGCATATTCCTCATTAGTGAAAGTTGGTTGTGGAAAATCACATGCATATCAGTGTGTGAGATAGTGATTATAACTGAGAAATGAATCATTACAAATAAAAATTTGGCCAAAAGGCATGGGAAATGTGTTACTTGTGTGATTAGGATCCAAAGTGCCACCATTGTAGTCAATCCAAGACTACCTAAGCGTAAGTGGAGAGGAACAAGGAGTACGTGCAAGGAATATTGATAAATAGAAGACCCGGAGGCCATAAGTAGTAGTTGCAAAGACACATCCATGATAAAGATGAGGAGAATGAGGTGGTGGGAAAAGATTATCAAGTATGAATCCAAGTTGGGGTAAGTCATCATGTGTGTAAATGGTGTTAGAGAAAATGGGATCAAATGGAATATGAGGCCAATAAGATTTATGTATGAAAAGAGTGCATGTGAAAGGAGGTAGTGTCAAGGCAGAGTGAGATGAGGCAGGTGGTATGATTTCCAATGTATGGACAGACCCCTGAAAAAGTATCATAGCATTAATAGTAGGAGTGGGTTTCCTAAATTGATATTCACCATGGTCAATAGAAAAAAAAGAATCTTTTAAGTAAGACTTATCCATCTCAATAGGAGTAAATTTAAGATTGTGTAGCGTGTCATCATTAAGATCTATAAAATCAACCTCATCATCATAATCACTAGTTCTAGTATTTCCATGTTGAATATGAGTATCAAGGATATTGGTAGGAGTAGGGCCAGAAGTAGGAGCGAGAGGATTCTCGACAAACGGAATAGTGGTAGCTATGGGAATAGACAAGGTGGGTGAAATGATATCATTAGTATGAGTGGGAATGGATAGTATGCTTGTAAAGGTAGAAGAAGGATGTGGAGCACTATATTTTCCAACATCATAGTTACTAATATTGCTATATGGAATAGGCTATGATGGAGGAATAGTCATAGCAGTAACAGGGTTTATATGAAAAAACTTGAATGGATCAGGGTCAGCATCAATGGTATGTTTATAACCATTGTGTAAGAATTTAATTCACTGATGAATTATAGAAGGGAAAATGTGCATTGCATGAATACATGATCTACCTAGTAAAATATTAAACTAAAATGAGGAATCAATAACGAATAATATCGTAGGAACAATCTTAGGCCCAAATTATATAGGAAATTTGATAGTACCCAGACATGTGCGAGTAGTGGAATCATAGCCACGAATGAGAGTAGAGTTTTTAGTAATTAGAATATCAGTAATGCTAATTTTCCTAAGGAGGGAATGCACACATAAGTTTATAGTAGATCCATCTTCAACAAGTACATGAATGATGCAAATGGCACCAATAGTAGCAGTGATAAGAAAAGGTGCTAATGGATTGTCATCAATAATGGAGGTACATCATCATCACTAAATGATAAAGCATGTGGCATGTTTTTGAGCTATTAAATAAGATGGGTGAAGGACACATGTGAATTATTGCTTTCAATGTGGATAGAATGAAGGGAGGATTCTAATGTATAATGAAAATCATGTGCATTGCGCAAGAGATCATAAAGAGATATTTTGACAGGTGTATTATTAATATGCTCAATGATGTCATAAACCTTAGAGGTGGTAGTAACTATATAAGTAATGGATGGTGGAACAGAAGCCGATGGATCCGTAGGAGGATGAGTATGAAACGTAGTGACTACATTGACGGATGGATTAGCCATAGGATTAATGAAGTGAGGAGGAGGATGAGTATGAACTTGCATGAAATGAAAAGCAGCAGTACAATGCAAAAACATTAGTTGGGGTGAGATAAGGATAATAATATTGATCCATAAATTTTAAATAAGGAAATATATTTCGATGTATTCTTAGAAGGTATGGTTTGAACAAGTAGGTTCACTAAATAATTTAACAAAAATAGATTTATTGTTAAACCCTATATTGCAAAGTAACTGATAGAAACAATGAAGTGAAAATTCTAGATACATTATGACACAAACAATAAGATAATAAAATATGAAACCATAAGTGCAAGAGAGAGAGGAAAGGACTTTTTTGATTTGCACTTTATCCAGGACTGATGCTAATCGGGAGAACTGCTAAACAAAAGGTGAACTATATCATCAATAATTAGAATAAATAGTGGAACTCATGGATCATGCTACACATGGGCACCTAGACTTGGGCGAGGGCGCCAGAGACCTCTAATGGGTGCCCCTGACTACGCAAATTGGTGAAAACTAATTTTTTGGTCTCACACAAGTGTCAGTGATAGTTGTTTGTTAGTCACCTTTGTGTTGCACCTTCATTGTTGGATGTACATGTAACCTATAAAATAAATGTTCACCTATAAAACCGACAAAACCACATCAAATCCAATAAATAAATATGCAATATAGGGAGTTAAACTAACCCCAATGGTCACCCAACAGAGTGAACTTATGACCGAGTGTTGTAATACATATCAAACTCCATGTAGTTCTTATGAGTGTGTGTAAGATCATGCCCTTGGATGTCCTAGTGCAAGTTGCACTTGATAGTGGGATAGCTATAGAATGTAACAATGTATAACACATGTGGATGGAATAATGAACTTCCCCTTCCTATGTATTGTATATGTAGAAAATGCAGTCCCTTATCCTTTGTATGGATGTTAGATGGATGCTTTAGAGTGCTTTGGATGCCTTTGGATGCCTTTGGATGTAAACTTAGGTGATAGCAATAATGCTTAAAGATTGGTCCCTTATTTTTAACACACACACACACACACACATATGATTCCCTTGGATGAATTTTGTAATTAACAACTGGAATGCCGAACCATAAGAAATTAAGATTCCCAAAAAATAAAAGAGGCCCAAAAAGAGCAAGTAAGGTGGAAAAAGGTCAAGGGAACACAGAGGGGATGGGGGTGCCTAGGAGCTTCTATCTTGGCTGGGTACTAGTGTCCGAAGTCATAAAAAATAAGCAAGTAAAGATTAGATTGGGTTGTAGGGTGTGTAAGACCAAATAGAAAATAAAAAACACAGACAAGAGGCCAAAGACAGTTGTCAATTACTAGTTTTCTAGTTTAGGATTCATATGAATGCTAGTATGCTTTTATGACCTAGAAATGTACCCAAACGTGTGATTTTGTGTCTACGACCAATTCAAAATATTTCATATTTGGCTATCTAAGTTTAAGGCTAAAGCCAAGTTTTGTTTTTTTAAAATATGACTAAGGGGTTTACTAGGAAAAGTTGGATGTAATGCCCCTAAAATAACGCTTCCAAAAATTGTAATGATCTTTGTTAGGCCTTAGAGGAAGGATTTTAAATAGTATGTTGACACTCACTTTTTAAACTATGCTCTCAACAAGAGATATGATTGGTTTTCTCTTAACTTCCTTATGCTGAAAATCATAACATTAACAATTGTTTCTAGTCTATTTCCCATGTTAGAGTGGTCTAGTTTTGTGTTAGCCATGTTTACACCCACTCCAAGAATTACGCTTCATTTGTAAGTTTTTAATTAGTTTTTTTGTTTGCATGTACTATTTGGTTGATGAAAATATTCCTCACAACTAATATTGGTTTCCTACAACAAAGTTTTTGTTTTGTGAAACTAACTACTAGGCCTATTTATTAGGCACTCATTCAATATCTCCAATATTGTTGTGAGAGGATGCTACACATTGTATATTGATCATTAAATTAATAATGGGACTTTTCTTTTGCATGATTGATATTTATTGTGTGCGCAATGCATTTCTTAGTAATGGGGTAATGGTGTGATGGTGAGATCATGTGACATGAGACATATTGTCTTATTTTGATATGGTATTAGAGGTAGGTTTCAACATCCATTCCTTAGCTATGAGTATTTTAAATTTTTAAATTTTTGCCCGACCTTATTTGAATCAGTCTATACAATAACATTATTTTACATTTTGAAGGGTCATAAAAAACTGATTTAAAAGTATTGGAGAGGCATATTCTCTCTCAATTTCGTATTTATAAAGGAGACGATCCTTAAAAATGGAATCTGCCTCTTTTTAAAACATAATGGTTAGGTTGAATCCTATTATTAGGATCTTACATTGAAGTTGTGAAAAAATTGTGTTGGAATTGTGCATTGACCACATCTTTGATATGTCTCCTTACTAGTCATCTCTTATGTGAAGCACATGTCCCTCATAAGTTTTTAGCCAAGCATATACATATTTATGAGATAATTATTTATATACCATATGGTATTGCTAAGGTGGTCGAACACATCACATAGACTTTGTAACTCCACAACAAACGCTCTCTTTTGTGCCAATCATACCTACCCTCTCAACCCCATTGGTTGAGACACACCGTGTCAATAGTACTCACTACCAATATTTTGTATTTTATAGATTGATTGATCCTTGCAGTCTCTTTCTGGTATCGTCATTATCCATGTAAAAGACTTTGACCCATCATATTTTTGATTAACTCAATGGAAAGGGAGATCCATGTTAAATTCTTGTCATGGTTTCAACTCACCTCTCGTTAATCAAATCACTATTTACTCAGTCATATTGACACTATAGTGGACTCTATAACAACTTGGGTGAGGATCTAAACATAGATCTCAACACTCATGATTGATTCATGTATCGGATCGTCGTTATATACTATCCTTCTGTTGTATCTTTGTTGGGCTTGATATTGCTTTGATTTGTGTTGTGTTTTAAATTTAATTCAAATTGTTTGGAACCCCAATACCAGCCCTACCTCGATATTTTCTAGCTCGGTTTTGGCTTTGACATCCGGATCCACTACATTCATCTCCTAAATAAGCTTGGGCACATTGATTTCTTTTTTTAGATTGGCATACTCTGTAACAGATCTGCCAAACCCCAATGAAGATATAGACCTCAATGTCTTACTCAACCCCTTTCCATTATATCTTGAGCTTGACAAACCCGTGGGTTTTTAGTTTTTATTTTGAAGGTTTTATTTTTTATTTTTTATTTTTTTTATAATAAAAAGGATCTTTTATTAAATTAATTCAATATGATACAAGATACCTTTCAATAAAAAAGTGGGAGGTATGAGAGCACACCCTAAAACCACAAACAAAGTTAGGCCAAGCCTAGAGCAACAAGAGTCAAACTAAGCTAAGCCTAGGAGAGTACAAAATACAAGCATCGCCTAAAAGTAGACAAAAAACTTAATCAAGTAGCAGCAACAAACATGCCCAAGGCAGGCGGATCATGATCATCCGGCCACCTCGAACCAGGTAAGTCCGTGCCAGCATCTAAAAGTTCCCAACCAGCAGCAACTTCTTCCTCCAGGTCTGCTTCCCCGTAAGTAGGAATGGCGAGGTTAAGGTGGGGGAATTTGTCTGATAGCGGTGGTTGAGGCGGTGGGTTCCAAGCATCATGATGTGAAGTAGTGATAAGAGGAGAGCCCCACCCATGCTGACGAGGTGGCGAGCCCCAGCCCTGCTGACAAGTTGATGAAGGCGGCGGCAAGCCCTAGCCACGACGGCGAGTTGGTTAGTAACTGTGTTGATGTAACGGGTCCAGGGAGCGGCGAGCGCGACTAAAAGCACGACGCTAAGACCGGCTGCGCCAGCCACCATGGGCGAAAGGCGAGGAGCACCTAGTAGGAGACAAAGGCACTCGAGCAACATTACATGGGGTTTCCCCTAGTGGCACAGCAGGGTCTAGAGGTGGTCCACCTCCAGCGTGTTAGCATATGGATTTGCATGCATGTAAATTACATGCAACATCGTGGGAATGAAGTCCCTCCTTAATGAAGGTGAGGTTGCCATTATTGAAAGCCAAAACTGTATTTACAAATGTGCATTCAAAATCATATGTGGGGGTGTTTTGGAACATCAATGGAAAGAAAAGTGAATGAGGGAGATGGAATGGAATGAAGGAACCAAATGGAAAGGAATGAATGGAAGGAACATGCAAGAGTTAGGTAAAAGCAGAGCCTAATATTGCATGGAGAAGAACAATAAATAACTAACACAAATAAAACGGAGTTTGCATCAGTTAAACGAGAATGAGTAAAGGAAACACACGTGAGCAAGTAAATAGCAAAGCTTGATCACTGTGAACAAGAACAATAACTTAATAACATTGACAATAAGATCAAAGACAATATTTGCATGCAAGATTCAAATACTAACATCTAATGAACATAAGAACATCAAATGCTATAAGAGACAATGCATGGGACACAAAGTTCATATTTCATTAACTCCAAAATGTCTTCTCAAAATAACACAAATTTTTTTTCTTTGAAGTAAAGCTTGCATACAAAAGTATATTCTTCTCCTCTCTCAAAGTCACCCTTTACAAATGAGCCCCTCACTTCCTTTTATAACCCAAAATTTGGTTACAAAGTAGTTAGGGTTTTACATGAACATTAAATAGGGCACTTAAGTGACCTTTGACTTTTTCAACCAACTTTATCAAAAGCAACTAAAAAATAGAAATCACTTAAGTCATCGACAGTTTTCCGAAAGCAAACTCAATAACATCCTTTTCTTAAAATCCCACTTTTAAAACATACAATAATAATAAGTGCCTTATCCATTTAAATGGGGTCCGCATATCTCAAACGTATGAGAAATGGACTCTCCCGCTTCATTAGATACCAAGAAAACTATCTCCTTGAACCATTGGTGAAATTAGGATCTGCCGCTTTTGCCAATTGAAATGATCTGCACCCTTCCAATGTTTCAAACATATTTTCTTCTTCTGGAGGTTCATTTGTTTGAAGAATCGTCTCACAAAATACCTGTAATTCAAAAATCTTACCTAGCATATCATTTAGATCAACCCTCTTTGATTGAGTATTCTCAAACAAGTTCTTTAATTTAATGCAACGCTCCATTGAAGCTAAAGAGAAATTATTGACAGGAGTATACATGTCCTTAAATAATTGTGAAAATTATTCTTCCACATGTTCCGATGAACACCTTTGATTATGCTCATTTACAAGATGGCAAGGGATCACAGTTATTAATTCTTGAATCAAGGTGAGTGAAGTGAAGGCTTCATTGCATACGCTCTCATAATGGATCATAGAATCATCAAGAAGCGTCTTCCTTGATTTGAGATGCAGACACCAAAGAAAATGTGTCCCTCGATGTTCAAACTCAATAATTCCTTCAATGGATAAAACTGAGGATTCCATACTCGTCATCTCCTGTAGACTGGGCAATATCTCATCCAAATTTGATATGTTAGAAATAAAATTTTCCTTGAAAGAAAGAATTGGATCAAGATACGCACTAACATCTTCATAGAGCTTAACCCTTGTTTTGATTGTCTCTTGGCCTAAAATGAGAATATTTGAAAGCTAAGTTTTAGTGACATGGCCCAACAAGTTTATTTCTTTTGATAAATTGAGATTTTCTTCATCAGAGGCAGCTACTGCATCAGGTACTGGGAAAGTGGATGATATGGGATTTATCATATGTTAAACATATTCCACCAATTATTATTTTCAACCTTGAGCTGAGAGTTCTGA
This sequence comes from Taxus chinensis, assembly GCA_019776745.2. Taxonomy (NCBI): domain Eukaryota; kingdom Viridiplantae; phylum Streptophyta; class Pinopsida; order Cupressales; family Taxaceae; genus Taxus; species Taxus chinensis. Next base: position 295,641,567 of record CM034155.1, on the reverse strand, counting down.
GACTTATATTTCTTAAGCCTCTTTAGCACGATATCAATTGAATCTCGAGCCATCACCATGTCACTTTCCAATGTGAACCTTCCAAGTCCAAGTTTGGAAACTTCATAATCAACAGATGTCATGGCATCACACTCCTTGTCAACTTGTGGGATGGCAAGATTCGCAAATCTGTTTTCGTAACTGTCCACCATTATTTGAGAAAGCACTTTAGGCTTCTTGGGAATGACATCATTTGAAAGTTTGAAAAGGGCATCAAAATCAATGTCGATTGCCTTGACAACCCTCTTCCTTTTCTTGACTTCACAATCAACCCAGAAAGGAGTATCATTCACTATTTCTGCATACAAAAGCCTAGAGCTCAAAGCAACATTCTCATTGTTCTCGGCATCATGAGATTCTATAAGAATCCTTTCCACAACCTCGATTTCAGGAGAAATAGCCTCGATATCCACCTCCTGATCATTTGGGAGATTTTGGGAAATTTTTTCGTGAACTATAGGTTCCGAAGTGTTTGATATTTGGACTACCTGTACCTGAGTGGGCGCTTATGCAAGGCATGGTTGAGGATCGTTTGTCATGAGCTTTTGAGAACTATTAACAATGTGAATAGAAGAATGTCTACTTGAAGTAGAAAATCCCGATACACGATCTCTTCCTTCACTGGGGCTAGGACCCTTAGATTTTTCTACTCGTGACACATTATTCAGCGAAGTGGATTTTGGAAACCACTCATTTCTTGCTTGTTGCGTATGATTGGATGGCACAGAGGTCGATGGAGAAGGGGATTTGGTTGAATGGAGAGCTCCTCAACTTGGTAATTTTTGTGATCCTGAAGTATGATCTTGAATTGATTGTAACTTGGGCAAGTTCTCTTTCGTACCAAGATATGCTTCTTTCAAGGATCGATTGATTCTTGTTATCAAGAGAAAATTCATCTCTTTTGGTCCAATCAATTCGGGGCAATGGCGTAAAGGCAACTGCATCATATGAAGGATCGATAACATCTTCATCATCATTTACGAATGAATCTGGAGGGTTCTTGATGTGAAAGGCCTTGATCTGAGCAAGGGTTAGGCGAGAAAACTCTAATCTTCTTACTTCATGCTCGTCTGAATAGGCAGCCCAGAAATATTCCATGGTAGGGTTATGTTGATACTTTGCTCCAAGAATATTTTGTTTATATCCATTGATATTAAACTAGGGCTCTCTTCACATATGGATGAATTGTGATGAGGGAAAACTCTTTTCTGATGAGTTTTACACTGAAGAGATTTGGACATTGGTATTCCCCGATTTGCATTGGGAAACGAATTCCTAAGCGATGCTTGTCACTAAGAAGACAGTGAACTTGGAATAGTTGTCGTGCAAGCTCCATCAATGCCCATTTAGCACTTACGTGAGTGTAGGAAAAGGATGAGAATTGAATAAACCAGATTCCCCATTGGCAAATGACATCCATGGCTTCTTTATAAAATATTTCCTTTGTATTCTGATTCAGGTTCCAAATCACGCGTAAGGTGAATGCATCGTTGAGTCTTCTGAAATGTTGAGAGCTATTTTTGAAACTTAGTTGCGGATAGTAATGGAAGACACTATTTGATGGACCCATGACTCTTCTTGTTTCGAGTCACGAAAATAGCTTTCTTCTTGCCACTACGCAAGTCAAATACGATGTCATGTAGAAGCATCCAATCATCTTTACTTTAATCAATTGTTTGTGAAGGGTATCACTGATGATGGTGGCCCAATCCAGAAACTCTCTCTTGGCAAGTATGATACAGATAAACTAATACATCCATGGGTGGAAAATCCTAGTAGAGGATAAACCAAAAACTCAACTCAAAAGAGTAATCATGTCCCCAATTTCTTCCAGGAACTCAACGTGGTACAATTCTTTAGGAAGCTGGTCAATTCGAGGCCTCTTGGTCACTAACCAGATGTTATTAACCATCTTGCTCCACTTGAGGGGTTCTTCATCCCAAAATTCTTGTGTTGACTTTCGAGTGATATCCGCATTCTCAGGGAAGTCAGGTATGTTGAGAAATTCCTCAATGTGCTCTGGTGTGATTAATAGGAAAGGCTCGAGATTATCTTTAAAAATTCCTCATCTCTCGGGATCATAATGCTCCATGCAAGCAATAACCAGCTCCCGACACAGCATCGAGATAAGAAATGTTGTTGCTTGGGGTAGAACACTATGGTAAAGCCTATCCGAGAATATGGTTTTGCCTTCAACTTTCACTCGATCGTAGAATTGTTGCACATTGATGTGACCCAGATTTGTATCAGTGATATTATCATATGCCGACTTGATAGAACTAGGAGGGATGATTCCTTGGAATTCATACTTGAGTGCGGACTTATTCGATTTCTCAACTAGCTTCTTAGATCTTCCTGTAGATTTATTAAATTTTTCGGCCATTATGAATTTTAAATAATAATGACTCAAGGACGTAAAACAATGCAAACTGGGCCGGGTCTCAATCTCCAAAACCCCCATCAATGCAAGAAAAAAATCACTCGTTTTATTATTATTATTATTATTATTATTATTATTGTTATTGTTATTTTAAAATAATAATAATAACCAGTCCCAGTTACAATTTTTTATTCTGGTGACAATAATTTATTATTTATTTTTTATTTAAAATAAACAAAAACACCCGATTTTAATATCCTGATTTTTTTTATTTAATTTGCCGGAGCAAATTCTCCTTGGTATACATGAAAATCACCTGATTTTAATGACCACGTATTTAGAGATTTACTTCTTCCTTGTGATCTTATGATCGATGTGTGACTATGTTTGCTTAGTTCTTCTGCAAATGCGTGGAACTGTTGTTGATGCCTGAAACTTTTTCCTGCGTATGGCTTCTCTTTAACTCTGCATGAAAATGACTAAAACTTAGGTTTGTTGTTGGGAATGTTATTTTCCAACATGGCTTCTTGTTTCTTGTTGGTTGCAGTTTTTAGACTGTGTAAAAACTTCCTTCTACCCCTGTGTGGAGATTCCTTCCTTTCCCTGCATGGACACTTGTGTGGAGTGCATGGTGATGTTCTTTGTTGCTGTTTTTGGACTATTCTCCTAAAAAATGTGTGGCCCTTCCTTGGCTTTTAACTTTCGTTCCTTAAACTTTATGTTGTCCTAATGTGTGGGAGTCCAAAAACGTTTTCCTTTGGACTGTTCTGAAAAGTGCATGGAAACTTATTGGTTATTTTGTTTTTTTATGCATAAAACAATGTGTGTCTTCTTTTACCTCTGCGTGAATGTTTCTGGATTGAGAAATGATGGTTAAAATTGTTGTATCTTCACACCCCTGTTGTGTGATTTTTGGTGGAATGTGTGGAAACTTCTAAGGCTCATGTGTGGTTACTCTTTTTCTCATGCTTATTTTCTTGGAGATGCTTTCAGACTATGTGTGGAGATCTTCTTTGACTACGTTTAAACTTGTTCTCTTTTCTTTGCACAAACCAATGCATGGAGAGGATTGATGGGTTGTTTTATCCTTTTGTCATGTAAATGTGTTGGCCTCTCTCCTTAGGCGTTGGAAACTTGGCTCATGCGTGGACTATTCCTTTGCATTGAAATATGTTCTCTTAAACAGTTGGCAATAGACTTGCTCATTGGCCTCCTTTCTTGCTGCATGTGTGAATGCATCACATTGAAACTTCCTCTAAGCATGAGAATTCTACTTTCACTGAAAAATTAAATTACTCTCATGGGGAAATGGTTACGGGAATTAAAGAAGCTTCCCCATAACTGTTTCCCCTTCCCTGTTTGTTGGCTAGATTTTCTGCATAGCATCAAACCTAGGCAGTCATGAGATAAATCTCCCTCATTTAACCGGTGAGGCTCCCGTGTCAGATTTGTCAATAAAAATGTGTTTCTTTATCTATCAGGGGTTTTACTTTAACAACTTAGTTCATGAACCATAACTAAGGAGTTCTGCAGCAAGTAAGCAGCTGTTTAAGAAAGGAAAATTATAGAAGAAGGAAGTAAAGGAATTACAGATAATAAGTAAGGAAGATGTGCATCCCAATCAGTAGATATCAGAGCTAATTGCATGCACATAGAAGAAACTTAATAGATTTGAACACATAGAATTCTAAAGCAAAGGTAGTTCTAGATCCAGATCTAAAATAACACAAAGTCTACTTAAGAGATCTAAAGATTTAGAAGCAAGAAACAAAATACACCGTGACACAAAGTTCTCCGGAAACCTGCTTCTTTGTATTCCTCTGCAACAAGTGGCTGTCAGGGGTTCAGCACAAAGTCTAGAACACAAGATTGCTTCTTACAAATTCTGATCGATCATTAACCCAGTAGGTTCTTCTCCTACTTATAGAATGTAGGAGGGAAAGTACAAATAGAAGACTCAAACTGAACTAAAGTAAGAACAACAAGTAAAGATGACATTTGGCAATCATCCTCAACTAACTTCTTCTTAAGTGACACATGTATCACTTAACTAATAGAAAGGTTCCACATGACTTCAAGTAATGGTTGCAAAACCAATTAACTTAGAAGTTTTACAATTTCATCCAGGAACATAGAAAATAGAAGAAGAAAGAAATAGAAGAAGTCATGCCAGCTGTAACATCTACATCTTCTTCTTGTTCTGAAATCTGATATACTTGTCGAACATATAGTTCAGCATCTTTCCATCTGTTTTAGCTACTGCTTCCTTTTCTGTCCTAAATTGCAGCAATCCTTCATTCAACACTTTGCTGCACGCTTCCACTTCTTCCAAACTTGGCCCAAATCTCGCAATGTCTGCCTGCAGTGTTACCAGCCTACTGATAGAATTCATCGTGAAAGGCTTGGTAGCTTTATAAATTCTCTTTTGCACCATCAGAAGAGAACCTTCCAGGGAATCATGCACCTCGTTAGAAACAATCCGCACATATGAAGTAACACCTCCATCCACTCTTTCCTCAGTGAAAGAAACGATACTGTCTGGTAAATCTGATGTTCTACTCTCAAGCACCTGCATCCTTTTCAGCAAAACTCTGTAGATCTCTAAACGGAAAGATACTACAAACTCTAGCTGCTTCCCCTTCTCGATTGATCCATCCGGTACAATTTGTCCTGCAACCAATACATCTCCCGGCAGCTTGTTGATCTCGGCCAAAATACTCAAGTTACTCTCTGCAACTGTATTCATGCCTTCTATGCTTACCATCAGTTGCTTTAATTTATTTCCTGCATCTTTCATAACCTTTAGGCGGGCTGGCACTTCCCCAAGTTGCACAGAAGCTTGACGAATAATCAGATCCTTCCATTCATCAATAGCCTTTACTTGATTGCTTGCATCTTCCATTTTCTGCATAAGATGATCACTCACTTGCTCTGAAATGGGTTGAATGGAAGGTTTAGCAACCTTGGATATGATCTCACATAATTGAGATATTTGCTTCTGCAGCTCTTCTTTCTCCGCCTTTTCACTGTCAAGCCTAAGGAACAAAACATCCAGCAACATTTGCGTGTCCTGCTTCAATCCTTCAGTGGTAGCTTGACCGAGTGGTATTTTGGTCACCGTCACATCTTCTGCCGTGAGCTCCTCTTCTATATTTCCTTCCGCCGGAATTGATATCTCAACAAACTTCTCTTCCGAATCTTTGATGATCAACCTAGAAGTTGCTTTAGCAACTTTAGGCCTTCTGTCTCTTCTACTAAGATCCTGAAGTAGCTGCAAGTCATGCTCCTCTAAGTTCATCTCTACTCTTTCTTCCGAAACCAACTGCAAAGCTAACCATCCCGAGAAGTTATTTCTCGGGGAGTAAGAAGTCACTGAGTGCACTACCATCTCCCGCTCTGCATCCTCTCCATCAGAAAGTGCCACAGTGTCATGGCTGCCATCTTCTGAAACATCCAAGGACAAAGCTCTTTCGAACTCCATCATCTGCAGCTTCAACATCTCCTCTAGAACGAGTGTTGAACGAAGTGGCTGCGGAGAGAAAACGAACGTCGCCGGTTTCAATGAAGGCATGGAAGCATCCTGCTGCTGCGGTGTAATAGTTGGTGATCTTCTGGGTACTGGAGAAGTTGGAGTCAAAGCTATGGTCGTAGAAGTGGTCTTCTCTTTCTCTTGAGATCTTCTGTGTACTTTCAACTTCTCGGACCTTCTGCTGCTTTCTCCTTCATGCTTTCATTTAAGGGAATCTCCTGCGCCAAAGTTGCTCGTGATTTGATTCATCAATACTTCATCAAGGCAGTATCCCTTCGTTAGCAGCCAGTTCGAAATATTCACCAACACAGCTCCAGATCTTTCTTCAATTGAATGGCAGCCTCCTATGTTATCCTGCAGTATAGTTTTATCTCCTCCCATTTGATGGTAAGTGTCAAGTACCACGTTCCCATCATCTTTAAGATCCGCAGGTATCCGCGCTAGTCCAAAGTCGAACACTTGCTTTGCTAATAGCCTGCTGAAATCTTTCTTTCTAACCTCGTACTCACTTCTGCACTTCATCCAGAAATCTTCTAATAAAGGCACATGTGCGTACTCCTGGGAGATTGTCTTCCTGGCTACTCTAAATGGATCGAAGTTAAGCCGTGCAGGGAAGAACTCTTGCTCATACTCGGATAACATTTGTGCTTCCATCCCTCGAGCTCTGTGAATGCTGATGCAACTGTAATATCCCACAGTGATTGGGAAGAAGCCCGTAGACTTGTGCCGTTTCAATTGAAGGTCGTGTAACTCTACGAGTTACCTGCTCAGCTCCATGGTGATCACTCTATCACTTGGATACCTGGGCATCTTTATAGGTTCTCCAGAAAATCCCGTAACCCTGAGGTATGTGAAATCTGCAAACTAGATGAATAAACTGTCAATCTTGGACACTGCTTCCCACGCTTCCTTGCTTACCCTGTGAGTCTTCAAGTCTTTGTCTAGCCTGCAGATGAAATCGTAGAAGAAGTCATCGTTGATCACTTTGAAGTCCTTCTCACATGCAGGTACAGTAAGCTGTGGGTAGCACTCGAAAATGGGGTACCTTGGAAAATAACACCACATCTATTCTAGCTTGGAAAAGAACACCCTGTGATCGGCAGCATATACCAATAACGAAGTCAGCGTAGAAGGGTCTGAAAGGACACGGCACGGCCGAATGCGCACCGAGGTGACTGTGGGGGTGGTGGCGAATGTGGGCGAACCAAGGAGGGAGAGAAGCGAACCGTTGTTGTGTGGGTGGGGGTGGGGGATCTTGTGGCAAGGGTGTGTGTGTCGGGTGGGCTGTGAAGCAGACAGCCCTGTCGCGGAAGGGGAGTGCCTGGTGTGTTGTTCGCGGCGGGGGCCAGGGCAACCCAGAGGGGTGCGTCTGGGGAGCGTACAGGCAAGGCGGCCCCGCACCAAAGGGGGACCGGGGGGGAGAGTGGGCGCCGGAACTTGGGGTGTAGGGGGGGAGCGAGCGGCTGCTGGGGACTGTGGGGGGAGCGGGCAGGAGGCCCTCCGCAAGCAGCGCGAGGGTTCGCCCAGCTACGGGCAGCAGCCGGAAGGCTAAATAGAAGTCCCACCGCCACTGGAAGCTGCAGACAAGATGGATGAATTCCCACAGCCAACGAAGATTGGGCTTGTGGGGGCCGCGCAACAGCACACCGGAGCTGGGGAAGAGGAGCAGATCAGCACCTCCATCACGGAACTCGGGCAATGGGGCGTTACTGGGAAAGCGGCAGCTCGAGAAGGCCCGCGACTGTGGAACCGCACAGAAAGAGGTTCTGGGCTAGATCTGTGTATCCTAGTCTGAAAGTTGGGAAGCAATGAATGGAATCCATCGTGCTACTCTTTTTCAGTCTCCTTTCGCCATGGCTTTATCTATCTTTGTTGAATTATTCTTTTTCTTTCTAACTTGCGGATTTTCTTCAATACTAAGTGCAGATCTGGACAATTCTTCAGATTCAGAGGATATTTGCAAGTATTGGACATTGATAAAACTCCTTTTCTTTTGTAAGCACCTGTATGAATTCCTGCAATTTAGTCAGACAAAAATGCCACCGGAGCATGAATAGTGAATTTAAATTATAAAAATCTGCACTTTTCAAGCCTGTTGCCCCAAAAATTGTGTTTAAATTGTGCACATAAGAGAGCATGAATCCTTTCAATCAACACCTGAGCTCCTATAAACACCTGTGAAAACAACTATGCAGACGAGAATCAACCTCCTTCAAAGCATGCGCCAAATCTGGAAGCTTTTAGCCTTGTTAGCACTTTGTCTGAACAAAAATCCTTCCTCTAATGGGGGCGCACTTTTTCTCCTAGCTGCAATTCTTTACCTGTGAATTAAATTATTCACCCATATGGCTGCCCATGCTTATATAACCTTCACAATTCTATAATTAATAATTGCCCTAACAATTAAAGGCAATTAATTAATTAAAAATCATGCTTTTCCTATTTTAAAAATAGAGTTAAGGACAGCCATCCATAAATTAAAAGTAATCCAATTATCCTTCACACAGCACCTTCACTCAAGCCCCAGTGTGCTTTGACATCGCCACTGAAAATAGAAATTAATTAATGTTTCAGCCTTAAAAAAACATTAAAAAACCAAAAATGGGGCGCACTTTTTGAAGGAAGAGGGGCAGCCATCTAAATAAATTAAGTTAATTCATTTAACTCCTTTCGTTTTATTCCTCTTACTGGTGGACCTTCCTCCAAACTTAGGAGCACTTTTTGAGAAGAGAAAGATAATAGAAATATCAAATTCAATTCTTTAATTTTCTCACCAAAGGGGGCGCACTTTTTTGGCACATGTAATGCTATTTGTTAAGAATTTTTTGATAATGGATTCTGTACCACTGCCAGGGAGGGCACCAAAATCCCGTTACCCACTTAAGGTGATTTTTATAAACGGGAGAAAAGTACCCTGCCAGGCAAGTATAAAATCCCACCCTTGCTGCGGGCTTATATTCTTTCCCCCACAGCTTAAATCTTTGTTTTCAAAAATGCGCCATCCCGCAGGGGCTTTTCTTCCCGACCTTTCAATTTTCCCAGATGATCCAAAACTCCTATGACGATTCCTCCAGGCATAATGTGCGGTATGTTTTCTAGCTGCTCCAGGCCAAAAATGGGTTACCGGCAAAGGAGTTAAAGGAGTGTTCCCGATTAAATTTGACAGAAACAGAACGAAACACCACAAAAAAACCACAAAAATTGCCAAAAGTTAAAAATAAAGCCCAAAATTAAAACAAGTTAAAATCCTTTGGTAAATAGAATAATAACATAGTCGCTTAAATGGAGTTAACACAGAAGCGAAAAATAGGCCTCATTACGGGGCTCAAAATGAATTTAAATAAAGACAAATTTCCCCGACAGGACAAATTCCCGGAAGCATAAAACAATTTGGGCATCTGAGGTATTTGGCGAAAAAGGGCTAATATGGTCTTGGGATTATTTTTGACGCGAAATAACAAGAACTTTTCAGGCCAAAAAATAATAAAAACAACAAAACGCCCCGTTATTTTAATTAAAAAAACAGACGAAAAAATTTCAGTAGGGTAGTCGCAGATTCAGGGTGAAATCGGAGTGACACCACCGTAAAATCAACCTCTTCCTTTAGGGTTGCGTGGCATTAATGTCAGGGGAAAAGTGGGGGAGAAGAAAAAACAACCATTTACTAGCGGAGTAAGGGCAAGGCGGGTGGCAATCCCCCATTTTATTTACTCAGGTGGGAAATCCGGGATATTTTTTGTCTGTTGGCCAACCATTCGAATGGCAATCAGTGGAAGAAATCCACAAGCGGGGAATAAAATCAGAAGAGGTTAATGACGGCCTAGATCTGTTGTCTCCTATGTCTGAAAGTTTGGAAGCAATGCATGAATCCATCGTGCTCTCTTTTTTCATCTCCTTTCGCCATGGCTTTATCTATCTTTGTTTGAATAATTCTTTTTCTTCTAACTTGGCCGGATTTCTTCAATACTAGTGCAGATCTGGACAATTCTTCAGATTCAGAGGATATTTGCAATGTATTGGACATTGATAAAAACTCCTTTTCTTTTGTAAAGCACCTGTAATGAATTCCTGCAATTTATTCAGACAAAAATGGCCACCGGAGCATGAATAGTGAATTTAAATTATAAAAATCTGCACTTTTCAAGCCTGTTGCCCCAAAAATTGGTGTTAAATTTGCACATAAAGAGAGCATGAATCCTTTCAATCAACACCTGAGCTCCTGTAACACCTGTGAAAACAACTATGCAGACGAAGATCAACCTCCTTCAAAGCATGCGCCAAATCTGGAAGCTTTTAGCCTTGTTAGCACTTTGTCTGAACAAAATCCTTCCTCTAATGGGGGCGCACTTTTTCTCCTAGCTGCAATTCTTTTACCTGTGAATTAAATTATTCACCCATATGGCTGCCCTTGCTTATATAACCTTCACAATTCTATAATTAATAATTGCCCTAACAATTAAAGGCAATTAATTAATTAAAAATCATGCTTTTCTCTTTTAAAAATAGCATGTTTAAGGACAGCCATCCAATAAATTAAATTAATCCAATTTAATCCTTCACATAGCACTTCACTCAAGCCCCACAGTGTGCTTTTGACCATAGCCACTGAAAATAGAAATTAATTTAATGTTTTAATGCTTTAAAAAACACTTAAATAATACCCAAATGGGGCGCACTTTTTGAGAGGAAGAGGGCAGCCATTAAATAAATTAAATTTAATTCATTTAACTCCTTTCTTTTATTCCATCTTTGACTTGTTGACCTCCTCCAAACTTAGGCGCACTTTTTGAGAAGAAAGATTAATAGAAATAATCAAATTCAATTCTTTTAATTTCTCACCAAAGGGGGCGCACTTTTTTGCACATGTAATTCTATTTTTAAGAATTTTTTGATAATGGGATTCTTTACCCTGCCAGGGAGGCACCAAAATCCCGTTACCCACTTAAGTGATTTTTATAACACGGGAAAAAGTACCCTGCCAGGCAAGTATAAAATTCCCACCCTGCCTGCGGCTTATATTTTTCCCACCACAGCTTAAATCCTTTGTTTTCCAAAAATGCGCCCATCCCCGCAGGGGCTTTTCTTTGCACGACTTCACTTTTTCCCAGTGATCCAAACCTCCAATGACGACTTCCTCCAGGCATAATGTGCGTGTATGTTTTCTAGCTGCTCCAGGCCAAAAATCGGGCTTACCCGGCAAAGGAGTTGTTCCAGATAAATTTTACAGAAAACAGAACGAGACACCACAAAAACACAAAAAATTGCCAAAAGTTACAAATAAAGCCCAAAACTTAAAATAAGTTAAAATCCTTCTGGTACATAGGAATAATAACATATTCGCTTATAATGGAGTTAACACAGAGCGCAAATAGCCTCATACGGGGCTCAAAATAATTAAATACAAATTTCCCGCAGACAAATCCCGACGACAGAATAAAACAATTTTGGGCATCTGGGTATTTGGCGAAAAAGGCTAATATGGTTCTTTGGGATTATTTTGACGCAATACAAGAACTTTCAGGCAATAAAAACAACAAACGACCCGTTATTTTAAAAGTACGAAAAATTTTCAGATAGGGTAGTCGCAGATTTCAGGGTGAAATCTGAGTGACACCACCGTTGAAATAATCAACTCCTCTTCCTTTAGGTAGTGGCATTAATTGTCAGGGGAAAGTGGGAAAAAACAACCATTTACTAGCGGAAATGGCAAGGCGGGCTGGCAATCCCCATTTTATTTCCCCGTGTGGGAAATCGGGATATTTTTTGTCTGTTTGCCAATCCATTGAATTGGCAATCAGTGGAAGAAATCCCACAAGCGGGGAATTAAAATAAATTTCCCAGGAAAGGGGAAATTCGAGTATGCGAAGCCAATTTGGCATCCTCGGCAATGGGAAGCGAAAGCTTACTCCCCCCCCGGCAATTAAAATTAAAATTTGTCGATTGACTTTTAATAATTATTAAATTAAAAACCCCAAATTTTAATAAAATTAATTTTATCAAACAAAGGGTCATAAATTAATTAAATATTAATTAATTAATTTTAAAAGTAGTTTATGACCTGGAGGGAGGAGTTCTCGCCCGAAATGGACAAAACGAAGACCGAAACGATCACAAAAATGAGACGATCGTGATGAGGGCGATAAATTATGCAAAGTAATACTTTTGAAAACAATTCAAAATTTCCATGTTTATTAATTTTGTGAAGTCAAAATTAGCCGATAACACAATGCAACTTTATTCTCCTGAATTTGTATATGCAGAAGCACGTTGGAGATCACTATAGATTTATTATAAACGGAGAAATATTGATCAACTGCAGAATTAACAAAGAAAAAAGAATTTCTTTATTTCCATATCCAAAAACAGAATCTCCCCTCTAAAAACATGCCAAATTTGGGTGAAGATAGGCAGAAGCTTGAGATTATCTCCCAAAAGGATATGTTTCCAAGTGAAGCAATGAGGCTGTAAAGGAAAGAAAAATGAATGTATCCAGTTCTAGGCATTTTGAGCTTTGGGACAAAACCAAAAAAAATGTAAGATTGTTTCCAAATGACCACAAAAAGGACATTTGGGAGCTGAGATCCCAATTTGAACAAGACGAGCCTCGATAGAAAGGCCTTGGTGAAGAATACACCAAAGGAAATGAGCAATCTTGGGCTCCACACGTAGAGTCCAAATAGTTTCAAATCGCTTACTCCAAGTAGATAGCGTGAAATGAATCCCCCAACATGTGTTAAGTTTACCCACCATGGGCAAATGAGGTGAGAGCCAACGATAGCCTTTGATGGCTTTGTAATTACATAATGGGGTATCTACATACCACTTCTAGTCCGTCCACCATGGGCGAGAGGAATGCACAACAATCTTATGCAACATGTGGTCAGGAAGTGAATTGATCATAGTAGTAAAAATATCTTGGTCCTAGTTGGAAAGCTGAAATAGAGTTTTGAAATCCGGCCAAGAGAATCAGGATTGAGCAGTTTTACAAAATAAGTCCTCGATGGTGCGAATTACGTGTTTGAAGAATTTGAGCGCGGAGATTCTTGGGACCTCTGTTAAACACTTATTTTGAGATTAAAAAATCAGCGACCACCAGAGAGATTTTTAGTTGACAGAAATCCCATTTCAAAATCCATCACCCTTCCATAAAATCTAGGGCTTAATACATTCCCAAGCTTTCCAAATGCTCTTAAGCATAAAGGTGCCAACAATTTTGACAAGCACTGGGGTAATGAGAAAATTGACAAACCCTAATCCTTTCCACGCAGGGCATTCATAAGGGGAACCTTCAGTAATATCGTGTCGTATAAGAACTTTCCAATATTTTTGGCTAGTAATGCTTATGATAATCCATTTAGTACAAAGAGCTTGCCCTTGGCGTTGAATGTGAATAAGGCCAAGACCCCCAGAATTTCGAGGCAAGCAACAAATGTCCCAGGGTACTCAATGAAAAAAAATTCTTATAGAAGCATTACCCACAAGAAAATTTTGAGTAGTTTTTCCAACTTCCTGATGGAAGATTTGGAAGGAACCCAACACGACGAGTAGTAAACATGTGTGGTTGCAAGAACTTTGGAATAGATTTGGAATTTCCTAGCCAAAGATAAAGATCTGGTGATCCAATATTCCAATTTTTTTCCACCTATTGAATGACATATTGTCATAGCTTGACTAGGGATGCTTGAAAAGCAAAAGGAATACCTAAGAATTTAAAAATCTCACCATGTGTCAGGATTTTCCATTCAAAAGTGGCAAGCCAATTTGGCGCGGGAAGGAAAGATTGTTAATAACACTTGTTTTTTCAGCATTGAATGGATGAGCCATCTAAGCTAAGCAGAAATTATTCAAACATTGCATAGCATTGCAAAGGTTGGTTTCGTCTTCAATGAGCTTAAGAAAGGAATCATCCACAAAATTCCCATTAAGAAGTCTAGAAGTGGTCTCAGCAGGAAGTGAGATTCTGTGAACAAGACCATTTGCTTTGGCATGAGCTAACAGATAGCCAAAACCTTCAGTCGCGAGCACATACAATGCAAGGGCAAGAGGGAAGCCTTGCCGAATAGAACAAAAAATCCCAAAAGGTTCCAAGCTGAGGCCATTGATAGAGATCTAAAAGGAAGCATCTGTAAAAAGCATATTGACAGATTGAATAAAAATGGGACCAAAGCCAAGGGCTTGGAGCATGGCGAGTATGAATGGCCATTCAATCCAATCATAAGCCTTCTCAAAATCAATTTTTATAAACATGGCGGCATGATTAGACTGGCGAGCCCATTCCGTGCCTTCCCACACTGCAATGATGTTATCCAGGATGTATCGTCCATGTATAAATCTTGTTTGTTTTGGTTGAACAACTGACAGAAGATTGCGTAATCGCAGAGTTAATGCTATGGAAATGATTTTCTAGGAGACATTCAGCAGTGTAATTGGATGCAAACAGGTAATTTTCTATGGGTCTCCTTGTTTGGGGATGAATTCGATGTTTCCCTTATTAATGTGTGGCCCTAAGGAATGTTTCTGGAAACCTTCAAGATAAACTTGAAACAAGTCTTGCTGACTGAATCCCAAAGGGTTTTATAAAATTCGTAAGGGAACCCATTGCAGCCCGACGTTTTATTGTTGGCTATTTGCATGCTGGCTTCATGGAGGTCTTCAATGGTGAGCATTCTCTTGTAGATCACCTTTTGATCCTTTGATAATTTCCATAGCACAACACCCAAACATTGATCAAGAACATCTTGGCAAGCTACAGAGGGTTGTTGAGCTTGAAATACGAGCTTGTAGTGGTGCACAAAGGCTTGCAACATAAGTTGTGGGTCAGTGATGTGAGCTCCACCATCCATGATAGCCTGGATCTGTTGGGAAGGTTTTTAGGCTCTAAGAGAAAGAAAGAATTCTTTCGAAACCCAATCTTTAATTTTGAGTCAGTGCATCTGAGCCCATATCTGTGCGCCCCTGGCACTGTAATTATCCACAGTTTGGATTTGGTTCCGAAGCGTTGCAACTTGAAGTTGTAGAATTTCAAAGAAGGGATCGAATTGAAGCTCCACCACCGCTCGGCTGAGATCCAAGGTGTTAGTGGAGTATGAGTGGCACCGAATTATTGCCAACAGTTGGCCGTAGATTATAAGAAATCTTGTTTTCTGAGTCAGTGCATCCTCCCACCAATGAATCTAGTTGGCTTGCATAGGTGGATGATATCGTTGGCAATGACTAGGTCATGGAATTAAATTCCAAACACGTTTGATATGATTAATGGTGAGGCCATGATGCATCAAGGCGATATTAAGAAAGAATTGACCTTTATGACAAAAGGGGCATGCATCATGCCAATTGATATGAAATTGTATTGGTGAATAATCCAAAAGCACAAAGTCGGGCATGACCTCCACTGACATAGAATAAATGCTATCAAACTCAAAATAATCTTGAGTTGACAACATGGCCTTGCTAAGTTGTTTGAGTACGCAAGTTTTCCCTCAACGTAGATTGGTCCACATATACCAATTTTCAGAGGTGGGAAAGCGAGATACGTTAGGATCAAAAAATCCAAATTTATTACACATAAAATACCACACTACCCTTTCGCCAGATGTCCACCTCAATGTAAGTGGCCACATTTATCATTAGGTGACTCAACCATATTAAAATCTCCACTTATTACTAAGTAAGCATCAGGAATGGAGTTGGCGATCCACCGCCATAGATCGGCCCTTTCGGCCGCATTGTTCGAGGCGTAAATATTAATAAGGCCAAAAGGGTGGTTGTCCACATTAAAGAGGACCCATATGGCACAGCTGGTGGGGTCGATGTCGTGGTCAATAAGTAAAGGTTGTCATTTGGGAGAAAAAAGTGAAATTAAACCTCCACATCCTGCTTCATGATTACTATAGAAATCCAAGTTGTCATGCTAGATGGATTTACAAACCATATGTAACTAAAAACCTGTAATTTTCACTTCCTGCAAAAACAAAACATCCAAATTTACAAATTATTGTCGAGTTTCATGTACAACATATTTATGATAGGAGTCTGTAAGACCCTGAACATTCCAAGATAGACAATTCATGGGAAATGATGGTCAAGAGCCATACCCACATCCTCCAAGCCATCAAGGCCATCATATTGATTTTGCAGGAAACGAGCAGAGTTGTGCTGTAAAAAATCTTGCAAATCAACTTTTTTTCAATTGGCGTACTCAATGTTGTACTCCACTTTGGTGGTATCAATGTTGTGAGTCAAGTTATGGTCCCGAGAGATTCGAGAAGGGCTTCATGGCCTTTTGGAAGGCCCTTGTGAGTTATTTGGCAGGAGTAACGACACCAATTGCAGGATGGGAACATTATAAATGGAGTTTGATTGGTCCATGAGAACTAACTCCGCAAGGGGTGTGTTGGAGTACTTTGGAAAAGGGGTAGCTGATTTGGCAACAACAGTTGGTTCTTTAGTAGTAGTCGTTGGCTCTTTAGCATGCACGTTATGTGGTTGTTGCTTAACAACTGATTCCTGGTGGCCATTACAGCCAGAGGCCTTGGATTTTTGGGCTTTTCTCTTATTGTGTCAGCCTCCGAAAACTTTCCAACCTTTCTCCTACATGGGTTTGACTGGTTCAGGAGCTGATTTGGCCACATGGTGGTTTCGAGGCACATAGAGAGGACAGTATTTGATCTTGTGATTTTAGTATATGACGTCTTGAAATTTTTACTATTGGAGCTGCCCTTTAAATTAATTAAAATAAGAGAGAGTTACAAGAGCAGGGGTGACTGAAAAACTCACGGTCCTATAAAAATACTACGTAGGCACCACAAAACACCCAGAAGTCAAATAAAAAGCACGATAATTACATAAAATCATATAGCACTTACCATAAGTCACCACTCTGGTAGGAGGATAAGAATCATCCCGAGGAGGTATGAAAGCTCCACTTGACGGCTCGGTCAAAGGAGGATCAACCTGTCAGCCATCCTAATCTGGCATCTACATCTATAAAGGCACAATAATTCCCCAACCAGGGGGGTAGAGAGTTGGCAAACGTCTGAGCTCTAGGCAGAGGAGAGGCCCACTACGAAGATCATGTCATGTACTTCCCCCTTCGAGGAGGACTCCAGCCCAACCCAGAAGAGGACAGAGCTAAAGGGTGACCCCTGGGAGAGTCAGAGTGGTGGCTACAAGATCAGATTTTGTGATGCGGTCCTGGAGGATGTGGTCACTAAGGCAAAGATGGCCAAGGTGGCGGTGGCAAAAGGTCAAGAGGGACATGACTCATCGTGCACAGAACACTACCCCTATGTGTGATTAGTTCCCACAAATGAGCAAATTCCAAAGCCACTTTTTCAACTCAAGCTATAATCTATATGCGCACAATAGATAGAATAACCACTTTGTCATTAGTGGAGAATAAAGAAATAGATTGATCATTTTGGAATATCATAGAATTTTGAGCTTTCCAAATATGAAATGAAATACAAGCTCTAAATAATTACCACAGTGTATCAATATAATTAGGCCAAGGACTGAAATCTCCAAATAAATCCTGACGCCAATGAAAAAATTTAGGGTGTTAGGGTTAAAAAACGAATGAATCCAAATCTAAATGGTTTCAGCATAGGGACAAGACCAAATGCTTAAAATATTCAGGTCTAGAGAAAAAAGGGCATTTGGGATTGTGAATTCCAATGTGACTCAGACGCTCACCGACATGAAGGCCCTGATAAATAAGGTACAAAATAAAATGGTTAACTTTTAGCTCAAGCAAGGAGTTCTAAGCACGGGAAAGCCTATGAAGCCATGTAGACTACACAAATTGTATACCCCAACAAACGTTGATTTTGGCAATGACAGGCAAAATGGGATTCAACAGTTGTAATATGGTGTCAACATCGTAGTGAAAAAAGGTAATATCATGATTCCATTGCCAATCGCACCACCATACATATGGAGGCTTAAGTCCAAGTTTATGGAGCATGACATTTGGCATGAATTCTTGAATTTTGTAGATAAACGAAAGGTCTGAATTGGCAAGTTTAAATTTTAACTTGAGGTTAGAATAGGAAATATAGTCTCTGTGGGAAACCAAATTCAAAATGGTGTGTATCCCTTTGTGAGATAAACGGAGAGCTTGTATTCCCAGAGTTTCTACAAGTGGAATACTATCATCTATGATAAATGGGAAACCACTAGATATTTTGGGAATTGAAAGATATCTAGGTGCGAAAGCCATCGGCAATCCAATGTAGCAAGGATTTCACATCTTCAAAGGCTTTCCAGATGCTTTTGGCAATGAAGGTGCCGGAAATCTTGACAGGAGCCCTGGTGATAATTAAGGTGTGTAACCCTATATTATTCCAACATTTTTTTCCGTAACGAGCACCCAAAAGCAATGCAAGGTTAAAGCATAATTTTCTAGGTTTGACTGCTTGAAATACATCTCACCCCCCATTTTGAACATAAACCCATGTTTTACCTATAAACATCAATAAGTGTTGGGGTTGGCACAAGGTTGTACAGATAATATATCATATCTAAGCATACATGCACTAAAAAAAGATATTCTACCATAAGAAATATATAAAACAAGAGATATAAATCAACACCAGATTTAACATGGTTCACCCAGTGTGGGCTACATCCACCAAGAAACAAGTCAATCTATTATCCAAATCTTTCAACATATATACAATGAATATTTACAATCTTCCACATCTCTCACGATGTACAGTACTTTCTTTCTCTCAAGCTTCTCCTTCTTCTCTGAGAATTCTCTCTCTCACAATTATTTTCACAATAATCATTAACTCTCTCTTCTAACCCTAGCTTTCTAGCTTATAAATACCTTATACAAACTTAGGGAACTTAGACATGCAATTACAATCAATAGATTTTCTTTAATACTAAAATTAGATCTAATTCATGTGAGTTAAATAAAACACTCACACATAGGTACCTGACGTCGATTAGCCCTAATTGATTTTGGTTCCTACTTGCCTGACCGATGCCAGTCACAAGTGATTGATGTCAATCCCTTCATAATCGATGATGGTTACTGTGTTTTCCAACAAGTTTTATATAGCATGCTAAACTGAAGTAATTGATCTCACATCTCAATAATCTCCCACTTGGAGATAAATTACTACACTATACTTGTACAACATCATACTTTGGATCCTTTCTTTAGCTTTGTTTCTTCCTCTTCAAGTTTCAAACTTGAAGACCAAAAGAAGTGGAGTGTAGATCCAAATTCTCTTTTACCAATGGCTTCTTTAACATATCCGTAGGGTTTTCACTCATATGAATCTTCTCTAGTTTCGGTTGCCCATCCTCTACTACTTTCCATATGAAGTGATACCTCAACTAAATGTGTTTCATTCTAGAATGAAACGTTGAGTTCTTTGTTAAATAAATTGCACTCTGACTGTCACTAAACAATTTGCAACCATCTTTCTCCTTCCCAACTCTTTCATGAACCTGCTCATCCATATCATCTCTTTTCTAGCCTCTGTAGCTGCAATATACTGTGTCTATGTAGTAGACAAAGCCACAACCTTTACAATCTTGATATCCAGCTAACTGTCATCCCACCCACCATGAAAACATATCCAGTAGTGCTCTTTCTACCATATAGATCTCCAACCATATCTGAATCAACATAGCCACATAAGGAAATATCTGAACCTCCATAGCATAATTACATGCTAGATGTCCCTCTCAAATACCTGAGTATCCATTAGACTATTTTCCAATGCTCTTTACCTAGATTGGCCATAAATCTACTCACAACTCCCACTTCCTGTGTAATGTCTGGTCTAGTACAAACCATGGCATACATGAAACTCCCAATTGCTGAAGCATATGGTACTTGTGTCATGTATTTGACCTCCTCATGTGATGAAGAACATTGATCTTTTCTCAATTTGAAGTTTCCAGCCATAGGTGTACTTACAGGGTTTGAATTCTACATTTTAAACATTTCTAACACCTTGTAGCTATAATCCTCCTAAGACAAATACAATTTCTTGTTCATCATGCCTCTGTGTATTTGCATGCCAAGGATTCTTTTTGCAGCTCCTAAATCCTTCATAGAAAATGTGTGAGCTAACTTTCCCTTAAGCTCACTCAATGTCCTGCATATTAGTACTCCTGCAATAAGCATACCATCCACATACAGTAACAAACTAATATATCTCTCATTTTCAATATTCTTGAAATAAACACAATGATCATGATTCACATCTTAAGTATTCATGCTCATGCATGAAACTATCAAACCTCATGTATCATTACCTTAGAGCTTGTTTGAGAACATATATGCTCTTTTTCAACCTACACACTAATTTATCCTTACCCTTTACTTCATACCCAAGAAGATGTTGCATATAAATCTCTTCATCCAAATCACCATGAAGGAAAGTCGTCTTCACATCTAGTTACTCTAAATGTAAATCATTTACTGCAACTATACTTAATACAATACGTATAGAAATCATTTTAACAACTGGAGAAAATATTTCACCAAAATCAATACCTACTTTTTGTGCAAATCCCTTTAATACAAGTCGTTCCTTTTACCTTTTCTATCCACCTCTTCTTCATTGATCCTATAAACCCATTTGTTCTGTAATGTCCTCTTACTCGTTGGCAACTTAACCAAATCCCGAGTCTGGTATTCCAAGGAGTAGATCTCCTCATTCATGTCATGCTCCCACTGAACGTGGGTCTCATCCTACATTGCTTTTTCAAAACTTTCTCGTTCACCATTATCATTCAACAATAAATAAGATAGAGAATGTGTAAATATTTCTAGAGGTTTACGTACCCTTTGTGACCTTCTCACAGGAGTTTGGGGTACCAGAGGTTCATTCTGGACCTCCTAGACATTTGTTTCTAATTCTGATAGTGACCGATATCGGTCATCTGTAGCTGAAACCGGTTTTGCTAATGGATGTCGGTTTTGTTCTTCTGTAACTGATAGCAGTTCAGCTAACCGATGTCGATCAAGGATCAATTGACACCAGTTACTGTGTAACCCTATAGGTATGAGTTTTAAATCTAAGAGTTCATTTTCATTCACAAACTTCTCAACCAATTTGTCCTTAGGTATCAGAATTTGATCCATGTACATTTTCTTTCCATTCCATTCAGTTTCGTGAATCCTAATAATTTTAGAATTCTCTAAATCTCAAAAATGGAATCCAAAATCACCAAATCCATAACTAATGAAAGTGCATCTCTTGGATTTTGTTTACAACTTTTTTCTATTTTCCTTATCAATATGCACAAAAGTTTCTGAACCAAAAACTTTAAGAAAAGAAAGATCTGTCTCTTTTTTGGTCCAAGCTTCCTTTGGTATTCCTCCATCTAGTGAAATTGAAGGCCCAGGTTTAATCAAATAAACTGTTGAATTAACTACTTCTGCCCAAAACTGCAAGGGCAATCCAATATGTATCCTCATACTTCTAGCATGTTCTATGATTGTCCTATTCATTCTTTCTACAACACCATTCTCCTTTGGTATTCTTGGAACCATCCTTTCTCTATGTATTCCATTCACTGAACAATAATCATGGAAAGCCTTGCTACAGTATTCACTACCATTTTCAGATCTAAGGCACTTTAAATTTGAATTTGATTCATTCTCAAAAAGGGCTTTCCATCTTTTAAAAGTCTAAAAAATGTCATATTTATGTTTAATACAATAAACCCATACTTTTCTTATAGCATCATCAATGAAAGTAACATAATACTAGGATCCTCCATGAAAAGCTACCTGGGCTAATCCCCACACATCTAAGTGTACATGCTTCAATTTTTGCTCCTTCTTAGTTATCACAACTTTGAGAAATCTCACTCTCTTTTACTTTCTAAAAACACAATGCTCACATAAATCAAGATCTAAATCTTTCAAATTTGATAACTTACCCTTGGCCTTTAAGATTTGTATTCCTTTTTTACTCATATGGCCCAACCGATTATGTCACATACATGCATATGAATCTGAAGTAGATAACATGGAAAATGAATCAATAACACATGTAGATAAATATAACGATCCTACCTTCTTGCCTCTTTCCATAATAAAAGCACCCTTGGTGACTTTCCAAGAGTCTATTGTGTATGTAACCATGCAACTAGCTTCACCTAGTTGCCCTGCAAAAATAAGATTCCTCTTGAGGCTTGACACATGCCTCACATCTTTCAATACCCATGTATTTCCATTCTACAATTTGAAAATAACTTGCCCTTTACCAGTAATACTGCAAGGTTCATCATCACCCAAATAAACATGCCCAAAATTTCCCTGGACATAGTTTCTAAAATAACCCTTATTAGGGGTTGCATGGAAAGAAGCTCCTAAATCTAAAACCTGTGATTTTATTCTATTATCCAAAGAAAGAATAAGAGCATCTTGTATTACCTCTGCTGCAATATTTGCCTCTTTACCTTTGTCTGGGTGTTGGTTTTCTTTATCCTTTAACCAACAATAATTCTTTGCATGTCCTTTCTTTCCACAATTCCAACAGGTAATTCCCTTACCTCTGGATTTAGATTTTCCATTCCTTGACTTTAATTTCTCATTATTCTTACTCTTAGATCTCTCCTTCTGCCTACCTTTGCTTTCTACATTCAAAGCATTCCCAAGTGATGATTCCTCTGTACTTTTCATGTGAATTTCTTCATTCAATATTATACTAACCACATCATCAAACTTCAAAATATTATTAGCAGATGTTGTATTACTAACATTCATTACCAAGTTATCTCAACTATCAGGAAAATTACATAAGAATAATAGTTCTTTCACTTCATCATCAAACGAAATATCAACTTATTTTAATTGATTTACAATAGATCAGAAATCATTCAAATGACTAGATGCATATCCACCTTCATGCATCTTAGAACTAAATAGTTTCTTCATCAAATAAAATTTATTTGAAGCACTAGGTTTTTCATATAAATTAGCAAAAGATTTCATTAACTCTACCATAGATGTCACTTCTGTAATATTGGAAGCCACATATGTCATCAGGCTCACTCTTATAGATCCCAAAGCCTTTCTGTTAAGAATCTTCCATTCTTCATCAGTCATCTTCGTAGGTCTAGAATTTTCATCCAATGGTAAGTACAAATCTCTTTGATACAGATAATCCTTAATATGCATCTTCCATAATTGATAATTTCGGCCATCAAACTTCTCTACCTTGTATTTGTTTTCTTCTACCATTGTTGTAGCTCCCACTCAATCAAAAAACCCTTTGTGAGTAAATTTGTCAACACATAAAACCCTCAAACAAAGATCTGATACCAGTTGTTGGGGTTAGCACAAGGTTGTACAGATAATATATCATATCTAAGCATACATGCAATAAAAGTGGATATTCTACCAGAATAAATATACAAAACAAGAGATATAAATCAACACCAGATTTAACGTGGTTCACCCATTGTGGGCTACATCCACCAAGAAACAAGCCAATCTATTATCCAAAGCTTCCAAAAGATATATAATGAAGATTTACAATCTTCCACACCTCTCACGATGTACAATACTTTCTTTATCTCAAGCTTCTCCTTCTTCTCCAAGAATTCTCTCTCTCACAATTATTTTCACAATAATCATTAACTCTCTTTTCTAACCCTAGATTTCTAGATTATAAATACCTTATACAAACTTAGGGCACTTAGCCATGCAATTACAATCAATAGATTTTCTTTAATACTAAAATTATATCTAATTCCCGTGAGTATAATAAAACACACACACACAGGTAACGGACATTGATTATCCCTAACCGATGTCAGTTCCTACTTGCTTGACCGATGCCGGTCATAGGTGACCGATGATGGTCATAGGTGACCGATGACGGTCCCTTCATAACCGATGATGGTCACTGTGTTTTCCAGCAAGTTTAATATAACATGTTAAACTGAAGTAATTGAACTCCACATCTCAACAATAATCCCCATGTCACCTTGATCGTTGGGTAAACAACACACTTCCCAAGCCACCCGATGAAATCCAGCTGAAACAAAACTTTTTCGCCAAAGGTAGTCCCAGATTATCTTGGAAAGCTTGGTAAAGGAAGTCGAAGATGGGCACCATCAAGCAGAATAGTAAACGTGGGTGGCCGCAAGAATCTTGGTACATGCTTGGAATTTACCGGCTAAGGAAAGTGATTTGGAAGACCACCGAAAAACTTTATGTTCAACCTTATCTATCATGTACTGCCATGGAGTGGTAGAATCACTATCAAAGGAAAAAGGAATGCCAAAAAATTAAAACTACTGTCCAAATCCTATCCACTTCTAGGGATAAGATTTCAACCAATCAGAAATAGGCCAGCAAATTTGTTTATAGCCCAACATATTAGTCATTTGAATGTTGGATCCTAAAGCAAGATAAAATATCTCAAGGCAATAAAAAACAATAACCAAATTCTGCTCACATTCAATTAGGGTAAGAAAGGAATCATTAGCAAAGTACTCATTAATGAGCTGAGTTGAATGATCCAACAAAAAATTCCCCAAATGGGACCTTGATCAGCATGTCAAGCAATAAGATATCCAAGAGCATCAGTAGCTAAGACAAATAGGGTGAGCACAAGAGGGCACCCATGTCTGATAAAGCAAAAGAGACTAATTGAGGAGGAATTATGCCCATTGATAGTGAGGTAAGCAGAAGCATTAGAGAATAGATTTCAGACCACCGAAGTAAAGAATTCTCCAAATCCTAAGGTTGTGAGCATATCCAAAATAAATGGCCATTTGATACAATCATAAGCCTTTTCCAATTCAATTTTAAGAAATAAGGGTCATTACTGAGATAACTGAGCCCATTCCATTCCTTCCCAAACGTTTATAAGATTATCCAGAATGTATTGGCCTTTGACAAATCCCATCTGTTTAGGGTGCACAATTTTGGGTAAAAGATCAGCAATACGAAGCACCAAAGCCTTAGCAATAATTTGTAGGAAACATTCAACAATGTGATAGGCCTCCAACTAGTAATTTGCTCCAAATCTCTAGCTTTAGGTATAAACTTAATGTTGTCTTGATTGATGAAACTCCCCAGATAATTGGATTGGAGAACTTCATTGTAAACTTGAAGCATGTTTGGACCAACAAAATACCAAGTGGACCAACAAAATACCAAATGGCTTTGTATAATTCACAAGGAAAGCCATCTATTTTTGGAGATTTATCATCACCAAGGCACAACAAAGCAACATAAAGCTCATCCAAAGAAAGAGGAGCATTGCATCAAAAATGATACTTGGGAGAAAGCTTGACTAGAACCACCTCGATACATTGTTTTAAAGAAGAAAAACACTCATGGGAAGACTCTTTAGCTTTAAAAACTAACTGGTAATGCTCAACAAAGGTGTTTGTGATTTGAAGAAAATTCGTGAGTCACTACTAAACAATTTGAATAGATTTGATCCATTGATGAGCATGTTTGGCCTAGAGGGATTTGAAAAAGTGATTAGACGCTTTGTCTCCCACCTTGAGCTAGTACATCTTCGACCAGATCTTCACTCCATGAGCCGAATGAGATTCCATGAGCTTGATCTTGTGTCAAGTATCAACATCTTATAACTGAAGGGGTATGTTAAAAGGATTAGACTCAAGAGACCAGAGATCCTTCTAAATTCTTTGTGTAGAGACGAGTCCATCTATTTACGCACTCGAGAAACCTTCTTACTGAACTAGTGGAGGAATTAGGTGGTACGTTGAATCACTGCTTCCTACCATTCATTCCAGCTGGCAGCAAAAGGCAGACGTGATGCCATGTTCCAAAATTTAGCAATTGCGGGACCACCCCTGGTGACTCAGCAAAAAGAAATTAAGAAAGAATTGATTAGATGGGACTTTGAATGGGGCCCCATGCCAAATAATCTTAAAATAAATTGGACGATGATCTAAAAAAAGTACATTTGTTCACACTATGACAGGGGAGAGGCCTTGCGTGGAAAAATCAAAATTAGGTTGTTAAGCAAGAATTATATGATCAAGTCCTTAAAAAACATGATCGCATCCTTCTCGAATATTGGTCCACATATACCAAGCTTGAGCCTTAAATTTTTGTTTCCGTATGAGGAAAGGATCATAAATCCCCAAACAACTTATAAATAAATACCAAGCCATGCTCTTTCCGACACACCAGTGCATAGGGAGGGCGTTGATTTTATCATCCGGATGTTCTATCATATTAAAGTCACAACACACCAGCTAGTATGCCAAAGGTAAGTTGTCACCTAACTATTTCAATAAAGTCATTCTTTCAAATTCATCATTAGGAGCATTAACATTAAGAATACCAAAAGAGAGATCATTAATCGTCATAATCACCCAATCGGACCGATTTGAAGGATCTTGGCCCGAGGAGGTGATTAAAGTCGATAATTTTGGGGTAATAGAAATATTAGTACTA
The DNA here is from genome assembly GCA_019776745.2 of Taxus chinensis. NCBI lineage: Eukaryota > Viridiplantae > Streptophyta > Pinopsida > Cupressales > Taxaceae > Taxus > Taxus chinensis. The sequence continues at coordinate 295,615,191 of CM034155.1, read as the reverse complement.
CCTTTTCCATCAATGTGTTGAGTATGAAAATGTGGAAAAATAGGAGTAATGCAAGTTAGCGTATTCTAAAGCAAAAAACCAGAAATTTTAATTTCCTGTAGACAAAAAATATCCATGCAGCTAAAATGTTAACAAGATATCTGAACATAATATTTACGAGAGGGTGTTGTAAGGCCCTAACATTCTATGAGATAAAATTCAGGAAAGTTCATACATTTTAAACTCCCCCTACCCATCTGGTACGCCATCCTCCAAGCCAAGAATGGTAAAATTATTAGCAAGTGATATTTGGTCTAAATTTGTAAGCTCGGCATGAATGGAGTGGCGTTTGACCCTATTATCTCCTCGCACATTATGGGATACCTCTCAGGGTGGACTGTGAGAGTGAAATAGAGGAAAATATGTTGAAGCTAAATTCCCAAAATTTTCCAATCGTGAGGAAAAAACCTAGCTCTGAAAAGGTTTGGAAGGAATGGAAACTAACGAAGGGGTTAGATATGATCCCGAATCATCCTCGGATGGAGGAGGGGAAGGAGAGGGGGCTGGTAGCACCATAAGAGTGGATTTCACACCATAACCCTTCTTATTCCAAACCGTATTCTCGACCGTATTCCAACCATCAGTCGGTAGATCACCTTTGGGCTTAGATGTCATGGGTTGTGTCACCACTAGCTTGGAATGAGCTAGAAGAGGACAATCACAAATACAATGATCTGAGGCTTGATAACGAAAGAACGTGAAGGGGAGGCTGAAATAAACCACCTTTTGAGAGATACGTAAGGACCTAACCTGAATATCCAAGTGGTCCCATGGATCTTTTGTAAGGTCAACTTCGAAACACACCCACTTATTGGGACGAGCGTAAAAAATCGATCTTTCTCATGGCTTATAACCTTGCTAATTAGTTTAACTATCTCTGGAAGAAAATACTACATATGAACGAGGAGTCCCAGAAGCTCAATCCAAATTGGGATTTTCAACAAAACCTGGCTAGTGTGGCTAAATTCGGGAGTCCACAAAGAAATCACTAAAAAGGTATTCCCTAAATACCAACAAGCCACATTAAGAAGGAGGGATTAGAGATGAGAAGGCTCAAGAAATTAAAAGATATAAAACCCTTTGGTGAGGTTATGAATACCTGATGCAAGGATATTTTTAATCTCTAAATGGTTCTTTATCCAGTTTCGTAGGTAGGCTTCTGAGGGAATGCGACCAAAGAAATAAGAAATAATGCAATTGTTACCATTTAGTCATAGGGTCTAAACATTCATCAGAAATAACATCCAAATATGATACAAAATCCATACCTCATCATATACCTTTGGCACAAACTTCTGAGCACATTTGGGAGCCATTTCCACCCCCTGTTGCAATAGTCGTTGCAATGGATGGCAAGTTTTCCATTTATAGGAAACTCGCCGCCTTAGCAGTGGGAAAATAGTCGACTAACACTATTATAAGACCAAATAAAAAACCCTAGAAAGGATAAAGGGGAACAATATATACAGTGGGATATTACAAGTGCGCGCATAAAACCCTAGCAGAGCCAAAGTTCCAAAATTGGTTGTGCCTTGAAATTTTTAGCCGATAAGCCTTTTGGAAGTTAATGTTCTTGATAACCTTCATCATGGTTGTCTTAATTTCAAAGAGAAAAATCTTAGCAATTATTTTGTCATCATTTTATTCATCCTTTTTCGGATCCGAGTGGTTGACGTTTCAATAATAAACATGCATATTTGAGGCCTTTTATTTCAGATTTATTTTATTTTACATGAGCATTTTGAACTCGGTGTTGTTAGACATAATACGGCTAAGGGGCAGGCTCTATGAGTGGTGTGCCATGGGGACATGAGTAGCATGTAGTGGTGTCTTGAGCAGGGCCTCGCCATCAACGGTAAAGACTAGCACGGGTGGACAATGCTCCAGCACATCACCTTTAAGCAGAGGCGTTTCATGCCCTAGGCAACTTAGGTAGTTGCCTAGGGTGCCAAATAGGAGGGGTGGTCAAATTTTGAAAAAAAAAAATCAAATTTCAGTTGCCAGCCTCAGGTCAGTAGTTGGCAGTTTAAAAATTGAACCAGTGTGAATACTCATACCGATACAGGATATAAATTCTGAACACTGGAATAGCTAACAGGAAGTGTACTGCGTGAGTGTCAACTTTCAAGTGAGAATCGAGATCTCAACTCAGATGAGTCAGATCTGTAGACAGTAGATTGCAGTGTAGGCTACAACACAGTTCGTGAAGCCTCAAGCGGAAAGCCTATCCCTGATAGTGACTCCTGAGCGACCTGCGATGGTCCACCGTTCCACTTCCAAGTTCCACAGATTAGGAATCCCAAATCAAGATATTTATTTAATTTGCAATTGTAATTTTCTTTTCCTTTGCAGCTTTGTCAGGCTCAAACTGTATCACCAAAGTTCCAAACCGTAAATGAAGACTGAAGTCTGGACTTTGAAGAAAAAGTTGTTGCAAGCGATTCAGAATCAAGAATCAACAAACTTGTTATTTGTCTGCTTAAACAGAATCTGAAGTTTGAACATGTATGAATCTGAATCATGATCTCAATCTGACAATCTGGTACATGTTTTTGTTCATAAAATTATGATTATCTGCACAAATTGTTATTGAAATTTGAAATTCTCCTGAGTCGTAGTCCTGTGGACAGTGGGTCTGTGAGGCTCTCGGCCGTGGTTGTTTGTTTAAATTTTTAATTATGTTTTTAGGTTAAGAATCAAGATGTCGTTTTACTTTTGATAAATTGACTCTTTGAGGTAAATTACTCATACTCTTAAAAAAATCAAGAATAAAACTCATTAATATATTATATGGCATTCACTTTCATCACTATAGACTATAGTCTATCATAAATTATAATCAATGTATAGTTATACAGTATAACATCTCTTTAACAATGTCTATCACAATTCAATAAAAGATTTAAAGATCTGTAGATTGTTTATGGGATTTTCATTTCAAAATTCACCTATATTATAATTTACACAACCTCTTTTTCATTAATTGCAAGCTTGATACTTGATAGTTGTTGCTCATAGTGATAGACTTACAATTATATCTCATCTAAATTCTCATAGTGATAGACTTACAATTATATCTCATCTCAATTCTCATAGTGATAGACTTACAATTATAAAGGCAAGAAAAAACCCTTTATAGCTTTAATTTAATGTGTTCAAAGTTATACTATAATTGTTTAAAAAAACATGCACATGTGAGGTGAGTCCCTGGTCCTGGGGGGAAGGGGGGTAGGGCGGGCAGGTGCGTACTCTCTGAGTACTGCCTAGGGTGCTTCAAAACCTTAATTCAGCCCTGCCTTTAAGGGCTAGCTAGAGATTGTCAAGACCTTGGTCGACAAGGGTGCTAATTTGGACAATAGGGACGATGAAGGCTACGCCGCCTTACATTGCCCAGTGGATTCTGGTCACATGGACCTCGTCAAGTTGCTGCTAAAAATGGCGTAGACATCAAATCCCTTAGTAAAAGAGGTGTCATGCCACTGCAAATAGCCATCTCTCTGCACTACTCCAACGTGGCCCGATTACTTGAAGGAGGCGGTTTCGTTAGATACAATAGTAATAATAACACTAAGTCTGAAACCCTCATTGTCTATGATATCACGCCGCTTCCTACTAAGAATATTCCATGTGAAAATGAGTAGCCTAAAAAGTTTTTGTCGTTCTGTGTGCAGTATGGGAGGATGGTCATTGTATAATTCCAAACCACGTCTCTTTTTTTAACTTGTTAATATTATTATGGAGTACCTAACAACGGTTTGGGTGATCTGGATTATTTGAAAAATTCTTTAAAGGAATCAGATTATCAGGATCGAAATTGTCGGATTGAGGCATTCTATTTTTCTTTGCATTTGAACACAATGTGTGTTTGTCCCTTCCTCTTCCAATTTTGCTCGTCACGAAGTCTTTTCTCTCCCATTTCTAGATTGCCTCACCTGTACATAAATATCATTATTGCACTCTTATCCTAGGCGGAAGCTGGTGTCTGAAGCAATAAAAGATAAATAAGTAAAACACCAATTGGTATGTATGGTCTAAAAGACCAAATAGAAGATAAGAAGGAAAGGAAAAAGGCCAAAGACAGTCGTTAATTACTAGGTTTATTGCTTAGGAATCATATGAATACTAGCATGTGTTTAGGACCTAGAAATGTACCCAAGTATGCGCTTTTGTGTCTACATTTACCCCCACTTTATTTTTTTGAGTGAATACTCGATAACATAAAGTAGACAAGAGATGCGTCCCTGATAACCATGTAGAGTGTGTGACAAAGAACATGCCGAGTGGACAAGTGAAGCGTGGAATAATGCAAAGTGAAGCATGGAAACTAGGAAAGTAAAGTGACCCTAGGGGTGAAGCGTATGCATTGTACCATGTTATGCCTATTTTTGTGCTTGTTTTTGTTGCTTCTTGTAAAGACAAACCAGCAAAAAGAAGAGCAAAAATGTCATCAAAGTTTTGTATATGATAAATCAAATAAAAGTGTGTATAACTATGTAAAAGTGTGTAAAAGTGTGTAAAATGAAATTGTGCACCTAATGTAGAATAGTCTAAAAGGATAGCAAAATGTCCTAAATTGCTATGAAGATCAAGTTTTCTCGAAAATTTCATGCCAAGAGTGAGTTTTTTGGCAATCTCACACCAAGTGTGAGTTTTTTGGGCGATCTCACGTCAAGTGTGAGTTTTTTGGGTGATCTCACGCCGGAGAGAAAGTCTTGGGGAGAGAGGTCTAGTATTACTCTCCTTACATGACTCTTCCCAATAAACACCACTACAAATGGTGTGCTCCTATTTTGTTCCGAGTTGTATTAATTTATTTCGAATGTACTAATTGTTTCGATTGAAATGGAGATGGAATGAATTCTCCTGCTAGAGGACTATGCCTGTACTATAAAAACTGCTTTGTGAATGGTGCTGATTTGAGAAAATAATTGTATCAGCCCTTAGGACATAGGCCCCCATGGGAGGTCAGGAGCTCCCAAGCGCTAGTATTTGATTTTGGATGTAAGTGTTTGTGTTGAATTGAGGACCCAAGTAATATTTTGTGTCATTTCTGTAATTGTAGCCTGTGTTGATTTTGTATTGTGTTGAACTAAACTGTAGCTCTGAGTTATTGTATGGGGTGATTTTTTCACCCAATGTATGCCCCCTCATTTAGGGTGCATGTGACATTGGTAGGAGAATGTGGCCCAAACAAAGGACATGATGTTGATCTAAACTATATCCATGTAGGGGGGATGTGCATGGTAGAAACCAAGGCACATGAAAACAAGGTGGTTAAAAATGTGTGTTAGCAAAAAAAGTAGTAAACAAGTAATGAAAGACAATGTAATCAATAAAATAGACAAGATGGACCGCAAACATCAGATTTCATACATGGGACATCGCTCACAATGTCACAAGACAATCAAGGCCGAAGCGGCCAAAAGCATACAAGAAGTGATCAAACAAGACATAGGGCATAGCCCACAAACAATGGAATACAATAAAAAACAATGTCAAGCAATATGTATCAGACAACCATGGTGGAAAATAATCCTTGTTGTCATGCAAATTTGCAACAGGGAAATTGGAAGTTTCCAAGCACGACAACTATACCCCTGTGCCGAATTTTTCATGTTTTATCATTCCTAGGCACCCGGGTCAAATCTGTTAGTCTGGTTGCCCCCTATTTGATGTCAAATTGGTCCCCTAGGTGATTTATGAAAGTCAATTTAATCCCCCAGGTTAATTTATTAAGTTCTGAAAAGATGTTATCTTCTGGCAGTATTGGGAAAGGCTATCGTTGGCCTTCCCAGGACTAGATCAACCCCCCTAGGGTGGAACATAAGGGAAAAATTCAACATGGAGCTTAATTGAAGACCTTATAACATCATGTAAATGATTTTGGAAAGTTTGGAGAAGTTTTGAAATACTTGGAGTAGTTTGAGTAAAAACCAAGGTTCACAAGCCTAGGCAATACATAGATCTAAAACAGTTGTTGGGATTCAGAAGAAGATTCTGGGAGTCCCAGATAGATTTAGGAGTTAAAAAAACATTTCCAGAAAGATAATTCCAAGTCCTACATGATGGTGAAATCATATTTTTCACAAAACTTTGGTGCATCGGGTCTACAGGTAGTTTTCTCAGGCACAGGTGGAGTACTAAAACACAATTACACTTTTTAAGGGATAACATGGATGAATCAATACATGATACCACCACCATTGGATTGAAAAATCCATTTCTAGTCAAGATCATATAAAATTTCACCAATAAATTCCACCATGAGCTTAAGTTATCATCGTTCCAAGTTACCCTCTTGGAGACAGTTCAGGAGTTAGTCAATTTTCGGGAGGACACGTGTCAGCACTAGGATCCTGGCAGGATTTTATGTCCTCAACGTCCCTGAGGTTAGGTACATCAACCTTGGAAAAATTCACCCAACCCCCATGTGACCTCTGGGATCCTCATGTAACCTTGAAACTTGACAATTCAGCCCCCACGTACATTTTTGGAGCTCAAATTCCTTGTCGTCGGATCGAGGACACATGTCAGCTCCAAGACCACTATGGAATTTTATGTCCCTCACATCCCTGAGGTCAGGGACAGCATACATTTAAAAATGTGTCCATCCCCTATGGGGAGTCATTTGGTCATGCACGTGACCAACTTTCAACCCCCAGTGCTTTAAAGCAACTTTTTCACCTCCATTCTCTATCGTCATATCAAGGACATGTGTTGTCCTCTTGAACACCATGGAATTTGATGTCCCTCATGTCCCTAAATTTAGGTACATCAATTCATGAAAAATTCACCTAGCCCTCTCCCTCCATGATTTCAAAAATTTAAATATTCACCTGCTTCCAGTGCTTCTAATTGCTTCCACTCTCGTACACAGATATCTCCATTCTTCCTCTGTAACTTCTCAACATCATTCCGCCAGTGCTGAACCTCAAACCAGACCTGCCATAGAGGTACTCCCCTTCCACTCCATGAAATCACATAGCTGCTAGAGGGAAATTTGAGCAAACATAAGAGGCACAAAACGAAGAAGGAGAAAACAGAGAAAACTCTATGGCCATGAAACAAGAAGTTGAAGAAACCTTTTAAATGGATGCATGAAATAACAAGCTATATTTTTATGTTCATTCCGCTACCCAAGGCCATCAAGAAGACACCTTCAAACTCTCCTCTCGTGCAACAGAGCATCCACAATGAAGAAATCCCACTTCTAGCTCAACGAAGAAAACATCCAATTTCCCGTCAAACCATTTGGCAAAACGAAGTAGAATTGCAAGTGAAGCATCAGAAGAAGAAACCCATATCAAATATATAAAAAAATTTGCAAACGGAGGATAAAACCAGACCTGTAATTTTGAGGTCCATTATTGGCTGCCACATCCAAAAGCATTATCAGGTCCAAAATTTGAAACTTTAAAATCTCCTGGACTATTAAGTGGGCATGACTAAAATTTTAGAGGGGTGATATTGGGAAAAAACCCATATCAAAAAAAAAAATTCCACATCAATCCAACCTCCAGAAGCCCACTTTCTAAAAATATAAGGTCTACTACATAGGGACTGCTATTTCAGGAACTGTCGACACTAAAATTTTCCTTCGTAATTTATATTTCATTAATGTATGTATCAGGAATAGGATGTTGTTAAGTATAATTAGTAGCAGCATCTGATAGAAGATAACGGCGCCGTCAGTACGGTGCCGCCAATAATGTGGAGTACGGTAACAGTCAAAGTACAATAGGAATGTTGTAAAAAGTAAATATTTGTCGTAAGTGGTCCGGTAATGTTAAAATGTCAAAGTTTGGGTAATTAGAGAAGTAGGGTCTACATGATTAGGAATTAGAAATATTATATTGGTAATAAGGACAAGGAGTGAGGTCATAAATATTTTGTGTATTTTATTTGTAAAAAGTCTGAAAATGTGGAACCCATGTAAAATGATAAGGTTTATCTTATCTTAAAAGATAAGCTTACATGTACAGATAAGAGTTAAGGTATGGAATATGATTCGTCAGAGTGGATTTCTTATCCTATCTTAGAGATAAGATGGATAAGCCTGGAAGTTCTATAAATAGAGAGGCCACCCCCCTCATTTAGCATAGAAGGAAGTAGTGAGAAATATTGTAGGAAGTGTGCAAAGGAAGCCATAAGTTTAAAGGTGTGTTGAAGAAGCCATTAAGAGGTGTAATTGTAAAGTTTCTCCCATAGTCTTGGTGAAAGGCAAGTGAAGTCAATAACAATTGAAGTACCTCATGGGTGAGATTGTAATAGTTTCATGTTAATATTATAATTTACTTTGATATTTCAGATTTTTCATCATTTCGTCTTATCATAGTCGATGGTATTCTTGTGTTATGTTGTTGTTTTGTTTCCAGATTACATCCACCAAACTAAAGGTTGTGCATTAGTAAATAATCATAGCACGAGGAGTTCCCGGTGAAGAATTATCATAGTGCCGGATTGGTGATGACAGAACGTCATCAATAGAAGAACCTGTGAAGGAGACGGTGCCATTGAAGATGCACTGCAACTGAGAACTCACCAGAACAGACATTTTTGACACTTACTAAAAATATTAAGTGGGCCCACGAGCACCTACTAGAAATATAAAGTTGATCCAGAAGGAACAAGAAACGTAGGGAAAAGAGGAAAATAGAGCCACAACATCCAACTGAAGATCGGGGACTTGATTTTTCACACTTACTAAAAATAGTAAGTTGTTCTTTTTGGGATAAACATGAAGTCAATGTGGATGGGTCAGAAGCTTACACAGCCCTTCACCTATGAGTATGACGTGGAAGACATCGATGTCTTATACATGGACCTAAATGACCTTAAGATTCGCATGGCCTCTAAGGACTGAAAGAGGATTAAAGACTAGATATTCACAAGTGGCTTGTTCGTCGCTACAGGACACCCAATGTCTGTGAACGATGCATTTAACCATGTATTTCACTCGTGTGAATGATGTGTTAACCATGTACGTGGTCTGAAGCTTAGAAGGGGATCTTAAAGCTAGGATGTCATCATAAGTGACATCCCTGATCAAGGAATACGGCTCATACTTCATACAATTCTCAACCTTCTCCTACATACTAGTCATATGCTTCAACCAAGCTCTATTGAGACTGCCTAAGTACCTCAGTGACCAGATTGTATTGTTTGAGCTCTGCATGCAGATCACTCATGTGAATAACAAGCTCAGAAGCAGGAGAAAGAAGTTGATTTCATTCCCTATATCACTAGGGGTGTTCACGTGTAAAATCTCAAATGACGCATCTCACCTGGAGGTCACTTTCACACATCTAACTTTGCATTCCTATGTCGTTAGGCCCAACTTAGGCATTTGAGAAGGTCCCAACTCATTCTATGTCCTAGAACTACAACATGAGCCACAAGTTGAGGACTATTAGGCCAACTGTATTGACGAGTTCAAAGTACATGAAAAGGAACACATGAGGATGACAATCAGTGAGATGAAGAAATTCAAGTTCTCTTGGTATGAAGACATCTTGCATGATGGTGGGACATAAATGTATGATCCTGAGTATGCAGCAATCAAGATGTCCCCAATGCCCCAAATCAACTAGCATGTTCATGAATCAAGAGATATATTAGAGTGGACTGAAAAGGTGGTGAGGAGAATGAGGAACTAGTTTCAAAAGAAGAGGACTATGGTCATCCAGTCACGAGGAATTTCTCTAAGCTAGAAGCAAACTTCACATCATTCGTCTTCAAAAGTGGTAGAGGTGACTTCCAGCTCTAAACACTCTAGAGTGAGTTCAAAAAGGAAGGCCACGGAATTAGAAACTTCTCCCCGTGATAAGACACCCAAGAAAGTCAGGGTAGAAAAAGGCTCATTGGTGTCGCCATAGGAGGAAGACTTGATCTCAGTAATGCAAACAGAAAATCCAGCAGTAGAAGCATAGGCAGATGAGGAGTACATGGTTCATGATCTAGTCTTTGAACCACTGAGAGAGGTCTCACCTCTTGTTGACACCAACACCCCTCTCATTCAGTACTTTCCTCCTCCTCTAGAACAAAGAATGGTTGGTGTACCTATCATTGAGCCTGAATCCAGTGAGATATTTCCATGTATGTGGGAAACGGTCATCCCTGACACTCACACTATGAAACAAGTAGCAACCCTTGATCTATCAGTGATTGTCTCATTGGATAAAGAAAAAAGGTCAAGAAATATTGCACATACAGCATCACGATTCTACAATGGGGAGACAAGTAATCAGTACATCAAAATATCTCAGTCAAAGGTAATCAAGCTAGTGGATGAGATGATACTGGCTGACTATGAGATGAGCACGGTCCAATTGGGACCAGCTACTCATGAGGGAGATTTACACATATATCAACAATATTCTTCTCACATGGTGACAAGGAATAAATAATATAAAGATAATGTTGAGGTATTAGAGGAACAAGTACGAACTCTTTCATCTTATGTGTAACACCTAGTGGAACCAAGCACTACAACACATCCTATTGAGAAAGTGGTGCCCATTAGTAGCTTCGATCAAGAATCCATCAGAAGAGCGCATGAGCTCACAATGCAGAGGTGAGCAAACAATGAATGGATTGACTCAATCTCCGATAAAGGGAAGCCATCACTCCAAGAGGCAGTCAAGCTCTTTGTGTACATGTGCGCAACAACCAACAGAACGTAAAAACTCAAAGAGGATGTGGAGAAAGAAAGAGATCACTGGGAACGTCTGGGACCAGTAGCGAGTGAGATGAGCAACACCCATCGTCAAGAGTTGATCAACAAGAAGGTTTTTGAAATTCCTGCAGAACACTTAACATGTGTATGGGAGAGGGCCTTGGCCATCAGGTTTGAGGAAATCAACCGGGCCTTCACAGAGCTAGAGGGGAAATAAGAACAAACATAAAAGTTGCAAGATAGTATAAATCGGAAAGTTTAGAAACTTGGATTACTTGTAATGAATGAACACACAAATGTCGATGATTTGATTGGCCCTTTCGAAAAATATGTCAAGAAAGAGGTGGGAAACCCATTGTCCTTCACTAAGGATACTTTCGACTTCCTCTCAGAGATCTGAGCCTCCATTGCACTTATCACAGAAAAGCATTCATCATGGTTCGAGAAGAGCAAGGACATCAATAGTATGACCGATGGATGGACTGAAACCTTGAGTTTCATTTAGATCCCTCATGCCAACTAAATAGAACCTGCAGCGGTTCATTTCAAGCAAGAGCTTGGAAAGATAGAAGCCTTCTCAGGAACACGAAGTGGAGAGCAGTCATAGAGCAGAGCCAAGTCCACCAAAACAGCTCATCCTTCTGCATGATTCTTCTTCTTCCTCTTCTTTCTCTCTCTTCTCTTCTCACCCAACGCTCTCTCTCAATGTTATATTTTTGCGTTAAAGTTTACACTTCTTAATATTACTTTAAGTGACTTTATAAACCTAATGTAAACTTTAAGTTGCCTTGTTTTATAAAAGGGACTTAAATATTTAAGTGGAATGTGAACATTCTAAAGTCACATTAAAGTATTTGATAGGTCACTAGGAATATGAAGAGTTGTCTCTTCTTCTATAAATTGTAACAAGCTCCTCTTTTGAGTCTTCTTCTAAATTCTTCTGAAAACTTCCTATTCTTCTTAGACAAATATATGAAACTTCTTAGATGTTGGAGCTGTTTTTTGTGAATTTGTGAGAGATATATCCTTGTGAAGAGAACAAGAGATAGCAAGTTTCTTCCATTTATCCTACTAAAAAATGTCTTCTACTTCTATGTTATGTATAATTTTTGTCTGAGCTTCAATAAAGGAAGAAGGAATTTTATCCTTTTTTTATTAAGGAGTTTAGTGGTACTTCTTTCTCATTAAACGATATTTAGTCTTGTAGTTATTACATAGATTTATTTTCTTATATATTCAAGTGCATGTAATGAAACTTCTAGCTGATGTATGCAAGTATCTGATTTTCTACTTGCAGCATTAGTTTTCTCAAAATTTGTCACTCTCTTTCCCGCTTTTCTAGAAAATTCCTCTCTTGCAAATATATGCAATCTTTTGCTGCAGGGTCAGTGGAGTGCAGGGTCAGTGGAGTGCCCCTGTTGGATCCCCAGTCAAAAGGCCACCAAGATAAAACTCACATTTTACTCGTGCATGCACGTATGGCAGCTGCACCGGTTAAGTAGAGGGACTTAGACTCGTACAGCGTTGGCAAGATAACCACCAATTTGTCCCCTACAAATTTTCTCGCCAACAGGCCTACAATGTAAATGCTACACATGAAGCACCCATTATCATATTAGAATGATAAAAAGTATGTCATAGCATGTATGTATCAATGTAAAGTAACGTGTTAGTAAGAATAGGAAGTAGCTCGTAATGAAACAATAACGCTTGTAATGTGTGAGAAAGTATATGCCCATAGGAGCCTCAGTGGGACTGGTAAGAAGTACAGTGCCAAGCATCATTGAAGCGTGTAAATACACGCAATTGATTTGCATTCACTCCAAAATATGAAGTGAACATGCATATGTATATAGAAAATATAATAACATACAGAGTATACGGCTAACATAATAAGCAAAGTGCGATCATATAAGTATAATAAGCTAGAAAAAGTAAATACAACCAAGATATGTAAATGCAGCGACTGATCGGAATGGAGTGGTGTGCAATGTGTGAGTGTGATTGTAGCAGAAGTGTTCCCCCTAGCGGATGTGTATGAGATGAGGTTCATTTATAAATTCCCCCTTAACAGTCAAGAATGAACCATAAAACAAGAGTGTTTCATTGGGAAATGGTTTGAAAGTGAGATGCTAGAAAGATGTATCTTGAAGCATAGAGCATGAAGTGTAGAAAGGTGTGAGGTTCATTTCAAATTTAAACCCTCAACAATCGAGTATGAACCATGGAACTAGAGTGTGTCATATGGTAGAGACGATACAAGATGTGTATTAAGTTACGTAATGATGTTGTAGGAATAGGAAAATTGAAGTGTGGAGCGTAATAGTAGAAATGATAGACACCGTATGATGTTAGAAGGGGGGATGTAAGCATGATTCCCCCTGAGTGTCTAATGAGTAGTAATATATCCAATGAAAGTAAAGGGAAAGGGTCCCTCACCCGATGTCTAAGGAGATAAGGGCATGTGCCAATTCTCTAAGACCGGTGGTGTATGATAGTGACGATGTATCAGTGAATGGGACCTATGTGGTGAAGTAGGTGGTGAACACCTATATGAAGGAGACCTAGAAGGTGATGAGCACCTGTGTGAAGGAGACCTAGGAGGTGATGATCACCTATGTGAAGGATACCTAAGAGGTGAAGAGCACCTTCTTGGAGGATACCTAGGAGGTGAAGGAGGTGGTGAACACCAATGTGAAGGGGTTTCCCGAGTAGGGTTATGAGGTTGAAGAGATGGAGTAGTGAACCGATAAGGGCAAGTAATTCATGTGTAAATAAGAGAGCTAGGTGCAAAAAGTGCCTTAGATTTGAGAGGCCCAAGGGGGCTAGATGCTGCAACTAGTCGAAGAGCATCCTCAAGAGGAGGTTGAGGCAATGGTGTGCATGGGGGAACTCCTTTAAAAGTGAAAACTTGCTTATTGTGAATAAACTTGAGGTATAAATGAGGCATGGAGTGGCTGGCTTGAGCGGCACATAGCCAAGGAATATCTAAGAGCATGGCATAACCTTCAATTGAAAGTGCCACAACGAATGACACAAGCATGGTGAGAGGTGCAATTGTAACTAGAAGCCTAATATAACCATAAAATTTGGGAATTAGATATGAGATATGAGAAAGTTGATATTTAATATCTATGAGGAGTGTAATAGAGCACACACTGATAGGAGCCGATGGATTGATCATCGTGTTATTGATAGCATTATATCCAATAGAAGTATTGATGTGTAATGAATCAGAAGAAAATGTATCATGATAATCGTGATCTGAAAATGTAATGAGTGGTGGAGATGCATCAGCAGTAGAAACTAGAAAATCAAGATATCTCGATGAAGGAGGAGGCACAACGCAATGTGTGTGATTGGAAAAATAATCATCATATTGCTTATCATGCTTAAGTAATGGGTTATTAAAGATTTTTAGTTTGTTATTTTCATTGACCGGCTTGGATGTTGATGGTTCAGGGAGCTCAATTGCATTATTATCAATAAGACCTTGAATGAGATGTTTAAATTTGAAACATCAATTAGTAGAATGACCAACACATTGATGATAGTCACATTTAGCATTTTCATCATAATTGTGGCAATGAGGTCGAGATGGATCAAGATTAAGCGGTGGTGGAAGCGTAATAAGATTGCTTTTTCAATAAGTTGTGGCAATAGTGAGCGAGGAGCATAAGACAATTTAGTGAATGTATGCTTTGGAGGTTGTCATTGAATCGTTTCAAGAGTAGAAACAACATTAACAATAGATTTTTCTTCAGCGGGCTTAGGAGATGTATTGAAAGTATATTTTCCTTGAAACCTATTAGAAGATGAGGATGAATCATGATCATAATATTTAAGCTTTCCCATTGATAGGAGTTTACTTTCAAGTAACTTAAGTGTATGGCATAATTGATAAAATGAGGGATAGGTTTCAAAGATAACACTCTCTTGCAATGGAGATAAGAGACTTTGGACAAAAAGATCTTGTAATTTAGAATCAACGAGAACATTGGTCATCTTAGCTAGATTATTCTTGTAGCGCAACACATAGTCAGCTAAATGCTCGATAGATACTTGTTTAATTTGTGTAAGCTGAGCATAGGATATTTGGAACCGATATTGATTGAAAAATGCACGAGAAAACCATTGGGTAAATGCGTGAAAGATGTTATCGAATGAACGAGTAGATTGTAAAACCAACGCATTGTGTAAACTTGAAGACTCGATGGAAATAACTTCACTAGAAAAGTGCGATCATCCGCATAATCAAGACATGCCACATGAAAAGATCTAAAATGATCTTGAGGCTCATTATGGCCATCAAAGGTGGGGAGCTTAGAAGTGACGAAGTTTAGAGAAAGTGCATAAGAAGAAATGGCAGGTGCAAAAAGAGTATGAAGGAGCAAGGAGGAGTTACAGACATGGAGAGGAGCATGAAGTAGCCTACTGGAGTTGGCAGATTTGAACTTGGAGATCCTGGTATAGAGAAACTAGATATTGAGTACCATAAGAAGAGACTTGCCTTGTATGGGAAGTGATAGGTGGAGTAAGATGGTTGGTAGGAATAGCCATAGAAACATGAACATTGGAAGTAGGTGGATTGGTAGAATTAGGAGGTTGGTTAGCAATTGGAAGAGAAGTGGTATTAGAAGTAGGAACATTAAGCTCAGCTAAATTGGTGGCCTCCTTACAAGCTACAAATAATAACACATCTAGATCTTAAGGATGTTTAGCAAGATGAGCATTGAGCTCACGAAGATGTTCATCAGTATAGGGTTCATAAGATTAAGCCATGATCAAAAAAACTGTTACAATTTCCTAGAAGCAATGTTGGGTCTGAATAGATGGGTTCACCAAATGATTTAACAGAAATTAGTTTTTTATAAAACCCTAATTGCATAGGAACTGAATGTAAACTATGATATACAACTACTAGATACAATATGACACAAGTAATAAGGAAGTAAAGTATGAAACCCCAAGCAGAGGTGTAGAAATAATGATTTGTCTTATTTATGCTTGATCTGGAAGTGGTACAAACTGGGAAAACTACCAAACAAGAGGTGAATTGTGTCATCAATGTTAAGGATAAATTATGGAGCTCACAAATGATGTTGAACATGGGTGCCCGTGGCTGGACAAGGGTGCTTGGGCGCTGGAGACTGATAATGGGCACCCATAATTGTGCAAATGGGCAGAATCTGATTCTTGTTGTGTCACACAAGTGTCACAAATATTCTCTGTTGATCACTTGTATTTTTCTCCTTGTTCATCGAGGGTACCTATAACTTGTAAAACCCACAATACCATATCAAATCCAAAAAGGAAAGATGCAATATGGAGAGTCAGACTGACCCTGGTGGTCAACCGACAGAGTGAACTTACAACCGAGTACAACACTACATCTCAGATTCCATGTAGTTATTGTGAATGTGTGTAATGTTTGTGTCCTAGGATGCCTTAGGATGCCCTAGTGCAAGTTTCACTTGATAGTGGGCTATATCTAGAATGTTGTTAGGAAATAAGGGATAAAATATGTGGAATAATCTCTCACAGAACAGTAGAAACTAATATGCAAAAAATATCATAGATATCAAATAAAAGCACAGAATAAAATAACACAACACAAAGACACAGTATTTAACATGGTTCACCCAATTTGGTCTCAATGCAATACCCAGATTTGTTTGGAGATATGCTCAACAAAATCTACAGAATTCACACCCGAATTCAAAACACATATGCAATGTTACATTATACCTACCATATGCATAAAACCATATAAGTAGACAACTACTTAAGTAGTTTTACAAAATCGTGGGTATCAAAACCATGGGCCAAAACCATCCCATAAACCTATGGGTCAAAATCCCGCCCATATGAGAAAATCACGTTTCGTGGTATATCGGGTATGTTTTAAGGCCAAAAAAAAAAATTCTCCCCTAAACCCCGGCGAGACAACTGTGGAAAGTGTGCAGTACTCTTAGTGTGCAGTCTTCAACATTTTCTCACATGAAAACAGGCTCCACAACCTAACAAATGTAGCAATGTATAACATGTGTGGATGGAATAGACTGAACTTCCCCTTCCTATGTAGTGTATGCAGAAAATGCAGTCCCTTGTCCCTTGATTAAGTGCCAAATGGATGCTTTGAAGTGCTTTATGTGCCTTTTCAGTGCAAGTTTAGGTGATAGTAATAATGTTTAGAGCTTGGTCCCTTATTTTGAACACATGACTATGTATTTATACAATTCCCTTGTTTGAATTTCGTAATTGACAATTGGAAGGTCGGACCATAAGTGAAAAAGATGCCCAAAAGATAAAAGAGACCCAAAAGAAGCGAGTGATGTGGAAAAGGGTCAGGGGAACCCAGAGGAGATAGGGGCGCCTGGGTGCTCCTATCCTAGTTGGGTGCTGGTGTCTGAAGCCATAAAAGATAAATAAGTAAAACACTGACTAGGTTGTAGGGTGTAAAGGACCAAATAAGACAAGAAGCAAAGGAAAAAGGCCAAAGGCAGCTGTCAATTACTAGTTTTCTTGCTTATGAATCATATGAATGCTAGTATGTGTTTAGGACCTAGAAATGTACCCAAGCGAATGATTTTGTATTTGCAAATTCATTAGCAAGAAATGACCATCGTTTTGATGTGGAATCACTCTCTCTTACACTAAGAGATATATTTGTAAGCAGGAACTGAGGAGTAGCTTATGTATTATAGCCAAAAGATGGATTAGTTTTCAATTATAATAATGAATAGGGTAGCACAATACTAAAATGGATCAAAAGGATTGCTGGAAACTACCAAATTAGACTGAAACTTGTATTAAAATGTCATTGGATGCCTCACTTTGAATGATTTCTCCAAGACCTTGTTATATATACTTGATTTATCGTCACAAACAAATTTTGGGCACTAGATAAAAAATTAAAGAGTAAGTTATATCCATTGTATCTTATTCAATGTAAGGATTTATCCAAGAGGATGTCACATGGGAAAACCCTGAATTTTGAAAATCTAGCACTACAATAGCTTTAAGAGAAAACAATGAAATGAGGGGGAACATAACATCTGAGACGATCTTCTTTAGTATTCATAATTGGCACCTTATAAGGGGCATCATGAATATCATGGTTGCTCATTTATAGTTTCTATATTAACATATTTAATGTTTATGTTGATAAGTTCTTTTTTGGGGGGATTAATTAATAAAGGTCATTGTAGTATAAATATTCCCACGCAGAAAAATATAAGAGTTAAAGAGGAACATTAACTATGAATATATTAGTGTGTTATAGAGTTGGGAGTCCATTCAATTTCACTGGTTAGACATTGGAATAATTTTTCAACATTTCCTATGCGCAATTTTTTTTTTCTCATTTCTGATATTAAGGAGGCAAATTGTTTTATTTCTTTGGCACTTTAATGTTATAATATATTTTTCTAATTATTATCATGTGAGTATTATAAATATCAACAACCAATCTCATCTATAATATATTTACATCTTAACAATGTCATATTCAAATTAGGAGAAATTTGGAGGAAAAAGAGTCCTCTAAAAAATTCATTAAAAAATCATAAAACTAAAAAAGTGGTCTCCTATATTTAATGTAAATCATTTGAAGTGATGACATTAAATAAAGGAGACATTGTTTATTTTTAAGATTGTTTAACCTTTTTTAGCCTAATGTTTATTTGATTGACAATTCTTACACACACACACACACACACACACACACACACACACACACACACACACACACACACACACACACACACACACACACACACAGATATAACAAAAATGTAAGAAACATATAAATTCAATACAAAATATGGAAGTGTTCCTGAGAGTAGTGAAGTGTTTGTTTGGTTCACATGTTTGAAGGGTCATGCTCAAACACTTCTCCCTCCAACATAATTGCATCAACGATGATGTTATAAGAAAAATAGATGGATTCTCTCATGAGCTATATTTTTAGTACATAAGAAATCATTTCCATGCATGTCAAAAAACATTAAAAGCTATGAATTAGAGAAAATAAATGACTTATTAAAGTTATTATACGATATTCATCACCCAAAACCTAGACAATTTGTCATATTTCATTTAGAAAATTATATCTTTCCCTCACATGTGATGCATATGTTTATCGATTTCTCCAAGAACCTTAAACAATGTATTAGAATCCATATCAAAACATAATAAATTAATTAATTTATAAGTAGGACATGGTGTAACAAAAAATAAATTAAAAACAAATCCTTGTGATTAGCTCTATTTTTGTTTTTAGTTTTTTTGGTAAATTCTTCAATGTTAGTTCTAGTAATAAATGTATGGATTAATTTTACAATATTTATGTAAAATTAAGTAAAGCTTTAGATTTTGCGACACAAAATATGTCGTTTGATCCTTATTTTTAAGAGGGAAATATAAATATAGTAGTTACAATTTTTAATAACAGTTACAATGACCTATGTATGTAGTTAATAGTGTTCATCTTGAAATAACTTAAATACATACTCAAAAAATTGTTAATCTAATTAATATTTTAGTGAAAGCCTTAAACTATCTAATTGGTTGGTAGGCCTTTATACCATCATTTGCAAACACTTCACTTATGAGCAAATGCGCCAATAAGGTCTAATCACCGCAGAATCGTTTTTCTTAGGCGAACACACCATCACCTCCCCCCATATAGATCTGATCTAGAGGGTTCTATCACCATATAGATATTTCTATATATATATATATATATATATATATATATATATATATATATATATATATATATATATATATATATATATATATATATATATATATATATGGTGTTGGCCAGGGGGACTTAGCCTCCTCGCGTCGATCGAGTCCCCTAGATAGACTCCTCGATCTATCGCCTATAGAATTCTAGGGGTACCCCTTAGATAAGGGCCTACCGAGGTAGGAGAGTGCACAAAATAGGTTTTTTGATAAGGATTTAGCAACTTTTAAGCAAATGTAATTGTGAAGTATAAAGAAAAATTCTACAATCTTTACAATATCTATCTAGACTATGTCAAAATGAGAGCTACCATTATATCAGCGTAAGGCATAATTGAAAGCATAATCGAAAGTAGATTTTTGTCAAAGATTGTTGTAGTGTGAAAGCATACAAATTCCATGTGAGATATTTATCAAAATTCCTTAAGGAAATGTAGGATCTCAGACTAGTATGATTGCACATGTGCAAAAAAATGATGTTCATAATAAGGATTTCGATATTTTAAAATAAATATGGCCTTGTGGAGAGCGTCGATCTAAATATATGTATAAAATAGTATTTTTTTAAAGTTACCTTGAATTTTTTAATAAAATTCGATTAGCATGTGTAAAGTTAGTGTTCATAAAATTTATCCGAAATCTCCAAAAACAAATGTCAAGTGGGAACTTCCGAACATGTATGGTCAGCTAGAAAACCATAATGAAAGCATATTTTTATCAAGACTTGTAGTTGTAAGTGGCCTAATATATATGTATGCAACATTTGGAATTATATATACAGAACGTGTAATATTGTACAAAATACATCAAGATATAATGAACTTAATTTTACTCTTCATCAACACTTTTATATTCTTTTGTTTTCAAAGGAAAGAAAGACGATATTTATTATTAATTGTTCTTAAGTATACTCTTGTTTGAAAAAATAAGTTTGTATAATACATTCCATCTATTAAAATTATCTCATTACTAAAAATATTCTCCTATAAACTTCATTTCTATGATTGGAATTGCATATTAAATTGGCCAAGATTATATAAATTCACTATTCACCTATATCAATAAATGTTTGGTTTTTGTGATTTAGCAATTTAAAAGCAATAAAGTTGTGCCTATCGGCCTTCCACAATCACATATGGATGATGTTGCTAGATAGAAGTGGTATTGATTTTTTTAAAAGCGGGAACACATTTAAAGAAGTGATGTTTATTTTATACTGTAGTGAGAAATATTTTAAGCATGGGCAAAATTTTATATAGTAGCGTTGTATTATTTACAAAGGGAGCTTATTTTATAAAAGGGGGCAATTTAGTGTAATAAGGGGTGTAATTATTTTACAAAGGGGGTTATTTTTTATATAAATTGATTACTTAATTAATATTTCAAAGGTCGTGGACCCTCTAAATTGTGTTTGGACCCTACGAGGGGCGTTTCCCCTCAATCCCATTATGGGTTGTGCAATAGCTCTTGGGTGCACCTTATTATTAGTGGCATAATTCTTATGTATTGAATACCAAAGAGTGAGGTATGATCTAATAGGTTATCAGACCCCCTTGCATACAAAATTGTTATTAATTATAGTTTTTCACATTATATAAAGGTTTCCATTATGACCTTGTAGGATGAAAACATGAATTTGTTGAAGTAAAATGCTTTTTATGTTCCCTCATCTAAGAAAAAATGCCCTTATTTTATCTTTACAGTAAAAAATTGCTAGCTTACAACCTCTTAATCAAGTGGACCCAAAACCCCTGCTATTAGTCCACGTACAACTGCTACTCCCACACCTATTGAACCTACTTTCGTGAGTACTTGATCCTACTCCTATTGCCAATGCTCTTATTGCAGCTTTTGTTATTGTATTTGTTACTCTTGTTGCTACACCTTCTCTATCTAAATGTGTGCCTATTTTAGTTACACATTCTGTTTATCACACTTTCACTTCACATCTTACGTTCTTGGATCCTTTGGTAAACATACCATTGTATTTAGTTCTTAGATTTTCCATTATATGGGACTTTCTAGTGGAGGTATTGATGGAAATTCCCAGGGTATTTCTTCCCCTAACCATCTTGTTAACTGAAATTATCACCATGACATTGATTAGAAAGCAGGTAATACATCTTTTATGGGATCACTTGTTGAAAAATCCCCTCTTTTTGTTCACTCAACTCTTCATGAGGATCATGAGCTATACATGAGTTCTACCACACCTTCACTCAAGCTTGAGTAACTTGAGATTCCAATTGGTATACATGATCAACATGACACACATTCTAATGTTCCCTTGTATGCTCAAGTTGTGCACTTCAGACCAAATTGCATGCAAGCATCCTCCTTAGCTATATGTGTTCATTTGGGATGGATTTCTGATCACTTATGGTGGAAACGTAAGCATTCATTATGAGGTCACTACAAGAATGGATCCTCCACCATTCAACTTCTTGATCTACTCATTTATCCTCCTGCATTATAGTGTTATCTCTTATTTGAGATATTTTCATTAGCAATTGTAGAAAAACTCTCTTGTTTTAGATGGTTTCCTTAGATATTTACAACATTCTATAGTTTATATGCATCATTTGGTGATTGAATATCTGATATTTTCACAGTTCATTGTTGAGATATTTATCTGGAATACTATGTTGTAATTTTAAAAAATGACGTTTCGGGTCAAAAACTAGACCTGTCATTAGGGAGAAATGATTGTGAGTAATTATATGATTGTTGATCTTAGGTTTAAATAACAAAAAGAAATTGCAATTAATTTTTTTTCTATGGTCGGCAAAGAGAGGGATTAGATAATAATAAGAAGATTAAAGCAAGAAAGGAAAAAGCTTACTATTAACAGGAGGTTAACATTTACAGGAATAATAAGGAAGTTAAATTATTCAACATTAAAATGGTTAAAGTTTATCCTATTTTAATAAAATTCAAGATTTTTATAAAATTCAAAAAAAGCAAAGAATAGACAATGAAAAACCATCTAATTAGGAAGGAAAAAAATTTACTAATCAAAAGGGGAGGTATAAAATTAAAGAGGAAATTAAAGATTTGAAAATTTTCATAAATTTTTGATGGTGTAGATAATTATCAATCATTAAATAAAACCTAGAATTAGAGACAAGGTTATTAATATTTACATATGAGTATTGTTGTGGAAATCTTATTTAGGATTTTTTATATTATAATGGATAAATTTTATCTTCTTTTAATATAACTTCAAGAATTTTATAAATCTCAGATAAAATTACAAAGCAATGAAAAATATGGATATTTTCATATAATATTTGATGGAGACTTTATCAAGGGGAAAACCTTAAATTGTTACCTAACAACAGAGACAAGGCCAAACCTATTTACTTACGATCAAAGATTGGAAATCTTTATTAGGATTTTATTATAAGGTTAAATATTATTCACATATTAGATTAAGACAACATTTTTCTAATGGTCTTAAATCATTCAAATAGAAAGATAAGAAAAACAAAGAACATCTTATTAAAGCGGATTGGAAAATACAAATCACTTGGGGAGGTTACGAACAACAAGTTTCCAATTGTCACTGATAAACCAAACTTTTTCCCTATTTATATTATTATCAAAATGCATGATTTCAATGGCTTCCTATAGGTGACGCTTTACATAGTTGTCTTTGGAAGAATTTAGACAAATTGAATGTTGTTTTTTAAGGGAATGCTCAGCTAATGCCAATCAGTCATTTCGATCGTGCTTGATTTCTCTATCATGCTCGCTAATCCTAGTTTTGATAAATCTACCAGTTTCACCAATATATGGTTTACCACACAAGTAACTTATCATATAGACACCACAATAGAGATTAGCATCAATCTTATCCTTAAGGGAATTTAGATTATTTTGCAAGGTGTTTACAGGTTTGAAAGAAGTAACAATACCCTTTTTACTTAAATGTTTTTCTATTTTATCAATAGTGTTTTTATATAAGGATGATTTTCCTGCCCGAATCAATTTGTTTTACATTTTTAGGAGGAGGAATGATAGCATTTTAAAGAGTGATTTTTGTTAAATTATTGTTATAGCCATTTAAAAAAAACCTTAAGGAGATTCAATTCAAGATTGAGGTGATCCCGATCCATAATTTTTACAGCCCTAGAAGTTAGAGTTTTTAAAACACCAACTTTTTGGGAGGTTGATGATGGTACTCTGCTTTGAGGTAACAGTTAGTGTGAGTTTTCTTTATAAAAACTTGTTGGGATAAAGAGCCATTTTCATTTATTTTTAGAAGGATGTCAAGGAGCGAAATTGCATTATCAACCTTAGTTTCTATGGTGAATTGAATGTGGGGAGAGATGTTGTTTAGGTACTGGAGAAAATTATTACGGTTTTCCATGTTGTGAGCCCAAAATACATTAGTGTCATCGAAAAATCTTTTCCACCAGTTTTGTTTTAAAGGGTAAGATAAAATAACTTTTTGTTCAAAATTTTCCATGAATAAATTGGCAATAATGGGGGAGAGAGGGGAAACCTTAGCAATGCCTTTGGTTCGCTCGTAAATTTCTCCATTGAAGATAAAGAAGGTAGGGCGTAGAAAAAGCTCAACAATATTATAGGTTTCATTGTCATTGATTTGCCTTATGATGTTATTTTGTAAGGGGCAATTTTGTAGTCACACTAATTCTATAGAGCCATGGATTTTTTTAATGCAGTTGTGTTATATTGTTAGCACTTTTCTCTCCTTTAATTACATGACTTTACTATCACTACCAGGGAAATATTCTTGAGAGGTATATTTCATTTGTATTTAGGCACTTTTTAAGAATGTTGATAGTATCCTTCAACTTTTATTTGATTTTTCCCTCCTTCTAAAGTGTAGCTAGCCTGGTGAAATCCAATGTTAGTTTATTAGTGTTCGAGTAGTTAGTTTTGTCCACTCATACAAATTTGTAACATCACTCCACCTATTCAATAACACGGGGGGGCATGGTTTTGATATTTATTCAAGTATCATTCATATTTCCTTAAAAAAAAATCGATATTTGGTGCACCGCATCTTTTGGCAGTAGATCAAATTTAAATTTGTGTTAACTCTTGCAATATTGACACCATTGGTAGTCACCTTGCATGGAGTTATTATGTTGAATTACAATGTCAACTATTATATTTTATGTGATCATGTAGTGGATCCATAACACTGAGTAGAATGAGTTAAAGTGAGAGTATGTCTACCAAACATTTCTTATAGTTAGAAAAACTCCAACTCTCAGAAAGAGAAGAGGATTTTTATTTAGCAATGTTTTTTAAATTCGACATCCCTGACACTTATCAACATTAGTAGATTCAGAACACATGTTCTTATTATATATTTTATGACATTTGAGTCCATTAAGTGCACTTATGTATGATGGGATTCATTCCATCCAATATACCTACTTCAACATTGTGGTTAGTATTTTAGTCTTGCTTCTTAGGACACCTTAAAGCATAAGTGCGCACTCCACTTTAACTATTATATTACTAGTTTTCTAGGTTCCTTGTGGTGATACATTTCATCCATTGTATATTTTTTTCCCATTTCTTTTGATTAGTGTTTTTCTCTAAGTGAACATCATATATAGTACTAATTTTTATATGACTTGGTGGTTATAGTGACTTGACATCCATGTATTTTGGTAAGATGGGTTTGTTTCCATAGGGACACTTGGATTTCATTGTGTATTTATACATGGGTACATCATTAGACCTAGTTGTTAGGAATTGTTATTCTCTTTGCTTCCTCTTTTCTTACTCCCCATTATGTGCTTAAGGGATGGTGTTGGAATGGTCCTGGTCACATTGGATAATGGTTTGGGTTATTTCTAAACTAGTTTTGTGTTAGCCATGTTTACACCCACTATAACAATTGAGCTTGATTTGAGAGTTGTTAATTATTTGTTTTGTTTTCACATAATATTTTATGAGTGAAAATATTCCTCATAACTAATATTAGTTTCATGTAACAAAAATTTTGTTGCATGAAACTAACTCCCATGACTATTTATTAGGCACTTATTTATTATCTCCAATATTATATTGAGAGGATGCTACATATTATATATATTAGTGAGGAAACAGACTTCACTTGTGCATGATTGGTATTGTTTTTTTAAAATGTATTTCTTAACAATGTGGTAATGGTATGCAAGAGATATCCTACAACATGAGAAACATTTTCTTATCCGATATCCCACACTCGAGGAAGGAATTTTTAAAACATTTGGGATGCATCCTTGATCCCAGAATTTCATATTTAATATGGTGTTTTCTCTATCAAGGGATTCCCTTTAGATGTCACCTTATAAATTTATGATTTCATCTTCCCGATCATCCCTTCTATGGCCACATAGAGACTATTAAGTATTCATTTTGATTTTTAACAAAAGCTCAAAATATATGGATTCAGATTCATGATTTGTTCAAATATTTTTATTTGAATCCTTTTGTTTAGTAAAATATTATTCTAGGGAGTGACACATGCTTCTTACAAATTTCACAAAAATATTACATACTTTCAGAGTGAAAAATATCTTATTTATTTAGAAATAAAGAGATAACTATTTTTTCTAACTCTTCCATGAACATTTTTTAAAACTTATAAGAAGACTATGATGATCTCTAATGTATTTATATAGACTCAATTTCAGTCTAACAAAGTGGATCTTAAGGTTACCCATCTCCAAACCTTGGTGGATCATTGGGACAATATTCATTATGGTACCAATGAAAAAGAAGTTATCATTTCCACTCTCATAGTTGTGGCATATCCAAGATGGCTATTCTTCACCTTAAAGGCATTCACCTCCTTCAATGCGACTAAATTTGGCAACCTCTCCATATAAGGCTTCAAATGATGTTGCTCAAGTTAATGGCAAAGATACTGCTTTAATTATTTTAGACCTATGGGATATTAAATTTAATGAAGCATGAACTAATTCAAACCACTGAAATAAGGGCATTAATTACAGTAAATTTGGATTGTTAAGGAATAATCGGTATGTAGTTTATTGAGTTAGATTTGAAAAGACAATAGAGGGATAATATGCTTAGCTAATGTTGACCATCTATTGATCATATAGGGAGTACAAAATATAGAATTATTTATAATAATGTCATTAAGCACTAAAATTAGAACAAGGGAAGAAATTTTATCATGAGGCTAGGAGTAAATTCAAATCCCTATAATTTATGACATTATTTGGTTTTATCAGTAGTTTTGGAGGTAAACATTTTGTTAAACCCACTTTTTCTCTAACCCTTCACCTTATCTAGGATATTATTAGTTCCTTGTGCATTATGCATGTTTCTCTAATCTTCCCTTACTTATTTTTATAATGTATTCTCCTCATGTTGAACCAATATCAATCCTTGAATATCTTCAACATCACCCTAAGTGTGAAGATGTTGTCGTTTCCCTGCTTGAAGTTGATCTTAACCAATCCATTATTAATCTTCAATAAAGAAGTATGGATAGTACTTGCAAGATGACCCTTCTAACATTGATATTTTACTATATATTGTCTGATATCAGCTTAGTCATGTTTTATTATCACATACAAACACATCTATTATTCATACATCAGTGGAGCCTACACCTTTGGGGTGGCTCATTAATCATTACCTAATGTTTCCATGCATATCCCTATAACTACAGTGGTCACCACACAACCCACATATACTCCCCATGGTTGACATGTATTATCTTTTAGCATGCACGCCTTTAAATCCCTTGTTCATACTTTACAAGCACAAATCATACAATTACAATGAGGTGCATATGCTTCTTCTCACACCATGGATTATACGCAGTTGCTTCACAATTCACTCACACCTAAAGTAGTTTCTTATCATTTTCCTATTGGTTATGTTGCTCCTGACCTATCTATAATGGAAAAATGGATCCTGTAGAGCATCTTCACTCATTTTACGTTGGCTTGTTTCTATTATTCTTCGAATGAAATATTGGTCACCATTTTTTTCTCTCATAGCCTTAAAGACTTCACACTACAAAAATTTTATGCTCTCCCAACTGACTCTGTACACTAATTTAATGCTTTGGAAAATTGGTTTTTAGCACGATTCTCCATCAACATTATGGACAAAATTTCTTATGCACAATTGGCTAAACTACAAAAAGGATCCAATGAACCTCTCAATGATTATGTGTTGCGCTACAAGACTATACTCACCAGAATAAACAATGTTTTAGCCAATCGTGATTTACAAGAATTTTTTACAAAGAGATTGATTTCTCCTTTACAAGACTCGATCATTTCTGATTTTTTTTTATCTTTTGACCATTTTGGCCATAATTTAAAAGAATGTGAAGAAAAATTGTTACATATGAATAAGCTCAAATACATTGTTAACACCCCCACATCTAATGACAACTTTGCCAACAAACCAACATTCAAAGGAAAAACTAATGATGTCAAGGTTACTTTTCAAGCTACCATTAATACTATTTGTCATCATATTAAGATGAAACTTCATCTCACAAGATTCTAGTTTACTCATTTGCCAAGATATCTTCACATTAACAATATCTCAAGTACAATTTCATATTTGTCCCTCCACCATTTGAGGTTGATATGAGTAAGCTAACCTCATATGATAGTGAGGTGAAGAGGCGTTACTAAAAAGAGATACCTAGGAGGCAAGAGAAAAGATGAATATGGTGAAAGGTAATATTTTTGGCAATATGGCTTGTTGGTACATATGAATAGGGAGGATGAATGGAAAAAGGACATGTTATCCTTGGTAGTGGATGAGGAGCATCCTCAAGTAAGATTCACATTTTGTAAAGGTGTTCAAGTAATATTCCTAAGCTAGAGGGGTTGCCAAGAAGGGGGGATGAGGTTTAATGATAGAAGGAAAAAGGATTTTTCAAATTAAGTTGTTGATCAAGCATGAAGATACCTATGTTGTGAAAGCATCTTTATTTTGATGTAGCTTACGACATAATGCACCATGATATGGAAGATCATGATGAGTGTTTTGTAATATGAATTAGAGCATAAACAATGTCCAACATGATATAGAGAATCATGATGCCCTTGTACAATATGCATTCACAAGATATAATCAATGGAACGTGCTACACAAAACATAAGATACAATCGAAAACAAAACATAAGGAGCATATAATAGGAAACACTAGGATACAAAGATCAAGATGCCCCCTAGGATATATGCATAAAGTAGAGACAAATTATACAAAATATTAGAAAATGTGAATGATATATAAACTTCAGAAAAAAAGAACATATGTGAATAAACAAATAAGCCATGTGGAAAGAAATGTGTTATCATTGTTTTTGTGGATTTTGTCTCTTTGTTATTTTTTGTGGGTTTTGAGGTTTTACTTTTTTTTTGTTTGTTTTTGGTTTTTTAGGATGGTTTCCAAAATGGATGTTATAGATAGTGGAGATGATGAAGGAATTCCACCAATCATTATGAAAAGGTGAGGGAAAAGGTTAGAGACTGTAAACCCAATGATGTTCAAGCTAACCCACTAGTGATCTGGATCATGGATGGAATGTGAGGAGGATATTGGGTACTAAAAAGTAATTGAAAGGTTTGTGCCCCCAATGTAGGGTGTTCATAGACAATGATCTTACCATGACACCGGGAACTGGTTTTCATCTTGGTACTTGTATGTATGTGTGTGTGTATTTATATTCTTTTTTATGTTTTTTGTATTTTTTTACTTTTATTATAGCTCAAGAGTAGAAACTTTGAGATGCATAATTTTGACAGGTTCTTCAAGTTTTATGCCATCTTGAGTGACCAATATATAAGCTCCAGATCCATACTTGGTTGTGATGACATAAGGACTAATCCAGTTAGGCTCAATCTTTCCTTTCTTCTCATGTTCTTATGTGGTATTCCTCTTATTATATTTTAGTGCTAGATCAGCAATCGCGAACTCACGGGGTCAAATATGTTTGTTATAACTATGATGCAAGTGGTTTTGATGGAATTTGAGGTAATCTAAGGATTTTTTATGCTTTTCATCTAGCATTTCTAGCTCATGAAGGTGAGCGATACAGTAATCTTCATCAGTAACCAAATCATGGAGGGAAATGGGAAGGAATTCCAATCTCAATTGGAATGATGGCTTCAGATCCATAAATAAGGGAATAGGGGGCTACCCCCGTGGGTGTGCAAATGGAAGTACAGTAAGCCCAGAGAGTGGGATATGTTTATAAATTCCAATTCCTGACAGATTTATTCACAATCTGTTTTAGGATACAGACAAGGGTTTTATTTGAGGCTTCTACTTGGTCGTTTCTTTGAGAGTAGTACGAGGTGGAAAATTAGTTTTAATATGGAATTGATGGCATAGGGCCTTGACTTCTTTATTTTTAAAGGACTTTTCATTATCAAATATGAGGACGAATGAGATACAATAGCAACATATGATATGGTTAAAGATAAATTTGGATATTTTTTTCCACTAACATAGGTAAGAAGCATAACCTCTACCTATTTAGCAAAATAGTTAGTAGTAGTAATGATGTGTTTGTGGCCATAGGAGGAAGTAGGATTAATTTTACTAATCATATTGAGCCCCCATTGGGATAAGGGCTAAGGAGTAGTAATGGGATGCAACTCTTGTGAAGGTGTATGTATAAGGTTACTATGTTTTTTGACGAGGGACACACTTACAGAAAAATTGATAAGATTCAGTTTCTATGGGGGCCAATAGTATCTAACATGAAGAAATTTTTTAGAAAGGACCATTCCACTGGTATATGCACCACAAATACCAATGTGTACTCCTTACATAGAGATGATCACTTCTTCTGAGTTTGAACATCATAACAGGATTCCATCATGACCCCTATGATAGAGGGTGCCACTGAGGATGGTGTAATGAGATGCACATTGAATAAAATATTTACATAGGTTATGGGAAATTTTATATGGGATGGTGTGGTCATGGAGATAATTGTAGATATCTCGGCACCAAGGGGAAGTGAGAACAATGTTGATTGTTAAATCACGTAGTACCAATATCAGTCGAGTGTACCATATATAGATAGGGTGCCCTAACATCAATCAAGTGGAGTGCAAGAAGAAAGCTCACACACATCATAGAGGAATAAGGTACATCAATGGACAAAATGGTTAGGTGCTCAACCAAGAACTGATATTTTTCATTATGCTCTAGTATGTCCAACAAAGAACCAATGGTTGTCATGACATCTACTTACTTGTTGTGTATATGAGCAACCTGATCAAAGTTGATTGCAATGAAGTAATTGTTGTCCAAGATTACACTCCCATATAATTTTTTAACAAATCATCAAGAATAGAATCAACCATTTTTTTCTTAGGAAAACCGCAAAAGACTAGGTCAGTCTTCCGTGGGATGCAGTCACGTAATGTTCTGTGGGTTATCCTAACCCACATAACAAAGTAAGTTAAGAGCTTAAGACTTAGGTAGAATTTGATGGAACTAGTGCTTCACAAATTTTATTAGATCTCCACAACATTGAGGAAGTGAGTCTTCCATGGCACCAAACCAGTCTCTCATGGGTTTTTTAATTGCAACATTGTGTGGTTTCTCTTGGAGAAGTGAAATGAAGGAACATAGTCACATATTGATCCAAAAATGGATCTAGTAGTACCCAATTCTATGTATTCTCATGATTGAAACTTGAAATGTATATCCTCAGCATGTTCATTATTCTAGAGATGGTCAAGTTAAGATGACGATGATCCAAACTCCTTTGAATGACGAAAAAAGGCCATTGTTGTTCTGTTCCATGTGATAATTATATGATGGTCATGAAACTGCAACTTTTCATTGAGTAGAGGTTGTCTAACCTTTGTGATAATTTCGGGACCACCACATACAAGCACCAGCTGTTACAAGACCACCTCAATGGTCCTGCAACTTCCGCTTTACAGACATCGGTGACTCTGCACTCGATGATGCCAAAATGAGGAAACTCAATAGCTGTAAATTTTTGGGCTTCCCAATCAGTTCATTTCACCTTTCCATTCATCCTTGGGCAAAGCAACTATAAATACATTTGCATTTATTCATTCTAGGCAAGTGATTTTAGTGAATTCAAGTGTGAACAAAGGAGGAAGTTAGAATTATTCTTATTTTTTTCATAAAGAGTTGAGTTTTTTCTTGTTGAGGATTGTAAACAAGTAATGCAAATATAAGGATCTTGAATCCTTATTGAAGGTCATAGTTTGACAATAAAATTGTAATGTATTGGATATTTACATAGTGAAGGGAATAAATTGCTTACCTAGCTAGATTTTTTCCCACATTGGGTTTCTCCAGGATAAAGTTATTGTCTCCTTGTCTTGCATCTCTCATTTTCAGTATTATGTGAAGGATTCTTACAAATTAAACTAGTGTTGGTGAAATAATTTGTCACAAGGATAAATTAGTAGATTTTCACCAATGCTCTGGTACTGATTAACTATAATATAAAAGCTATGCTTCTATATACTAGGTTAATATAATGTTATGCAAAGCAGTAAATAACAACTAAAATAAAGAAAGGAAATGACTCAAGTAACTAAGTGAGTGAAAACATGAAACCCTAATGTGAAAAAGGGGTTAGAGATAGCTTAGTTAATTCGTAAATTGTTTGGGAATGTGTCACAGTGGTGACATAATAAACATAATACAACAACATCCACACAGAAGCTTGAGAAAGCATAGATCTGGAACAATAGGTTGGAGCGGGACACCTGGAAAGGAACAAGGGGGCATGTGGTCTCCCTTGTCTGAGATTTAGGCACCCAGGTCTATGAAAAATCTTTGCAAACCTCCTCTAATGTGCTACTGGATGATTTCCTACCTTCGCTTCCTGTCACACTAGATTTGTTAGACTGCGTTGGATGTCACCAATGATCAATGATGAAGAAAATAATTGCAAGACCCCAAGACAAGAATCAAACCCATAAAAAAAAAAGATATGTATGAAGGGATCAAACTTTCCTCAGCTACCACAATGGTGGACTTACTAACTGAGTGTTGTACTACATCTCAAACCCAATGTAGTTATGTGTATGTGTGTAAATCGTGCCCTAGGTTACTCTTGTGCCAGTCACTTTTTGTGAAGTAATGAGCAATAAATAGATGTTGAATGTAATAAATGTGTGCATGGAAACATAAGAATCCCCTCCTATGAAGTGTGATGCAGATGAACCAACATTGTGTTCTTTGTGATGGAGCTAGATGGATGCAAATGTAGCTTTAGATGCCTATGATGGATGCAACCTAGATGGTGATAGTAAGTGCTTAGTGTTTGGTCCCTCATTATGGTCACATAAATTTATATTTATATGGTTATCTTGTTCTAATTGCATAATTAATCCCGAAAAGGCCGGCCAATAAAAAGATAAGAAGCTCAAATGGTCGGAAAGTTCCTAAAAGGTGACAAGAAAGTGTAAAGAGGATCAGGGCACCCGAATGGGACCAGGGTTCCTAGGGCACCCTAGTCTTGGGATGGGCACCCCAATCAGAAATAGAAAATACGCAAAATGATAAAACAGACGGGATGAGTGCAAGTGTAAGATAGAAAATACAACAAGTAATATAAAAATGGAAAAAGACATGGATTAATTAGTACTCTTTTCACTCAAGAACCATATGAATCGTAGTATGAGACCAAGACTAAATATTTACTCAAAGTGTGTGATTTAGTGTCTACAAGACTAATTCTCTCCTCTTGGTAATGGGGAGGCTCCCATTTATTGAATGTAGAAAATAAAATATCAGGTGGCTGTGAAGTCGAGGATCACATAGGAATACTCTACTAGACTTATGCAAAATTTCTTACACCCTAGTGTAAGGGAGGAGTTTACTTAGAGAGAGAAGGTAAAAGTAAGTATGAATGTGGGGAAGGAGGGTTAAGTTCATGGATAGAACTTACATATTTCCACAACATAAACCAAAATAGTTCTACACTCGATTAGAAGAAATCAACTTCAAGAACAAGACAAGACAAACAAATCATATATAAAGATTTATATTGATTCATTGATCAAAGGAACTAACGCCTTCCTTGGTTTTACGAGATAGTCATATCTACAAAGTTGATCATGCAAAGAAATGGAAGAAACATATACAAAGGAAATAAAAGAATGCAATCTCTTGCTTATACCTTAGTAGTGCGATAATTATCTACTTAGAGACTCACAATTGAAAACCCTTTAGAAGAAGTCTTCCAATATATAGCTTTACAAAGATACATTTTATCTCCCCCCACATGAATTTTCACCTACCTTCTTCACTTGTAACATTTCATATTCCTAGGAAAGAAAAGTGGTTCCCTTTTCATTAATTAAAGTGAATAATACAAACACTAAAAAATACCTTCTCAACAGAAAATTAGAACATGAAAGAGAAAGGAATGATGAGAAAAGAATAGGGGGAGAGGATCATGCCAAAAGAGATGATGCAGCCACCAATGAAGATTCGTTTGTCAATGAACTTTGTGGTAATGCTCCTGGAAAATTTTATTCACCTTTGAACTCCTTACTGAAATGTGTTGCTGCAAGTGCCACTTTCTCTACTTGAGGGATACGCACAAAGCTCAGAACCTTGATCCAAGTTTCAAAAGTAATGTTAATATTTTTGCATTGTTTGAACCAATTTTGATGATCCTTGGCAGTATTGAAAATTACACACCTAATTTCTGTAAGAGATTCCAAAGTGTTCTAATTAAACGAGAAGGGATCTCCTGCTTCTTTCCTGACTAATTCCTCAAATGGCTTCAGAAGGTATTTCATCGATGAATTCTAACTTACTTGAGGTGTTCCAAGTTTCTGCACTCCATTTTTTATATTTCCCAGAATTTATGAAGTGAGCTCATCACAATTATCAAATTCCTTGAGAGCATTATTCAACATTTCATATCAGGTAACCAATGTTTGAGACCAAAATGGGGACATATTCTCAATTATATAATTGAACATATTTTTTCCCACCAACATGAAAGAGTCAAGATTACCCATTTCTATAACCAACGGAAGCACTTGGTATCAATAATCCTTTTCCTTCTCAATTTCATCTTTTTTCATCTTTACCTTCACAGTAGTGGTAAAAACAAACTCAAACAGTGAAAGAATTTCAAGAAATAATGTTATTCCTTTTTCAAGGATTCTGTCAACCCAATGATCATTAGCTCTTCCTTCCATGGAATGCCCCTCAGCCTTTTTTATTGCTACAGGGTCGAAGTTACTGATAGGAGTATCATCTTTGGTGGGGATAGATGGAATTGAACTTAGATTCATGAATGACTTAACATAAGAAGTGAGAATTTTCACATGTTCTTCCAACTACTCAATTGTTTGTTTGTATTATTCGTTCCTTGAAAGTAAACGAGAAGCATAATCTTTAAACAAATATTCATTCCCTTCATGTGTTTTTCACCCCAGATAAATTTTCCTCATTTCATAATTTTCCCGAGTCATCTCCTCTATGGTTTTTACGAATTTTGTCTAGATAAATTCTACATATTGATTACCAGAAACGCCGCTGAAAAAGTGAGAAGTTACATGTGCCTTCTTACCTCATTTGGTCTTCACAATCTTTGAGATGGCTTCAAAGTCAGGTGTCACTTTCTGTTACACCATTCTCTGCTCACTTCCAATCAATTATTGGATCCATAGGAAGATAATTTTTTTAGGTTCAACACAAGGCATGATTGCATTCTTAGGTTCGCGTTGAGGGACCACATCCTACACTTGATAAGTTGACTCAGCAGTAGAAGAGGATATACTTGGTGATTTTTGTAGAACTAGAGGTTGTGAAGGATCAATTTCTTCTTGCTCAAGATCCATGATGAGATCTTTGGTGACTTTATCCTTTTGTGAAGTCTCTTGTAGTGAGATCCTTTTGTGTCCATTGTTTTCCTCTTTGCGGGCTCCCTTGAATGAGTGGAGTTCGTAGTTCTCTCATATGCCTTTAAGGATGAGAGATGAGATGTTTGACTTGAAAGGGTTAGAAGCCCACTAGATTATATGAAATCAATCCTCTTTCTTCTGAACCATTCCATAGACCTTTCAATCGCTACTGCAGTTCTCTCGCTGATATCAAATGATTCTTGAATGCTCCATGATATGGATAGAAGAGGTGAAGAATTTACCACTTGATACTCTGGATCGAATAAATCAAATCCGTCATCTTCCATACCTTTGATAAACCAATCAAAAGGGAGCTCCTCATTTGACCAAAAGTCACTCTCATATGATCTCTTTTCCTTAGCTCAAAATCATCTAGGAAATTGACCCAATAATCTTCAATCTAGGGAATATGGTTTAATTCAAGGAGATTGAATGTTTTAATATTGTTTTTAATGTCAAAATCAGGCCTAGAGGTATATGAGTAGAGGCTAAGGGAAGAAAAGTAAGCTTTGAGATTTGAGGCACTGCAAAATTTTTGCATGAAAATATTCCAAGAGAAATGGGAAAGGACACGCCTTTTTTCTTGTGGTTCTTGCACCTTTTATGGACTTGAGAAAGTTTCCTAAACTACTCAAAAATTATTATCTTATCACTAAGATACTTGGGGAGTTTGTGAGGAGCAAGATCGAATCCTGAAACCCTTACGTAGGAGAAAGTTACAAACTGGGTGAAGAAACATCCATACCTCTTGATTAGTGTTTCACCTTGAGAGGATAACCTTAGCTCTCAGTTGCCTTCCAGAAGTCAGATCACAAACATGGTAAATGCATCATTCACCAGTGAGTTGAGGATACCTTTCTAAGGCCAGAACTTTCTAAGCAACATTTGAAGTGACAGTCAGCCCTTTGAATTGTCTTGTGCTTGTAAGAGTATACACCAAATATGCGGTCATCGTGAACTTTCTTGTGGTAGGAAACTAGAGAAACTAATAGTGACTATTGTCACTTATGATCTATCCCCAATATACCACCTAGTTTCCCTCAGTGGAAATGAAGATGAATTGGTCCATCCAGTCTTAGAAATATTTCGTCGTCTTTTCACTCATTACCCTGCTTAACAAGATGATAACATCTTACTAGCCCTCATGGAACTCACTTCTTGAAAAGTTTTTTTACATACTTGAGGGTTTCTTGCCTTGTCTTAGCCATGACCCTTTTGGAGATTATGACCATATTGTTACTTGTTGGAATCTACATATACTACAAGATGCCCTTGGGTGTAAGCATTGTAAGAATGGACTTTTCATCTACCCTCACTATTCTAGAATCATGTTCATAATGTTGATCACATACTAAGACCAATTATTCACTTTTTAATGATATTGGATGGCCTCCTGCTGCAAATAATATACTAGTGAAGATTTTCTCTTCCATAGGCTTTCTTGGTCCTCCAAGCATCCTATTTTTTAGGTCTTCTAGGTCCATATGAGTGACATCACTATCACCCAAACCTTCATACTCAGTAACCAAAGTTGAAAATGGATCATTACCCACATATTTGAACTTCATGTATTTAAAAAGAAACAAGATGATTGAAAATAGAGCTACCAATAACTTTCTATACCAAAATCTGAAACTTTCTATTTTTACCAGGTGCGGTCAGAAACTGCTATTTTTGGAAATTTTGGACAATCCTCATTCTATGAAACTATTAATCCACTTAGGATATTTCTACTGATGAGGATTTTCAATTTTTAGAAAGTTTATATTTTTACACATTTTTCTTTTCCCAAACTGTTATTTTAAGAAAGTTACCCAATTGACCTTGTTTTGGTGTTCCTTACTGTTTCAGGATGTTCTAAATGTTAAAAGTTTTCTATTTTGGGAAACTTGTTATTTTTATAATCTCATTGTTTAGAGCATATTATTTTTTTAGAAAGTGCACTTACATGTGTCAGATTTCAACGGAAGCATCGTCATTGTGTTATGTTTTACACCAGGATCTCGTGCTCCAATTTTCACTATTTTTCATCCGCTGAATCTCTTGGACATCATAAAAGAAATTCTTTCAGTTTGGCTTTTCAAATTATTATATCAAAAAATATAAGGAATCATATTATATGTAGCTACAATATTCCCAAATGTGTTTTAGAGAAGAGAAATATGACAAATTTTTGTTGTGATCCGATTTCTGGTTTGAGAGATGAATAAATTTTGTTTTTGAAGGCTATGGTTGTTCTAGAGAAAAAAATTGGACAACATATCTAGTAAAAATTGATGTTTTTCAAGGTATTACACCATAAAAAATAGAGGGGGGTCAATCTCTATAGATAAAATAAGCCAAAATTATGTTTTAAAACCTTTTATACTTCCCTGCTGACCATAAATCAAACACGAGTTAAGTGGGAGTTAATGTGAAGTTAAAAAAGTAGTTTTAATGGTGTAATGGGAACAGAAGGGAGAACATGGGCTCATTCCTTGGATCAATATTGAGACAAGTAGCAGCACGAGAGCAAGTGAGGATGAGTTGGAGGGGTTGAGAAAATCACCTGCGGAGCTAGGAGAGGTTGCATGGAAGTCTAGGAGCTCTAGCTTGGGCATGGGTGAATTTTCTTGTCCCTTTTGTCCCCTTGACAATGAGAAAAATGGGAACAAATATTTATAGATGAATTCAAGTGGAAGCATGCCAGCTAGAGCAGATGAGAGCAGGGGGCTAGGAAATAAGCTTGCAAAGTACAAAGAGGTGATATGAGAGTTTAGTTATGGGGAATACTTTCTTGTCCCATCTGTCCCATTGGGAACATAAAAAACATAAAGAACACAAAATTATGCCCATGGTGAGGGATTGAGGGTGCATTTTTGTGTCCATCATGTCCCCCTTGCCCCAGGGGACAAACAGGACACATGGAACACCTGGGACACCGGGTGCTCCATAGTGCGCCTATGGGAGGAGGATTAGGGCACACTTTTGTGTCCTTCATGTCCCTAAGGGTAAAATAGGGACAAGATGAGGTCAAAAGTGTGCCTTTTCATTAACAAAAAGATAAATTTTACATTAGTTGGCCAAAAATAGCATGAAAACATACTTATTTCACCCTGAAGGCTTATAATGGTGTTTGGGAGCCAAATTTTATATGATTTTGACTCAAAAAAATATTATAAAATAAATGGAACAAGTTAACTACCTTGAATATTCTTGAAACACAAACAATTGGCCCCTTTTAGTTCAGAACTGTGAGGGGCGGCTGCGCTATTTAGAATGTTTCAAGAAACCATTAAACCTGGGATCAAAATTAATGTTCCCAAAATGTATTAAATTATTCAATATTTCTAGTTCCTATTTATTTTCCTCCTAAATCCTTACGGAGCTCCCGTAATTAGCTAGAGAAGTTAAAGTTTACTTTTGAAGTGTTCATTCCTTGTACCTGAAAAAAAATTGTTGAACAAACTATCCCCGAATGGTCAAAACTTTCCAAAATATTCCTAAAATAATTCCAACACCTTCAAGGCTCCTCAATACAACCTATATATACTTAATTCCTTTTCAAAACTCTTACAGGGATTGTACAAATGCTCTGAAATGGCCAAAATTAGCCTTTCTAGGCTTCAAATAAAACTACTCTTTC
This sequence comes from Taxus chinensis, assembly GCA_019776745.2. NCBI lineage: Eukaryota > Viridiplantae > Streptophyta > Pinopsida > Cupressales > Taxaceae > Taxus > Taxus chinensis. The sequence continues at coordinate 295,576,198 of CM034155.1, read as the reverse complement.
ACTGCACTTTACTGAAGAAACTTAGGAACCTTGTTAAACTACTCTTTCATATGCATTTCGACTACCTTTAAGGCCAAGATGATGATGAAACATGAGGCAATTTTATCGGGGAAGAAATTTAGGAGTATTACAAGGCAAAACTTTGCATTATGGCTTAGTTGTCATGGTTTGAATTTTGCATTTTTTGGGTCATCTATTTTACATGACAACAACTAAATATTAAGATAAGTTTCAAACTATTCTTTCAGTATCACAAAATAGGATTTGTTTATTGTTTAAAAGAGGCAGTTTATAAATCAAATTGGTAGCGGGGCAGTTAAGATAAAAAATAAATTATGTGGTTTAACTTGTGTTGACATTTTAATTTAAATGCCCCTTACGTAAAACGGAAGTGAAAGTGGTGAAGGTATCCTCATTCCTTTTGAAGTGGAGATTTCCACCAAGAAGTGGAAGTAAGAAATCTGAGACATGGCTCATAGAGAAGATGCAGGTGAGACTGAAGAGGAACGTTTCTACAAGCTAGAGACGGATGTCGAAAGTCTATCCAAAATATGTGGGCAGTATTTCCTTGTTTAAGGGGAAAATTGTAGTCCATCATGGGATTACTCATGCAGAAGTTTGGTGTTCCAAAAGAGGCGCTAGGAGACTATAAAGAATATACTCATGAATATGAGGAAGAGCATCCTCATGTCAACCTTACTCCTTCATTCAAAATAAAGTGAAAATAGAGATTCAACCTTATGATGGGAACATGAATTGCGAGAAGCTGGACTATTGGCTAGATAATCTTGAGGTATATTTCAATTTACATCAAATCAATGAAAGTCAACATATTTTTTTAATAAGGTTGAAATTAATGAATCGTGTTTTAACTTGGTTTGAAAGCTATGTTCATTATTTGGTTGTTAAGAAGCTTCCTCCTATTACTAAGTTGGATGAATTTAAGAGGCTAATCAAAAATCAAATCTATCTTATTTTTTATGAGGAAGAGAGGTCCATGTATTGCCAATTTATTAGGTTGAAGCAAGGCAAAAATGTGCAAGAGTACACTAGTGAGTTCCAGAAGAAAGGTGTCTAAATGGGAAAAGATGTAGTGGACGGGGACATTCTAACAAAGTACATCCTTGGACTCCATATCCACCTGAGGAGACTAGTTATTTTGGCCAAGCCAATGAATAAAGATGAGGTTTGCTCTCAAGCTCAATATCTAGAGATGGATAAGAAAAAGAGTCAATCTACCTTTCAGCATGCTTCAAACAAATAAGGTGACACCAAACAAAAGGAGAAAGGAAAAGGTAAATGTAAGAACAATGGTACTTCTATTTGTAAGAAGGATACTAAAGTTAATTTTGTTCATTCTAATGTTGACACTCATTCTAAGGAAAGATATTGGAAGCTCCACCTAGAATTACATCCCTTCAAAAATAAGAAAAACAAAAATAAGGCCATGGTTTCCCTCCAAGGAGAGGAGATATTTTGCAGCAAAGAGGTGGATGAGACTATGTGTTGCACCTTTGTCTACAAAGAGGTATGTTTGTGTAGTAATAGTGTTATTCAGGAAAATGAGCCTACTAAAAAATTTTATATAAAAATTCAAGTGAAGAAAACTAAAGTGGGTATTTTTTTATATACTTGTTCTTAATCTAATTTAATAAGTAAGGAGTTAGCTGATAAGCTAAAACTAGAGAATTATAATTATCGGAATTCATATTCATTGGGTTGGGTGAAGAAATGTGTGGACATCAAGGTTACCAAGCAATGCAAAATTACATTTGGTATTGATAAGAGGTTTATTGATGAAACTACTTTGGATATTGTTCCTCTTGATGTGTGTAGTGCAGTGTTTGGAAGCACATACTTGTATATCTAGGATGCCATCTTCATGAGAAGAGCCAACCAATACTGATTAGTGAAGGATGGTAATATCTACCTCATTTTAGCCTTTATAAGAGACTCGAAGATCTCTTTGGTGAGTGCCTCTAAAGTTAAGAAGTTTATTAATGCTAGTGGCAAATTTTTGTTAATTATTTTGAGAGATATGCAAGAAAAGGAAGTTGTTGTAACTAAATCCACTTGTAGTATGCTTACTAACAAAGAGCAGAAGTAGATGAAAGAATTGGTTCATCAGTTTAGGGAATTTTTCCAATATCCTACGGGGTAGCCCCCAGTTAGGCCAATTGAGCATGAGATACATTTGTTACTCGATAATCTACTTCCAAACTTAGTATTGTACATACAATCATTGAAGGATTCCAACAAGGTAAAATAATAGCTACAATATTTAATTAAGCAAGGTATAATCTATCCTAGCACTTCTCCATGTGGTTCTCTTATTGTTTTTGTACCTAAGAAAGATGGTCCATGGAGGATGTGTGTTGATTATCAAGCACTAAATAAAATAACCATAAAAAATAGGTACCTTCTTCCTCAAATTGATGATTTATTGGATAAGTTACTTCATCCTAAATATTTTACTAAGCTTGATTTGAAATCTGGGTATCGCCAAGTTTGGATTAAGGAAGAGGACACTTGAAAAACAATGTTCAAAACCAAACAAGGGTTGTATAAATGGTTGGTCCTACTGTTTGGCCTATTTAATGCATAATCTACCTGTATGATGTTGATGAATGAGGTAATGGGACCATTTATTGATTCCTTTGTCATTGTGTACTTAAATAATATTATGGTTTTAGCAAAACTTTTGATGAGCATATTAACCATTTACATCAAGTTTTTCACGTTCTAAAGGAGAATTGACTAGATTTGAATGATAATAAGTGCGAGTTTTCTCAAAAATCACTTGTCTTTGGGGGGCATGTGGTTGGAGATGGAGAGTTGGAGATTGATCCAGCTAAGATAGATGCCATTTTGAATTATCCTACACTGTCTAGTTTGACCGAGACCAGGAATTTTGTTGGTGTAGTTTATTATTTGAGGAAGTTCATCAAGAACTTCTCTTCCATAGCAACACCTCTACATTATGTGACTGTGGGTGGTAAGGTTTTTAATTGGGGTAAGAAACAACATGATGTTTTTGAGTCATCAAATACAAGATTGGTGATGCTCCAGTTTTAACATCACCTACCTTGCAACTTCCTTTAGAATTAGAGATCGATGCTAGCAACTATGTTATGGGAGTTTTCATACTTCAAGGAGGTAAGCCTGTATGTTATCATTCTGAATTTTTTCAGGGAGAAATTTTGAATTATTGTACATATGATAAGGAATTGCATGCTCTTGTGTAAGTGGTCAAGAAAAGGAAACATTGTCCAAAGGTTATATAAACTATCATACACACAAATCACAAACCTCTTCAATATTTGCAAGCTCAAAATAAACTTCAACATGCTAGACACTATAAATGGATGGGTTTAGTGTAATAGTTTCATTTGATTTTAAAATATAAGAAAGGTGTGACTAACCAGTTAACTAATATGTTATCTAGAATTCCTTTACTTTCAGCTATAGAAACTTTAACTCCTACTAAGCCTTTCGTGTGTGAAGCATATCAGGAAGGTTATGAGCATGATCTAAATTTTGGAGAAATATTGTAGCAGAAACCTCCAAGTGAGGGGTTTGCGCTTAGAGGAGAATAATAATTCAAGGACAGACTGCTCTTCAAGAATGAGAAACCATATGTGCCTAAGGGGGAAAGAGTTCAATTGATGAGGGAAACACATGCTTCTAAGGTAGCTGGTCACTTTAGTGTGACAAAGACTATTTTACATTTACAGAGGTATGTTTATTGGTTAAACATGTAAACAAAAGTTGTCAAATTTATCAAGGGTTGTTTTTATGTAGTACAAGAAAGCCTAATAATAGAATGTTTGGTTTATATATTCCATTACCAATTCATTCCCGACCATGGAAAAGGATATCCATGGATTTTTTGGATGGGTTTCCTACCTCCAATAAAGGGTATGATTATATTTTTGTGGTAGTAGACCAATTCAGTAAAATGTGTATTCTCATTCCTTGTAAGAAGACCATTAAAGATAGTGATGCAAATGAGTTATTTTTTATTAATACATGGGTTAATTTTGGTTTTCCTAATTCTATTGTGTTAAAAATGGACTCATGATTCATAGGAAAGTTTTGGTCTACTTTGTGGGAGAAGATGAATACTAAGTTGAAAAGCTCTATTGCTTTTCATCCCGAGATAGATGGGAAAACAAAAGTGGTAAATTGTACCTTGGTTCAACTCTTAAGGGGTACAATAAGAAACATCCTCGGATTTGGGATGAGAATTTGGGGTGTATCCAGCATTTGTGTAATAGGGTAGTTCATTCTTCTATTATTAAGACTCCTTTTGAGACATGTTTTGGTTATTTTCTTAAAAGTTCATTTGATGTTGTTTTGAGATCACCATGTAGAGACAAGGGAAAGTGGATCTGGAAGTCCACAATAATGAGAAATTCATTGATAAAATTCAATAGATAAACCTCTAGGCACAAAAGAGGTTGAAAGAGTCATGGGACAAGCACAAATCACGACACGATCAACATAGAACTGATCATTATTTCCTTGTTGGTGGTAAAGTATGGTTGTACCTTTGAAGAAAAAGGCTACAAGGTAAAGATAATAAACTCAAACCTCTTCAGAATGACCCATTTAAATTCTAAAACAAGTGGGTAAGAATACATTTTTTTTTTCGATTTGCCTCCTTATATGAGAATATATTTAGTTGTGAATGTTGAGAATTTACGTCTCTTTGAACCATCCATGTTGGATTAAGAAGAAGAAGGATTATTGCAATTAGAGGATGATGTGGTATTACATTGGAAAGAGAGAAAAACACAACGTGGAGTGCAAAATGCGTGGTTGATTGGGCTGAAAGGTCAATAGCCTACCAAGGCCAAGTGGTATTCTAGAGAATATATATAGAAGAAATTTCTTCACCTCTTCAGTCCTGGAAGCGTTGAGGGACTTAAAAGCCTCAAATTGGGAAGGTATGATCCAAAAATGGATCTAGAAGTAACTGATTCTTTGTATTCTCTTGATTGAAAATTACATTTCACATCCTTAGCATGTTCTATATTCTGAAGATGGTCAAGTCAAGATGACGGTGCTCCAGACACCTTCGAATGATGGAAAAGGCCATTATTTTTTTGTTGTGTGATAATTGTATGACAGTAACGGAACCCCCATGATGGTTACAGAACCGCTGCTATTCACAGAGTATCGATTGTGAAACCACCATGGTGGTTGCGGGACCACTGCTTGTAGGCATCGGTGGTTACACAGTTTCTCCTGTGGTCTCGCAATTACCGCTTTGCAAACATTAGAAGTTCTGCACCCACTAATGCCAAAATGAGGAAACTAGACAGTTGTAAATGTTTGTTCTTCCCAATCAGTTTATTTTACTTTCCCATTCATCCTTGGGCAAAACAAATATAAATACAAGTGCATTTATTCATTCTAGGCAAGTCATTTTAATGAATTCAAGTGTGAGCAAAGGAGGAAGTTAGAATTGTTCATATTTTGTTCATAAAGAGTTAAGTTCTTTTTGTTTTAGGATTATAAGCAAGTAATGTAATTAAAATAAGCTTGAATACTTCGTGAATGTCATAGTTTAATAGTAAACTTGTAATGTATTGGATATTTACATAGTGAAGGGAAGTAATTGCTTACCCTATTGGAGTTTTTCCCACATTGGGTTTCTCCAGGATAAAATTGTTGTCTCCTCCTTTTACATATCTCATTTTCAGTATTGCATGAATGATTCTTGCATATTAAACTATATATTAAGAGCTTTATTAAACTATTCATTTGTTATCAAAAAATGTGATTTATTTATTATTTAAAAGACGTAGTTTACAAATCACACATAAACCTTTACATAGGAAGAAAGGAAATCTTCGCGGCATAGTGGGAGCACTGAAACGTAGAGTGTGAGTGGCTAAATGTATAAGCGGGTCATAAATTATTTTGTGTATCATCTTCATGGTGTGAAGGTTTTGGGAAACCATTGAAAACATTTGAGGTCTGTGGATTGCACACATGAGCTGCGCCTAATTTGAAAACCAAACAAAAACCACTCCATCAACCAAAATTAAATGAAGTGTGGGCGTCATTCTCTTTAACTTACAAATATGATGTCATGTAATTTTACCTATATCAGGTTCCCATACTCCTCTAAAAGCATCTATGGAAATTGGTCCTTGGTGGATGAATCTCTCTTGTTAATGCCTCTCTCTCCTTCCCACTTTCTTCTTCACATTTTTCTTTAAGTATAGAAATCATATTCATAAAGAGGGATCCTCTTTAGTTGTAACAGAACTATGCCAAAATAGTGACCAAATTCACACAAGTTTTAAACCTCTGGTTTGGTCTCTATAATGTATTTTCACCTCCTGCCATTATTGTAACTGATTATACACATTTCAAGCAATAAATCTATTGTTGTGCCTCTATTTCTGCCCTATACTTGTGTTTCTTCCATTTTTCCTCTATATTCTTTCTTTGAAAGGTTGTGCATGTTTTCTACTTGCAAGGTTCTTTTCCATGCATTTTCTATGCTTAATAGCTACTCAGGTTTTAACAAGATCAAAGTTACAAAAGAGGATCAATATAATACCACTTTCACAACCAATTGGGGAACATATGTATATGAGAAAATTCCCTTTGGTTTATCATATGTGGGTGCCACATTTCAAAAGCAATGGATTATACTTTTAAAGGATACATAAATGATTTCATCCTCATCTACTTGGATGATATCAAAATTTTATCAAAGGAAAGTAATAATCATATCATTCATCTTAAGAAATTCTTTGACAAATGTAGGGAGGTTGGGGTATCTCTTAACCCCAAAAAGTGTATTTTGTAGTTTTACACGGCAAGTTTTTGGGTCATGTTGTTTCAAAAGATGGTATTTCCGTTGTCCCTGAAATAATCTTCCTCATCCTCTCTCTCTCTCCTCACCAAGTCACAAGAAAGTGTTGCAGTCTTTTCTGGGCAAGATAAATCTTGTTAGGAAGTTCATTCCTAATTTTGCGAGACTAGTCAGGCCTATCACTCTAATGTTTAAGAAGGATGTAGTTTTTAAATGGACCATGGAAGGATAAGAGGGCTTCACTAAGATCAAATAGGTAATTTCTCAAAAACCCACTCTTACTGACCCTGATTATTCAAAGGATTTCATACTTTGTGCATATGGGGCTAATAGCAACGTCATTGTGGTTCTTACACAATAAAATGACAAGGCTTGAAACTAGTGGCATTATTTAGTCAAACACTGAAGAAGTATGAGCTAAAATATAATTATATAGAGAATAAGGTCTTTTCCATCATGATATCCCTCAAGAAATTCAAGAGAATGTTTACTACTAGTTGCATCAAAGTTTTAGTCTCATATACTAGTGTGAGGGACTTTATCATTGGAGCGGAAATAAATGAAAAAGAGTTAGATGGGTGACCAAAATCATGGAATATCATGTGACCATCAAGGTTACAAAATTTTTAAGAGGCAGGGAGCTTTGTGAACAATTTTCCTTGGATGCTCGAGATAATCAAGAAGTTTCCTTCTTCATTGAGGAAGAAAAGGAACAAACTGTAGAGGACCCACAGAACTTACCAACTCCTCAAGGTGAAGATCTATGGAATGGTGGAAAAATGCATAACACAGAAGATCCACAGAACGGTGAGTTTCTATAAGACAAATGAGATCAATTTAGATGTAGTAGTTGGATGAATGACATGGAAAAAATCTTAGAAACTAGCGGTTATCCTCCTAGATTAAATAAACAAAAGAGAATGCATCTCAAATTGCAATCAGTTCCTTATGTATTGATTAGCGGGATTCTTTTAAAAAATAACCTCAATGGAATGTTGTTAAGGTGCATAGAGGGTTAACACGTAAACAAAGTCTTGGCATAATTCCATAATGGTTTCTCTTGTGGACATTTCTTAGCAAAGGCCACAACGATGAAAATTACGAAGGCAGGATACTTCTGGCCCACATTATTTGTGGATAAACATTAATGAATCTGAAAATGTAAAGACTGTGCTTTCTTCAATGGTAAAAAGAATATGGTGGCCCTCCTACTTTATCCTATTTAGGCAGATGAAACATTTTTTTAATGGGGAGTTGACTTTATAGGCATGATTAATCCCGCATCAAGTGCAGGACACAAGTGGGTCTTCATAGCAACCAATTATTTTACTAGATGGATAGAAGTTGTGGCACTCAAGGAAGATACTGAGTTAGCCATCCCTAATTTTATTAAAGAAATTGTGATAAGGTTTGGGTCCCCCAAACCATTATTTCTGATCATACAAAATCCTTCCTAGGTTCTAGAATTTTTTATTGGGCTTTTAGACTTGGAATATTCTTGAAGACATCTTCTAATTACTATCCTTAGGGTAATTGTTTAGCATCATCTACTAACAAGAACCTAATCAAATTCATGATAAGAACAACGATGGTAAACCAAAGGGAATGGCACAAAAATATGAGAAATTCTCTATGGGCTGATAGAATCACATCAAAGAAAGTAATTGATAATTCTCCTTTCAAACTTGTCTATGGTAGAGAGACTAGACTTCCTTTATCCTTAGAGTTGCCTTCATTAGAGATAGCCCAATAATTAGAATTTGAAGGTGAAAATTAAAGAACATTCAGAATAGCGGATTTGATTGAACTTGAATAATTAAGGAAATCCACCATGACCAAGTTAGAGAAACATACGAGGTCAACCAAACAATGGTTTGACTAGAAATCCAAAGTTTAGGATTTCAAAATATGAGACTTGGTCATGAAATGGGATGCAGGTAAAGCTAAAATAGGGTGGCACTCCAAGTTTGATGTACTTTAGAGTGGACCATGTATATTATCACTACCTCCAAACAATCTAACTCATTTGAACTGTCCAATCTTGATGGAGAGGCAATTCAAATCCCAGTTAATGGGATTTATCTCAAACCCTCCTTTTGAGTTGGTTTTGCATCTTGTATATAGTTTTTGTCTTGATTTTTTTCCTTATTTTGTTGGAGGTTCCCTCCTTTTGTTGTGTTTTGATCATGGTTTGAGTGCATTATCCTCAACACTTGTGGTGGTCATCTTTGATTGTAATAAGTGCCTTGTGCACACTCTGCATGTTTCCTCCTGAAACATGGATGATTTTCCATGTTTGTATATAGTTTTTGTGGGCCTTGTTACTATTACATAGTTTTAACTTTCAGACCAGGTTCCATGGTAGAAATCAAATGGGTAGGGAAATTTCCAAGTTTTACCCAAAGCTCCGTAAGATCAATTTCAAGACAATGTTAAGTTCATGTGGATCTAGGAGACAAGTTTTAAAGGGTGAAATCAACTTTCCTTCAAGGTTGTGCTTGACTCCAAGCCTAATGGATACTTCAAGGTTATTGGTCCTTATCATATAATAGGCAAATGTCCCTTGGATGTTGTCAAAATTTTGTCCAAAATTACGACCCCATGTAATTTTAAACAATTCATCAAGAATGGACTTATCCACTTTTTCCTCAGGAAAACTACATATGACTAATTAGTCTTCCGCAGGATGCAGTCATGTAGTGTTTTGCGGGTTCTCCTGACCTGCAAAATAAGGGAAGTCAAGAGCTTGGAATTTAGGTGGAATTTAATAGAACTAGTGCTTCACAGAGTTTATTAGACATATGCGGCATTGAGGAAATTAGTCTTCCGCGGCACCAAATCTGTCTCTCATGGGTTTCTCAATTCCAGTGTTATGTGGTTTCTCTTGGAGCTACAGAACAAAGGAACATAGTTAAATGGATGGAAACGAGATCTATGTGGCATAATGAGAGCATTGAAAAGAAAATCATGAGTGGTTTAATGTATTTTTGGGGTCAGAACTGATTCTACACATTATCTTGAGGGTGTGACAGCTGTTGGAAACCATGGAAAATATATGAGGTCTACAAATTTCACATAGGAGCCACACCTAATTTGAAAACCAAATGACAACCACTCCACCGAAAAAAAATTAAATGAAGTTTGGGCACCATTCTCTTTAACCTACAAATTTGATGGCATGTGATTTGATCCATGTCAGGTATCCATACTCCTCTGAAAACATCTATGGCAATTGGTCCTTGGTGGTTAAATCTTTCATGTTGATGCCTCTCTCTCTTCTCCTCTTTCTTCTTCTCATTTTTCTATAATTATATAAATCATATTCATAAAGAGGGATCCTCTCTAGTTGTAACGACACTCTTCCAAAATAGTGGCTGACTTCTCACAAGTTTCATACCTCGGTTTGGTATTTTAAGAAACAAATCTAGTCTTATGGATCTCTTTTCACCATATACTTGTGTTTCTTAGGTTCTTTCCTCTATGTTATTTCTTTGGCATGTTGTGTATGTTTTCTTCTTGTAGGTTCCTTTTTGTGTGTGGTCAATGCGAAGGAAGGGTTAGTGAATGTGGTTTCGGGTCTATGACACATTTATATGATCTCTTTCCCTGAGTTTTCTTCCCTTTTTTCCCTTTTGGGGAGTTATCATCCCTTTATCTTGGTGATATAACCCCCTTTTTAGCTTAGATTTTCATTTTTTGTATCTTTCTCTCTCCCTAGTCCCTTAGATGCATTACTGTAGGCTAACTTAGGAGTAGTTTTAACATTAGGTTAGATTGTATTCCACAAATTCTCTAAATCCGTAAAATAGAGGAAGTTGGCATTCTCTGTAGGTTTTTCTCAATCCCAAGTCCCAAACTTAGAGACAGTCCCATGTTGGCCCAAAATTCTTGATCTTCCAAGGTCAAATCTAGTGTGCAATTTTGAACTTCAACAATAAATTTTAATATTGTCAACTATTTTCTTCTATGGGATCAGTTTTTCCTGATTGACATTATAATCACAATTGACCTATTTAATGATGAGATGATAATCACCTAATAATGTTAGATGTTGTGTATCCCATTAGATTGCAATTTTAAGCCCTGATATGAATGCTTTATATATAACAATGTTGTTTATGCATGGTTATTCAATGTGAAAAAGATGTTGGGATGAGATCACCATCTGGGGTGATGAGAAGGATGCTCGCCCTTGAACCATGTATGGTAAATGATTCATCAAAACAAATTTTCCACTCAAGTGATTCTATGAATTTCATAGTGGATTCATCTAGAAATTCCATACTCAAAGGTTTATTTCCTGATAAGGGTGCTTCAAATAGATGGTATGTAATAACTTGTCCATTGGTGGATTTATGTTTTACATATTTAATGTCAATTTCACTTAGCATAACTATTCAGTTAGCCATCCTGCATGTGAGAGTTACTTTGGACAAAAGATACTTTGGGGGATCCACCTTTTTTTGGATTATGGTAAAAAGTGAGGGTTTTGATATGACCCACATCCATGTTACATAAGGCCCCTACCGGCCAGATAAAATTGATATAACATAAGAGTAGCTAGCCTAACGACAAAAAGAAAAGGACAATCCAAAAAGTTCGCAAAAATCCCACACCCTGGGCTACATAGGTATATTATGTTTAAGATCATTAATAGCTTCTATTATAACAAATTCCTTAGTTTTGCTAACAAAATTTTTAGTAACATTTAACATATCCATAAAATCACTTTAAAGTTGGAGCCAGGTTGCATCCGTAGAGATTTTCCATTTGTTAACGACATTAAAAATAGTGGTAATGTTACCAAGAATACCATGAATCAGCTCCACAACAGCTTCAACACTCTTGTCAGCAACAACACTGGGATCTAATTAAACATCCTAGGTGGGCACATCTTTAGTACCATCCTCAACACAGTCCTCAACAGCTTCTTCTTCAGCCACATTGTCAGAAACTTCTTCAGTGCCATCCTCAACGACATCCTCCTCTGCATAGTCTTCATCTTCTGCATCATCTTCCTCAGCTTCAAAACCAGAATTCTCTTCGATTTCATCAGAAACATAAAATTTTCCCCCAAATCTTGATTGATTCAGGGATTTTGAGTAGGAATTAGTGAGTCCGAGAAAAATCTTAAGGATTGGGTCATTTTTTACAGTCTAAAGCATCCAGCATAGGAGGAGCTCTCAGAAACATGAGAGGGGGAGATGGGAGAGGGAAGGAGAGTGTACGTACCCAAAATTGTATGTATTGTACTGCCGAAAAGAGGTTACGAAAAACCCCAATGATGATTAAGATCTCTTCGCAAGGTGTTCGGAATCCAAAAAGCTCGCTGAGTATACATTTGCATCCCAAAAAGCCTTTTCCAACCTCTACATGTTTTGTCCTAACCTTTTCTCTCTTTTTCCTTGTTTTTTTGTTGTTATTTACAGGACCGCCTCCCTGCCAGGGCAGCAGTCCTATAACCGCCGCCCTGTCCTGTAACCATCGCCAAGATAGGGCAGCGGTCCTGTAACCGCCACCTTGCGTAGGGCGGCGGTCCTGTGCGTGTTTTCCATAACGTTCCAACGATTTCGTCAAACGTAAAAATTCAATTTGCATCCGCATTTCTCAACAACTTTGGCTTGCATTTATGTTTTAGCCACCTGGTAAATAGTAATTTCTCTTTGTTTAATGGTGAGAGAGCTCAATTTGAACTTGCCTTCTGGTGATTGCAAATGCTATAAATATGCATCTTGTTTACAAGTAAATGGTCTTGGTTCTTTGGTCTGGAGTCTTCATTCTTGAGCTTCAGTCTTCAATACTCAGTCCTAGATTTTGTTTATGAATCTTTTTATCTTTAGCATGGACTAGAATTTTGAATATTTAGTTATGCCTCACTGTACACCAACAACGATCCTGCTAGGAATTGCATAGGCCAAGCTCTATTCTCTTGCACCATCCCTCTCCTTCTTGTACTTCGTTGTCTTTCTCTGAAGCTACTATTGCTCATTGTTTGAGTACCTGTTGTTTATCATTTTGTTTCATCATTGCTACAATGACCCTACTAGGAATCACATAGGCCAAGCCAGTTCACTTGCGTCATCCCTCTCCTACTTGTGCTTCGTGCCATTTTTACTTCAAAGCAACTATCGTCCCAGTGCCTTCTCTTGCCAATGATGTTATACTCCTACTCTTTCTGGATTCACGTGAACATGCAAGAACGAAAAGATCACACTAAGGGGACAAGCTACAACACAACTGGATTTGCCTCTGCTTAGTAAACTCCAGGTTTAAATCATCAAATTTATTATCAAATAGAGTAGTGAATCATTTTATTTTAGTTAAGCTCGCTTCCAATATTGCCAGGTAAGTTGTGGGGAATGATAGTTTCTGAGAAGCTATGATTTGTTCCTCGCTTCTGAGGTAAGATTGAAGGTTTTCAATTAAGTTAATTAGTTGTCTTTTATCTAGATTCACACATTTGCACAGGTGAATAACCACACCAGGTTATCTCGTTTGTTTAGTTTTAGTATAAAAGTATTTTAAATAGTTGTTTATAATTATAATGTTTCAATCATGCATTTTGTTTATATTAGTTTCCCTTTCAACAGTAGTATAAATTGTTATTTTTCAGTTTAAGAGACTTCATTTTAGATTAATACTTAGATCCTAATTAGAAATATAAACCATAGGGAATTTATGCTACCCATCCATAGCCTCTAAATCTCCCCTTTGTCATTCCAGTTATCAGGAGATCACACTACCAGATCTTAGTCATTGATCCTCCCATAGTTAACTTTAGGAAAGTTGTTGGCTAGATTTTCTGCATAGCATCAAACCTAGGCAGTCATGAGATAAATCTCCCTCATTTAACCGGTGAGGCTCCAGTGTCAGATTTTTCAATTAAAATGTGTTATTATCTATTAGGGGTTTTACTTTAACCACTTAGTTCATGAACCATAACTAAGAAATTCTGCAGCAAGTAAGTAGTTGTTCAAGAAAGGAAGTATTTTATAGAAGAAGGAAATAAAGGAAATATAGAGAAGAAATGGGGAAGATGTGCATCCCAATTAGTAGATAGCAAAGCTAATTTCATGCACATAGAAGAAACTTAATAGATATGAACACACAGAATTATAAAACAAAGGTAGCTCTAGATCCAGATCTAAAATAACACAAAGTTTATCAAGAGATCTTAAGATTAAAAGCAAGAAACATAGTACACCGTGACACAAAGTTCTCTGGAAACCTGCTCCTTTGTATTCTTTTGCTCCAAGTGGCTCTCAAGGGTTTAGCACAAAGTCTATAACACAATATTTTTGTTTACAAATTCTGATCATTAACCCGGAGGTTCTTCTCCTACTTATAGAATGTAGGAGGGAAAATACAAATGGAAAATCTAACTGAACTGAAACATAAATAACAAGTAAAGATGACATTTGACAATCATCCTCAACTAGCTTCTCCTTAAGTGACACATGTATCACTTAACTAATAGAGTGGTTCCACTTGAATTTAAGTAATGGTTGTAAAACCAATAATTTAAAGTTTTACAATTTCATCCAGGAACATAGAAAATAGAAGAAGAAAGAATAGAAGAAGTCATGCCAGCTGTAATGTTTATGTCTTCTTCTTGTTCTGATATCGGATATACTTGTCGAACATGTTATTCAACATCTTTCCATCTGTTTTAGCCACTACTTCCTTCTCTTTCCTGAACTGCAGCAACCCTTCATTCAACACTTTGATGCACGCTTCCACATCTTCCAAGCTTGGCCCAAACTTGGCAATATCCACTTGCAGCGCCACCAGCCTACTAATGGAATTCATCGTGAAAGGCTTAGTAGCTTTATCAATTCTCTTTTGTACCATCAGAAGAGACCCTTTCAGGGAATTAGGCATCTTGCTAGGAACGATCCACACGTATGAAGTAATATTCCCGTCCACTCTCTCCTAAGTGAAAGAAATGATACTTTCTGGTAAGGATGATGTCCTACTCTCAAGTGTCTGCATCCTCTTCAGCAAATCTCTGCAGATCTCCAAACGGAAGGATACTACAAACTCTAACTACTTCCCCTTCTCGATTGATCCATCCAGTACAATTTGTTCTGCAACCAATACATCTCCCAACAGCTTGTTGATCTTGGCCAAAATACTCAGGTTATTCTCATCAATTGTGTTCGTGTCCACTATGTTCATCACCAGTTGTTGCAGCTGATTTGCCGCATCATTCAAAACCTTTAGGCGGGTTGGCACTTCTCCAAGTTGTACAGAAGCTTGACGCATAATCAAATCCTTCCATTTGTCAATAGCTTTTACTTGATTGCTTTCATCCTCCATTTCCTACATAAGATGATCACTCACCTGCTCTGAAATGGGCTGAATTGAAGGCTTAGCAACCTTGGCTATGATCTCACACAATTGAGATACTTACTTCTATAGCTCTTCTTTCTCCGCCTTCTCACTGTCAAGCCTAAGGAATAGAGTATCTATCAATGTCTGCGTGTCTTGCTTCAATCCTTCTGTGGTGGCTTGACCGAGGGTTACTCTGGTTACTGTAACATCTTCTGCCGTGAGCTCCTCCTCCTTCTTTCCTTCTACCAGAATTGCTATCTCAGCAAACTTCTCTCCTGAATCCTTGATGATTAACCTAGAAGTTGCTTTAGCAACTTTAGGCCTTCTATCTCTTCCACCTAAATTCTAGAGTAGCTACAAGTCGTGCTCCTCTAAGTTCGTCTCCACTCTCGCTTCTGGAACCAACTGCGAAGCCAACCATTCCGAGAAGTTACTTCTCGGAGAATGAGAAGTCACTGAGTGCACTACCATCTCCCTCTCTGCATCCTCTCTATCAGAAAGTGCCACAGTGTTATGGTTGTCATCCTCTGAATCATCCAAGGACAAAGCTCTTTCGAACTCTGCCATATGCAGCTTCAACATCTCCTCTGGAACAGGTGCTGAATGGAGTGGCTGAGGAGAGAAGATGAATGTCACCGGATTCACTAGAGGCGTGGAAGTATCCTGCTGCTACGGTGCAATAGTCGGTGAAGTACTGGGTGTTTGAGAATTCAGAGCTAAAGCCATGGTCGTAGAAGTGATCTTCTCCTTTGATTGAGATCTTCTGTGTACTTTCAACTTCTCGAACCTTCTGCTGCTTTCTCCTTCGTGCTTTCACTTGAGGGAATCTCCTATGTCGAAATTGCCCATGACTTGATTCATCAAGGCAATATCCCTTCGTCAGCAACTAGTTTGAAGTATTCACCAAAACAGCTCCAGATCTTTCTTCAATTGAATGGTAGCCTCCTATGTTATCCTGCAGTACGGCTTTATCTCCTCCCATTTGATGGTAAGTGTCAAGTACCAAATTCCCATCATCTTTAACATCCGTAGGTATCCGCACTAGTCCAAAGTCAAACACTTACTTTGCTAATAGCCTGCTAATCTCGTACTCACTTTTGCACTTCATCTAAAAATCTTCTATTGAAGGCACATGTGCGTACTCCTAGGAGATCGTCTTCCTGGCTACTCCAAATGGATCGAAGTTTAGCCGTGCAGGGAAGAACTCTTGCTCATACTCGGATAACATTTGCATCTCCATCCCCCGAGCTCTATGACTACTAATGCAGTTGTAATGTCCCATGGTGATTGGGAAGAATCCCGTAGACTTGTGCCACTTTGGCTAAAGGTCGTGTAACTCCACAAGTTGCCTGCTCAGCTCCATGGTGATCAATCTATCATTCGGATACTTGGGGCATCTTTATTGGTTCTCCAGAAAATCCCGTAACCCTAAGGTATGTGAAATCTACAAATTGAATGAATAGACTGCCAATCTTGGACACAGCTTCCCACGCTTCCTTGCTTACCCTATTAGCCTTCAAGTCTTTATCTAGCCTGCAAATGAAATCATATAAGAATTCATCATTGACAACTTTGAAATCTTTCTCGCACACAAGTACAATAAGTTGTGGGTAGCACTCGAAAATGGGGTCCTTAGAAAGAACGCCACATCTATCCATCTTGGAAAAGGCTCCTTGTGAAGCTGCAGCATACACCAAGTAGGAAGTCATTTTGAAGCTGAAAGTACGCTTCACGTTCCAAAGTTGCTCACCAATGTTGTTGCTAATAATTTCCAACCAATTGATTATGGAATCAATCTTGCTGACTTCAATGGTCCTGATGAAAGCATACATCCATGTACGGAAAGTGTAAGCATTCACCTCACCATTCATCCTGCACAACAATTTGACAGCATCATCTACCTCCTGCACCAAATTAAACCACAGAAGAGTTCTCGGGAACTTTGAAGGAGATCTAGGCTTCTTCATGTATCGGTTATTCATTATGCTCACACAATCAGCTCTATGCTTCTCCCATCTGCTGCCGGCATCCTGAATGCTAATCGAAGTCACCACCTTTTGTACTGGAATCTTCAAACAATAATTGATGAACTCTGCATCCAAACGAATTATTGTCTTTCTCGAAGCATCACGCACTGATCTGGATGAAGGATGATAAGATCTAGCACACTTTATCACGAACTCTGGCAATTGGGCTGTACATGGGAAAGCTGCAGCTCGGATAATTCCACTGCTTTTAACCGCACACATGAGTGAAGTCTTTCCCGCTCTGGATCTATCAATCATTTCGGAAAGAGGTTCTGGGCCGAGATCTATGTCTCATATGTCTGCAAGTTTGGAAGCAATGCATGACTCCATCATGCTTTCTTTTTCATCTCTCTTCGCCATGGCTTTGTCTATCTTTGTTTGAATAATTCTTTTTCTTCTTACTTGGCCGGATTTCTTCAAAACTGATGTAGATCTGGACAATTCTTTAGATTTGAAGGATATATGCAATGTATTGAACATTGATAAAAGCTCCTTTTCTTTTGCAAAGCACCTGTAATGAATTCATGTAATTAATTCAGACAAAAATGGCCACCGGAGCATGAATAGTGAATTTTAATTGTAAAAATCTACACTTTTCAAGCCTGCTGCCCCAAAAATTGGTGTTTAATTTACACATAAAGAGAGCATGAATCCTTTCAACAACACCTGAGCACCTGTAACACCTGTGCAATTAATTATGCAGACAAAGATCAACCTCTTTCAAAGCATGCGCCAAATTTGGAAGCTATTATCCTTGTTTCCACCTTGCCTGAGCAAAATCTTTCTTCAAATGGGGGCGCACTTTTCCTCTTGGCTGCAATTCTTTACCTGTGAATTAAATAATTCACCCATATGGCAGCCCATGCTTATATAACCCTCACAATTCTATAATTAATAATTGCCCTAACAATTAAAGGCAATTAATTAATTAAAAATCATGTTTTTCTCTTTAAAAATAGCATGTTTTAAGGACAACCATCCAATAAATTAAATTTATCTAATTTAATCATTCACACTTCACTTCACTCAAGCTTCATAGTGTGCCTTGACCATAGCCACTGAAAATAGAATTTAATTTAATGATTTAATGCCTTAAAAATCATTAAATATGTCCCAAATGGGGCGCACTTTTTGACATGAAGGGGGCAACCTTTAAATAAATTAAATTTAATCAATTTAATTCATTTAAATCTATTTCTTTTATTCCCCTTTTGACTTGTTGACTTCTTCCAAGCTTGGGCACACTTTTTAGAAGGATAAATTAATTAAAATAATCACTTAAACGCTGCTAGCATCTCACCAAAGGGGGCACATTTTTTTGCACAATAGAATTCTATTTTTAAGAATTTTCCACAATCGGATTCTTTACCCTACAAGGCAGCCCCGGAAATCCCATGATTCACTTAAGTGATTTGACTTTGACAATGGGATTATTTACCCTGCAAGGCAAGCAATAAAATCCCATGATTTCACTTAAGTCACTTTCCTTTTATTTTATCATGGGAATTTTTACCCTGCAAGGCAGGCAATAAATTCATGCATGCCTGCAGCCTCTAACTTTCCCACTGCAGCTTAAGTGAATTTTATAACATGGGAAAAAGCATCCTACTAGGCAGGTATAAAATTCCCACCTTGTATGTTGCTTCTATTTTTCCCATTGCAGCTTGAATCCTTTGTTTTCCAAAAATGCGCCCAACCCCGCAGGGGCTTTTCCGTGCACGACTTTGCTTTTTCCCAGTGATCTAGACCTCTGATGGTGACTTCCTCTGGGCATAATTTGCGTATATGTTTTCCAGCTGCTCCAGGCCAAAAATTGGGCTTACCCGGCAAAGGAATTGTTCTAGAGAAATTTCACAGAAAACGAAACGGGACAACACAGAAACACGAAAAATTGCCAAAAGTCACAAATAAAGCCCAAAACTTATTCCAAGTTAAAACCCTTCTGGTACGTAGGAATAATGGCATGTTTGCTCATAACAGAGTTGAAACGGAGTGCAAATAGCCTCATACGGGGCTCAAAATAATTAAATACAAATTTCTCGCAGACAAATCCCGACGACACAATATAACAATTTTGGGCATCTGGGTATTTGGCAAAAAAGGATAATATGGCTCTTTGGGAATATCTTAACACAATACAAGAACTTTCAGGCAATAAAAACACAAAATGATCCATTATTTTAAAAGTACAAAAAAATTCGGATAGGGTAGTCACAGATTTGAAGATGAAATCTGGGTGACACCAAAAGTTGTTTGTCGATTCTCATCCTCGCCTGTAGCTTTTCTCTCATAGAAAACTGACCATAATCCCAGCCGTGACTTCATCTAAGTCACCCGCATTTCAAACCACCGGCTGTCTCGGCACGACCTCGGGAGGTCGGGTACAGGGAAGGTCACTTTTCGATTATCATCCCCGTATGTCACTTTTCTGTCATACAAAATTGGTGAACCCGATGTGAACAAATACACAATCTTCTGATTCAGAGTCATATTTCTACTTGTTCTTCCAATTAATACGCTTTTCATCTTTTCCACCTCATTAGCATTCACATCAACTTCACCAACAAAATTAGTGAAACTGACATGAACAAATACACAATCTTTTGATTCAAAGTCAGATTTCTACTTGTTCTTCCAATTAATATACTTTTCATCTTTTCCACCTTATTAGCCTTCACATCAGCTTCACCACCAAAATTGGTGAACTCGACATGAACTAACAACAGTTTCCCTTTTATTTTCCTTTCTTTCATCCAGCTTCACTCTTTCCCATTATTCTACGGGTATTTATATACCCCCCAAATATGTCAAGATACGACGCATACGACAGACCTATTTCAGGTCTCGAACCACATTACAGTCAGACAAGTAGGCAACAGTCACCATCACTTTCTGTATGGGCTGATAACTACTTAAGTAACTACTTGTCATCATAGACTCCTCCCCAAAGAATTGGTTCTAGTTCTCCATTCCGAATTGAGGAATTGGATCAGCTCACACAAACACAACAACCAGAGCCCTCAGGCTCTAACAATATGATGTTTACTGGAGAAACCATTTCATCTCCTTGGGTTTTGTTCAGACCAAAAATCAGCAGACAGTCGGATCCGCTCCCATTCTTGGATGAGGAGTATTTAGCGCACTACGCTAGAAGTGAACAACGCTTTCAGAACATGTACCCACCTATAGGAAGTTTTCCAATACAACCGTATACCCTACTCCAAGAAAATACCCCCATTCCTCCACCTACAGGAAATACTCTTGGTGAAGCTTGGCAGGGTAATGATCAATTCATAGCAGGGTACCATACCCCTCTACAAGCTCAAGGTTTGCAACAACCACCATTAAGGAAAAACATGGTGCCATCACCAATCGAGGTCATCTCGACTTTGGTTGAGAAGGTTAGAGGATTAGAACTCGCCCAAGCAAATCAAAACTCACATTTCGGGCAAACAGGATATCCTGACCCTCCGCATCATCCTAGCCAAGTTGACCTCCTCACAAGAATAGGCACATTAGGCATGCCTCCTCGACATTCGTATAACTACCCACAACAAACACCAACCAGAATCATGTTTTCAAACGCCACTCCAGTTGAAGGTATGATACCTCCCGGCTTAGCACCAAGCAATCCATACCAGAACAATGGTCCTCCCTATCTAAACATCTATTCAAAATCACCACAGGGAGACATGTTCTCCTCTCTTGGGATGTTCACCCAATCACAGGGGTTTCCTTATGTCCCTGCAAATACGTATGCTATGTCATACCAACAACCCGTTCCACCTCCACCTCCTCAACAGGTACCATCGATGGTTAAACCTATGCAGTAGGAACCTATTTAAAATATTTAAAAGAGCCCCTAGACTTTACCATATGAAGTGTTATGCTTCCAAGACCTCTTCCTGATCTACCCAAATACAAAGGGGAAGGAGATCCAAATGCACACATTAAGGCCTATGCCACGGCCATACGGGAGTTACTCCCTTGGGATGCAGTTGTTGCTAAGATATTCCCAAAAACCTTAGAAGGCATCGCCCTGGATTGGTATTATAGAATACCTAAAGCCTCGATACACTTGTTCAAACAACTTGTGTCGAAGTTTATCAAGGCTTTTGATATGAACAAATTGTTAAGAACAGGAATCAAGGAATTCCTACCAAGAACACAATGAATCTGCTGCTCATTTTATTCAAAGATGGCGCACAGTCCTCTACCCATCAACAAGTGCTCCAAACATGGATCAGATGGAACTGTGTGACTTATTCCTTCATTCTCTCAACAAAGAGATAAAGGAAGAAGTCCATAAGTTCCCGTTAAGAACTTATGATGAAGTACTCGAGAGTGCCCTCCGAATCGATCAAGCGGTGATAGACAGTGGTTGTAAGACTTATGGAACGAATGGGAGATTAATCACTCCCGATCAAAACACTACGACCTATCCTAATCCTGGGAATACCAATCAAGGACCCAAGATCCTTAACAAAAACCGCGGGGTTACAATAGATGGAGTCACTGATAAAGTCAAAGGACCAAATGTTGTGAACACTATGGCACCTGCTAAGAATCAACGTAATAATAACTTCACTCTAGCGATCAATATGGTGGATTTTAATCATCCTCCACAACAACAACAGAAAATCTAGTCACAAGGCCTTGCTCAAGGCCCAAATGGATATCAAAACCAAAGCCAAAGGCCACAACCTCAAAATTACAACTATAAAAATCAGCAGCCTAACTGAAATTTTGGGCCACAACAAGGTTCAAACCAACGACCACGGGACTATAATCCCAATTTGTACTGCGGCTTTCACAAAATCCAAGGTCATGATACTAGGACCTGTCATGACTACAACAAATTCTTACAACGTTTACCAGACAATAAAAAACAACTCTCTATAGACATGTTTTTGGCAAGTCCTACACTACCTACGCCAAACACCTATATGGGATCAGTTTCCCCTCAAAACGCACCTCTCAAGATTTTCAATGATCCTCTCCCAAATCATTCTAACAATAACATGTTAGATCCAAATGGGACAAACAAAGGTGTCATGATAGGAAATAACGATCAAGATGCCTCAACTCCTGACAACTCTCAGATTGCTCCTAACCTAGGTTCAAATGGTAATACAAAAATCTTAGGATTAGTTGAGTTGGAGGTTGAGCGTGAAATTAATGCAACAACTCTGACAAAGGAATATGTTTCACAACCCCTACCTGATATTTTCTCCACACGAGATGAAGTTCCTACAATTGCTAAACTGGTAAGATCCTATGATTTGATATCAGATTTGAACAAGACCTTTTCTCATATTTCATTCCTATATTTGCTAAAAAATTCACCCGTGCATCACTTTACGTTGCTTAATGAATTAGGTCTTGGTCATCTAATCAATGTTACGCCACCTCCTAGTGCTCAAATAAACCATGTAGACTTTGACGTCTACCCTCCAGGGCAACCAGATAAGGACACTGAGTTTGTATTCGACATAAGTAAAATGTCAACCAATGCTAAAATTACACATAGGGGTGATCCACCCTTGCATTTACAGGTTTGGATTTATAACAACTACGTTAAGCGTGCAATGATCGGTGATGGGGCAGAGGTTAACATAGTCCCCTTTACTTTTCTTCAAAAGATAGGATATGGAGAAATGAACTGTTCTTCAACACGAAACATGCTAAGGGGTTATGATAGTCTCAAGGCAACTTCAATTGGGACTATAGTGCTACCAGTCACTCTAGGGCCCAAAACAATCCTCACTGAATTTTATATTATAGATCAGAAAACCAACTATAATATGATTCTCAGTCGTCCATGGATACATCGCATGAAGGCAATCCCTTCCACGTTATTCCAAGAAGTAAGGTTTTTACACCTAGGAAAAGTCTTCATCGCTCAAGGGGATCTTAAACCCTTCGATATACACTTAGAAAACCTCAAGAAAAAGAAAGGAGTCCATACAGAGTATGAGCTTCCCACAAATAAATTAAACAAACCACCTCCAACAAAAGAGTTATTCCCAATCACCCCGAACATTCTAGAGATTGAAGTTGTTAAACCAAAAACATTTGAGGTGGTAAAAACAGATAAAGGTAAGTGAATTTTTGTGGAAACAGTCTCCACTAAAACCACAGTAGGAATTATGAAACTCTTGGAGAATGGCGAGCCGATCTTTCTCACATTTGAACCTCAGGGAATGGGTAGTCTTCTCGGTATAGCATCTCTTCCCTCTAATGACCTAGATCTAGATATGAACATGTTAGAATTAACAAACGAAGAAGGGCAATTTAAAATTGAAACGATGCCTATCAAAACCATCTCTAGGCATTGACCTATTTTAAAGCCTAGTTTCGACCCATGCACGTCTAAAGCTAAGTTTTCCCTATCCATGGGGCAATACCTCATCATTCAACAAAATTTACAAATAAACACAAAGTTCCATATGGGAGAGAAGGTCGAGCAACATAGTCATGCTCACCCACATGCCATCTCTCAAAAACATGACAACGAGGCACACGAACGCCTCTTTCATAAAAATGTTTTTACTAATGGGACATATACACCTCTGGGTAAGGGTCATAAGTTCAAACCCATAATGGTAGGCCCTCGTCAAGAGAACGAAAACTTTGAGGATAATGGTTCTCCACTATGTACGTCTAGGGGTGAAGAATTCGATATTCGTCAACTTTCTTCGCCCTAGATGTCATGAGATATAGTTCCACCTGTATTTTCATATGTACATGGTTGCAGTTGCATTGCATTAGTAATTTAGTTGTTTCATTTTGTTCACTTGTTCCGTAAAAATTGTAGTCAAAGAACTTACTCTTAAGCAATTTATTACAAGTTTCTGAAAACATTGGCAAAAGCATTCAAATCACATCTCTTCAACTTTCATAACATCATCAGTTAGTTTCAAAATATTTTTGTCAAATTCGACAGACAATCATTGACAAAAACCATACTAAGGTCTGCATACTTAGTTTTTCTCTTTCCTTCTACTAGGTGAAGTTGTTCTTACCTACGGTCTGTTCTAGAAGCTTCTTGGAGTCACATCTACCCCTCTTACGTCTCTTTAAAACAATGATATTCCAAAATTACAAATTAGAATTATCAAAATCAAATAGAATTAAAATACCAAGTAAACATAATATTTTACTTTACACACTTCTTTTTCCAACCAACCTTCGGTGATAAGCCCGCATCTCTTACTGGTGGTGCAAGGTTGGAAAAGGAAAGAAGTGTCCTTACTCGCCTATATCCTACCTTCGGTGACAAGCCCATGCTTCTTACTAGTAGCATGAGGCAGGATGTAGGGGGTCCATTCACACAAATTAACAAATCTTGGTATTCTAAAACACAAAGCAAAGTGTATTAAGTAAGCTTAAGTGTCCAAATCCCAAAGAGATCAAATCCTCAAAACCAAATTTTGTCAACCAAGTTGCCATTTATAGATCTAAGTCTAGATAAACTGGAAAGTAAGTTACCTTCTAAGCCGTGTGGTAGTTTTGAGTAGGGTAAGTGTGTAGGTCTAAGTTTGGTTTCTGTCATTAGTTTGTCTTTCTCTCTTCGTTCCATTCTGTCAAACTCATATAATTTGTGCCCTTCCCAACTCTTGGTGATGAGCCCTCGCATCTTACTAGTTGCATGGAGTTAGAAGTGGGGCAGGTTCATCTCTTTATCACTATATACTCATCACATTTTGCCAAAATAAGAAGAAACAACGAACATTGCCCAAAGAAGCCAAAAGTTCAGGACTACAATACTTTACATCATTACATGTCAGCATTACAAAAGCAAATAAAAGAAAGGCATTCTATTTAGTACTTGCTATCATTTGTCATCCAGTGCATACATTCTGAAAAGCATATGAAAATAAAAAATTCTAAAAGAGTACACACATGAATCAAATCATCAATATAAGCCAGCTCTATACAACGAATAGCTGAACCAAAAAGAGATATATGTACATATCATGGTGTGTCATAGTTTTGTACGATGTCATCACACACTAGGTGCGGTCAAAACGCTTGCAATAAGCACAAAATACCAAAACATCATACTTGCCTCACAAAATGGAGACTAAGCAATAAAGGAACTCTACCTACCCACCCTTTCAAGTCACATTGTGACCACTGTAGTTACGAATTTCTTAGGAGTTCTTCTCAAAAGCATTCAAAAAACAGCAAAAAGCTAAGCCTAACGCAAAATACCATTCCCAAGCTCATTCAAATTCAATCATACTCAAAAACGAAAAAGAGTGATCATCGTGGACCCAAAGCTCAAAAATTACCAAATCAATATGCACAAATGAATAGTAAAATGAGCTCGATATATATATATATATATATATATATATATATATATATATATATATATATATATATATATATATATATATATATATATATATATCTAGTATTCTAATCTTGTTTTGAGTGTTTTTACGCAGAGTTGGAGCACCGATAGAGGTAAGTTCTTATCCCTCGCACAAATGGTGAGTCCTCATTTCATTTTAATTAAGTATTTATTTTTGATTTATTTTATCTGTCTACACTTGAGTCCCCTTTTTATTTTGCAGATAGCGGGAATTCGGATGACAACATTACGACACATGGGCGTGTCAGGTATAGCTTCTAACTCCCCATTTCAGGACCGCCATACTCAGACCCACCGTTTTATGCCTCTTCATGGCTAAAACACTTCTCCGAGGGGGCAATATGTACATACCCAAAATTGTATGTATTGTATTGTCAGAAAGAGGTTACGGAAAAGCCCAATGATGATTAAGATCTCTTCATAAGGTGTTCAGAATCTAGAAAGCTCACTGAGTATACATTTGCATCCCAAAACACCTTGTCCAGCCTCTACATGTTTTGTCCTAACCTTTTCTCTCTTTTTCCTTGTTTTTTTGTCATTAGTTATAGGACCACCTCCCTGCCAGGGTGGTGGTCCTGTAACTGTTGCCTTGCCAGGGCCGTGGTCCTGTAACCATCGCCTAGGACAAGGCGGCGGTCCTATGCGCGTTTTCCATAACGTTCCGACGATTTCGTCAAACGTAAAAAATCAATTTGCATCCGCATTTCTCAACCACTTTGGCTTGCATTTATGTTTTAGCCACCTAATAAATAGTAATTTCTCTTTATTTAATGGTGAGAGAGTTCAATTTGAACTTATCTTCTAGTGATTACAAATGCTATAAATATGCAGCTTGTTTACAAGTAAATGGTCTTGGTTCTTTGGTCTGGAGTCTTCATTCTTGAGCTTCAGTCTTCAATACTTAGTTCTAGATTTTGTTTATAAATCTTTTTATCTTTAGCATGGACTAGAATTTTGAATATTTAGTTATGCTTCACTGTACACCGACAACGATCCTGCTAGGAATCACATAGGTCAAACTCTGTTCTCTTGCGCCATCCCTCTCCTACTTGTACTTTGTTGTCTTTCTCTGAAGCTGCTATTGCTCATTGTTTGAGTACATGTTGTTTATCATTTTGTTTCATCATTGCTACAATGACCCTACTAGGAATCACATAGGCCAAGCCAGTTCACTTGCGTCATCCCTCTCCTACTTGTGCTTCGTGCCATTTTTACTTCAAAGCAACTATCGTCCCAGTGCCTTCTCTTGCCGATGATGTTATACTCCTACTCTTTCTGGATTCACGTGAACATGCAAGAACGAAAAGATCACACTGAGGGGACAAGCTACAACACAACTAGATTTTCCTCTGCTCAGTAAACTCCAGGTTTAAATCGTCAAATTTATTATCAAATAGAGTAGTGAATCATTTTATCTCAGTTAAGTTCGCTTCCAATATTGCCAGGGAAGTTGTGGGGAATGATAGTTTTTGAGAAGCTATGATTTGTTCCTCGCTTCTGAGGTAAGATTGAAGGTTTTCAATTAAGTTAATTAGTTTTCTTTTATCTATATTCACACATTCACACAGGTGAATAACCACATCGGGTTATCTTGCTTGTTTAGTTTTAGTATAAACGTATTTTAAATAGTTGTTTGTAATTATAATGTTTCAATTGTGCATTTTGTTTATATTAGTTTCCCTTTCAGCAATAGTATAAATTGTTATTTTTCAGTTTAAGAGACTTCATTTTAGATTAATACTTAGATCCTAATTAGAAAGATAAACCATAGGGAATTTACGCTACCCATCCATAGCCTCTAAATCTCCCCTTTGTCATTCCAGTTACTAGGAGATCACATTACCAGATCTTACTCATTGATCCTCCCATAGTTAACTTTAGGAAAGTTGCTTGCCGATTCTCATCCTTGCCTGTAGCTTTTCTCTCGTAGAAAACTGACCATAATCCCAGCTGTGACTTCATCCAAGTCACCCGCATTTCAAACCATCGACTGTCTCCGCACGACCTCAGGAGCTCAGGTACGGGGAAGGTCACTTTCTGATTATCATCCTCGTATGTCACTTTTTTGTCATACAGAGAGCAACTATCGGGGTAAAGGAAACCAAGAGCGGAGGTGGAGAGCAAGCAAGGGGAGAAGAGACAACATCCTGGTGACTAGTAATTTCAACATCCGGGTTGAAGAGAGGAGGGGATTCAGGTGGCAACGGAGGTGGCGAGTGGCAGGGTGGGGAGAAAGTGAAGAAGGGGGGCGACGGTAAGCCAAACCAATGAATTGGGAAAGCGATTCAAGGCACAAGCATCTGCAACATGCTTAAAGAGAAGATAAATAAGACATTGGTGAGGTAAATTACCTTCACCTACTCATGCCTTTTGGATGGATAAAATCAAAGAATGAAAAAGAAAGTTTGCAAGGTTAACCTTAAGCCCGTTACGGAAGTGAGCCAGAATGAAAAGTTAAGGTCTGTAAACCAGCTTGTATCTTCCCTCCAAAGTAATGTACCTCATAATCTATTCAGAAACTTGGTCCTATGGCTCCTTAAGAGAAGTTATTTCATATCCCAACTTGTAGATGTAAACTTTCTCTATCCTTTTAGCCAAAAAAAGGTAATTTCTGCCTTTAATGACCTCTTAAAATAGATATCCCCATCGTTGGGGAGCCCCATCACTTCGGAAATGCTTTCCTTAGAGATTACAAACTTGGTTTTACCCACATGAACATTGCCCTTCTTCCAGGAGGACAGAACACTGCTAGAAACCACTACGGAGTTCCCTAAAAGTCTTTCAATGAAAGTCACAACCCCCTTCTCCTCAAGGATTTTCTAGACCGCTTCATCCTTTTTGATTTCATCGCACTTTGCAGGCTCTAATTGAAACTAGGGCACCCCCCATATTTTGCAGAATAACAGAAACATAGACAACCGAGAGAAATAGTGATTTGAAATGAAGTATTAACATGGGTATAAATCAACAAACCCAAACCCCTTTTGACACGTGCCCACAAGAAGAAAGACTGTTTATGATTATACTTTAAAATATTCAATAATGATTTAAATTTCATTTTCTCGGATTCCCACGTGTGCAATGAAGATAATTAAGAAAATCATCTTTCCAAGCATCATAAATGTGATCGTCGCCGACAGATGAAGGAAACATACAACCAAACAAATTTATCTCCTAAGTAATCATGAGAAATAGTGTGCACCTTATACAACCAAAAATTAGCACTTTTTAGAATAATCATCCTTAACGGATTTTAGAATTAATTTAGGAAGATTCTCGATCAATATTTTTTGTTTATGTTAAAAGACTCCAAGATTAGCAAGCTAATCTACAATTTTGTTTCCTTCCCTGAAAACATGTTGATATTGAATGTTGCTAAATTGAGATTTGAGGAGGAGGATATCTGAAATGATATTGTTGATAGTCAAACTAGCAACACCCTTATTATTAAGGAGATTAATCAAGTTTAGGGATTCATTTTCCATAATTGTGTTGATCTTGCCAAAATTAATGGTGAGTTCAAGACCCTTTAAAATGGCAAAAGATTCAACTCTGTTGTTAGTGCCTGAGTTGAAAAAGGAAGCAGAAGCTACCATCGCTTGTCCCAAATCATCCCTAATAACAACACCCCCACTAGAGAGGCCCAGATTACCTTTTTCAGCCCCATTTGTGTTGACTTTAAGCCATCCAACTGGGGGAGGGGTTCAGGTAGTAGTAGCCTTTAATGCAACCAAATTATGAGGTTGGAGGGCTAACAGGATTTGCTACAAGCACTGTATTTCCATGCTGAGAATAATTTTACATTTTTGTTGTTTCCAAATACAACAATTCAAATTTTTTTGAAGACCTGTTGAAACCAAAGTGAAAACTTGGAGCAGGGTATTGTGTTGATCCTTGAAGATCCTCTTGTTTCATTCTTTCCAGATGTTCCATATTGTATGTGGAAGAAGAAATTTCCAAGAAATGTTGAAGAATTTGATGTCAAAAGAGGGGAATCCTTTGACTGATAACTTCTAAGATGGACTTAGGAAATACCCATGACACTGCCCAAAATATCAAGCAGAAGACTCCAAATAGTGGAGGAATAATTACAATGAAAGAGTAAATGGGCTGAAGATTCAAGAGTGTTAAGACATAGCACACACCTGGTAAGTAGTGAGTATCCCCTTCATTTTAGGTTCTCTCTCGAGAGGAAGGCATCTTTGGAAGAAATTCACGTGAAAAATACCAATTTAGGAATCACCTGAGGTAGCCAGAATTGATGTAATGCAGGGCCCTCCATGTTGTGGGGAAGGGAGAGGTAGAATGCCTTGACAGAAAAGGAGCCCAAAACAGAAAGAGGCTAAATTCAAACATCCTCCATAGAAGAATCGGGTAAGAAGTGGTATGCCAATAAAAGCCTCAGATTTTCTAATAATTGCAATTGAATACTGCTCACTCCTTCCCAAGAGGGTATGAACCAGGTCGGGTACAATGAGGATCGATCAATATAATTTGAAACATAAGGTCTGCAAGTTATAATTAGCCTTGTTCTTATAGGATCCCATAAGGGGTCATCAGATAACACCTTATCACCGAATCATTTGTCAGTCCAGAAGGCAACCATATGCCCATTGCTAATTTTCCATCTAGTTCCTGCCTATATCAAGTTTATGGTACTCTTAATGGAATTGCAGATAGCCGAGCCATTTGGGGTGTTTTCATCATAGAAGTCCTTGACTGAAGAAAGGTATTTAGAGATCATCATCTGTGTCTAAGAGGCTCTTCCATTGTTAATAATTTCCCAACATAATTTTGTGAGCATGGCAGCATTCATATCAGTAATTTTACGCAAACCCAAAACCCCTAAAGTAGTAGGTTTACATACCACTTTACATGAAAATAAGTGAATTCTTTTTCTTTCTTCAAATCCTGACCAAAGGAACTTTTTTGGATTTTTTCAATAGTAGCAACAACCATAGAGGCAGGCATTTTTAGTAAGGACATAAAGTAAATCGGAAAATTTTGCAAAGTGGCCTTAACTAGCTGTAGCTTCCCAGCATGACTGAGGAGGGAGCCTTTCCAACCAACAAGTTTCATTTTTTAATTTTTCAATAACTGAATTCCAGAGACAGTTAGTTTATTCTTCCCAAAAAATCAGAAGACCAAGATAAGAAGAGGGGAGATCCATAATCCTGTAACCAAATATGTTAGAAATATTTCTCTATCTGCTAGTAAGGGTATTAATAAAAGTAATGCTACTCTTCCCAAAATTTATCTTTTGGCTCAAAGCCGATTGATAGCAATCCAATATACGTTTCAAAACTTTAGCCTCCTAAACTAAATCTAAACCCAGCAGAAGAGTGTCATCAGCGAATTGGCTATGTGAAGTTGTTGGAGTCTTAGAGGTAGTAGTGATACCTTTGATGTTGCCTTCGCTTTTAACTACTTTCAAAGCTCTGCTGAGAGTGTCAGCCATGAGAATAAATAAAAAAGGTGATAAAATATCCCCTTGCCTGATTACCTGACTTGAGTAAAAATAGCCTTGAGGGATACCATTTATGAGTATGGAGAATTTAGGCATTGAGATACAATTATAAATCTAGGTTCTCCATTTTTTCCCCAAAAACCAAACTTCTCAAGTCCTTGAAGTAAAAAGGACCAGCTAACTCTATCAAACGTCTTTTGCATATCAAGTTTAATGATCATACTTGCTAATTTTTTTAGTGAATTTGAGTGCATCACCTCATGGATAGTAATGATGCCTCCTTGGATCAAGCTTCCTCCCATAAATACATTTTGTTATTCCAAAATTATTCTTGCCATAACTGGTTTTAGTCTTGGATCCAAGCATTTTTGTAATAAAATTGTAGGAGGTGTTGCACAGGCTAATGGGCCTATAATTAGTGATCAATTTGGATCCCATCAACTCAGGAGCAAGTAAGACAAAGATATTATTCCATTCCTTTAGCAGAAGGTCTTTTTATTAAAACTCTAAAATAACGGCATGTAGTTCAGATTTTATGATGTGTCAGAAAGATTGAAAAAAATCTATAGGGAAACCATCAGGGCTAGGCGATTTATCACTCTTCATCTCAAAGACAGCTTTCCTAATTTCATCAACTGAGAAGGGATCGCTGAGTGAGTCTGGAATTCATATCCTCATTGATTAAATTAGGTATATGCCTTAACATTTCTCGACAATCCTATTTGTTTGGGGAATGGCCCTCATGTAAAAGGTTAGCATAGTAATTAATTAATTTGGAAGTAATTTCCACATCTTTATTAATGTAGGTGTCATCCATCGTGACTAAATCTTTGATTTTATCCTTGCTCTTGTGTTTCGTAGCAATCATATGGAAGAATTTTGTATTTTGATCTCCCTGTTGAAGCTAGATGGCTTGGGATATTTTTTGCTAATAGATTTCTTCCTCAGCCAGAGTATTGTGATAATCACTAAGTAGGGAAATCTCCTGATGATGAAGTTGAGGGGATCTTACTTTCGAGTTCAATCTCCTTTAATACAGAAGATAGCTTTAGAGTTCAAAAATCCTTTCTTCTGTGGATCTCCCCAAACACCTGAGTTTTCCAATTCTTAAGCTTATTCTTGAACAAAACTAAGCCTTCTTAGTAAATGTGTACATAGCCAAGCCCTAGATATCAATCTGTCCACCAGTCATTTGATAAGATTTTCTAACTGATTATTTTTACAACCAAACCAGCTCAAAATGAAAGGGAGGGTGTTTTAGAACATTTAGCTTGTGAGGAAGTGAGGAGAAAAGGGCAATGATCAGAGGCTATCTTAGGTAAGAGCATACAGATAGAATTCGTTATAGTGAGCCATCCAATCCATAGAAGCAAGGAATCTATCTAATTTAATTTGAATTTGGTTGTTTCCCAACCATCTGTTAGACCAGGTATAGTTCGCTCCATGAAGACCAATGTAAAAAAATTCACCCCATTATGATAACGTCAGCAAGGGATTTAGAGTTATTGGTGTTGATGCTAGTTCCACCTTGTTTCTAAGATAGATATAAAGGAGTATTGAAATCTCCAACTATAAGCCACATGAATGTGCTTACTGGTATAGAAAAAATCTAACAGATCTTTCCAAAGTTTTTCTCTTTGAGTTTTAGTGTTAGGAGCATAGATATTAACAGTAATCCAACCCAAATTAGACCCAATCTCTTGGAAGAACATTCCCAAAAAATGGGGGGTTCTAATGATACATTCTCCAAAGAGAATCTCTGGGTTCCAAAAAGTACACAAACCTCTAGTATTACTAGCAAACTCCTGTGAAGCAACATAGGCATTTGGCCAAATCTTATTAAGCATGTTCTCCTCTTTCAATTTAGTTTCTTATAACATCAAGATATCATGAAAAATTTTGACTCTAAAATCCTTGAGGATTCTTTTTTTCTGGGTAGCTTTCAATCCCCTAACATTCCAAGAGAAAATCTTCATTTCTTAGATTTTAGCTTACCTCCACTTGGGATGGCAAGCAGTCCCTGTGTTCCTTGAGCTATATTGAGAAATGATTCATCCTAGAAGCTTTGATTGATTAGTTTGCCTCCCTTTGGTTTTCTTAGTGCCCACATCAATTTTTGCCTTTGTGTTATTACGAGTATTATTTGTAGGAATATTATCAGTAGAAAGTGAAGTAGCAGGAGAGATGAAGGCATTCTCTTGAAGAGGAGAATGAGCAACAACAATGCCACCAGATGGAACAAAAGGAACACAACAAAGGATAGGTTCCAAAAAATCACAAAGAAAAGGGGAGGAGGGAGGAGAGGAGGGAGAAGGGGAGGAACCAAAAAGAGGGAAGGTAAGAGGAAAATCCAAAGAGGGGGAGGAGGACAGAGACATAGCCGAGGGAGAAGGTAAAGAAGAAGAGGGGGAGAAGGAGTGGACCGATAAGGGGATGAGGAGGCAGATGGAGGAAAAACAGAGATGACAGATGGTAAAGAGGGAACCACCAGCAGGGAGGAGGAAATAGGAGGGGGTGGAGTGGAGACAAACGGAGCCACAAAAGGGGATGAGGAAGGAGGAGGAAGCAGAGCAGAAACAAAAGGGAAAACACTCACCTCTGAAAGAACATCAAAAGGCTTATAGGTACTCACAACATTTGAAGTTTTTGGAATGAAATTTCCTTTGTTCAACGGTGACCGAGCCATCTCTTTAGTAGGTTGGGCTAGCTTGTCTGGGAAATCCATAGCCCGATGTCCCAATCTCTTGCAGATGGATCAAGCTTAAGCAATATATTCATATTCAATGGGCTGAACCCAAGTTCCCAGCTTAGAGTGAAGATAAATGGAGGACGGGAGAAGAAAAATTATGTCAATATTGACATAGAATCTGACATGAATGAATCTAGAGCCCGCCTTGGTATCTTGATCCACAGCTAATAGAGAACCAATGGAACGAGCGATGCCATCAATGATAGTAGAGTGCCAAAAATCTAAGGGGAGGTTAGGAAGATGAATCCAGATCAGAGATTGGGACATTGTTTCAATTTTAGCGTTGAATCTAGGATTCTAGCAACAGATATAGAAGCCTCTCCTTCAAAAAATCCAAGGTCCACCAAGAAAATCTCAGACGAAATCTTCTTTATGTGAGAAAGTAAACAGCATGAACCCATTAGAAAATGCAACAATATCTACCGAACCACAGGGAGCCCATTTAAAATGTACCATTTTGCAAATCTCTTCCAGTGGTGGTCTGGGACCCATAAGTTTTCCAATCAGCGATAATTCCCTAGAGGCTAGAGTAGCTTTAATGATTAAGGCAGGGATTTTTAGAGACAAAGTCCCATCAATGCTCTAAGGGTGGAGTTTTCCAAGGTTCGTAGATTTCAAAGAGCCAGTAGCAACGTCCTTCAAGGAGCCGGAAGAGATGTCAGTGGAGTCAGGAGGAGGGTGAGGGGCTGGTCCAAACAGATACGCCATCTATGCAAGATCCAATCATAGCAAAAAAAAGAGTCCTTATTATTGTCGTAATATTGTTTAATGAATTAATTCTTCAATGATCTTTTCATATTTGGGGGATCCACTTTGGCTATGAACTTAGTTGTATGATTAAGCAGATAATGCCTAATATTTTTAAAGGTGGAGGCCATGGCTAAACATGCCTTTTCAATTTGAGTGTAATTGATTTCATAGGATAAGGGTATGACTGAGATAGTAAACAACTATTTCCTTTCCTTGATAGTTATGTTGAATGAGGAGTGCTCTTATGACAGCTTGTGTGGCTGAGATATATAATAAAATGGGCTCTCCCAAAGTAGGAGGGACCAACATTGGTGGAATTTATAGATGTTTTTTGAGACTTTCAAAGGCATGCTGATATTTTACAGTCCATTGGAATGTTGTGCTCTTCTTGAGAAAATGTGTAAATGGATGACATTTATCAACCAATTGTGATATGAACTTGTGTATAACTTGTATCTTTGCTAGGAGACTATGGATTTGAAAGATATTTTTAGGAGGAGGAATGTTTGTGATAGTAGTGACCTTAGAAGGGTAAACCCTAATGCCTCGTTGAGATACGATGAAACTAGGAGCTTACGAAATGTGATAACAAATACACACTTTTTTGGATTTACCTTGACTTGGTATTCTTATAGGCATTCAAAAAATTTACATAGAATAGAGGTATGAACTTTCTAAGTGTGTGACTTGCTCGATATTCCATCCATGTAATTTTCGACTATGTAATGGAGAATATCATGGAAGATAACAATCATCACATGTTGATATGTAGTGACAACATTCTTGAGGCTGAAGGGCATGTCTTGATAGAAAAAGGTGCCTCAAGGTGTAGTGAAGGTAATTTTATGTTGGTCTTTGTGTGTAATTTTAATTTGATTATACACTAAAAATCCATCCATAAGAGATAACATTTCATGTCATGCAGTGGAATTGACTATCATGTCAATATTGGGCAAAGGGAAGTCATCTTTGGGACAAGCCTTGTTGAGATCTTTGAATTTTGTACAAATCCTGATACCTAATGACTTTTTTTGAACCTAGACGATGTTGGAAATCCACTTTAGGTAGTCAATTGCATGGATGAAGCCAACATCCAAGAGTTTCTACACTTTTTTGAGTAGTAGGGCCACTTTATGATGCATTTTTCTAATTTCTTTATTAACTTACATGGCATATTTATGTACAACCAAGTGATGCACTACTAATGATGGGTCCAACCTAGGAATGTCATTATAATTCCAAATAAATATATCTAAAAAATTCATAGAGAAGTGTGACAAAGGTCTTTTGTTCCCGAACACTAAGAGTAGCCCCAAGTTGAATAATTTTAAGACTATCTTTTGAACCCATATTGACATCAGTAGTTTCTTCTACTAGTAGCTTGAATTCATCTTGTATATGAGGAGTATGAGGGAGGTTTAGGTCCTCATCCATTGGCACCTCGAAGAGGTTATCACCAATAGACACATCATTTTCTTGTCTTTTTTAATTTTTTTGTGTCTCCTAGCACCTCATTTTCACTAGGAGATGGTAAATTTTAATTATTATTATTTTTTATCTTTATCACTAATTACCGCAACCTCTTCTCTAAAGAAGATTGTAGAGTCTAACGTAATCTCAAATCCTTTCTTGTGATCCCCTGGTGGGACACCATGTCGAGCTTCCAATAATTCATTGATGGCCTTGTCATTCTAAAACACATCTAAAGATATGTGGTCTTATTGATCCCATTCAACGAGTTTGGGACGTTGCAAGTCTAAGGTGATAGTGACGATAATGGTTTTGTGGAATATGTTATTGATGACAAGATCCATGTATAGGCTACAAGGAGTTCTTGGTTCATTGTTAGAAGAATAGTCCTCGTTGTCAGAAGTAACATCATTGATAGAAATGGGTAGACAACCAGACAGTTTGTATCCTAGACCATAACATGAAGGGTTCTTAGAAATGGAGATGGGTTCAAGCAAGCCTTGTTCGGTGGGGCATAATCCTTTTCCTTTATATCCCATAACTATCATCATTTTGAGAGCCATGGGGTATTCCTCTGAGTTATAACAAGAATATAAATTGTCGTTATACAACCAAGATCCTTGAGAACCACAAACATCTTCATTTTCTAGCACTCCATAATGGAGGAAAGTGGAATCTCCAAGTCTATATGGAACTATATCCGTTTGCTTGCAAATGTTAGGCTTTCTCATATGTCTTAAAAGGTGAGAGTCAAAGTATTGTTGATCCATTATTTTCCCCTATAAATACAGGTTACAAAATGGGTTCTCTCACCCTAGTCAGAGGTAGGACCTAAAGTAATAGGGTAGGTCAAACCCTTAGCATGATGTTATCCAAATTTTCCAAGATCGAGTGATAAAGAGTTAATTAGATCCTTCCCTAGCTACAAAATGGGGGTTAAATTCTAATATATATTTCTCTAAGCATTTTTCTCATCCTATTGATGCTACTCAACCTCACAATGAAAACTAATTTGGGTACCAATCAATGTGGAAGATGAGTGTAGGGGGAAGAGGAAGGATCCAAACAGAAATGTGTAAGAGATGTGGACACCATGATCATAAAGAACTGTGTTCACCTGAGTGTGGAAATGCTATGTCCACCAAGAGATGGACAGTGATTCTAATAAAAGTACTTCACAGAAGAGACCACTCCAGTATGTTGAACCTCCTAGTCTATCCAATCACTTCACATGATATTCAATACTCATGTGAAACACTCAGTTTGATCATGTATTTGGGTCAGCCAAGGAATAGGGTACATCAGACTGAGTTATTATCTTCTAAATTTCAAGACTTGCTTTTCTTTCCTTAGAGGTGAGAGGGGAAGAATGAGGCCATACTTGCACATGTCTATCTTCTATTTAAATTATTTTTTCTTTTACAACCTTATTTGAAAGTCAACTCACATAATAAATTGGTTTATCCAAGTTGATTAAGTATAATAATATGCAAACACTACATATGTTACACAGGTATACTAAAACCGGTAAGCACCCTGATCGAGTGTCGGATGACGACTCGACTTTATTATGTGCCGGCCTGACCGACGACGGTTACATCATGACCGATGTCGGTCTGTTGTCAACAAGATATAACATAGTGTTGCAAAAAAGTTTCTTGTGAGGAAATTCAGGACCACACTCAAGAATGTACAACTTGGAGAGAAGAGCCTGTAGAACTGGTCTGTGAATCACCATCCGTGAAACCTAATAATTGATCCCATTGCTTCCTGTCCAAGTCTTTAGATTCTCAAAGTTTTGATCTTTCGTGGGTTGGAAGCTCCAACTTCGTCCCTTAGTCACTGGCTTCATTAACATCTCTTCAGGTTTTTCTTCCATATATCATTTTCTCATAGCTATAATCTATCAAAACAAATGACTACTAGCACATGCTCCAAAAAACACATCAAATCTAATAAAAAATATGTAGAATTCTTGAGTTAGAAATGACCTCCGCAGTTCTTTTCCGAAGAGTGGAATTATGATTAATCAATGCACTACATCTCAGAATCCATGTAGTTCTCTCTATGTGTGTGTGTGTTCATGTCCCTTTCTCTAGGTTACCCTTGTGCAAGTCATCCATATCATCTCTTTTCTAACCTCTCTAGTTGCAACATACTTTGCCTTTGTAGTAGACAAAACCACAACCTTCTACAATCTCAAAATACAACTAACTTCCATCCCACCTAATGTGAAAATATATCCAATAGTGCTCCTCCTATACCATCTAGATCTCCAACCATATTTGAATCAACATAGCCATGTAATTAAATATTTAAACCTCCATATCATAACTACTTGTTGGATGTCCCTTTCAAATATCTAAGTATCCATTAGACTACTTTCCAATACTCTTTACCTAGACTGGCCATATATCTACTCATAAATCCCACTGCCTGTGTAATGTCCTAGTCTGGTACAAACCATAACATACATGAGACTCCCTACTGCTAAAGCATATGGCACGCATGGTCCATGTATTTGACCTCCTCATGTGATGATGAACACATGACCTTTTCTTAATTTGAAAGTTTCCGGCCATAGGTGTACTAACATGTTTTGCATTTTTGCATGTTGAACCTTTCTAACATCTTGTAGATATAATCTTCCTGAAAAAAATACAACTTCCATTTTTTTCTTATCTTTGTGTATTCGCATACCAAGGATTCTTCTTTGTAGCTCCTAAATCCTTCATAGCAAATGTGTGAGTTATCCTTTCCCTTAATCTCACCAATGTCCTACATAATAGATCTTGCAATCAACATCATAATCCACATACAGATAACAAAATAATATAGCTCACATTTTCAAGCCTTTTAAAATAAACACAATGGTCAGATTCACATCTCATAAAACCATGCTCATGCATAAATCTGTCAAATCTCAAATACCAT
This sequence comes from Taxus chinensis, assembly GCA_019776745.2. Lineage (NCBI taxonomy): Eukaryota > Viridiplantae > Streptophyta > Pinopsida > Cupressales > Taxaceae > Taxus > Taxus chinensis. Next base: position 295,537,249 of record CM034155.1, on the reverse strand, counting down.
TTCCTTGTGGCTTGCTTGAGCCCATATAGGCTCTTTTTCAATCTACACGCAAGTTTCTCCTTACCCTTGACTTCATAACCAAGCGGCTGTTGCATATAAATTTTTTCCTCTAAATCACCATGAAGAAAAGTTGTCTTAACATCAAGTTGTTATAAATGCAAATCCTCTGTTGTAGCCAAACTTAGAACAGTATGAATAGAAGTCATCTTCACTACAAGAGAAAAAATCTCATCAAAGTCAATACCTTCTTTTTGTGCAAATCTCTTTACCACAAGCCTTGCCTTGTACCTCTTCAGTCCACCTTCTTCTTCCTTGATCCTATAAACCCATTTGTTCTATAGTGTTTTCTTACCTACTAGAAAATTGACCAAATCCCATACCTGATTTTGTTCCAAGTAGTCCATCTCCTCATCCATGCCATGCTCCCACTGCTCGTGGGTATCTTCCTACATTGCTTCTTCAAATATTTCTAGTTCACCACTATAAGTCAGTAATAAATAAGAAAGTGAAGGTGAAAATCTCTTTAGAGGTCTACTTACCTTTTGTGACCTTCTTAATGAAATCTGAGGTGTCTTAGGCTCATTCTGTGCCTATTACACATTCATGTGAATTTCTGTCAGTGACCGACGACAGCCACCTATAACCGACTATGGTTCCTTTGCCTTCTGACCGATGTCGGTTCTGGAAGTACTGGCACTTGTGTCTATCACTGTCTTCTCTAATCCTGGTTCTTCTAACTGATGCCTGTTATCCTGACCGGTGGGGGTCTCTGTATGACCGATGTTGATGTCTGTGTAAGTCTACTTTAGGTCTGAAAGTTGATTTTCCTTCAAAATATCCTCAGCCTGTTCATGTTTAGGCACCAAAACCTGATCCTTGTACATTCTTTTTTCATTCCAATCAACGTCACAACTCCTAACAATCTTATAATCTTTTAAATCCCAAAATCGATATCTGAAATCACCAGAGCCATAACCAATGAAAGGACATCTCTTAGACTTAGCATCCAACTTCTTTCTATTTTCTCTATCAACATGTAAAAAATCTTCTGAGACAAAGACTCTAAGAAAAGAATAATTCACCTCATTTCCAAACCAAGCTTCTTCTGGTATTCCACCATCCAGTGCTATTGAAGGCCAATGGTTTATCAAGTATACCAATGTATCCACTGCTTCTACCAAAAACTTCAAAAGCAAGCCGACATGTATCCTCATGCTTCTAGCACATTCCATGATTGTTCTATTCTTTCTTTCTATAACTCCATTCTCCTGTGGAGTTCTAGGAACAACTCTTTCTCTTCGTATTCCATTCTCTGAACAATAATCATCAAAATCCTTGTTGCAGTACTCACCACCATTGTTAGATCTAAGGCACTTCAATTTTAAGTTTGTTTCATTTTCTACAAGGGCTTTCCATATTTTAAAAGTTTCAAAAACATCAGATTTACGCTTAATACGATAGATCCATACCTTCCTTGTGGCATCATCAATGAAATTCACATAATATTGGGATCCTCCAATAAAAGCTACCTGGGCCAGTCCCCACACATATGAGTGTACAAGCTCCAATTTCTGCTCCTTCTTTATTTACACAACCTTGAGAAATCTCACTCCCTTCTGCTTTCTAAAAATGCAATGCTCACCAAATTCAAGATCTAATTATTTCAAATATGATAACTTACCCTTTGCCTTTAAGATATGCATTCCTCTTTCACTCATATGGCCTAGCTGATTATGCCACATGTTTGCATCTGAATCTGTAATAGATAACACAGAAAAGGAATCAGTAATACAGGTAGACAAATATAAAGTTCCTACCTTCTTTCCTCTTGCTATAATAAGAGATCCCTTAGTAACCTTCCAAGAATCGGCTGTAAATGTAACCACGCATCCAGATTCACCAAGTTGCCCTACAGATATTAGATTTTTTTAAGGCTTGGCACATGCCTCACATCTTTCAATACCCATGGGTTTCTATTCTGCAAATTTAGATAAACATCACCTTTACCAGTAATATTGCATGGCTCATCCTCACCTAAATAAACATGTCCAAAATCACCCTGAACATAATTTCTGAAATAACCCTTATTAGGAGTAACATGGAAAGAAGCTCCAGAATCTAACACCCAAGATTCTAATCTATTATCCAAGGAGAGAATAAGGGCATCTTACTTTACCTAATTTGCAACGTTTGCCTCTTTACCTTTTTCTTTGTCTGATACATTCTCTTTGTTTTCCTTGGACCAACATTCCTTCTTTACGTGTCCTCTTTTTCCACAATTCCAGCAAAGTAAATCTATGTACTTGGATCTAGATCTGCCTTGTTTTGACTTTGATCTCCCATTCTTCTTGCTCTTGGATGATCTCTCCTTAGATATTCCCCTATTTTCTACAGTTAAAGTGTTTCCAGATGATGATTCTCCTAAAATTTTCCTGCATATTTCCTCATTAAGGATTACACTAACCACATCATCAAATTTCAAACCTTTAAAAGTAGTTGTTATATTATTAATAGCCATTACCAAATTATCTCAACTATCTGGAAAAGAGCATAAGAATAAAAGTGCTTTCACTTCATCATCAAACAAAATTTCTACTGATTTTAATTGATTAACAATAGGCCGGAAATCATTCAAATGATTAGACACAAATCCACCTTCATGCATCTTAGAATTAAACATTTTTTTCATCAAATATACCTTATTCAAAGAACTAGGAGTTTCATGCAAATTTGCTAAAGATTTCATCAACTCTACCGTGGTTTTTACATCTGTAAAATTCGAAGCCACCGATGTTGTCAGGCTCAATCTTATAGATCCCAGAGCCTTTCTGTCAAGAACCTTCCATTCTTCATCTATCATCAAACTTGGATTTCCTTGCTCATCCAACGGTAAGTATAGATCTTTCTGATATAAATAATCCTCCACTTGCATTTTCTATAGTTGATAATTATGACCATCAAATTTCTCTACTCGGTATTAACTATCTTCTGTCATTGCTCTGCTCCCACTCAATCAAAAAACCCTCTATGAGTAAGTCTTGTCAACACAAAAAACCTCCAAAAAAAATATCTAATACTAGTTGTTGGGGGTTAAACTATATAACAATGTTGCACAGATCTATAATTAGATAAAGCATACAAGCAATCAATTCGGAAATAACCAGAAGCTGAAATAAACAAGAGAAAGATTACACCAGATTTAACGTGGTTCACCCAGTGTGGGCTACGTACACCAAGAAACGACCAATATTATTATTCAGTGCATTATAGAGGAAATACACTGAAGATCTACTGTCTTCCAACACCTCTATGGAAGTTCAATGCTCTTCCCTCACTCAGCTACACAATCTTTCTCACCAAGAAAAACATACAACAACTAACAACCATTGTCTACGAGCACCTGTTTAATTTTTGAGTTAGCGACGACTACTCAAATATATAATGGGGAATTTTTAGAGGAATGGGAAGGTAGAAAGTTAGTGGGGCTAAAGAAAATGTATAGATTTGAATATAAGTGTCCTATCATGACTTGGAATTATACAAGATTAATATTATTTGGGACTCGCAAGTCTTGTAGGACCCGGTGAATAATGTATTTATATATTATAAAGGTTTTTAAAAAGGTCTAAAATGGATATTTGTGCAGGAGTTTTCTTAATTTTTTTGATGAGATCATATTGGGCTTCTGTGGTAGGTGGTGGAGCGGGTATGACACTAATCAAGTTTCACTGAATTGTGACATCACAATCGGTGGTTTTGATTTTTATTGCGGTGACATGTTTATTAGTAGGAAAAATACATCCAATGAGATTAGAGAAATCTATAGGTTCGGTAGTGTCTTATTGAGATCTTTGACCCTTGTCAAGGAGTGAATTAACTTGATCATATTTGAAAAAATGGTTACGATAGATCCCAAGTTTTATGTTTAGGGATTTAGGAGGACTATTTCCCTTGATCTCGATATCTCTATGATCAATTAAATATTGGATATAGTTTTTAAATCTAAAACATCTATCTGTTGAGTGATCCTTGACAAGATGGAAACCACCATATTCATTTTCTAGATAGCAAGTAGGTTTGGTCTGAGTTTCTTCAACCAGTTTCATGATGGGAAATATGATCATACCCGCTTGTTCCAAGTGATGGAAGATAAACAATAGAGATTCCCCTAGAGGCATGTATTGTTGTTGCCAGAAATCTCGTTTGGGTGGTCCAACTGGTAATTTAATTTGGGGAGGTGGTTGGATGGCTTGAACACATTTATAATCGGTAAGACCATCCCTAACAACATTCTTTTTTTTGTTGAGAAATTTTGGCTACTCAAATGGTTTATACTATTGGTGATGATCACGAGGGTACAACTTGATTGTGTCTTCAACAATAGGGGATTTCTTGATATGTGTGCATTTTTCAATGATGTCCTCAAAGGAGGTGACATAATGCATTTGTAGATGAAATGAAATTTCTACATTTAAGTTAGTGACAAAAATGATAACAAGTTATTTTTTAACAAGTTATTTTTTAGGGAGGGTGCAAGGGAAACGACTTGTAAGTCCGTGCCATCTTTGGAGAAATGCATAAAAAATTTCATTGTTTTTTGTTTGGTTTACAAAGATTCATCATGTGAGGTTGTTTTGCAAGGATCAATATGGAACCCTGCGCACATTGAAGAGGTTGCACTCCAACGGTGACGTGAATTCTCTAAGTAATCAACAATAAATTGAAGACAAAGTAAAATAATGCATAAAAGGAATAGGTCCACTCATTCTCATAGATCAAATAGAAAGGGTACATAAATAGGGGTATTGTGTAACTCTCGTGCATGACACATGAAACCCTAATTACACCTAATGACATATGATCTCACTTAAGTGAGATGAATAACCATGTGAGGCAGGAAAGACCCCAAGAGATAACGAAGAAAGTCATACACACCAACACCCCTCTTCATCAAAGATGAGGTAGAGGTCCCGACAGGTCAGGACAGAAAGATAAATCCCTTATACAACTAAGAAAGATGTGTCATACTTGTCTTGAAAACTAAAGGCCTGATAAGTTACCTATGTACAAACAACATCTCTCTAGAAAATAATAAGAGAACTAGAAATCCTAGAGAAGATGGGTGGTTGTAGAGGACCTCGCCCCAAAAAGAGACCCCAAGTGAAGAAAATTCACCTCAGCATAGGGCTCGGTGAAATAATTTACAACCTGATCAAAAGTCTGACGATACTGCAAGTCAATGTTGTTGTCGTGAACCAATTCCCGAATGAAGTGAATATGGATCTCAATGTGCTTCACCCACTGATGTTGAACTGAATTTTGGAAAATCAGGATGGTGCTCATGTTGCCGTAGTAGATAATAGTAGGCCGTCAAAACTGAATATTGAACTCTGTCAACATTCCCTTTAACTAAAAAACTTCCGTGGTAGTGTTAATTGTTCCTCTATACTTTGCCTCTGTAGATGATACGGTGGTTACATTCTGCTTCTTTCTAGACCAACTGATAGGACCCAAACCAAGAGAGAAATTGTAGCCTAGGGTATATTTTCGATGATTCAAATCACTATCCTAGTTAGAGTCTATAAATCAAACCAATTTAATTTATGTCCATCCTAGATAATGAATGACATCAATGTGAGTGTCACGAACATAGCGAAGGATCCTTTTCGTTGCTTTGTAATGCAACTCATGGGGCTCCTGCATAAATCTAGACATGATTCCAACAACATACAAAAGATCCAGCCAAGTGTGAGTCAAGTAAATTAATTTCCCCACTAATTGTTGATAAAGGGTACCATGAATCACAGGAGTAGAGCAATCAAAAACCAACTTAACACTAGAAAAGAAAGGAGTAGGATAAGTCTTACAATCGGACATGTGAAACCGAGCTAGTAAATCAAGGGAGTACTTAGGCTGCGAAATAATAATTCCCAAGTTAGATATTGAAATATGAATCCCAAGAAAGTGATGAAGAAAACCCAAGTCAGACATGGAGAACTTCTTGGCCAATGCAATCTTCACATAATCAATGATAGAGGAAGAGCTTCTTGTTATTGACAAGTCATCAACATATAGAACGAGGATGAGCACAAAGTCATCTCGACACATAATGTAACATTAGGGTCAGAGTGACACCAAGTGAACCCTAATGCAAGTAGAAAAGAGTCCGTCTTGGCATACCAAGCCCGAGGGGATTGTTTAAGGCCGTAGAGAGAGTTATTTAACTTGCAAATGAGGGAGGGCTCATGGAAATAACCTGGAGGTTGTTCATATAGATCTCTTGCTCTAGGTCCCCACAGAGGAAGGTAATATTAACGTCTATTTGGTGGAATTCCCATTTATTCATGATAGTGATGACAAGGGTCAGTCGATTGGAATTCATCTTCATAACCGGAGTAAAGGTTTTCGAGTAATCATTCCAAACTACCTGAGAGAGACCCTTAGCTACAAGTCACGCTTTATATTTATTGACGTCTTCATCGACACCATACTTTGTTTGGTAAACCCACTTATATCAAATGATTTTTCTTCCTTTCAGAAGAGGGGTGAGATCCCAAGTATCATTCTTCATGAGCGAGGAATACTCCTCATTCATGGTAGAATCCCACTCAGGAATCCTTGAAGCCTCCTGGAAAGACTAAGGGTCATAAGCGGAGGTGAAGAAGGAGAGAGGTATAATGAACTCTGAGAGAGTCTATCTCTTGTCTGAAGGATCTTTCATCCATTCTCCAACACTTTGAAAGGTTTGCCTAACCCAACGAGGAATAAGATGAGGATTAGGCTTAAAGTCTAAAGAATATTCACTCGAGTGAGATGGGACAAAGTCCTCATCATCACTATTGTCAGAATCATAAGAATATGAAATACGAGGGTCAAGAGGCATAGGAGGATCAAGAAGATGAAGCGAAGGAGGAGCATATTCAATAACTTCATCATCTAAAGAGTCAAAATCAGAATCAGAGAGCATAAGGACCTAAAAGGGTGGAGAAGTAGAAGTTGAAGATGACTCATCAAATTTCACACTTCTCTCGATATAAATATGATAAGTAGTAGGGTTCAACAATCTACGTCCCTTCACGAAATTAGGATACCCTATAAAAATATAAGGTCTAGACTATGGTTCCAAGGCCTCGTATTTATTTTGGGGAATTTGGGTCATAACATCATATCCAAATTCTGTGAAAGTGCTTGACATCATGTTTACATCCAAATAGGCTTCAAAGGGTGTTATCCCTCTGACAACCTTGTGTGGAACACAGTTTTTAATGTAACAAGCACAATTCACTGTTTTGGCCCAATACTATAGAGAAATGGATTTCAAGTGAACCATATAAGTGGTCATCTCCTTAAGCGTTTGGTTATTTCTTTCTATAATTCCATTTTTCAAAGGGATGTAAGCTACTGTATGCTGCAAAGAAATCCCTTCGAAGGTACGGAAATATTTGAACCTATTGCTCACATACTCACTTCCATTTTTGGTTTAAAGAACCTTGATAGACCTTTCATCTTGTTTCTCAACAAAAGGCTTAAAGTCTCGAAAGTGATTGAAAAATTCAAACATTTACTTAAGAAAATACACCCAATTGTAAAATGAAAATTCGTCAATGAAGGTAAAAATGAAGAGAGCTCTAGTAAATGAAGGAGATGGAAATGGGCTAGAAATGCCACTATGGACAAGATCAAAAATACAAGTAGCTCTCTGAGCTTTTATTTTGCCAAAAATTTCTTCAGGGTGCTTCGTCAAGGGCAAACCCTCACAAAGACCCTTAGAAAATTTGACGTGGGGTAACCCATTGACCATTTCATTTTGGATCAATTATTCAAGGTAATGATAGTTAAGATGACCAAAAAATTCATGCCATAGCTTACTAACCTCATCTTGATGAGTGGGCAAGTTAGTGGGCATTGAATCATAAGTAAAGTGGGAAAAGGTATACAACCGTAAATAGTGATCTACCTTTTCCTCAGCCATAATAGAGTCAGCGTGAAGCTCACGAATAATCAATGAGTTAGGACCAAATTCCACTCACATTCCTTCACCAAGGTGAGTGATTTGGTAAACTGATAGGATATTGGTAGAGAGATCAGGAACACTCAACACTTGGTTAAATGATCCACCATCCATCTCTACCGATCCACTACAAGAAATTGATATTGTAGTATCATCACCCAATGTGATTTAGGACATGCCACATGTTTTGATGTTGGAGAACTCAACATGCAAAGAGTTCATGTGGTGTGAGGCACCATGATCGATAATCCACGCTGATGAAGGACCTACTCTAGCTACAAGGGCCTTTCCTTTCTTCTTCTCATATTTAGATTCAATTACTTTGAAAGACTTAGCTTTCAGATCATTTTGTTTGATAGACTCGGGAAAACTTATTTTATCCTTCTCAAGTAAATGAGTTAGGTGATTGATTTGTTTTCTCATATATTGATGCTCTTCATGGTCAGTCTTCTTGCAATAGGAACAATTACACTTTTCCTTCTTTACTTTAGCCTCAAAAGTAGAAGCGTTCGTGTTAGGTTTGGTTTGGGCTAGGTTGGTCTTGGTTTCCTTCTTCCATTGGTCCTTCCTCTCTTTCTTATTTTTAGTTTTATTTCCCTTACCAGTACTTGCTACAAGGGCATGTGACTTGGATTTGAGAGTCCCCATTTGAATGAGTTTTTTTGTTATCAAATGAGTTGAGACAAAAAAATGTCAAATGAGGGCATTTTCCAAGTGCTACCCAGATCGGCTTTCATGACATGGAAAGTTGAGATGAAGATGGAGTATTCGGGACCTAACTTAGAAAGAATCAACAAGATCAACTAGGAATATTTCTTTTCCACTTTACATTCCTTTAAAAGTAATCTAACGTGGACATACTTTGAGAATAAAGCCTATAAGTTTTCAAAGCCACTAGGATTTAATCATAGTAGTTCATTTTCCATCTCATATGCTCTCATGTAATCTTGTTGTCTGAACACAGTGTTTAACATTTTCCATGCTTCATCAGGTGCTTCAAAAAACTCAATGTGGAAGAGCAAGTCAGAAGAAATAAACATAAAGAGAAGACATAAGGCTTCGTCACATCAGTTCAACCACTTTGATTTTTTGGGCTTGTCATCAATTTTAGTATCAGCTCCCAGGGTGATGCAAAATAACCCTTTACCCCTTAGTTTCATTACCATTTTCGATCTCCATTTGAAAAATTTGAACGACGTGAGCAAAGGAATTGAAAGAGCATCCATTGCGAAGAGAGATTAAAAAGGAATGTAGAAAGAAAAAAAGAAACACAACCACCCTAGAACAATATTATCACCCCATGTTTGTGACACTTTATAGTTTAGTATGTTTATTACAATCAAGTGTGAATGTGCATAGTGAAATAGTTGGTCACTCACCTTGTAATTAGCGTAATAATGCGTAAGTGTGGAGACCACAATCAAGTTCTAGCGATCGCAACAATTTCTCACCGTAAGCAAGCACAAAACGAGATAAAAGCAATAGAAGGGGAGAAAAACACAGTCTTGTGTGAAAAAAAATGTCTCGCGTCGCAGCAAAAACCCCCTTGCCGCAAGACTGTGGCAGACGCGCTCATAAGTTTGTAAGCAATAACTGGGATGATACAATGCAAAAAGATGCTCAAAATGAGCCTAAACAACCTCCAAAATGCATGAAAAGCTCCCAGAAGGCAGAAACATGCTAGGTAGGGATCCAACAAAAAAATAGCAACAAAAAATGTCTAATAACACTAGTTTTGCAATTTTAATTTTTCTGATTAAATTAATTTTAAAAATTAAAGGGTTAAAAAATGCAAAAAAATAATGCTAAATAAGCCACTATTAATAAGTAAAGGCTCTTAAATTACCTCCCTAAATTAACCTCACCTCCTAATTAAATTAACCACCTAATTAATCAACCCCATAAACACACTAAAAAACACCACCCCTACCCTTAAAACACATTTAAAAAATAAAATCAAACTAAGTTAAAAAAACTTAGGTTAAAAATTATATGTATTAAGGTGTAAGCGGAAAGGGTGGTGGAGGTGGCCAACTCGATGGGGCGGGTTAGTTGAGTGAAGTGGGTTGGGTGCTCCACGTGGAGTGAGCCGTTGAAGGGCTCTAGGTAAGGGTGAGGTGGAAGACCTGAGGTGGATAGGGCTTGGTCAACGAGGAGGACGTGAGGATAAGGGCAAGCAATTGAGTATGAGTGGGAGGTGTGAGATGACCACCAAGGGAAACAATCATGGGTTTGCAGAGTAAATAAGTCATTACACAACCAAAACAGGGCAAACAAGAGGGTCGTCGGGCCACACAACAGAGCGGGTTACAAGTAAGAGTCGAGGTGGAATACGTAGGAAGCAATGCACAAGCCAAGGAAAGAGTTGGGGCAGCAACTCGTGGACAAGAGAGGGGACGAGACGATAAGAAGTAATGTAAGTTATGCCAAGTAAACACAACCAACTACCAACAAAAAACCAATGCGCAGGGTAAAATGGTCATGCTAAGCCAAAAAAATGTGGCTCGATAGAGCCAAATCCCAGCCCAACTCATAGGGATGAATCTAACCCACCAGCAAAAACAAATAACCCAACTCGGAGCGTAGCAAAGACAACTCACCTATCCAAGACAACTCACCGAGCTAGCTAAACGAGCCAAGGACAGAGTTTGCCAAGCTAGAGAGAGTTTGACTGAGTTGGGCAGGTACATAGAAGGTGAAAACAAAGTTGGAAGTGTAGAGCATAGCAGGAGGCAGGGGAGAAACTAGAAGGATGTTTTTTAACAAAAAAAATGAAATTCTTGATAAAAAAAATGTGATAAAACAAAAAAACAAAACCTACCTCCAAATAGCTTTCCCTCTAAAGTTAGTTGTAACTAGCTAGATCTAGCAGATAAAGTATTGAAACATGCACATGCACAAACCTAGAAAATGCACAAACTCCAAAAAAGCACAGATTGTTAAACCAGTTAACAAGATTACAAAAAACAATTGAAAAACTTACACAAGAAGCAATAAAACTGAAACCGGAAGTAATTAACAACTAGAATAAATGAGTGCACATTTACCGAACAATCACTCTGATACCATGTGAGATTATTCTCCAAGGATCAATACAAAACCCCACACACATCAAAGAGGTTGCACTCCAACGATGGCGTGAACACTCCGTGCAATCAACAAGAAATAAAACACAAAAGAAAATCATGCATGAAAAGAATAGGTCTACTCATTCTAATAAATCAAATAGAAAGGGTACATATATAGGAGTGTTGTGTAACTCCTATGCATGACACATGAAACCCTAATTACACCTGATGACCTCTGATCTCACTTAAGTGAGATTACTAACCATGTGAGGTGGACAAGACCTTGAGAGATGAAGAGGCAAGCCATACATACCAATACATCATAGTGACTTTAGAGTCAATGTTAAAGGAGAAATATAGCACAAAATTTTCACACAAGTCTAGGTAGTTTGTGATATATCCTTTGGGTAGGTGTAGTAACCATTCCAAAGCTTTCCCACCTAAACTACATGGAAAGAGTCAAATCAAGTAGTTGTCATTATAAGAGACTTATTGACATGCCATATAAAACTCTTTGATGTCTTCGCACAGGTCACCCTTTCCCTTATACTTTTCAGTAATTGGTTAATTAGACTAATTATGTTTGTGGGATGTAGGCTGGACTGACAAATCAGTGTTTGAAGGTCATAAAGAGTATATTGTGATTAATTTTAGAATTTGTAATTAAGTTTTTGATATTGTTTCATGATTGATATTCCAAGAGAAAAGTGTCCTTCATGAGCTTGCTTATTCTTGGGTAGAGGGATCTTAATTATGGATTGAAGATTTAAGTGTGCTCCATGTGAAAGTCAAGTCATGTCAGCTTAACTCATTCATTTTATGTTGATGGAAAAAAAACCATTGGGTGTGTTTAGATGTTAATATGAAGGCTTCCAATTATGTAAAGTATAAATATGATAATCTTTAACCTTAATCCTTTAAACTATAGAACATTCCCTGGTTGATCTCACACTAGTTATAATTGTGTAGGGTTCAATGTGTTATAAGTCTCAGGGATGTGTGGATTTTCACTAGTTGATTCAAGAGGTGGTTGAGTTATGGAAGGCAGTGGTATGTCATGGTCAATGATGTTGTGTAGTTTTTGGGGTTGAAATCTGGAGGAATTTTTTCCCCTCATTCTACAAGTTTATGAAGGATCTCATTGCGATTTTGGTAGATAAAGTGATCTACACGTGCATGATCTAAACTTGTGAGCATTTCAGGGTTATGTAGTCACTTTGATCAACTAGGTTATCATCATCATTATGGGTTTATGATGATTCAAGAAGGTGATCAAAGGGATTATCAAAAGGGTTTCCACTTCGTTAGCTTGTCTTGAGTGAAGCCTAGTCTTGGGTTTCACGATTTTTTGGTTTTGCTTTGACTTTTGCTGTTTTTTCTTTTTTTTGTGTTTTTTGGGAGTTTTAATAAAACTAGAACAAAAATCAATACACATAGTTACAAAATTAATTAAGTATTTACATTATAATTCAATGTAACATGTTATGGAGGTGGATAAAAGGGATTTTATCACTCCAAAAGATGTGCCTTTTAATATACTACTAGACTGATATACCAGACCTCTCTATATATGTGACCTTTCATTATTTGGTCAATACGTGGAAGAAACTTGCCCTCTCGATATACACATTTGGCATCTGATGACAAAACTTCTTGATCCACTACTAGAGTAGCATCTTATGTGGAACGTACACATTATCTCACAGGGACTCTCCCGATCCATTCGAATAGACCTGGAAGGTTAATGGAAGTGAATGAAAGTGTATGTGTACAGTCCTTAAACTCAACTCAACACACCATGGTTATAGGGATTTCACCCTAACAGTGAGTTATTATGCCTGTGTTAGGAATCATGTAAGCCAGTAGTGTTAGGTCATAATTTACTGTTACCTACAAGTATGGCCCTTTTTAGGCATCATTTATTACCGAACACTATTCTAAGAAGCTAAACGCTTCGTAATTGTGCACAACAAGGAAAATTCAATGCGACATTTGAAATGTGGATTATGGAGGGAAACCCGAAAGAAACCACTTATGACTAAAATGCCACAAGAGTTGATACATGCAGCTTAGAAAGCATGCCAAAATGTTTTTACCAAAATTTTGGTTTTACTCCAGGAACCTACGAGACACTATTAAAAACAAAGCACCAAATTATTATTTACAAGTAGATGTTCCTACATCATACTAATCAAGGGATCAATTTTGATATCAAAATTTCCCTAAACATCCCTAAAATTTGTCAGTATAGAAGATCATTGTCGAGATCTTTCCATCGACTATGAGAACGTGAAAAACAGACATCAAGAGCTCTAGATATGTCCGGTCAAAGTTCAATCAATGGGAAAGTCAACTCTGGTCAACTGGTCAATATTGGACCAATGGCACTGTGACATGTGGCAAAAAGACAAAGGGAGTCGTTTGTTGGTTTTCAACCTCTGGTATTTGATGGTCATAAAAATTGGTGGTCGCGACAATAGGCTCAACTTTTTTAACAGAGGGGAGCCTGGCCGTCGTGTGGACTATGTTATTATCACCGACGTGGTGGGTCCACAAGCCACCACGTGGCTTACCACCAATTTACCTATCAAATTCGACTTGATTAATTATCTAATAGACGACAAGATGGACTATATGTTATTGACTTTGTTAATTATTTTCTATACCACAATGTATGGGTCGAATTATATATTATCTTGGTGATATATATATTATATACCCACATGGAGTATACATCCCAACTTGCTAAATTGCTTGGTATACACAAATGGGCGCATTAAACCCACTTAGCCACCAAATGCCATGCTTAAACCACATATGCCGTTACAACATGCCCTATGCTAGCTTCCACGTGGTGGAAGGTGGTGAAGCGGTGGTGGGGGCAAAGGCCATGTGCGTGGAGATCCACGTGAAGAATGGAGTGGGTAAGGTTTATTAAGACCTTACCAAAATATAAGTGCCCCAAATGTGGGATATTACCCACTTAAAATGCAAAACCCCCAACATGGGATTTTATAACCCATTAAACATGCAATCCGCCCACTATGGGATATAATCCGATCTAAATGCTACGGGAGGCTAATAATAGCCTTAGATAATTTTTAATACATTATTTTAAGGGCCCTATTTTTGTATAAATAGGGAACCCATTTCTTTGTAATGGACACATGACACACAACTTGGAAGCTCATTCCTAGAGCTCGGAAAGGCGGAGATAGAGCTAAGAGGAGAGTTAGATGGCAGTTCAATGACATAGTTGTGTAAAGTCCTAATTTATTTAGGAATTATTATTTTAATTATTATTGACCTATTATTTTTTTAGGCAATAAAAAATTAAAATTATTATGATTAAGATTTATTAATACTACCTAGTCAGCCCATAACGCCACACCAAATTATTGTGAAGCCTGGAATATTGACCGGAGTGCCATAGGGCATTACGAAGTGTCTAGAAGGCCGATCGAGAACTAGAGGATTCCAAACAGTGGAGCTGGTGCCATCGAGCTTGCCGAATACGCCAGGAAAAGGGAAGTCGGGTGCTATTTTTCACCCTTGTCATCTGAAGGTCTGGTTATTCTTCTAAGCAAGTTCTAAATAGTTTCCATTAGGTTTTCTTGTGAAAGTACTATTGTAACTTACAAGTTTTGACTAGTGGAACGGTTCGAAAGAACCCAGAGACGTAGGCAATTTCCGAACTCCGTAATCAATCATTGTGCAATTGTCTTTATTGTCTTGCATTAATTTTAAATTGATTACTTAAAAGGAGAAAATTTCGGCAAATATTTAAAGCCTACAAGGGTCTGAGATCAGGTAGATAAAAACTTGATTATTTTCGGATCAAGTTTGGTCGCAAAGCTGGTTTAGCTCCATTTTTGCTTCAATAAATCTGATTAACAGAGTGATTGCTTCAAGTTGGTGTAGTTCATTTAGTTTGTGTGAACAGGGAACAAGTGCATTATGGGCAAGATGTATAAATAGGCAAAGCTCGAGGAAATTGAAGCTTATAATCTCCAGATCCAGGAAGAGAATTCTCTCATGTGATCAATGTATTACACCATGGAAGAGGAGAATGCTCATTCAAAATCAGAACTGCAAACCAAGGATGAGCTCTTGGCAAGGTTGCAATGTGGTGATCAGATAAAGGAAATACCTTCAACTTCAGATGTATAGACCATGGTAGATGACTGCACTGTAAGTTTTTCACCACTGAAATCTTCTTCTTCCTCCCATTCAGTTTTGGATTCAGGTAATAAAGTCTTTGGTTTATTTAAAAATCATACTAGAGGCATTGGATCCAAATTATTAGATAAAATGGGATTTGATGGAAGAGGCCTTGGTAAAAATGGCCAAGGCATATCCAACCCAATACAGGTCGAGGATCATCCTCGTTTTGCAGGTTTAGGTTATCCTAGTGCGGGAATGGAAATTGGAGAATGCTTTAAGAACGCTGATGGGAGACAAGCTCCCAAAGGCAAAGTGAATACCCCACTAGTCCTACAAGAATATTTTGAGTAGGAAAGTTGTGTTTCGTCGTCACAAGTAGGATGTGGTAAGAGGAATCAGCCAAGAGGTAATGAGATTCCACCTCCATTTTCTTACCATAATCATAAGCACAGTAAAACTTTTGATCCACTTTTTTAGCTTAAGAAGTATGGTTATGATTTTCAGAAGATGTGGAATTCCTTTCAATGTAATTTTTGTGGATTACATAATCATTATGTGGCCGGATGCTGGAAGAGAAGCACACCGATGAAGAAGTTGATGTCATTCGTCAGGAACACGGAAAATCAGAAAGACCAATCTCGTCATGTAGAGTTGAGAAATGGCAAAAAGAGTTCTTCATCCCAGAAGAAGGAGATTAAGAGGAATTTTTGTGCTCATTGCCAGAGGAATGGGCACTGGGTGGACAATTTTTTGAAACTGCATCCATCTCGATATCAAAGTAATGGCAAATCAAAGATGGAATGGAAGCCTATTGCAAAGGCAAAAGAGGTTCCTAATCCACCACCAGCTAACAATTCAACCCAGGACCAGGTAATACCTGAAAATGAAAGTCCTTTAAAATGTCTAAGTCAACAATTTTTCAATTATATAATGCATAATTCAAATTGATGAATAATATGCAGTATTTGTTTGGAGATCATATTTTGTGAGAAAATGCTGAGAGAAAGGTTTACCATACTCAGTGGATTTTCTTACTTAGAAAATTTGATTAATACTCCAAACATATCTCCTAATCAACTTGTGACTACCTATTACAACTTGGATACAAGATTTGACTCATATAAGGCTTGGAGATTGATCTGCCATTTGTGCAGATAGTAGAGTTCACAGGAGTCAGCTCGGAACTTCATTCTGTGTAGAGGCATTGTGACCGTGCAATAGAATGGTAGTCAATTCAAATTGGTCACCATTGTATTCCCTCTCATTATCTACGTCGACATCTGGAACTTCATTTTATGAAGAGGCCATCATGGGAAAATAGCAAAATGGTACCTAATATAGTTTGTCAACAAAAGGAGCTCTCAAAAAATTAGCTCGGAACGTCATTCAGTGTCAAGGCACTGCAACCGCACATTTGAATGGTAGCTGATCATCAGACTTAGCATCGTGTAGTAGAGGCGTTGAGGTCTGCAAGAGACTTAGCACTACACAGCGGAGGCGTTGAAGTCTGAAAAGGGACAAGTCATTGTCCATCAACGACATCAGATTAATCATAGCTCTAAGTAGCATGGAGTTCCTTCGAACAAGTTTGGATTATGGGGAATCAACTCGGAGCCAGGAGATGTGTTATAGAGTCAAATAAGATCCTTGTTGAAAGATATTTGGAAGCTTAGCACCACACAATAGGAGTGTTAACGTTTCATTTAGAAACTTAGCACCATACAGCGGAGGCATGGAGGTCTTCTTTGGATATCAGAGTGGCACGGCAGAAGCATCATGGGCCCATAGCCCACAGGTCCAAGATCGGAGCAAAGTTGTTGAAGTGAGAAGGTTGTAGGAGAAGAGACCCAAGGGTCTACTACAACAAAACTTATGAGGTGGCAGTAGATTTTATAAATTACGGACGAGACGACAAAATGTTCCAATATAAGCCTTTTGGGACAAAAAGCCTTTCTCAGTGGGGAGGTGTGATCAAGGGATCATTTTGGATATCCAATTTCCCTAAACATCCCTAAACTATGTCAGTGCAGAAGATCGTTGCATTGACTATGAGAACGCAAAAAATGGACATCGGGAGCTCTAGTTATGTCCAGTCAAAGTTTAGTCAACTGGTCAATATTGGACCAATGGCACTGTGACACATGACAATGAGACAAAGGGAGTCGCTTGTTGGTTTTTGACCTCCGGTCTTTGACAGGCGTAAAATTTTGTGGTCGCGACAAGAGGCTTAATGTTTTTAACAGAGAGGAGCCTAGCAGTCATGTGGACTATGGTATTATCGCCGACGTGGTGGGTCCACAAGCCACCACGTGGCTTGCCACCACAAATCAAATTCACTCCCATTAGCCTATAGAGAGATGACAAGTGGATCTATATGCTAAATTAACCGAGTTAATTATTTTCTATACCACAATGTATGGGTCAAATTTCTATTATCACATTGGTGAGTCCACTTAGATCCCAACTTGCTAAACCGCTTGGCCCACACAATGAGCACATTAAACTTAGCAACCTCCACTTAATCCACATAACCGCTAAACATGCTATGTTAAATCCACGTGGTGGATAGGTGGTGAAGCAGTGGTGGGGAATGTAAGGCCCGTGCATGGAGATCCACGTGAATAATGGGGTGGGTAAGGTATTTTTAAAACCTTACCAAAATCATAAGGCCGCCAAATTTTATGGGATAATTACCCTCTTAAGTGGGATGCAAACCGCCAACATGGGATTTTATCCCTTCCTAAGTGCAATCCACCCACTATGGGATATTATCCCACTTTACATGTTACGGGGAGGCTAATATTAGCCTTAAAGATAATTTTTAGTACATTATTATAAGGGCCCTATTTTTGTATAAATAGGGAACGCATTTCTCTGAAATGGACACACAACACACAACTTGGAAGCTCATTCCTAGAGCTTGGAAAGGCGGAGATTGAGCTAAGAGGAGAGTTAGATGCCAGGGCAACGACATAGTTGTGTAAAGTCCTAATTTATTCAGGCATTATTATTTTAATTATTATTGACCTATTATTTTTTTAGGCAATAATAAATTAAAATTATCGTGACTAGGATTTATTAATACTACCTAGTCGGCCCATAGCGTCACACTGAATTATTGTGAAGCCTAGAATATCAACTGAAGTGCCATAGGGTGTTACGAAGTGTTTGGAAGGCCGAGCGAGGACCGGAGGATTCTGAACAGTGGAGCTAGTGCCCTCGAGCTTGCCGAATATGCCAGGAAAGGGGAAGTCGGGTGCTATTTTTCACCCTTGTCATATGAAGGTCTGGTTATTCTTCTAAGCAAGTTCTAAATAGTTTCCATTAGGTTTTCTTGTGAAAGTACTATTGTAACTTACAAGTTTTGACTAGTGGAACGGTTAGAAAGAACTCGGAGACATAGGCAATTACCGAGCTCTGTAATCAATCATTGTGCAATTGTCTTTATTGTCTTGCATTACTTTTAAATTGATTACTTAAAAGGAGCAAATTGTCGGCAAATATTTAAAGCCTACAAGGGTCCGAGAACAGGTAGATAAAAACTTGATTATTTTCAGATCACAGGGCAAACTACAAAAATGTAAGTTAGAGAAAATAAAAGACCTATAACACCAAGATGAATTAGTAATAAAAAGGTTAACCATAACTAATTTAAAAGAAACAAAAATGTGCATCAAAATGTTATATACATAGAATGGCTATCATAATTCACGATTGTCATCTAGGTTGTTTATGGGAAACCCAATAATTATGAGTGGCGTCTAGGTGCTCGTTGAGGACATTTAATTGTGTGACAATGATTGGGACAATATGGGTGGATTCAAAGACCAAGTAACATAACTCGATATCAACATCACCTTGATAAGGCTCAAGATGGGGTTGGGCTACTATAGGTTCAAATTGTAGTCTTTACAAGAGGTTTGCATTTGGAATGGTCATGGTAAAGATGCAGTAGGACATTGTTAGCATATGGATTTGCATGCATGCAAATGACATGCAACAGTGTGGGAACAAAGTACCTCCTCAATGAAGGTGAGGCTACTGTTATTGAAAACCAAAACTGTATTTACACCTGTACATTCAAAATTGTATGTGGGGGGTGTTTTGGAACATTAATGGAAAGAAAAGTGAATGATGGAGATGGAATGGAATGAAGGAAAGGAATGGAAAGCAATGAATGGAAGGAACATGCAAGAGTTAGATAAAAGCATAGCCTAATATTGCATGGAGAAGAACAAATAATAACTAACACAAATAAAATAGAGTTTGCATCAGCTAAACGAGAATGAGTAAAAGGGAACACACATGAGCAAGTAAATAACAGAGCTTGATCATTGTGAACAAGAACAACTTAATAACATTGACAATAAGATCAAAGACAATATTTGCATGCAAGATTTAAATATTTAACATCTAATGAACATAAGAAAATTAAATATTACAAGAGACAATGAATGAGACACAAAGTTCGTATTTCATTAACTCCAAAATGTGTTCACAAAAGAACACAAAGTTTCTTCTTGAAACAAAGCTTGCACACAAAACTATTTTCTTCTCCTCTCTGAAAGTCACCCTTTACAAATGAGCCCCTCCCTTCCTTTTATAACTCAAAAGTTGGTTACAAATTAGTTAGGGTTTTATATGAACATTAAATAGGGCACTTAAGTGACCTTTGAATTTTTAAACCAATTTTATGAAAAACAACTAAAAATAGAAATCATTTAAGTCATCGACAGTTTTTCGAAAGTAAACTCAATAACAACATCCTTTTCTTAAAATTCCACTTGTAAAACATACAATAATAACCAGTGCCTTATCCATTGAAATGGGGTCCGCTTATCTCATACGTATGAGAAATGGACTCTCCCACTTCGTTAGATACCAAGAAAACTATCTCCTTGAACCATCGGTGAAATAAGGATCTGTCATTTTTGCCAATTGAATGGATTTGAACATTCCCAATGTTTTGAACATCTTTTCTTCTTCTGGAGGTTCATTTGGTCGAAGATTCGCCTCACAAAATAGCTGCAATTCCAAAATCTTACCTGACATATCATTTAGGTTAACCATCTTTGATTGAGCATTCTCAAACAAGTTCTTTAATTTGATGCAACGCTCCATTAGTTGAAGAGAAATTATTGACGGGAGTATACATATCCTTAAATAATTGTGAAAATTGCTCTTCCACATGTTTCGATGAACACCTTTGATTATGCTCATTTACGAGATTGCAAGGGATCTCAACTATGAATTCTTGAATCAAGGTGAGTGAAGTGAAGGCTTCATTGCATATGCTCTCATGATGGATCATAAAATCCTCGAGAAGTGTCTTCCTTGATTTAAGATGCAAACACCAAAGAAAACGTGTCCCTCGATGTTCAAACTTGAGAATTCCTTCAATGGCTAAAACTGAGGATTCCATACTCGTCATCTCTTGTAGACTGGGCAATATCTCATCCAAATTTGATATGTTAGAAACAAAATTTTCCTTGAAAGAAAGAATTGGATCAAGGTACTGTTATCAGCTAATTTTGACTTCACAAAATTAGTAAACGTGAATTTTATTTTATTTTATTTTTCAAAAGTGTTATCTTGCATGATTGTTCTCCTCCATCGCAATCATCTTATTCTCATGGTCATTTTGGCTTTCGTTTCATCCATTTTGAATAAGCCCTTCTCCTGTTACACCACAAACCGTATCTTAATTATTTAATTAATATTTACCCTCGTATTTAATAAAATTAATATTTATTAAATTTTAGGGTTTTTAATTAATAAATATTAATTTTAATATTGGATGGAAGTTGTTCGACAAACTTGGGAGAACTTTTCTTGTTTTTATTAATTTCCGTAACTGCGGTGAGCAAGTGCCGGGGGTAATTTTTCTTCCATTTCCAATTGTCGTAGACAATTTTTATTTTGCTTTTATCATATGGGAATTGATGAAGAGATGGTTACAAGAGGTTGCAAAAATAGAGGAAATTGGGAAGAAGGAGAAATAAAGAAATATTGCAGGTATCCAGAGCCAGAAGAAGGAATCTTACTCTACAGGTGCTATCCTACTTTCACACGAAAACTTGGCATTGGCATTAGCTAGAGCTAGGCGACCTTGAGAATTTTAGGTAGTTGTCTTCATTGGAGGGAAACAATAGCAAGAAGTTTCTGAGATCCACGCTTGCAAAGGTGAAGCAATCTCAGGCACGTGCAAGGATTGATCTGGAATCCCAAATAAATCCCGTATGCAGTAGAGGAAAAGGTGAAATTCCACATTTTTTCATTTGTTATTGATTTGTGCAGGAAGAAGACAAGTTTTCCATGCACAGCCAATCCATTTTAGGGAGATGATACGCTGCCCAGGAGAATAAAATCAGTGGAATTTGAAAGAAAGAAATTCATGCTATCAGCGATGAGCAATTTCCACGCCATGCTTGGAAGGGAAGAATGGAATTTGTTTTTATTTGTGCACAACCTGAAAAGTAGCCTACAAAAAGAAACAAAACAACAGTTAAAATGAAAATCCACGCAAGAGTTTATGGAAGACAAGCTTTCCACACATACTTTGGAGTGATGAATAAGATTAAAAATATAACCAAAAATTAGAAATCCACACATGCACAATGGATTGAAGTTTAGTGCAGATTTATTTTATTTTAAAAGGAAGATGCTCATGGAGCTATGCATGTTGAGGAGACGATAGCTTTCTCATGTCAAGGTGGATGGAGATATTTACGCATAGAGTGAATTCGACGTGTCGCTATAAGTGTTAAAATGATCTAAAATTGTATTATTTTTCGATGGTGATTTGAGCTTCGCCTCAATATTGTTGTATGGTCATTTTGAATTTGGAAATTGCTAAATCTCTTTTTATTAAAAAAATATAATAATAGAAAGAGTCGTATTTTAAAAAAAGACTAATTATTTTTGCAGCGGTTTGTATCTATTGAAGTAATCAACTTTGGAGCTCGATATCCCGGAGTCGGATGATCGTTGGAAAGAAATGTTTGGTTCGTTGAATCCTCCCCCTCTTCGTATACTCGTTTGCCAAATTTCAAGTGTACAACACTTACTTTGATATTTTTCACGAACTCAAGAAAAACACAATTTAGCTTGGCGGAAGGCCTACTTTGAGAATCCATATCTCGAGCCTAGATGATCGTCAAGAGAAATGGTTTCATTCGTTGAATTATTCCCACATTCATGTAATTATTTGCAAAAATTAAAATTTACAACACTTCATTTGATATTTTTCACGGAGTCAGATAAAATGCAGTTTGCATGATTTTGTTGC
Source organism: Taxus chinensis (assembly GCA_019776745.2). Lineage (NCBI taxonomy): Eukaryota > Viridiplantae > Streptophyta > Pinopsida > Cupressales > Taxaceae > Taxus > Taxus chinensis. The sequence goes on along the minus strand of CM034155.1, from coordinate 295,514,718 downwards.
GCGGGCAGTTTTCAGCCTGTCAAGGTGACTCACTTCGAGAGTTGATATTTTGAACTCAAATGATTATCAAGAGAAAATAATTATTTTTTTCAGTTCTTCCCATCTTCATATGCTTCCTTGCCAAGTTGTAGATTGTCAGGGTGATGTTTGGTATTTTTTCTAGGCTAAAACCAAACAGGGTTTTCACAGTTTTACACTTGCATTTTCCTAGCAGTTTCAGAAGAGTCAACTTTGACATTTAATATTTGACTGAAGAATTTGATTGGGGAAAAACCTTCTGACACACAAACTTGTGGTACCTTAATATATTTCCTCATGTAATGAGAACTTCTCAGGACAAGATTTGCTATTTTTCCCAGGGTAGTTTTACAGGCAATTTGTGCAGTTTTGTAAGATGGAAGTAATAGCCTGAAATCACGTTTCTGTCACAGTCATGTCATCTCCAAGAAAAATGATGTCGCGGTAAAGGTTCCAGGGCATTCTACTCACCTCGACGCTCCATTCAGAGTATGAGAACATTTTCGATACTAAATTGGGACACATCGACATAGGTTGATTCTGTGATCGCATATCAACCGAAAGTGAGTCACAATTTTCCTAACGCTTGTTCTGAATTGGTCATCACTTGCATGGATGCACCATGAAACCTACATAATGTGACGATTCGAATCCAATGGCTCCAAAGCTGAAGCAACCTCTGACTTCCTCATTATGCGGTATAAGTCGTAGCTATTGGTATAGGTCTCTTCGGAGTCAAAAGCCATTGTTATCGACAAAGATCGATAATGGGAGAATCTTGTCTACAACAATTGTTTTCACTTGATCGTTGTATGGATCATCAAGCAAGGCCACATCATTCAAGTGTGTCCTTGTCAGATCTCAGTTAGCAACAGGCGCAATATTTCATCAGTCAGTCTTAAAGTTGGAGCGTTCTTGAATTGGACGATCGTGAGCGGATCATAATGGCAACACTTCAGGATGGTGACAAAGACAAAAGACATAACTCCAGGAAGTGAATTGTAATTTTGGCTCTTGGAATATCTTCTCGATGGCAAAATATTAAGAGCTGGATTTTGATAAACCAAGGTGGCGTAACGACTTCGATCTCGTGAAAAATGAAGAATTCACCATGGAAAGGTATTTAGAGCATGTGGAGAATTGTATGTAATTTTGAATGCGAATACAAATGAAGATAAAATTACTCACACCAGGATGTTGCTCAAATGGAGAGGTGGATGAATTGCTCAAGTTTCAAGCTCATCTCTCTTGTCATCTGGAGGATTATGTAGCACGATCAATGAGTTCATTCCCGTACGACTGGGATAGGCGGACACTTGGCCCAATGGATAAGGCACTGACCATAGGTGTTTTGATTTAGGTGGCACATTGTTGACTAGGATGTCTATGTGTGCGTCCAAGTAATTTAAGTGGGGTCCACATGTGCCCATTTCTTTTATGACTTTTTAACTTGAGTAGTTTCTATTTTTAGTTGCTTTTTAAAAGTTGGTTGAAAAATTCAAAGTCACTTAAGTGCCCTATTTAATGTGCGTTTAAAACTCTAACTACTTTGTAACCAACTTTTGGGTTATAAAAGGAGGTCAGGGACTCATTTGTAAGGGTGAATTTGAGAGAGGAGAAGAAAATATTTTTGTGTGCAAACTTTGTTTCAAGAAGAAACTTTGTGTTCTTTTGTGAAAACATTTTGGAGTTAATGAAATACGAACTTTGTGTCTCATTCATTGTCTCTTGTAACATTTGATGTTCTTATTTTCATTAGATGTTAGATGTTTGAATCTTGCATGCATTTGATCTTATTGTCAACATTATTAAGCTGTTGTTCTTGTTCACAGTGATCAAGCTCTGTTATTTACTTGCTTATGTGTGTTCCCTTTTACTCATTCTCGTTTAGCTGATGCAAACTCTGTCTTATTTGTGTTAGTTATTGTTTGTTCTTCTCCATGCAATATTAGGCTCTGTTTTTACCTAACTCTTGCATGTTCCTTCCATTCATTCTTTTCCATTCCTTTCCTTCATTCCATTCCATCTCCATCATTCATTTTTCTTTCCATTGATGTTCCAAAACACCCCCCACATACAATTTTGAATGTACATGTGTAAATACAGTTTTGGTTTTCAATAAAGGCAGCCTCACCTTCATTAGGGAGGGACTTCGTTCCCACACTGTTGCATGTCATTTGCATGTGTGCAAATCCATATGCTAACAAGTACGCATTGACATCTTCATGTAGCTTAACCGTTGTTTTGATCATCTCTTGGCCTAAAATGAGAATCCATGAAAGCCAAGTTTTAGTGACATGGCCCAACGTGTTTATTTCTTTTGATAAATTGAGATTTTCTTCATCAGGGGCAGACATTGTATCAAGTACTGGGAAAGTGGATAATATGGGATTTATCAAATGTTGAACATATTCCACCAATTGATTCTTTTCAGCCTTGAGTTGAGAGTTTTGAGACTTATATTTCTGAAGGCTCTTTAACACGATATCAATTGAATGTCGAGCCATCGCCATCTCACTTTCCAATGTGGACCTCCTAAGTCCAAGTCTGGAAAGTTCATAATCAGCAGATGTCATGGCATCACACTCCTTGTCAACTTGTGGGATGGCAAGATTTGCAAATTTGTTTTCGTTGCACTTTAGGCTTTTTGGGAATGACGTCATTTGAAAGTTTGAAAAGGGCATCAAAATCAATGTCAATTGCCTTGACAACCCTCTTCCTTTTCTTGACTTCGCAATCAACCCATAAAGGAGAATCATTCACTATTTTTACATATAAAAGCCTAGAGCTTGAAACAATATTCTTATTGTTCTTGACATCATGAGATTTTGCAAGAATCCTTTCCATGACCTCGATTTTAGGAGAAATAACCTCGATATCCATCTCCTGATCATTTGGGAGATTTTGGGAAATATCTTCGTGAATTTTAGGTTTCGAAGTGTTCGATATTTGGACTACTTGTACCTTAGTGGGCACTTGTGCAAGGCATGGTTGAGGATCGTTTGTCACGAGCTTCTGAGAACTATTAACAATGTGAGTAGAAGAATCTCTACTTGAAGTAGAAAATCCTGATACATGCTCTCTTCCTTCACTGGGGCTAGGACCCTTAGATTTTTCTACTCGTGACACATTATTCGACAAAGTGGATTTTGGCAACCACTCCTTTCTTGCTTGTTGCGTATGATTGGATGGCATAGAGGTCGATTGAGAAGGGGCTTTGGTTGAATGGAGAGCTCCTTGAGTTGGCAATTTTTGTGATCTTGAATTGATTATAACTTGGCAAGTTCTCTTTCGTACCAAGATATGCTTCTTTCAAGGATCGGTTGATTCTTACTATCAAGAGAAAATTCATCTCTTTTGGTCCAATCAATTCGGGGCAAAGGGGTAAAAGCAACTACATCATATGAAGGATCAATAACATCTTCTTCATCATTTATGAATGAATATGGAGGGTTCTTGATGTGAAAGGCCTTTATTTGAGCAATGGTTAGGTGAGAAAACTCTCGTCTTCTCACTTCACGCTCGTCTTAACAGGTAGCCCAAAAATCTTCCATGGTAGGGTTATGTTGATACTTTACTCCAATAATCTTCTACATATATCCATTGATATCAAACTGGGCTCTCTTCACATATGGATGAATTGTGATGAGGGAAAACTCTTTTTCCATGAGTTGTGCACTGAAGATATTTGGACATTGGTATTCCCCGATTTGGATTGGGAAATGAATTCCTGAGCGATGCTTGTCACTGAGAAGATAGTGAACTTGGAATAGTTCTCGCGCAAGCTCCATCAATGCCTATTTGTCACTAACGTACTTAGGAAGTTTCCGTGGAGTACCCGCAAAGCCACTTATGTGAATTTAGGAAAAGGATGAGAATTGAAAAAACCAGGTTCCCCATTGGCAAATGACATCCATGGCTTCTTTAGGAAATATTTCCTATGTATTCTGATTCAGGTTCCGAATCACACGTAAAGTAAATGCATCGTTGAGTCTTCTGAAATGGTGAGAGCTATTTTTGAAACTTAGTTACGGATAGTAATGGAAGACATTATTTGATGGACCCATGATTCTTCTTGTTTCGAGTCCTAAAAATAGCTTTCTTCTTACCACTGTGTAAGTCAAATACGATTTCATGTAGAAGCATCCAATCATCTTTACTTCAATCAATTGTTTGTGAAGGGTATCATTGATGGTGGTGGCCCAATCCACAATCTCTCTCTTAGTAAGGATGATACAGATAAACTGATACATCCATGGGTGGAAAATCCTGGCAAAGGATAAACCGAAAACTCGACTCAGGAGAGTAATCATGTCCCCGTTTTCTTCCACGAACTCAACGCGATACAATTCTTTAGGAAACCGGTCAATTCAAGGCCTCTTGGTCACTAACCAGTTGTTATTAACCATCTTGCTCCACCTGAGGGGTTTTTCATCCCAAAATTCTTTTTCTGATTATCGAGTGATATCCGCATTCTCAGGGAAGTCGGGTATGTTGAGCAATTCCTCAATGTGCTTTGGCATGATTAAGAGGAAAGGCTCACGATTATCTTTAAAAATTCCTCGTCTCTTCGGATCATAATACTCTGCGCAAGCGATAACCAGCTCCAGACACTGCATCGAGACATGAAATGTTGCTACTTGGCATAAACCACTATGGTAAAGCCTATTCGAGAATATGGTTTTACCTTCAGCTTTCACCCGATCGTAGAATTGTTGCACATTGATGTGACCTAGATTCGTGTCAGTGATATTGTCATATGCCGAATTGATGGAACTGGGAGGGATGCTTCCTTAGAATTCGGACTTGAGCATAGATTTGTTCGATTTCTCAACTAGCTTCCTCAATCTTCCTGCAGATTTATTAGATTTTTGGTCATTATGAATTTTACAGAAAATTGACTCAAGCACGCAAAACAATGCAAACATGGCCGAGTCTCAGTCTCCGAAACTCTCGTCAATGCAAAAAAATATGACTTGTTTTAATATTATTATTATTATTTTAAATATTAATATTAAGAAGAATAATAATAATAATAACCAGTCTCGGTTACAATTTTTTATTCTGGTGACAATAATTTATTTATTTAAAATAAACAAAATCACCCGATTTTAATATCTCATTTTTTTTTATTTAATTTGCTAGAACAAATTCTCCTTGTTGAAAATTGCCTGATTTTAATGACCACGTATTTAGAGATTTACTTCTTCCTTACGATCTTCTGATCGATACATGACTATGTTTGCTTAATTCTTCTGCAAATGCGTGGAACTATTGTTGATGGCTGAAACTTTTGCCTGCGTATGGCTTCTCTTTAACTCTAAGTGGAAATGACTGAAACTTTAGTTTGTTGTTTGCGACTGTTATTTTCCAACGTGGCTTCTTATTTGTTGTTGGTTGCAGTTTTTAGACTGTGTAGAAACTTCCTTCTACCCCTGCATGGAGATTCCTTCATTTCCCTACGTGGACACTCGTGTGGAGTGCGTGGTGATGTTCTTTGTTGCTGTTGTTGGACTATTCTCCTAAAAAATGTGTGGCCCTTCCTTGGCTTTTAACTTCCGTTCTTTAAATTTTATGTTGTCCCAATGCGTGGGAGTCCAAAAACGTTTTCCTTTGGACTGTTCTAAAAAGTGTGTGGAAACTTATTGGTTATTTTGTTTTTTTATGCATAAAACAATGAGTGTCTTCTTTTACCTCTGCATGGTGTTTCTGGATTGTCAATGATGGTTAAAATTGCTGTATCTCACACCCCTGCTGGCTGGAGACTTTGGTGGAATGTGTGGACACTTCTACCTCATGCGTGGTTACTCTTTCCTGCTCCTGCGTGGAGATGCTCATCAAAACAAAACAAAATGTCCCTTTTTAAAACTGTTCTCCTTCCTTCCTCCCACGTGGTCTTCCTTTACCTCTGCTATGTGGAAACTTGTTTTGGCCTTCCTTTGGGGAATGCGTGGTCTCCTTTCTTCACTCAATGCATGGATATCCTCCTTGCATGGGCTATTTTTAATAATTAAAATCTCCTTTGACTGCTCAAAATTGTTATTCTTTTCTCCCCACTTGGATTCTTTCCTTGTTTTCTTGTGACTGCTTTCCCTCCTAGGCGTGGAGATCTTACATTTGTTCTTTGGTTGTTATTTGTTGTTCTTTTTCAACGTGGCCATCACAACCAAATACATGGGCTCACCTTCTTTTATTTGTTTGTCTTGTGTAGGTGCGTGGATAAAATTATATTCTTCCTCTCCTCTCTGGCTGTGAGTAGCTCTTGCATGGAAGGATTTATGGACTGATGTATTTTTTTAATTTTATTGCTTTTTGGCCTCCTTTCTTGATGAAAGTGTGATGATCACTTTAGCTTTGTCTAAGCGTGAGAATTATCCTTTCACTGACAATTCAATTACTCTCACGGGGAAATGGTTACGAGAATTAAAGAAGCTTTTTGGTTGAAATAATCGACTCATCTTCCTTCAGATATTGGCATTAATTGCTAGGGGAAAGTGGGGAATAAATAACCATTTGCCAGTGGAAATGGCAAGGCGAGCTGGCAATCCCCATTTTATTTCCCCATGTGGGAAATTGAGAGATTTTTTGCTTGTTTGCCAATTCATTGATTTGGCAATCAGTGGAAGAAATCCCACAAGTGGAGGATTAAAATAAATTTGCCAGGAAAGGGGAAATCCGGGTATGGAAAGCCAATTTGGCATCTCCGACAATGGGAAGCGGAAGCTTATTTTTCCCCCGGCCATTAAAATAAATCTCATCGAATGAATTTTAATTAATATTTATTTAATTAAAAACCCCAAAGTTATTAAAAATTGATTTTATCAAACAAAGCGTAATTAATTAATTAAATATTAATTAATTAATATTTAACGCAATTTATTACCTGACGGGAGGAGTTCTCGCCCGAAATGGACGAAACGAAAACCAAAACGATCACAAAAATGAGACGATCGTGATGAGGGCGATAAATCACGCAAAGTAACACTTTTGAAATTTTTCAAAATTTCGACTTTTATTAAATTTTACGAAGTCAAAATTGGCTGATAACAGATACTAGAGACAAACTAAACCAGTAAGAATGGATGTGTTATTGGTTGTGAAATAAACAAGTGGAAACAAACAAGTCTGAAATAACACTTGTACAATGATCATGTGTTGTCTTGTGCGGTATTATGCAATCACGCCAATATTGATCAATCAAGTCAATTTTCTCAATTAAGGCGGTCAGTTGGGCGACGATAATTGGGACCGTGGGAGTGGATTGATAAAATATCATGCACAATTTAAAAGAGACATCATAAGAATGAAATCCAATGTCAAGTTGAGGGATGGTCGACTTAAAATGTCATCGTTGTGGATACGCGACACTTGGATTGGTCATGCATGAGAGTTTACAAGCTCTTATGCAAGCTCTTGGGGTGATGAATAATATGCATGTATGGTTTTCCTTCTTAATCTTTGAGCAATGTTGAGGATTTGAAAAAGTATGTAGATATTGCTCCAACATTTTTACTTTTTAAACAAATAGAGCATTTTTTATTAGTTATGTGTTGAGAGTTAATGTCCCTTACGTTCCGATGTATGAGGTCTATATTTTACTAATAATATTTAAAGTATTCAAATTTGTTGTGGCCCTTATAATATGCGTCAAAATGTATTTTTCAGTAAACCATGTCTTGTTTTAGTTTTGAAGAATTTTATATTTTCAATGCTTTTGCTATTAAAACACATGATCATGTAAGATTTGTTTGGTTGTATTAGTTCAATGCTTATGTTATTGAAACACAAAATAATGTAATGACGACAATCCCAAAAAGTTACAAATCCATTAGGAAGACAAGATTTCTAATCAAAGGAACAAATATGGCTCCCAAAGCTTATTGTGTTCTCACCCAACATAAGAAGATGACCAAACATTTTTGCTATCAAAATTCTAGGTAGAAAATACTTGTTTGAAAAACCTCGTTACACGATTTGAGGTCTAACATCAAAACGTAAACTCCATATAATTTCAAGTCCCTTATCGAAAATAGCTCCACATGGTTTTGACACATTTTACGTTTGTCATTTCTTTGTGTAAGTGAGCCCTCATTGTAGCCGTATAATAATTGCCTGAAAGAAAGCAACGTGGAATCAAATAATCCTGTAACGTTTTCTTCTAAATCCTTTTATCCTTACATCTTGCACAACAAACCATCCTATAATGGTTGTTTATGTTCACAAAAAATGGACGAGCTGAAGGCAAAAAAGCCATGTCTTTGACTAAAAACTAAGAAAATAATAATAATGTTTGGTTGTGTGATCAAACCTTGATGACAACATTGGTAGTAGCGATGAAGTCGACGAAAGCGTGACATTCGAAAAAACCTTACATAATATAGAAAAAATATATAATACTAGAAAATAACATTTAGTGCATTTGCTTTCAATATTTTCCTTACAAAATTTATGAGAACTCCCATACACTTGGTCATCTCTCATCTTTTTTGACGACTCCCTTGTACTTGAAAGCCCCTTAGTGCCAAAAATTCAAAATAACAAGAATAAAATTATACACATGACAATGCTTAAAATTTAATGAGTTTAAGAACTTGGAATGTTGAGGAGGTAGTGTTAACCACAAACCCACAAAGAAAACTCTTGAAGTCGATATTTGTTGTTCGGGTGAGCATGAAAAATGGCCTAAGATAATGGTTTATAAAGATGGCGCAAAACCACCATATCAACCCTATTTTTTGGTTGTCAAATTCCACGATTACATTGTTTCGACATGGGATGGCGAGTCCCCTCCACATGTCCCTATCTCTAAAGAGTTCTGTGACGCGTAAACCAATTCCCCTAAAATTTGTGTTCTACCTCCCCACAAAACACAAGGGTTGATATTGCAAAAAGTAACTATTGACATTGAGAGTATTGATCGACAAACCCATGCTTTTTGAGATATCTCCAAAGTACATTGCCTTAACGATTTGTGTACCACACCCCCTTTCTCCTTCTAACGATTGACAAAAATGGGACGTGGTTCATTTGTGTCTTGTCATAAGAAAGAAGAGCTACGCATTCATTCTCCCCAATGTTTTCCCAACCCTAGACTTCTCATTCCTCAAATTGGGGCAGAAATTGATTGGGAAGCGAGGATGTTGATAACACAGTTAAGGACCAGCTCACACCATCTTAGATGTGAATTCGACAAGTGGACAATGCTTAAAGAAGCATGGGAAACAAGAACATGTTCATTTTGTGACGAGGGAGTAGTGGAGACACAATGACATCACATCATAGAGTGTGTAACGTACAATGACATTCCTATCAAGTATAAAGACAACCTGTAGATTGACAACCGACCGAATTGTTTGAGCAGGCAAGGTTAAACAAAACAAGTTTCCTAATCAAGATCCATAACACAAGACTTAACATCAAGAAGGGACTAGAATAATAAGGTAACTACTTGTGTTAGATGGTTGTGTGGGCACGAAATATTCTAACTGCTGCTCTTGGTCCCATAGATCACTCAATTTCGTAGACGTTAGTAAAATCTTTCAGTTCATTTCAATCCCCTTCTTAATTTACCCTCCTCCTAGTAGAAAGTCAAGTTTAACTTCTTGAACATCTCCATTCCACCACTAGCTTGGGATTGCTAGTTTTATCTATATCATAAACCTTTGTTTTACGTATTCGTATGCTCTGCTCGTTAACCGATATAGATCGAGATCATTAATTGGACACTCTGGGTGGCATTAAATTCACTAGAAGACGCTAGTGAATCTGTTCCCGCGTTATCACTCGGAAGCATCGAGTGCAACGCAGCAATCAAGCCATTGGAAACAAAATCAGTGGTATTAGGGAGCAAAGGAGTTCCGATTGCACTGGGCGTTTGAAAAATTCTGAAAAATTCTCCGATGGGCATGATCCGATGTGTTAGATAACCGGGTCTACAGATATTAGGGAACGCCATAAATTTTGTGAAAACGGGCCTGCGGATATTCGAGAATGGCATAATTTTGGAAAGTGAAGGCATTATTCAAGTGGGTCTCATTCAGTTTATGGTTTGAGGATACTAAACATACTCTTTTGAAGTATGTCCAAAATGATTTGATTTTGAGCTGTTAGCAGAGAGCTCAAATGCTAACCCACACTTCCGAAGTTCAACGTTGTAATGCTGGACAATTCTTTGCAAGGTACGCATAAACCTAAGCACTAAGTTTCAGTGCTCGGCTATTCTCTAGAAATTAAAATTCCAATGATTGGTTATTCCCTATAAGGTTATGCATAGACCTAAAGGTTAAGCTACACTTTTTTAAAGGGCCAAGTTCGAAGTCGGGCTGTGGAGAAATTCTGTAGGGATAAATACTAGTTACTGAAGGAAGGCTATGGAAACAATGGGTGAAAACCCAGCAGTCTAACTTCTGTGTACCTTGAAAGAGGACTTCCCCTAAGTGCTACTTGGCTCTGAGGTCGACCTACACTTATGGTAAAGCCAAAGCTCAGTTGCAGATAAATTCTCCAGCGAGAATATATGCCAATTATCGAAAAAAGGCCGGGTGATCTTCGAAGAGGAATCACCCAAGCCCTGCAAACGGTAAAATCCCAATAGTCTCATCCCGTGCCCTTTACTGTATTAGATTGGGCTGTGGCGTCAATCATAAAAAATCCAATAGTCTCACATCTGTTCCTGGAAAGAGAATTTGACCATGCCCTATGCCCAATGCCCTACTACATTGGGTTGCGTTGTCAAACAATATAAGCCCGATAGTCTCACCTCTGTATATCTGACAAGTTTCCCTATGCCCTATGGCCTATTAGAGTGGGCACGGGCATAATGTGACTTGCCAAAGCCTTATTAAAGCGGGTGGGTCTCATTCATTTTGGGAAGTAATGGCGGCCACAAAGTCTTCAAGAACACTGAGGCAACAGCCCAGGGCCGCATGCTACAATGAGAGTTTGATGGATGAACTCATTAACAAGCACCTGGGCGGAGAAAGTGGCAGGAAAAGGAAGGGCATTGACATTGAGAAGGAGTCTGACGTTGAAGCCATGATTGCATATTCTGTGGGATTTCCCACTGATTCGCTGACAGAAGAAGAGATTGAAGCTGGCGCACTGTCAACATTGGGAAGAGCAGAGCAAGCGACCTATGTTGTGGTAAGGAATCATATTCTTGCTAGGTGGAGAGAAAATGTAAATGCATGGTTAGGCAAACAACATGTCATGGAATCCATTAAGAGGGAGCATAAAAGTGTAGTAGATTCTGCATACAATTTCCTTTTGATGCATGGATATATCAATTTTGGGGTTGCCCCTGCTATCAGGGCAGGGATTCCAGAAGAGGTTACTAAGGCTAATGTGGTGATCATAGGAGCAGGGTTGGCTGGTTTAGCTGCAGCACGCCAGCTTATGGCTTTTGGGTTCAAGGTGGCTGTTGTTGAAGGCAGGAATAGGCCAGGTGGGAGAGTGTATACAAGGAAATTGGAAGGAGGGGGTATGGTGGCAAAAACAGACCTTGGGGGGAGTGTTATTACAGGGGTCCATGGAAATCCTCTTTGTGTTTTGGCCAGACAGTTGTGTCTTCCACTCCACAAGGTAAGGGACCGATGTCCTCTGTATCAGCCTGATGGTAGGCCTGTGGATCCAATGATAGATTCTAAGGTAGAAGATTTGTTTAATAAATTGTTAGATAAGGCAAGTCAGTTGAGACAGTTGATGGGGGGCTTAGCAGTGGATATTTCTTTGGGTGCATCTTTGGAGACATTCAGGCAGGTGTATGGTGTGGCTGGGAAGTCAGAGGAAAGGCAACTTTTGAATTGGCATTTAGCTAACCTCGAGTACGCTAATGCTGGATTGCTTTCTAAGTTGTCCCTAGCCTTTTGGGATCAGGATGATCCCTACGAGATGGGTGGTGATCATTGTTTCCTTGCTGGAGGTAATTACAGGCTGATCCAGGCCATGGCAGAGGACGTTCCAATTTTTTTTGAAAGGGTTGTGCATGAGATTAGATATGGTAGTGATGGCGTTCAAATACTAGCTGCCGGTCAAGTGTTTGAAGCAGACACGGCTCTCTGTACAGTGCCACTTGGGGTGTTAAAAAGTGGTTCAATAAAATTTGTTCCGGAGTTGCCTAAGAGCAAAGTGGATTCTATTAAGAGATTAGGGTTTGGATTGCTGGACAAGGTTGCTATGCTATTTCCCCATGTATTCTGGGAAGCGGATCTTGATACTTTTGGCCATTTGAACTATGAAACCAGCCAGCGGGGTGAATTTTTTTTGTTCTATAGCTATGCTTCTGTATCTGGAGGGCCACTCCTGATTGCTCTTGTAGCTGGAGAAGCAGCAATCACCTTCGAGAGCATGCCTGCGACAGATGCTCTTCATCGGGTTCTTCAAATTCTGAGAGGTAATACTAAGTTACAGAGGCTTATCATATACTGATTATGTCAACTTTAAGCGAGTTTTCAATTATAATTATGTATTAGACATTTAGTGTTTTTCTATGCCCCTTGATTTTCATTCACAGGTATTTATGGTCCAAGAGGAGTTAATGTGCCTGATCCCATTCAAACAGTCTGTACAAGATGGGGAAGTGATCCTCTATGTTTTGGTTCATATTCACATGTAGCAGTTGGGGCATCAGGCAGCGACTATGATAGTTTAGGAGAAAGTGTAGGAGATGGTCGCGTTTTCTTTGCTGGGGAGGCCACCAGTCGTAGATACCCAGCAACTATGCATGGTGCATTTTTAAGTGGACTGCGGGAAGCAGCAAGCATTGCCAAACATGCTAATATTAGGTCAATGACAACATATATGGAAAGAGGATTATTAAAGGACAATGATATTTTTGCCGCTCTTGTTGATGATTTATTTAAGGATCCTGATTTAGAATTCGGGAAATTTTCCTTTCTCTTTGATCCCCGATCCGCTGGCCCTCAATCAATGGCACTTTTGAGGGTGGTTGTTGAGAGACCTAGAGGAGGAGCCATTGGTAATACAAAATCTGAAGACCATACCTCAAACAAGATTGCTTCTCAGCAATCTCGGGCACAGTTGAATGAACTAAAGCTGTATGCATTGTTGGCAAAAAAACAGGCATTGGAATTGAGAGAGGTAAGTGGAGGAGATGCAACTAGATTGCATTATATGTGTAAGAAATTTGGAGTAAAGCTAGTTGGAAGAAGAGGTCTGGGTGAACTTGGAGATTCTCTTGTGGTATCCATCAAGCGTGCAAGAAGTGGCCGCAGGCGTGCTTAGATTGCCGTGTTCTGCAACTGTGAAAAGTCATATTTGAAGTTTTGCTTGGTACAAGGTGCAACAGCCTTTAAAATTTGTGAATTATTGAGAAATTACTCACAGCACCTATGATACCAACTTCAATTTTGTATTTTTGGAGTGGTGGCAGGAAATAGTAAACGGGAGGTTGATGACATTTTTGAAGTAAGGTTCAGTAGTCAGCGATTCTCAGGCATTTTGGGATTCTGTATTAGAAAAATTCCTTACTCTCAGATAAATTGATGTTCAGCTTTTGCAACCTAATTTTCTGGCCTATTGGTTGGTGGTTATATAGCACAAATCAGTGAAGAGGATTGGAATTTTTCTCACATCGGACCTCTCAGATCTGTTGGTACACTGTTTTGTTGGAAAATGATTATGAACTCAGAGTTTAATTGACATATGACGACGTTCTCTGCTAACATGAATCAAATTGCTATTGCTGAAGTGAATTGTTTCCGTTGACTTCGTGGCAACTGATCCATGGAGGTATATGTCTGTGATGTAAGTTCTATTCACAACCTGCATTTCTTGTTTCATTTCCATTTTCAACTGTTTTTAGGTATTACTTTTTCAAGAAAATAGTTTCTTGAAGAATATGAGCATAACAAACTTCTGGTCGCAGGCCACAAAAGAATGTGGACACCATGCGTTGGTGAATGCAAGCCATCATTGGCATAATGTATGGTAATCAAGAAATTTGGCAAATTATAAACTCTGTAGAGACCGCCTAGAGTGTTAGAGAAGGCAATGGATTGTTCCAGAAGTTTTCCTAAAAGAGGTGAGGATGATTATGTTTGAATCAGTTTGATCAACTTGGAACCCTCCCCAATGGTTGAAACAGTGTTGCAGTGGTCTTTATTGTACTAAGAGAGTCGCGAGCAAGGATGCAACTTCCCCTATCATCTCAAAGGGACCCACAAACCTTGATGCCAACTTAGAACCCTTACCAAGCTTGATAGGGTACGCTGCATTCTAACCGTAAATAATGATATTGTCGTCCACTAAGTATTTCATGTCAATTCTATAGGTGTCAACCTAACTCTTCCATTGCTTTTGGGTTTGTTTGAAGGACTTTCTGATCATCATAACCTTGTCTATCTCTCTAATCAAGTCAGGTCCAATCACCATTTTGTCCTTTTCTCTTGTCCTGTTTACTATGAGATTCGTGGGCGATTCCATTGCTTGTTCCGCGAGCTTCCTTCCTTCACAACTTTCTTCAGATACTATGATCAGAGATGTCTTGCCCTCTACCTTCAGGAGGCCATTAGGCTCCGGGACAGGCTCCTCCATCCTCCCCCCCGATGGATGGCTACTAGGTTGATCACTTCATTCTTCTCGTTGCTCTCCCCGGTGAGGGGTGCTAAGTGGCGTTTGGTCACGTGTTTGGACCCTCAGCCTAGGTCCGTCCGGTCCCGTGACTCCGTTCCTTCCACCCATGGCTCCTTATCTCAGGCATGTCCCATGGCACCTCCACATGGACAGTGATCCACCGGGCCTACTTTGAGGCACCGCCTTCCTCCCAGACGTCAGCCCCCCAGGCATTCCACAGTCTCTGCTTCTTATCGTCGGCGCATTGCGAGTTACTCCCATCCGGCCCCGAGTGTTAGGTGATGTTGTTGGGGATGTTGCTCCCTCTTCCGCTCCCTCCCCACACTGTCATCTCTCTCTTCTTCATTTCTGGTCTCCCGGCCTCTGTTGTTGCCTCCTCCTCTTCTCCTTCTCTCATTGTATTTCGGGTGACCCGTTTGGGTAGTCTGGTTGGGTGATGAGTAGCTTATGTACCCTTCATTACCATTGACCTACTTTTGTGGTCGGATAAGTGTTGGACATTGATAACACTATGCGTATGTGAGGGTGTCTATCCCAAGCCAATTGAGTCTTGGTGAGGTCTACCATATGTATTCCTCAGTGGGTTGAGATGCTACTGAAGAGGTTAATTGTAATGAGAATATTTTTTAATGCTGACTGGTGATTTTTCGGATTAGATTTTTTGGGAGTGAGACTCTAGAAGTGTTGAGTGGGAATGTTTTCACTGTTGTGGATAGATTTTGCTATCTATGCTTCTTTGGAATCCAGGGTAAGGATGAGGGTTTTAGTAGGCTCCCACAACATTTTACAAACAGCCTATCTAGCCGAGTAGGAGTAGTGAGAATTACATTGGTTGATACGTGAAGAATATTCCTGTTATGCAACACTCCTGAACAATCGAACAAACTCCAATGATGAATCATTTGAAAAAAGTAAACAATGATCACAAGAGCATTGTTCATATCTTTAACTAAGTGATTCTTATCCTTGACCTCAAATATGAATTTTCGGCCAGTCAAGTCATGACCAAGGTGATCAATCCATCTATAGTACAATCTTTATTGATGGGTACATCTCCATGGTATTATGCGGTGTAAGCTTCTTCACATCCTTCAAGATAGTGAGCATAGGCCCTCTGCAAGTTTAGCAAGGATGGATTGGTAACCAGGAATCCACATGACTCATGGGCCTAAGTCGACAAGATTATGTTCAATTGTAATCTTCAGACATTTGTATGCCAAATTATTCCTAGTCTAGGTGCCTTTAACACTTTTTGATTGAGCTTCATTTAACATATAAAATTGAATAGCTTCAATTGATCGGTTCATCTATCCAATCTATCTTAAATCCCAAGAATGGACATTGATCCGCATCAACGATACAACTTCTGCTGATCCATAGGAGATAGAATCCATTATCAACCATCAGTTTGGGTACATATGATCTTAAGTTAATCCCAGGACATGGATTGAAAAATCTCAGTATATGGCTGAGCTAGAAGTACTGGGGCAGTATTAGGAAAAAGATGCCTTACAGGGGCTTC
This sequence comes from Taxus chinensis, assembly GCA_019776745.2. Taxonomy (NCBI): domain Eukaryota; kingdom Viridiplantae; phylum Streptophyta; class Pinopsida; order Cupressales; family Taxaceae; genus Taxus; species Taxus chinensis. The sequence goes on along the minus strand of CM034155.1, from coordinate 295,498,586 downwards.
TAACAGCAGGCGAGTCAATGACATGAGATGACTCCTAATTAGAATGGGGAGGATCGAGATGTTACCCATCAGGGGAATCCACATTCTGCGAAGGAAGAACCAACAATGAAAGCGAACTATAAATCAGAATCAAAGTATAACTTGGGAGAATGACTTCCTCCTGGGCTAGGAAGATTGGATGAGTAAATGAGGGATCAGGAAGAGGTGAAGAGGTGGGAGTGTGGTGAGTTTTTCCTGAACTGTGGTAGGATAATCGTATAAGCTTAGTAGGGATCAGGCTATAAATAGAAAGATCTAGATGCACAGTCAACTCTATTGTTGAAGAAGATGAACTCCTTCACCATCCTTGATGCTTCTTTGATTACCCTAGGTACATGCGGTCCAAAGATTGATATAAACTATGATAGATAGGTTGATTTTGGGATTACCCTAGTGATTAGGTTGTCAAGAAGATGAAGAAATGAGGCCCATAAATAAGTCATGTAGCGATCGTCAATTGTAAAGTAGAGCATGATGACTTTGGATACTCTGTTCTAGGGGGGACTCACTAGATATCCCTACACATAGCCCAAAATGTCATTTAGAATGGGTTTTCATCCTTCTTCATGAAGACACTGAAGCTCTGCCTTCAAAAGAGTCGCAAATCTAGAAATACCAAGATCACTCTTGAAGCTGAAAAACTAGCTCCACTGAGGCAATGGAATTGGTCAAAATAGTGAAGAAGGTATTTCTAATCTTGTAAACTTGCCTCTCGACTGTAGGTAGCATAAGACCCCATACGAAATAGTGGCCGAGTAACCAAGTAAAGTAATCATCTGCATAATTTGATTTGATGCATTGATTTTCCACTTAGGGTGAGAATCAACCATGCCTCGTGTGGGGTGATTAAAGGTTATGGCAAAGGAGAGGGCAACATGTAGTGAACAAGTAGACAACTTAAGATGACCACCTTGCATGGTGTTTTTCTAGTTGAAATATCATGCCTAGTGCTACATGAAGTTTTAGCTCTAAATCCTTGACAAGAGCATATTTTGCTTTTTGTGAGGTTTTTGTGTCACGAGTCCACTTGTACTCAGTCTATGATTACCAATGTGAAAAGGCGACATCTTAACCAAGATCCGCTTTCGAGTGATATTACATTTTCCGCACATGCCTAATACCAGTTCATGGCGCTGGCATCTGTCTATTATGTCAGCTAATTATGACGCACTGCGACATAAAAGGGCTAAAGTGCTCATCCTTATTACTAGATCCTATTTTGAGGTCTGATGTAACAACAATCTAGATGAGGACCCTAGATGTGTTGCTAACTAGAATGTGCAAGCAATCATATTCAGTGAAACATGATTTAAAGAAGATCATTAGATCTGGAACAAAAATTCCCTACCCAATTTGTGCATTGATGTATCATGGAGGACACCTACTATTGAGGGAGATGTATGGTTGTCCATCTTCTGCTATTTGCTTGCTATCTATTGCTAAAGATGTGTGTACATATAGTATGATTTCCTGGAAGTGATTTTGGAGGATGTCGAATGCTACTAAAACACATGATATTCTTGATAGGGCTAAGGAAGTCATCTGGGTCCTGAGACTTCTAGGATATTTATTATGTTAAGACAAATCATTTTAAATTATAAGACGACCAATACCAATTTGAAGAGTAAGTTCAAGCGGAAACTTAAGAATATTCTAAAGCCTACACCTAGTGATAGAGATCCTTTACTAATAGATTAGTGGAGTAGAAGTCATATTAATTTGTGCACCATTTTTACTACGAAGAATCACACCCCCACCGGATTTCTATGAGATTCCCTATCTTGAGGCACCATCTGTGTTTAGCTATTGAATCCTATCCAGGAGGAGTGTAGGGGTACCACCATACCCACAGTGGCATGCCAAGAACTGTCAAGGAAGTTTAATTGCTTGAGTTGCTATCACAAGTATGACTGACACCAATTCCTGATCGTCATGTGGATTGGCTGCCAATTTTTTGCTGATATTTCTGTCTAGATGCTGTGGCATAATGTTAAGCATCCAGTATTGCCAATTTGCATAGCGTAATGCTACATTGGAAAGTCTCCACGTAGGGTCCAATACTTTTATCTTTGAAAATGTCTCATGTTTCTTTCCTTCCATTGTACCCCAGAGGCCATGCGGGAGGACAAGATTATGTTATCAGCCAATTTTGACTTCGCAAAATTAACATTTTAAATAAAAAATGGAAATTTTGAAATTTTTCAAGTGTTACTTTGCGTGATTTATCGCTCTCATCACGATCATCTCTTTTTTGTGATCGTTCCGGTCTTCGTTTCGTCCATTTCGGGCAATAACTCCTCCCGCCATGTCTTAAAATGCATTAATAATTAATTAATTAATATTTAATTAATTTATTACTCTTTGTTTGATAAAATCAATTTTTAATAACTTTGGGGTTTTTAATTAAATAAATATTAATTAAAATTAAAAGTCATTCGACAAGTTTTCTATTTTAATTACCGAGGGAAACATAAGTTTCCGCTTCCCATTGCCGGGGATGCCAAATTGGCTTCCCGAGCCCGGATTTCCCCTTTCCTGGAAAAATTCATTTTAAATTCCCACTTGTGGGATTTTTTCCCCAATTGCCAAATTAATGAATTGGCAAATGGGCAAAAAATCTCCCAATTTCCCACATGGGGAAATAAAATGGAGATTGTCAGCCCACCTTGCCATTCCCACTGGCAATTGGTTGTTTATTTCCCCATTTCCCCCTGGCAATTAATTCCACTACCCGGGAAAGAGGGAAGTTGTTTTAACGGGACGAATAAGACATGGTTATGAGGAATCTTCCTAAATCCTCACAAAATCCATCAAACTCGTTGGAAAGAGTCGTGCGAAGCTTTCCAAATTACTTCTTATTTCTTCTGAAGAAGCATAAGTAATATTTTATCACATCCCTCAAACAAACACCATTGTGAAGGAGAAATACATTGTAAAAAAAAGGAGAACAACGTCCAAGTACAGTTTCTCACGTAGGAATAACAGGACAACTTTTTACGTATTTTTCACAAGTTGACAGCAAATCAGCCAAAGCTACAGCAACTGATAAGCCCATTAGGCATTGGAGAAGGAACAAATCTAGTTCAATGAAGACAAGGTGGAAAAAAATTTAAACATTATGCAAAGCAGGTTGGGCATTGACATATGTGCCAAGGAGGATAGCAATGCAACAAAAGGAATACTCCACTCCACGCATAGGCCAAAGTAAAAACATTTTAGAGAGAATACACAAAGGAGATTCCAAACAGAGCTTTCCACGCTAAAACGCAGTGAAAGAGGATTTCACCTGGGAGAGAGAAGATAAATAGAAACACAGTTTCCATGCACCAGTTGTAAAAAGAAATTCTAATGTAGGTTTTGAAAGGCCACAGCTTCACGTGAAGGAACAATGAGGAGAGGAAAATACCAAAAACTTTCTAAACAGTCCTAGCGTATTAAAGGGCAGTAGGTGAAAAACTTTCCAGTTTTACCTAAATAACATATAAAAAAAAGGCCCAGGACAAGGCCAGCGTTGCGTAGGTTTTAAAGGAAGATAGTCCAAAAGACAGGATAAATTTTCCACGCATTGGAGTCAAGGAACAAGTCCATTATAGCAAAAAAAAGACAAGAAGATCTTCCACGCATTGGTCACAAGGGAGCAGGCAAGAGCAGGCACAAAAGACAGAGGATTCCACGCATTTTCCAGAGAATCCAACAGGTCCATCAAGCATTAGCAAGAAGACAACAAAATAATTCCACGCATTGAATGGAGACAAGTTCAAGATAGCAAAGAGAACACGACCAAATTTCAATGCCCAGGAAGGAAGAAACAACAAGATTTCACGCAGTCAAAGGAAACTTCCAAAGCTCCAGCAACCATTGTTTTCATGCATTTTTTTGAGCAAAAGAGAAATTAAATGATCAGGTCCATGGTTTCACGTGCATCCAAGGCCATGAACTTAGAGGAGCAGTTAACGCATGTTCTAAATAAAAAGAAGTTTGGATGATATTCTCCACGCAAAAGACACAATCCAAAAAATTAATTTCGTGCATGTATTAAAATCGTCCACGCATTTTAATTTTAAAGGAAAAGCCCATATATCTTTGTCGATTGCCATTAAATCAAGAAATTCAAGCTTAGTATCGAGATATATTGCTGTATTAAAAAAATAAATAAATTTGTAACCGTGGACTGGTTGTTATTATTATTTATTTCATCATAATAATAATAGATCAGTTATTAATTAAAACAAGTCATATTTGTTCTTGCATTGACGGGGGTTTCGGAGACTGAGACCCGACCCCCAGCTTGCGTTGTTTTGCGTGCCTGAGTCATTTTTCTGTGAAATTCATAATGGCCAAAAAATCTAATAAATCTATTAGGAAAATCAAGGAAGCCATTGGAGAAATCAATCAAATTCATGCTCAAGTATGATTTCCAAGGAATCATCCCTCCCAGTTCCATTAAGTCAACATATGACAATATCACTGATACAAATCTGGGTCACATCAATGTGCAACAATTCTGTGAACGGGTGAAAACTGAAGGCAAAACCATATTCTCGGATAGGCTTTACCATAGTGGTCTACCCCAAGCAACAACATTTCCTGTCTCGGTGCAGTTCCAGAGCTGGTTATCACTTGCGCAGAGCATTATGATCCTGAGAGACGAGGAATTTTTAAAGATAATCACGAGCCTTTCCTCTTAATCACACCAGAGCACATTGAGGAATTTCTCGGCATACCTGACTTTCCTGAGAATGTGGATATCACTCACTAGTCAGCACAAGAATTTTGGGATGAAGAACCCCTTAGGTGGAGCAAGATGGTTAATAACAACTGGTTAGTGACCAAGAGGCCTCGAATTGACCGGCTTCCTAAAGAACTATACCGCATTGAGTTCGTGGAAGAAATCGGGGACATGATTACTCTCCTAAGTTGAGTTTTCAGTTTACCCTCTACTAAGATTTTCCACCCATGGATGTATCAGTTTATCTGTATCATCCTTGCCAAGAAAGAGTTTGTGGATTGGGCCACCATTATCAGTAATACCCTTCACAAACAATTGATAGAAGTTAAGATGACTGGATGCTTCTACATGACATCGTATCTGACTTATGCAGTAGCAAGAAGAAATCTATTTTCTGGACTCGAAACAAGAGAAGTCATGGGGCCATCAAATAGTGTTTTTCATTATTACCCGCAACTAAGTTTCAAAAATAGCTCTCACCATTTCAGAAGGGTCAACGATGCATTTACTTTCGGCGTGATTCGGAACCTGAATAGGAATACAGAGGAAATATTTTCCAAAGAATCCATGAATGTCATTTCCCAATGGGGAACATGGTTTATTCAATTTTCATCTTTTTCCTACATTCGTGTGTAGGTGGATTTTGCTGGTACCCCATGGAAACTTCCTAAGTACGTCAGTGACAAATGGGCATTAATGGAGCTTGCGCGGAAACTATTCCAAGTTCATTGTCTTCTCAGTGACAAGCATCGTTCAGGAATTCATTTCCCAATCCAAATTGGGGAATACCAATGTCCAAATATTTTCAATGCACAACTCATGGAAAAAGAGTTCACCCTCATCACAATTCATCCATATGTGAAGAGAGCCCAGTTTGATATCAATGGATATATGCAGAACATTCTTGGAGAAAAGTATCAACATAATCCTACCATGGAAGATTTTTGGGCTGCCTGTTCAGACGAGCATGAAGTAAGAAGATGAGAGTTTTCTCGCCTAACCCTTGCTCAGATCAAGGCCTTTCACATTAAGAACCCTCCAGATTCATTCATAAATGATGATGAAGATGTTATTGATCCTTCATATGATGCAGTTGCTTTTACCCCGTTGCCTTGAATTGACTGGACCAAGAGAGATGAATTTTCTCTTGATAGCAAGAATCAACCGATCCTTGAAAGAAGCATATCGTGGTATGAAAGAGAACCTGCCAAGTTACAATCAATTCAAGATCATACTTCAGGATCACAAAAATTGCCAACTCGAGGAGTTCTTCATTCAACCAAAGCCCCTTCTCAATCAACCTCCATGTACCATTCAATCATACACAATCAAGCAAGAAAGGAGTGGTTGCCAAAATCCCCTTCACCAAATAATGTGTCACGAGGAGAAAAACCTAAGGGTCCTAGCCCCAGTGAAGGAAGAGAGCGTGTATCAGGATTTTCTACTTCAAGTAGAGATTCTTCTACTCACATTGTTAATAGTTCTCAGAAGCTAGTGACAAAGGATCCTCAGCCATGCCTTGCACAAACATCCACTCAGGTACAGGTAGTCCAAATATCAAACACTTCGGAGCATGCAGTTCATGAAGAGATTTCCCAAAATCTCCCAAATGAGTAGGAGGTGGATATCGAGGTTATTTCTCTTGAAATCAGTGTTGTGGAAAGGGTTCTTGTAGAATCTCATAATGATGAGAACAATGAGAATGTTGCTTTGAGCTCTAGGCTTTTGTATGCAGAAATAGTGAATGATACTCCTTCCTGGGTTGATTCCGAGGTTAAGAAAAGGAAGAGGGTCATCAAGGAAATTGACATTGATTTTGATGCCCTTTTCAAAATTTCAAATGACATCATTCCCAAGAATCCTAAGGTGCTTTCTCGAATAATGGTGGATAATGATGGAAACAGATTTGTAGATCTTGCCATCCCACAAGCTGACAAGGAGCGTGATGCCATGACACTGTTGATTATGAAGTTTCCAGACTTGGACTAGGGAGGTCCACATTGGAAAGTGACATGGCAATGGCTCGAGATTCAATTGATATCATGCTAAAGAGACTTGAGAAATATAAGTCTCAGAACTCTCAGCTTAAGGCCGAAAAGAATCAATTGGTGGAATATGTTCAACCTCTGATAAATCCCATATCATCCACTTTCCCAGTACCTGATGCAGTGGCTGCCCCTGATGAAGAAACTCTCAATTTATCAAAAGAAATAAACACATTGGGCCATGTCACTAAAACTTGGCTTTCAGAGATTCTCGTTTTAGGCCAAGGGATGATCAAAACAACGGTTAAGCTCCATGAAGATGTCAGTGCGTATCTTGATCCAATTCTTTCTTTCAAGGAAACTTTTGTTTCTAATATATCAAATTTGGATGAGATATTGCCCAGTCTGCAGGAGATGACGAGTATGGAATCCTCAGTTTTAGCCATTGAAGGAATTCTCGAATTTGAACATCGAGGGACACGTTTTCTTTGGTGTCTATCTGCATCTCAATCAAGGAAGACACTCCTCGAGGATTCTATGATCCACTATGAGAGCATATGCAATGAAGCCTTCACTTCACTCACCTTGATTCAAGAATTCATAGCTGAGATCCCTTGCATAACCTCGTAAATGAACATAATCAAAGGTGTTCATCGAAATAGGTGGAAGAGCAATTTTCACAATTTTTTAAGGACATGTACACTCCCGCCAATAATTTCTCATCAGTTTCAATGGAGCGGTGCATCAAATTAAAGAACTTATTTGAGAACGCTCAATCAAAGATTGTTAATTTAAATGATATGTCAAGTAGGATTCTTGAATTGTAGGTATTTTGTGAGGCTATTCTTCGACCAAATGAACCTCCAGAAGAAGAAAAGATGTTTGAAACTTTGGGAAGGTTTAGATCCTTTCAACTAGCAAAAGTGGCAGATCCTAATTTCACCGACGGTTCAGGGAGATAGTTTTCTTGGTATCTAACGAAGTGGGAGAGTCCATTTCTCATACATTTGAGATAGGCGGACCCCATTTCAATGGATAAGGCACTGGTTATTATTGTATATTTTAAAAAGTGGATTTTTAAGAAAAGGATGTTGTTATTTGCTTTCAGGAAGCTGTGGATAACTTAAGTGATTTCTATTTTTAGTTGTTTTTAATAAAGTTGGTTAGAAAAAGTCAAAGGTCACTTAAGTGCCTTATTTAATGTTCATGTAAAACCCTAACTACTTTGTAACCAAATTTTGGGTTATAAAAGGAAGTGAGGGGCTCATTTGTAAGGGTGACTTTGAGAGAGGAGAAGAAAATACTTTTGTGTGCAAGCTTTGTTTCAAAGAAGAAACTTTGTGTTCTTTTGTGAAAACATTTTGGAGTTAATGAAATACAAACTTTGTGTCTCATTCATTGTCTCTTGTAACATTTGATGTTCTTATGTTCATTAGATGTTAGATGTTTGAATCTTGCATGCAAATATTGTCTTTGATCTTATTGTCAACATTATTAAGTTGTTGTTCTTGTTCACAGTGATCAAGCTCTGTTATTTACTTGCTCATGTGTGTTCCCTTTTACTCATTCTTGTTTAGCTGATGCAAACTCTGTTTTATTTGTGTTAGTTATTCGTTTGTTCTTCTTTATGCAATATTAGGCTCTGTTTTTACCTAACTCTTGCATGTTCCTTCCATTCATTCCTTTCCATTCCTTCATTCCATTCCATCTCCATCATTCACTTTTATTTCCATTGATGTTCCAAAACACCCCCCACATACAATTTTGAATGTACAGGTGTAAATACAATTTTGGTTTTCAATAAAGGCAGCCTCACCTTCATTGAGGAGGGACTTCGTTCCCACACTGTTGCATGTCATTTGCATGCGTGCAAATTCATATGCTAACAGGGTGCTGCCCAAAATGTGGATTTGCACCAAATGACATTTAGATTGAATGTTAAAAATTTGGTGTGGGGCATTCCCATGCAAAAGGGGATGCTTGCCCTCAACCCTGCAAGGGCTAAGTCCTTGACACTTACACAATTAATGCCTATCAGGGGAAGTGTGTGATGTGGTCTTTTGAGTTGCGCAACATGTGTCCTTGTGTTGCACGGAAGGCACATGATGCAAGGGGCTGCGTGCAAATCCCCGCATCCCGATGTTGTGCGGTATGTTCCCTGGTGCTGTGTAACAAGCACACGATGCAAGGGGCTATGCATAAATGCTCGAAGTGCGAATGTTGTGTGGCATGTTCCTTGGTGCGACATAGGAGGCACATGATGCAAGGGGATGTGAGGTGATGCACAAGTGATTGGGGGATTCAAGGTAAGACTACGAGGTGGTGCAGCTACACGTGAATCATGCCTTGAGGTTGGATCCTAAAGGCTTTCTAGGCTAGAGGGATGAACTTGGCATGGCTAAATACTAAATTTATTTTTTTGATGTAGGGAAAAAAATGTCTCAAGGGATCTTAAGGGAAGCAAAAGGCGAATGAGAAATGGGGAGATTTTTGTCAGGCCTAGGGTGTTAAAATTTATTATGCATATTAGTCGATACTTAAGGAACTAATCTACTAAGTTTCGATTGTAACCTCCTCAACTATTTTGTAATTACTACTAGCATACTAAAATGACGGACACACAAACTCCTAAGTGTGCATTCCAATGTCTCTTCATTCGTTTTCTGTTCACATCTTCTAACATTGGTATTAGAGCCATTGGCGCTCAGAAAATTTACAATTCGAGGAAGCCCAAGCATCGGGTATGAACTACGGGGGAGAACTTGAGGAGGTCATGAGGTTGTTTTGACAGTCACCATTGCTAATCGAGGGTTCATGCACTTATAGTTGCAGTTGACAGTCGCCATTGATGCACTGAAAATCATGAGGCCAAAAATCATGAAGTAATGATGTTTAGGGCAAAGGAGGAGGATCACGAAGGAGAATAACAACATCACAGTTTGTGTGGAAAACACCATTAGCCATTAGCCATTATTGACTTCAAACCATATTCGAAGGGCACAATTACACAAACTTCAGTCTCACCAAAAAACATTTTTCAGTCTCTAGAAGAGGTAATGCTGGGATGGAAAGAGTTAGAAGCCTCATAAAAATGTGTTTCAGTTGCAAGAAGAAAATATAAACGTGTTTTGAGACATTTTGGAGTGTATTTTTGAACACGGTTACGATTATGGCCAATAGGTCTGAGTGTTTTTAGAGTGGGCCTATAGGGCCAATGCGGAAGGGAAGAAAGAACAATCATTACAGAGTTTGAGGGCATATTTTTGAAGAAAATCACAGTCTAAGCCATAAAAATAGTCATTTTTTATAAAACATGAGGTGGTATTGCAGGCAATTTTTTAGTCTGTGAACTATAATGATCTGGGATTGTAAGTACATTCACATTCTTTGACCGATTTTAGATTTTGCCTATATTGATATCGTATTTTGTAAATTGCATCAATTTGCGAGAAATAGTACAAATACTTGGATTTTAGATTTTATACTTCTTTGTTGCATTTTGGTGTCCCTAGATTTCGTCCTAAAATCTGAGACTACCCTATCCGAAAAAATTTCGTACTTTTAAAATAATGGGTCGTTTTGTGTTTTTATTGCCAGAAAGTTCCTGTATTGTGACAAGATATTCCCAAAGAGCCATATTAGCCATTTTCGCCAAATACCCAGATGCTCAAAATTGTTATATTCTGTCGTCGGGATTTACCTGCGGGAAATTTGTATTTAATTATTTTGAACCCTGTTTGAGGCAATTTGTGCTCCGGTTTGACTCTGTTGTGATCGTACATATCGTTATTCCTATATAGTAGGGTTTTAACCAGGAATGCATTCTAGACTTTATTTGTAACTTCTGACAACGTTTTGTGTTTTTGTGTTTTTCCCGTTTCGTTTTCTGTGAAATTTCTCTGGATCAATTCCTTTGCCGGTTTGGCTTGATTCTTGGCCTGGAATATCTGGAGATCACATACGCACGATGTGCCAGAAGGAATTCGCTATTAGAAGTCTGGTTCTCTGGGAAAAGACGAAGTCGTGCACCAAAAAGCTTCTTTTGGGCTGGCCGCATTTTTGGAAAAAGAGGGTTTGAAGTGGATCATGGGATTCTTGGAAGCAACAGACAAGTGGGAATTTTATATCTGCTTAGCAAGGTACTTTTTCCCATGGAAGCAACGCCACTTAAGTCACAATGGGAAAATTAGAGGCAGCAGGCAGGCGGGAATTTCTTACCTGCCTTGCAGGGTAAAAATTTCGATTGTGGAATAAAAGAAAAATCATTGAAGTGAATCATGAGATTTTATTGCCTGCCTTGAAGGGTAAATAATCCCATTATGAAAGTCAAAACGACTTAAGTGAATCATGGGATTTTCAGGGCTGCCTTGCAGGGTAAATAATCCCATTGTCATGTGACTTTTAAAAATAGAAATTCTTTATTCCAAAAAGTGCGACCCACCTTGAGTGAATAATAATATTTTAAATAAATATTTGTTAATATTTATTCACCCAATTTTGGTGCCTAGGCTTGTGGAGAAGTCAACAGAGGTAAATAGACAAAAGGAGGTTGAAAATAGACTGTTCTAAAATTAAATAAATAATATTTATTTAATGCAGCCCCTTTATGTCAAAAAGTGTGTCCCTTTTGGGAGAGAGATAATACTTTTTAAAGTATTAAATGATTAAATTAATTCCTATTTTCAGTGGCTAAGGTCAAAGCATACTGTGAGGCTTGAGTTAACTAAAAACAAAAGTCTAAAATTAAATAAATTTAATTTATTTAATGGCAGCCATAAGCATGCACAAAATAGGCGCCCCATTTGAAGAGTGAAGCTTATTAATTAATTAATTAATTGCCAGTAATAGGAAAAACATTAATTAATTATAGAATTATAAGGATTATATAAGCAGGGGCTGCTATAAGGATGAATTAATTAATTCAAAGGCAGAGAAGTGCAGCCCAGAGGAAAAGTGCTCCCCATTTGAAGAGGATTTTTTCTCAAAAGAAGGTGAAATTAATGTTAAAAGCTTTCAGAATTGGTGCCTAGGTTCGAAGGAGGTTGATTTGTGTTTGGATAATTGTTTGCATAAGTGATACAGGTGCTCAGGTGAAGTTGTTAAAATTCATGCTTGCTTTGCATGCAAATAAAACATCAAATTCGGGGCAGCAGGCTTCAATTATGCAGATTTTTATGATTAAAATCTACTGTTCATGTTCCGGTTGCCATCTTTGTCTGAATTAATTGTAGGAATTCATTACAGGTGCTTTATAAGAGAAAGGGAGCTTAAATCAATGTCCAATACATTGAATATATTCTTTGAATCTGAAGAATTATCCAGATCTGCACCAGTTTTGAAGAATTCCGGCAAGATAAGGAGAAAAAGAATTGTTCAGACAAAGATTGCTCCAGCCATGGCAAAGCAAGATGAAAAAGAAAGCTCAGCAGTATCATGCATTACTTCCATATTTGTTGACATCAGAGACACAAATCCAGATCTCATAATTGCAAAAGCTTCTGGCACAAAGGCTTCATCCTCTTGTTTCGAATGCATCCTGTGAAGAAGTCAGTGCGTGGAAAATTTCTTCCAGGATCTTGTGCATGTGCTCCCAATCTTCCAGTTGAAGCCTTCATTGAAGTTGCATTCACCCGGAGTGCTTTCCAGAATTTTTAATTGCTCATATGCAATTAAAAATGAAAATGATGAGTTATTTACGGCAGACATTGCATTGATGCATGTACAAGAGAAGAATTGTAAAAGTTTCAAGGATAAAAGGGAAGACAAGGCGAAGGCAACACCCGTAAGCAAAATTCCAGATCCATCCGCCTCCAGATCCAGCTGCTTCCAGATCTAGTTTGAATCAGTTGCATGCAGAATATGAAAAATGACAAGACTGTAGCTTTCCTCTTTCTTCTTTCTCTTATTTTCTCCGACAAAATAATTGAGCGATCAATTAAATTATACAACTTAAGTGATTGGTTTAAAAGCCATTACTTGAAGAAGTCAACTACTTGGAGATAGGTGATAAATGTGCAAAATAGAAGGTTCTATTTTTAGTTGCAAATCATGCATGTCATGCAAAGAGGAATTCCAGGAGGGAGATTGCCAGTTCAACTAAAAGCTTCCGACTTGTAATTGCCTCTCTACATTCTATAAGTAGAGGAAGAACCTTCGAGTTAAGGATCAGAGAGAATTTGTAAGCAGCATTCTTGTGTTCCAGACTTTGTGCTAAAACCCTTGAGAGCCACTTGAAGCAAATGAATATACAGGAGCAGATTTCTGGAGAACTTTGTGTCACGGTGTATTTTGTTTCTAACTTTCTATCTTAGATCTTTGAATAAACTGTGTTATTTTAGATCTAGATCTAGAGCTGCCTTTGTTTATAATTCTGTGTTTCTATCTATTGGTTTCTTCTGTGTGCATGCAATCAACTCTGTTATCTATTGATTGGGATGCACATCTTCCCCATTTCTTCTCTGTGTTTATATAATTCCCTTCTATAAATATTTCCTTTCTTTAAACAGCTGCTTACTTGCTGCAAAACTGTACAACTATAGTTCATGAGCTGAACAGTTAAAGTAAAACGCCATATAGATACTAACATATTTTAATTGACAAATCTGACATGGGAGCCTCACCGGTAAATGAGGGAGATTTATCTCATGACTGCCTAGGTTTTGTGCTATGCAGAAAATTTAGCTAACACATTTATTTCCATAATAGACTTGTATTGTGGCATTGATTTCTGTGTTAGAATTAGAACCTCAAAATATAGACTGTAATTTTCTTTTGTGTGTAAAATGACAAACATCCAAAATCTTGTTTTGCTAGAAGTGCAAAAATTGACGGGTCTGAACTATAATGGTTACAAGATTCTGGCAATTGCAGAATCTCGAGACTATAATAAAATAATACTTGGCGAGGAAGGGAGGCCTGTTGCTATCTTTTTGGATTGTGACAAGTGTCATAAGGAGGCCTTGCTGTTGTTGAAGTTGTTGGTATAAGATGATCGGATACTCAAGGTTTGGAATGCCATTGAGGTTAGTGTGCTATGGGCTATTTTAAAGAGCAAATACATGACTTTAGAGAAGACTCGGGTGTTATACCTGACTAATTTGTTGTTTTCAGCAAATATGCAAGAAAATGTGTCCTTGTTAGAACACGTACTTTGATGGAAGATCTCTAAGACCAATTCGCGTCCATTAATAAAAAGGTGGATGACGATGAGTTGGTAACGATGGTTCTGAACAATTTTCTGTCCCCATATGAGTCATTTGTGGAGGCTCTACATTTGATTGCGGAAAACCACATCCTAACATTTGATCAGGTAAGTTTCCTATTTGCTATAGAAGGAACATAGATAGACACAAACAATTGAGTCTAGTTTTGGATAATCAAAGAGTGCATTGACTACGCAGTCAAAGGGGAAGTGGAAATGACACTTTGGTGAATCTTCCCGATACCAGGTAAAATGCTATTATTGTCATAAGGTTGGACAACTCAAAAAGGATTGCCGGAAGTGACAATATGACCTTTTCCAACACAACAAAAGCTATGGGATAAGGTAAATAAGGCAATAGTTGCATAGAAAGGGGGTTATGAAGAAGAGCATTCTCTTTATGCTCTTATGGCATCATGTTTGAACGGTAGTGTTACTAGTTGGATCATTCACTCTGGTGCATCTGAACATTTATCATGTCGAAGGGATTGGTATGTAGCATTTTCCTACTTGAACAAATTATTCTGATTCAGTTGTATTTGTTGATGGAGAGTCACTTGTACTAGAGTTTTTCCTAGTTTCTTGAACTGGAAGAGTTCCTTGCTCAGGCCGGTCAGGGGCAAGCGCAGTCTTCGGGAATCACCCCTCGACTTCAGATTCTACACATCTGATTGTGTACACAACAATGAAATTTGATCTATGCTACTCCCCTTGCGCAAGAAACCAAGTAACATATATCGTTTGTTGTCTACAACTAGCGATACCGACCCCACCATGAGGGTGGGAATCTCCAGGGAATGCTCCTGGTGAAAACTGTTTGTCCCACCACCCAGCCTTAAGGAGGCCTCACTACAATCTCCCATGTTCCGAAGAACGGGGGCCAAGTGAAAGAGAAACTCTTCTAGCAGCGTGCTTGACGAGAAGGCATTGCCCTACACAAGCGTGCATCGACTCTTTGTGTTGAGTAATGCTAAAAAACTATTAGTAAAGAATGTTAGGTATGTTCCTAGCTTGCATAAAAGGGAACCCTAATGAATGAAAATAAGAGTGTTGGGTGGATGAAATGACCTAGGAGTAGTTGGCCCAAGGGTTAAGGACCCGCAAGACACATTCAAACTCTTTGCCAAGTCCACCCTGGTTATGTCGATTATCAATGTGTCTATGACAATAAAAAGCATAAATCTTTTTAATTGATGTACTCATATTAGCCACCATACTTAATAGCATATCTTCTAGTACCGATATTTTCAGATTCTCATGCTAGTACTTGATTTGTTCCTATTTACAAACTTGTTAGGGGTACATCTTGGTCATACAAGCACTTTTTTCTGTGTTTTTTTGAGTGTGCTTATTTTGCTTACTTTGGAATGATGCATTCATTTTTTGCTCATGCAACTTTTGGTTTTTTGATTTCTTAATGATATTACTTGAATGTAGAATAAAAATAGCAACAATAATAGTTATAATTTGACTCCAATGATCACAAAAGCAGTAGTACAAAGTAGATCCAATTTTTTTTTGTTGGGCGAAAGCCCAAAAAGATCAAAAGAATAGAAATGGTGAAAGTCTTTGAAATATGTTTGTTGTAGCCACTTTGAGGAGGCAACCTCTGAAACAAAATACTTTAGAATAGAACAGAAAATTCCACACTTGATTCCTTAAACAAGAATATTTACCCCCCTCTTTATAGACAAATTAGGTGGGAGCAACTCCATAGGACCTAAGTATTTGACCTAAACGAATTCAAGAAACTATTAAAATGATAGACAAAGGTTATGTCTGCTACAAGTCGACCATTCAATAACCTAGAACACATACAAAGATAGAGCCCCCTTTCGAAAAATGTTCCTTGCAACACTCAATAACTTTGGATGTTTATGCAGAATCTGCCCTTCCTTCCATGCCATAACTTCCATTAACAAGTTCTTAAATTTAAATAGGAACTTGGAAAGGGCATGCTTGCGTAGTTACGCTGAGGGCGTTAGCAGCTAGGTACTTTAATGGCATGAGTTGTTCACTTTTATTCTTGACATCAAATTTGACGTCCATTTGATTGTCACATGACAATTCATCCTTAAATTTGATGTCCATTTGATTGCCACGTAAATGTTTTTTTTGTCTTGGAGAAGTCAATCGAAAAATAGTATTATCTTGGTCATATGACTTGTTTTCTTTCTTGAATAGTGTTTTTCGAGATGGACACAATGGTGCGACTAAATTGATGTCATTTGCCACAAGTCGGTGGGAAATTGGCAGAGAATGTAATGAAGTCGCTAATCAATGTGGTATATGAAAAATCTAAGATAAGAAGTTCGAAATTGAAATTGAGTTCTTAAGTTTAAATAGGAACATGGAAATGGCACGATTGTGTAGTTATGCTAAGAGGCGTTCCTACAATAGCAGCTAGGTACTGTAATGGCATGAGTTGTTCACTTTTATTCTTGACATTAAATTTGACGTCCATTTGATTGTCACATGGCAATTCATCCCTAAATTTGACGTCCATTTGATTGCCACTAAAATGTTTTTTTTTGTCTCGGAGAAGTCAATAAAAAAATAGTATTATCTTGGTCATGACTTGTTTTCTTTTTTGAATAGATTTTTTCGAGATGGACACAATGGTGCGACTAATTTGATCTCATTTGCCACAAATCGGTGGAAAATTGGCAGAGAATGTAATGAAGTTGCTAATCAGTGTGGTATGTGAAAAATCTAAGATAAGAACTTTGAAATTGATATCTATTGGTGTATTTCAGATAGATATATTTATTATATCTGTTTTTTATTTTTACTTTTTGGTATACTTATACTATATTATATTATATATCCTTAAATACCGCTATCTAAAATATGCCAAGAGATGGCAATCTCGAGGCATCTATATTGGATTTGTCACATGGGTTAGATAGGTGCCTCAAGAGTGATATATCCCTCGGCATAATTTAAATAGCTGTATGTAAGATATCTATGCTAGTTACTTTTGTTTCTTCAACATCCTTTATGGTAACATGATAAATTTCCCTTCTTCATCGAGCACTGACAATTTGGATTGGACTGGAATTTCGATCCCAATAAGCTCTTCAAACAAGAGACATGGTAAATAGGCTGAATTCCGGAAGAAATTGAAAATTCCTATTTGTAGGCCACACTCCCAATTCTGTGGAGAATTTTGTAGGGCCATTAATGTTTGGCGTGAACTTGTCAGTCTTTGTTGCTTCAATGGCAACTGTTTGTAGGGTTATAGTAGAAGGAAAACCTAATCACCTTTTTCAAAGGTCCTCTCACTTTTGCAATGTATTTCTTTCTGTTTCATTCTATTTTGAGCCATTGCTAAATTTTATTCGAGGATCTGAATGGTATTTTGTTGGTGTTGAATAAGCTCCTCAATATCCCAAGCTTTAGGATGGCCCCATGATTGCTTATCAAAATCAAAGCAATGGAGGTAGCCCTCCAAATATTCTTTCACAATCTCAGTCTGCTCATCTGACTGCAGATGATAAGAGTTATGGTCCAATTTTGTTCCCCATGCAACAAACATGCTCTTTTAGAAATTACTGATGAAAATGGGATCTTCACTCACTGATTTTGGGAGTACCATGGAGTTTCTGCACCTTATCCACGAATACTTCAAGAACTGTACTGCCTTTAGACGAGTGAGATGGTCCACAAAAATGTGCATGCTTAATCAATCGATTTACTTCCACCAAAAGTGTATGCAAGTTTCCTGATTTTGGCAACCCTGTAATGGAATCCATTGAGATTCCCCCCCTGGCATTATATTGGAATAGCTGATTGTAAAAGACCAAGATTGTTTCACTTTTTTTCCGATCACATATTAAACATTCAGCCACAAATTGTTGAACATGTATAATTACTCCTTCCCAAAATAACTTGTTCTTTGTGTGATGATAGGTTCTAAGGAATCCTGAATATCCTCCTATTGATGATGCATGCCTTTCAGATAGAATCCTATTTCCTGACCAATATTTTTGCATAAGACTAACCTATCCTTATGCCATAGAGAATCTTCTCTCCATGCAAACTCTTTTGGAGATGCCAAATCCTGTTGAATTTATTGTTTGCGAGGACCTTGTTGCATTCTAATTGTGCCTTTTCCATCCATTCTAACTGAAGCAAGAAAATACTACAAATTGCTGCCTCCTCCATCTTGTTTCTAGAAAGATCAACCGTCATCACATTCTTGTTTCCTTTCTTATAGATAATTTCAAAATCATGCGCCATCATTTTGGTTACCCATTATTGTTGTTCTGCTGAGTATAATCACTGCTCCAAAAGATACTTGAAATTTTCACGATCAGTTATTCACCTTGAAGTGCCTTCACATGAAAATATGGCACAATTGTTTGACTACATGAATGATAGCTAGCATATCTTTCTCATATGTGGGTTTTACCAAATTCTTGCTGTAATGTCCCTCTTTGGGGGAACTCAGAAAATGGCAAAAAGCTCCCAAAAATCAGATTCAAGGCACTGCTGTTATGACCTTGCAAAACTGAACTTCAAACCTTTCCCAGGGCAGCGACTTCCCTGGGTGATAACAGCCCTTCAAAATGGGGTTAAACCTTCCAAACTTGTCCCAAAATTAATAAAAAACCATTATCAATTAATTGCAGCTGTTAGAAATCGGATTTGCATGTGAAATTAATTAATTATGGAACCCTAACCAGCGAACCTTCCCGAGCTTGCTGAAAATAGTAGAACATCACCAAAATTCACCAAACTTGGAATCTCGGCTTCATAAAATATAGAGAACAAGAAGATAATTTCAGATTGACTAATAAGTCACCACACATACCAAATTACCATATCCATATAGGTCGGTCCACTTGGAATTAAATATGTTTTGCACCTAAACAATTGATAAAATGGAAGATTTCACCTTTATAAATCATAGGGAGTCCAACCATGCAAAGGGATCACATAAAAACCAACAATATCTTTGAAAACACACCTCCAAACAAGTTGCTTAAGGCAGAAATCTGTTATAACCAGCAATAGAGAGAAATCCACCAAAGGGTAGTGTGGGGTTTTGTCCACACCACTTCTCCACAAGGGTTTTCATCCTTGAGAGTGCCTCAATAAAGGGTTTTCGTCTTTGAGAGAGAGGAAAAAGATTCTTAACAAGCAATCCTTTACCAAAAATGAGAAATCCACATAACATAATCCTCTAATGGCCGAGTGACCTCCCTATTATAACCATAAGGGGTGCTTATAATGAAAATGATGGCCGACCTCTTAAGAAAAGTACTTTTTAATTTCTAATTGGTATGTTTAGAGCCTACATGGTCACCAATAGTTTTTTATTTCTAACTTATTGTTGGGTGCTAGGCTCACCAACAATTACAATGCCAATTAAAGAAATAAACATGAAATGAAGCACAAGATGACATTGCTGGCTTCCTCTAGCTTGTTTGCTTAGACCCATCAGGAAGGAAAATGGACCAAGGTCTTCAATTGGAATTGGCTTGAAAAAGGGACATGACACTTGCTTAAGAGTTGTCCACTTGCAAAGGCCAAGGGGTGCGCTTCTTGCATTAAAAATGTTTGAGAGATATATGGAGTAGCTAGGATGGTGTGGAAGTAAGAGCTTGTTCGAGTTGCCAAAATGCTTGAGTGGTTTGCTATGACTATGTAAATGAGTTTTTCTTAAGTAAATTTGTTTGAGGTGCAGCGATACAGACATAGTTTCAAACAAATCTTTTGTAGTATCCTGTTAAAAATTCTCTCAAGCCTTTCATGTTAAATCGGTAGGTAGGGCCGGTCGCGAGTTATTTTTCGCAATTGCGTTGTGACACAATGATGGCCAAGTTGAAGAGAGTTTCTTGCCATCTAGATTCCGACCAACTGAAACTGCTGAAGAAGTTAAAAAAATTGAGGCAAAGAGTAGTTGACCCCTTTTCTAAATTAGAAATACTTAATAATATTTTTAAGTTGAGCCCAGATAATTCTCTATTTATGGGCAACTTAATAATATTATTATTAAAATAAAATGTATTTTTAAATACTAAAGCAGAAAGAAGACCCTTAGCCTATTTTCATTATTTTCAGTTGGCTAAAAGGGGGGGAGGAAGGAAGTAAATTAATAATTTAATTTTAAGTGCTAAAGTAATTTTAATTATTGGCACTTTAATTAAATTATTAAAAAGAGGGAAAAGTGCATTTAATTAATTATTTTTAAATGCCCAAGTGGAGCGACCCAAAAGGAGAACTAAAAAAAGGGAAAAGAGGCATTTAATTTATTTTAATTAATGCCACATTGAAGCGACCCAAATGGAAGGGAAAAATGAAGGAAAAGAAGGGGCAAATTATTTCAAATTAAATCCCAAATTGGGCGACCCATTTGGGGAATTCTTTTGGGGTTTTGTGCCAAATTGCTATAAATGGTAAATCGCTTGGGGCTCATTTGTAAGGATCATCTTGTGAATTGATAACTTCTCTTTTGGAAATTGGAGCATTGAGCTCTCAAATTGAGGAAGAAAACCATCATTGGATTCCTACTTGAAGACGAAAACCCTCGTTTTATGGTCACAACAAGTGAGGACGAAAACCCTCCTTGTTTGATTGGAATGATTCACTCTTCAATCCATTGAGGATTTTCATCCCAGGGTTTCCAAGGAACTTCAAAGAAGATTGATTTTGCAGATCTTGCTAGGGTTTTGACGAAATTCCAAGGGCACACTTTTTAGGGTTGCCAGAGGTTTCAGGCCCTCTTCCAGGGTTGTGACCCCATTGTGGAGGATTTGGGGGTCACTTTTCAATGGGCACGTGGTTGGAATTCTTTCATATTCAGCTTAATTTTCTTTGATAAATGCCATTTTTGTGGTCATTTTGGGCTATCATTTGCATTGTATCAGCCAAGTATTTTGAAGATATATTGTTGAAGTATTCTAGTTGTTTTTGAAAAATACAAAATTCTCTTGTTTCAGTGTTCATTTGTTGAAGCATTTGTTCCAGCATCATTTCAAAAATGTTTTGAAGTTGTTGATATATTTTTGAAGCCATTTGTGCATGTGCCTAGAAAAACAAAAATCAGAATTGTTTTTAGGGTTTTGGAGACCTAAAACAGGTTTTCCCTAGTTTTTGCATAAAATTGAGTTTGTCATAAACTTTCAGGTTTATACAAGTGGTTGTCATAAATTCCAGCAATGTTCCATTAGGGTTTTGGGGAAAATCCAAATTCCTCAAATTTGAGCCCGAAAGGGACATTACAGTGGTATCAGAGCATCGTTCCTCCCATCCTGTGTGAGGGTAAATTCAAATTTTCAGATTTGCATGAATACCGGTGAGGAAGGGTTTAAAGTTTATCAAAGGACTCCCGACAAAGAACATGGGAGATAAGGATCAAAGACCTCAGAGTTACCTTCCAATAAAGAGGTCCACCTTCCAAAGCTACATGCAAGAGTTGTTGAGGAATCAAAGAGACATGGAGCAAAGCTTCCAAAGGACCATGAGGTCTTCAATGTTGGAGTAGATTCAAGCAATCTAAGGTACTCCAGAATTCAAAAAGAACCAAGATGATGGCAGCTCGTCTGGCAATAAAAGGACTTCCATTAACCCTCCCACAAGAACCTTCCATGCTAAATTTTTGCAAAGGGAAGAAAAGGAACAAGTGGAAGAGGGGCAGCAAATTGGAGATGATGATATGGGTTGATTCTTTGTGGAGTACCAAGCTTTGAGGCCAACCATTTGCCAAGAACTATCTTTCATTGATTATTGCACTTTGAAGTCAAAGAATGGTCATAAGGGTGGAAGAAGATTTCATAATGACCAGCCCCAGAAGGATATTCAACAAAGGTTGAAGAAAAACCATGAAGAACCTTGGGAGCCAAGCTACAGTGGCCTAGGCAAAGGTCATGAAGAAGTGTTGCTAGAAGAAGAACCAAAGAAAGGTATGACTTGTGATAAACATGAGGTTTGCATTAATAATGTTAAGGAAGAACAATCAGAGCTGCAAGAAAGTGAGAAGGAGCAGCCCATAGAGAGATCCACCATACAAGACTAAGAGATTCATGATGAAGAGTTAGGGTTAGGTCAGCAACAAGATATAGTTCTACATCATGCACAGGAACCTCAAAAGGAGATGCTACAACAAACAAACTTGGTCTTGCAAGTTGGAATGATTGATCCTTTTATCCACCAAGAATCAGAAAAGGTTAGCCTACCTAACTCCATCAAGGAAGAAAAATGTAAGTATCCTATGAGTGCAACTCAAGATATGAAAGAGACAGTAATGGTATAGTTCTACTTCACACTAGGTCCTTTCAACAATTTTGTCATCATGGAAAGCATTCTATGAAGGGTGTCAAGATCAAGAACACAACTTGCAGTTGTGGGCATGTAGCTTCTTCCAATCAAATCTGAGATTGTTTTGGCATGGGGATTCCGGATGATCTTTTGAGGATCAAGGTAAATGCCTATGTTAAGTTCCCCATCTCTTGCACTTGGAATGTAAGGAAATTTAGGAGGATGCATATAAAGCTTGTTGTGCATTCTAACAGCATGGTGAAGGATGAGTTACTACAAAGAGGCATCATCATTCCTTACACCATAAAGATACAACTTCTGAGATTGCTTCAGCTAGAGGACACATATTGGATTGGGAAAATGAGAAAGCCTTTGTATTCAAGGCATCCCATGATCAAATTTGCATGGACAACTATTAAAAGTATTGAGAGAGATCATCATACTATTGATGTGCTTTCAGCAGAGGCATTGGAACAAATGGAGCCAACGATGATAGCAAGAAATGCAACAAATAGAGGGCAGATTTCATGGGCAGCACATTGGTTGGTAAGCTCTACATTTTTGTTTTCAGTACAACATGCATGCCATAAGAATATTCAGCCCCTAATTGTTAAGTATGCACTAGAAAAGAGTCATTTAGGGCATGTGGTGCACTCTAACAAAAGTGTGGAGGGTCAATGCTCACACTTCATAAGACACTCCTGGGAGCCAAGTGTTGTACTTGGAGACAAGGATAAGGAGTTAGTCGAAATTGTCGGGACAACAAGGTGCTCGTTATTGGAAGAAGAATTCACTAAGGGTAAGCAAAACAAATATTACCTTGTTGATCAAGATGCTATGAACCAAAATGGCATGGTGGGGATGAAAATGGGTAATGAGAACTATATATAACCCATGTTTCTTGAAGGATACTGTCATAAATGTTTGTGTTGCTGTTATCAACATTTCCCGTTTGCCAAATACCTTGCTTGCTGCCACACGAAAGAAAACAATCATGAAATGGGATAATTTTCAGTCTATTGAAGCATTGTCAATCATTTTTGGGTTGTTTCCAGCCCCCATATCATTGACATTGCGATATTCCACGAGGAGTTTTCAGTTTGAAAGCTGTTGTACCCTTTGTTCATTTGTTGTCCGCAACAGTTCCAACTCCCTATCCACTTTTTTGACAGCCGGAGATGAGTATCCAGCCATGCGGTTGAAGGGTTTCCTGTCTACTATCATCGTTGATGTGTTTTCAGCTGTCATAAGAAGGATCCCAACCACTATCCTTCTGATTTTGGGGGAGAAAATGCATGGTTACAGCTGTGTTTGGGACAACATGGTTGAATTTTTGAACATCCATCACTTGAGTGGAGAATATGAGATGATTGCAAGCAATGGGAGAGAGTTGGCCATCATATCCATGAGGCATGAAGAAGCAATGATGAGGGAAACTCTTGTTTTCTTTAATGAGTTTGTTCCATGTGCAGGTACATGTATAAAAAAGAAAGAGCAGCTGAGTTTGTTTTTCCCCCGAGCAAATGATGGAGCATATGAAGGTTGCAGCTGAAGATGAAGATGACATAATGAAGGATAACAAGTTTGTGATTGCAAAAGATCTCCAACAAAGCATGGAGGGGATGCAAGATGATGTGTTGCTACCACCAAATGTTAGAAGAAGTGCTTCCAAGACAGCCATGCATCAAATTGCCACCATTAATGTTGTTGTCATCATTTTTAGCAGCCCCCACATTATTTCAGTTGCATTCATGTGTATGGTTAGAGGATGCTCTTCCACCATAGTTGACAAGGTTGAAACGGAAAGTGAAGATGCCACATTGGAATGTGTTTTAGCTTGTCAAGCTGCTGATTATTCCTCAATTTTTTGCTCTATGACTAAGATTACAGCAGATTGGAAGGCTTTTTGTACAACTGAGTATGCAAAGAGAAAAGTTGCTAATGCTATTTTTGAAGGTGAAAGTGAAGAGGGCAGAATTGAGGTAGCAACTGATTTCTTTTTCAAGGAAGTTGTTAAACTTCACGGGCTGCCAAAGTACATCAATAAAAAGAGGGACAACATATATATGAGCTTGTTTTAACAAGAGCTCTTTCATTTGACATGTACAGGATCTAGATTATTGGAGCATTACAACGTATTTCTTCACTTTGGCATGATGGTACTTGGGCATGAGAGCTTGCAGTTGCTTGAGGGCAAACAAATTTGGGGAGGGAAGACTCGAATGCCCCCATTTTTAAAGTAGAAATACTTAACAACATTTTGAAGTTGAGCCCAAATAACTCTCTATTTATGGGCAACTTAATAATATTATCATTAAAATAAAATGTATTTTTAAACACTAAAGCAGAAAGAAGACCCTTAGCCTATTTTCATTATTTTTAGTCGGCTAAAGGGGGGGGAAGGAAGTAAATTAATAATTTAATTTGAAGTGCTAAAGTAATTTCAATTATTGACACTTTAATTAAATTATTAAAAAGAGGTAAAAATGCATCTAATTAATTATTTTTAAATGCTCAAGTGGAGTGACCCAAAAGGAGAATTAAAAAGGGGAAAAGAGATATTTAATTTATTTCAAATTAATGCCACATTGGAGCGACCCAAATGACAGGGAAAAAGGAGAAAAAAGTAAATGTTAGAAAGGAAATAAAGTGTCCCACATGGAGTGCTCCACAAGGAAAAGAAAGAAAAAGTCTATAAAGGTAAATGTTGGGGCTCATTATAAGGATCATCAGGTGAATTGAATACTTCTCTTTGGAAATTGGAGCATTGAGCTCCAATTTTCAGCCTTTGAGACCAAAACCCTCATTGGATCCTACTAAGGATGAAAACCCTCAATAGTCACAACACTTGGGGACAAAAACCCTCATTTGTTGCATTGGTGGCTTCATCTGGGAGTCACAAGTGAGCTTTGTATTTAGAATTTCAGAATAACACCGGTTTCCATATGTGCTACGGTGCTAGGGCACAAATTTCAGCTAGGGCATGCCTTTTGGGGCTTCCACACTATTTTCTAGATAGGGCGACCCATTTGGAGATTTCAGGATCACTTTTCAGCGGGTTTGTGTGGTTGAAAAAATTTGAACTTAATTTTGTTTGATAGCTGCCATTTTTGTGTTCATTTTGAGCTATCATTTACATTGCATCACCAAGTATTTATGAAGATATGAATTTTCAGTTGTTTTTTGGACAATAATTAATTCCAAAAGTCTATATTTTGTTGTTTAAGCATTTATTTTGCATTATTTCATTAAGGATTTCAATTTGATATATTTATGAAGATTTGTGTGTGAGAAATACTAAAATCTGAATTTTACCTAGGTCGCTTAGGGTTTTGGGGACCTAAAACAGGTTGCTACCGTAATTTTTGCATAAAACCTGATTACTGTCATAAACTTTCAGGCTTATACAAGTGGCTGTCATAAATTCCAGCAATGTTCTATTAGGGTTTTGGGGAAAATCCAAATTCCTCAAATGTGAGCCTGAAAGGGACATCACATAAAAGGTGAAGTAAAGTTGTCGAAGCAATGATAAACTTGATATTTGTTGACCAAGGAGGTAAGTGGAGCATGATAGAGTGAGTCCGAAGTTTTTGTCACTCCGTCCCTAGCTGTTTTAGCTTCATAATAATCAAGAAGACTTTAGAAATACAGTATACTTTACCTTTGATTTTTATTTGAGGTAACTGAAGCATAACAGAGTAAATCTGAAGTTTTTTCGACCCATCCCTAGCTGTCTAATCTTCATAATGGTCAAGAAGACTTCAGAGATGCTTTAGACTTGATTTTTTATTTTTTTGACAATTTTTAGATGAAAATAGAATGCGTCAAATATGTTTTATTTAACCCTTCTTGTATGTTTTAGCAGATTGGAAATGCAACTTAGATCTTGGTTGTGAACATGTTTTTGAATGTAGGGTAAATGTGATGCATTGGACATTTACTTAAAATGTTCTTGGTGACAGTTTTTTAGAAACCATTGAGCATTTTGTTGTTAGCTATTATTAGAATGCGAAATGTAAGTTTGGCTGATTGTAAGGTAATGCGGGTTTTGAATGTAATACAAACTATCACTGATTGATGCAATTGTGTGCAAAAGAATGTAATGAATTGAAATCAATGTAATTACGTGATATAAAAATGCAGATAGGGAGCTGCATGAAAATCTAACAAAAAGTGAAAGAAAATCACTCAAGTGCAGAACTTTTTAACATGGAGTTTACTGATTCATCGAAGTCCTTGAGTATTTGATGCCTATATGTGTCTGATATAAAGACTTCCTTGATGATACATGCGCTATGCCACTACGCCATATATTGTCTTTTAGGAACATTGATCTTTTTGGGATCATAGATCCCTTACGTGGTAGCACTTGACTAGCCTAGCTTTTCTAGACTGACGTTGTGAGCATGCCTTGGCAGAATTTGCATGGGTGTGGGCCTGATTTATAGGTGGAGCTCCTGATCTACTCGTGATGGCTCTACAAGTGGTTGGACTTGGCTTTTTGGTAAATTTGTACAAGTGTAGGTCTTGTCCTGATGTGATGGTATTTTGTGGATGCACCTGTGGGCTTTGACTTTGACTCGGATACTCATGAGATTATGGGTGCTCCTGTGGGTTGGCTGACTGGACTCCAAATTTGCTGAGATGATTGGAAAATTCATACAGGGTATTGAGATCACCCAACATCTAATGTGACAAATTTAAAACCATCTGAATTCCCTTGCATGTCTAATTTTTCTGGCTAGCCTTGGCTGATAGCTGTTTTGATTGATTAAAGTGTTTCTAGGAGTTTCCAACATTAATTTGACTAACGTGGTACTTGATAAATTTTAATGTCTCTTAACATATCCTAACTGTATAGTTTCCTTGCGATTGTTCCTGAGGCTTATGTGAGTCCTGAACCAGATTGACCTAACTAGGGAATGTTTGTTGTTGATAGGCTTTGTACAATTTCGTCTTCTATTTCTGGATTTTACATTTCTGTTTGCACATAGCCCATTTAGATACACGTTGTTTTCATATTCTGGTTTGTTATTATTGTATTGTTCTACCATCAAGTATTTCTTCGCTGCCTTAGTTGCTTATTTTTTAGACATCTCGTTGTCTATATGATCTTGGAGCCAGTAGAGCATGTTCACTAAACTTGTTAGCAATACCATTATTAGCACAATAAAAAGGGTTGTCTCATTTCATTAGTTTTGGCAGCAGATCTTGTTTTTTGAGTATTTTGTTTTCTTTGATTTGGATACACCCATTCATGGCTTGTGATATGTGGATCCTTTGGTCTATGTGTTTGTAAATGACTCTTGATACAGTTTTGTAGGTTCGCGTTTATTTTTTGGAATTAAGGATGTCATCGTCTTCATATTTTGTGAATGTAGGATGTGATCTTGGCTTGAATATAGGCGACAATCTGTACTCAATTTCTGTGGGCAAGTCACGTATAAGCCACTTTGCGTGTAACTCATCTGGTTCATCATCATCTGAGTCCATACACATAGGAGGCAACTTTCCGGTAAGCTTGAAATACTTGTTACAGATTTGTGCCCTTGATGCTTTAAATGAATATTCTCTTAATACGATGAATAGCATTGAATCTATTGTTGGAACCTTGTTATCAATTAACTTCCTAGAAGCAACACTCTATAGATGTCTGTCACCATAGAAAACAGGGATGGGTTTATCATGCAATAACTGAACCATTTTGAAACAGGAAGATGCTCTTGATCTCATTCTACGAGTCCAAAGTTGTCTGAGAAGGATGTCTGCTAGTCGGGAGTCGAGGGCCATAGCTTTGAAACTCACTGTCTTTGAATCTGATTTGATTGACAACCTTATCCATCCTATGGGAGCTTGTAGTCTCATCACAGCCTTGACATGTTTGTCTTGTGCATTTCAAATTGTCATGAGAATAAGTACAAATTCGAATAAATTCCAAGCAAGCAATATTTTGAATATCACATGAACAGAAATGTATTGGAGGCCATTTAATTTTATTAAAGGAATCAAAGAAGGAATATACAATGCATGGGGTAAACCTCATGTAACGTGCAACACTCTTTAAATAGCAGTCTATACTTTTTAGAATGGTCCTAGTTCTCGAATATAGGTCTCAACTACCCACAACTAATCTTAACTAATTAATGCTTATTCGCTATTACTATAAGACCTTAGGATAGTAATAAACCTAAGGGGGATTTCAATCACATAACAAAATATTGTTATCATATCCATCCAAAAGTAGGATGGAGGATGGTTATGCCTAACATTATCCTCCTTTACAAAATCAAATGAATCCCTAAACATTGCAAAATTTGGTCTTGCTAAAAGATCTGGTGGAAATATATACCTGTTTCCTAGTTCCCTTTAGAATAATAGGTTGGTTTCACAACTTCATTTGATGTAGTGAAAGCTGGTGTCAATGTGCTTTGTCTTCATCCCACACATTAGGTTCTTTATCTTTATAGAACTTGGATTGCAGACATAGTGTAGGTTGCTTTCAGCTCTGATATTGGAAAGAACCCTATGAATACAAACTATCTCCTTGGCAGCATCGCAAAAAGAGTATTCGGCATCAGTGGAAGATGTTCTAACTGTAATGTTTCTTGTGGCATCAAGAGACTGCAGCTGATCTGAAGTGCATAAAAAACATGTCAATGTAATCTTGTCACCAACATCTCTTGCACAGTCAGCTTCAGATCATCAAACAAGTTTGAAATCCTTATTTGTGCAATATTCAATACCATATTCTCTAGTTCTTAGTACCTCAGTATTATCTTAGCTGCAATCCAATAACTTTCATTCGGTTTGAACTGTAAGAGTGTGCTCACTGTAAAATAAAATCTGGCATCACAGCCAATAGGTAGATCAAGCTTCCCACTAGTTATCAATGCCTAATCTCATTGGAAAACTCATTGTCACCATCCTTAGAAAGTTTGAGCTCCTGTACCATAGGTTTAGACAAACCTTCACCCTCTTCCCTCTCAAATATCTTCATTAATTCAGCAACATAGTTTGAGAAATGAAAATGCTACCTTGCTTTTGCTATTCTAAAGTAGTCATGAAGTAACCCTAAATTTGTCATTTCAAAACCCTTGCTGAAGTTCCTTTTTCACGATAACTACTTGTTTCCCTGCAAGTGAAAATATAAAGTTTGATGAATCTCACTTTGTTTGAAGCCAATTTTCTAAAGTAGCTACTTAATTTAGCATATGATGCTCAGTACCTACTTCAAACCATACAATGTTGCTATCAATTTGCATACATTTTCTTATTTTTTGTTTTACCTAGAAGCAGTCTAGTTGAATCATGTACACACATTCCCCCAAATCATCATTCATTAAGGTTGTTTTAACATTCATCTGATACGATTTCCAACCATGTTGAGAAACTAGGGCAAGCACCATTCAAATAGTGTTCCGCTTAGTTGTAAGGGTGAGTGGTTCCTCACAGTATATTCCCTTTTGTTGAGCACAACGCTTTACAACCAACCATGTTTTATACTAATCTATTGTTCCATCTGCTTTGTACTTTCCTTTGTAAATCCAATCTCTCTCAATGGGTTTAACTCTGGAAGGCAATCGACCAATACCCATGTGCGATTTTTCATGTTTGCTTTGTATGCGACGTATGTTGTCTATTTCCAAACCCCTTGGTCATATGCCTATGCGAAATTGGAAAGCTCAGCAATATCAGTATCCACAAAGACATAGTTTACCTGTTTCCATTGTCCAAGTACGTGAGGACCTATCTTAATCTCATCAGACCTCACATTTTTGAAAGGGCAAGCACCATTCAAATAGTGTTCCACTTAGTTGGAAGGGTGAGTGTTTCCTTGTAGTCAATTCCTTTTGCTGAGCAGGACACTTTGGAACCAACCATGTTTTATATATATATATCTATTGTTCCATCTGCTTTTTACATTACTATGTAAAACTATTTTCTTTCAATTTGTTTAGCTCTGGAAGGGCAATGAACCAATATCCATGTGTGATTTTGCATGTTCGCATTGTATTCAACATGTATTGTCTGTTTCCAAACTTCCTGGTCAAACACCTATGAAAATTTTGAAAGCTGAACAATGTCAGTAGCTATTAAGGCATGGTTTTCCTATTTCTGAGTGCTCCTAGGACCTATCTTGATCTCATTGGAGCTTACATCTTAAGCTGTTTCCTAGTCCACTTGGACATGTCTTTCACCTCGAGGATTTACTAACCTTTAATTGGGCTTGTGGTGACTATCCAACCTGTGCATCCTGACCAGGAGATTCCTCAACATTCAAGTCATTTCTACTTGAAGTATGCTCATTACTAGGAAATATTTTGAGAGACTTTCGTGGTTGTATTTTCCATCAGAAATATGTTTTTTCCAATGTAGGATGTTAAGTACATGTATTCTCAACTGAAGCACTTGCACCTGTTTCAATATGTAGTAGATTACCTAGATTTTTATAAAAAAACATACAAATGACACGATCATGAATCTCATACTTTTCATTGTTTTCCTTTTCTTTTCGAAGATTCTTTTCAACTTTGGCAAGTTGTCGATCAGTCTCCAAAGTGTTCATTGTCTTTGTTTCATCAGAAACATTCAAATTGATGGTTACTGGTTAGTTTATTTGTCCTATTGAATGACTATACACCCCGTTTTCTCATTAGAATAGCAAACAATTACACACTTAGTGCTTGTAGAACCCTACTTCTTCCTAAGTTACCATGGGAGAGCTATTTTGTAAGTAGATTGCTGCTTTCACAACTTCTTTCTAGTACCTTCTGTTCAATTGCTTTCTTCCCAACACGGCTCTTGCCGTTTCTTCCAAGGTTATGTTTATCCTTTTTACAACTTCATTTCGGTGTGTAGGCATTGGTAAATCGCACGTGAATACCAAACTTACCTGAAAGTGGTTGAAATCTTTCAAAAGGAATTCACCATAATTCTCTAACCTCAAACATGCAATCTTTCAAAAGGCTTGTGAAGAGTGTTAGTCTTGTGAGTTTCTTTGAGCTTTATCCTAGGGTTAGAGTAAGGAGAATTGAAACCCTTGTACACACTTAGTAACAAGCGTATCATGTAATAAGCCATGCCCAACGTTCATTGGAGTTTACTTCGGGAGGATTGGAATTGGCCCCTCAATGATGGGCATACATGTGCTTATATAAATTCTAAGAAAAAGAAGGATTATATCCTAAAGCTTCGTACATTATTGAGGAAGTGAGGTCCTGGAGGGAATATTAGGAGTTGGTGTTGGTTGGTTGGTATGTCTAGTGGGGAGGATCAACTAATATCAGGTCATAATTAGGCCACCAAGTCCAGTAACGGGGAAGATCCCAAGGGGTGAGTCTAGTTGCTCTAAGAAAATCATTAATGGGGCCATGTTGCTCGGTATCTCTAGTGGGGAGGAGCTTCAGGGACCAAGTCATATTAGTGGGCGCTCTATCAGGCTGAATTCAGGGGTAGCCTCATGTGATGGTTTTGGTCTCGTTGGAGCTAGCATTAGTCGTCGTATGTGGCTCAATATCTCTAGCGGGGAAGAGCTCTTAAGATCACACTAGTGCTTGCTCCTTCTACCTGAAATTGATGTCTTGGGGCGGTCCCTCAGTGTGCCTTGGTGTTGTATTGGGGGGTGAGTTGGTCTTTACCGGTCGGTATCTCTAGTGTGGAGGAATGGTAGGGACTAAGCATCATCTTAGTTTGATTAAGGGGGCAACTTTAAGGGGCGAATTAAATAGTTATGGAGCCATCACTAGTGGACCTGTGACGATCGATATCTCTAGTGGGGAGGAGCCTCAGAAACAAGTCCTAGTGAATACTCAGTCTGTGTTGTTCGGTATCATTAGTGGGGAAGAATTGCTAAGACCAAGTCCAACTTGTACTTGCCTTGCCTGTCCTGAGATGGGATTTCAGGGGTGATCCCCGCAATTGTGTCCCGTGGCTGACCTATTTTATGGGACCTTCCCTCCTCATCACGGTAAGAAAAGGGATTCAATACATAATGGGGGCTGCCCCTATAAAATGCATGTAGGTCAAATCACCCTTGAGGACTTTGATGAATGTGGGAGCCTTGACGTGTGCCTACCCGAAGGGGCCCCTTCAGACGCGTTTGGAGAAGCTCGAGGGTGATGGAGTTGAGGCGGGTGTGACATTGGAAAGATTGGTGGGCAATGATACTTTGATAATTCGATATGAAAGGGTAAGCACATTGTTGTCAAGGCTTTGATGGTGCGGTTTCTTACTAGGTATTAGATGATCCAAATCTACAAGCATGGGGCAATAAGACTAATCCAAGTCTGGATTCAGGATTATTGCTAACGGTAGAAAAGTTTGACTACTTTAATAAATGGACAAATGTTGCATTGCCTTACGAAACAAACAAAAAAACGTTAAAGAAATTATGAATTCGCATAAGGGAACGATTAACAACCAAAGTGTAGTTGCGATTGGAGGACTGCCCTCGTCCCGGGGGTCTCTCGCGAGATATATAGAGGAGACTAGGCCTGTCGTTCGATCTTTTGAACTAGGGGAGCTTTAGAGGTCAAGTCCCACTAGGGGAAAATGAGCCCGAGTTACCCCAAGGACTGGGTCGACTGTTCTTATGGGCAGCGGTTTATGCCCAACTTGATGACCTCGTGAGGATCTTATGCCTCCATAAGGGTGAGGGGGAGAGTAGTAGGCGCTCGAGGGAACATTTCAAGGGGGCAAATCCCCGTCCCCTCCCAGCCCAAACTCATCAAATACCCCAATTGGTAATGTAAGCCCTTGCCCCCTGCGACTGGGACTGTCATGGTAAAAGAGTGTGGGGGACGGTCGCGTCGCCCGAGACGCATCAGAAATTTGTTCGGAGCACCTTGAGGGAACCTAGAGCGGGTGGGTGGGAAGAATGGGTTCCGGTAACAATGGTCAGTCCTCGGGTTCTCAGGCTACCATTGGGCTTTAGGGGGAGAGGTTATACTCTGCTCCCCCACACCGTTTCGATGTGGCCCCTCTTTAATTACCTCTCGAGGTCCTAAGAACGATAATGCGGTATGGTATTGATTAATTGACGGTCGTTGTGTGGGGTGCAAGGTAATTGTCTAGATGCGCGTTTGGTTCCGAGCTCAAGGTCTGCATAGGGCCTTTTGGTTGTCTGTCTTTAAGTGGTCCAGGGTGAAGGATGGGTTGTGTGGCGGGTATGTCTGCTTTGATATAATGGTCTCCTTGAGCTCGGCGTCCTGTATCGTCTATCGACTTAAGAGATGGTACCTGTCTTGGGTCGTCTAGTTGTATAGGTCTTTGTTCGAGCGGGCAAAGAATAGGGACCCTGCGTGTCTCCCTCCCGAGCATTCCCTTGTCCAGGGACGAGAAACAAAGGGATCGTGCTTTGCAGCAGAGGGATTGTGCTTTGCCACTTGGAACGTGAATCGGTTCATGTCCAAGAAACATGAGATCTTTCAATGTATCAAGTCAGAGGGGTGGGGAATCCTTGGGATCCAGGAGTCTAGAGTCTGGGGGGACAGGTGGCCAATCTTGATTCCTGACATGGTTGTCTTTTAGGTTTAGGGGGTAGCTAGAGAGATTGGCCAGCGTGGGGTAGCATTGGCTGTTAGTAGGTAGTTTCATTACTTTCAGATTGGGGTAGTGGACCCGTTTCAAGTGTGGGCTCAGTTCTCGTATGAAAAGTTGGGGAATGTGGCCTGGGTCTTTAGTAACGTCTATGCCCCTCAGTGTGGACATGCTAATTGCAGGAGGCAAGTCTTTGGGAAGATCAAGGAGGCATAGTGTAGTTTTTTAGAGGTTCTACAGTCGGTCCCCCATGGTCATTTTGGGGGATTGGAACAACCCCTGATAAATTGGAAAAATGGACC
Source organism: Taxus chinensis (assembly GCA_019776745.2). Taxonomy (NCBI): domain Eukaryota; kingdom Viridiplantae; phylum Streptophyta; class Pinopsida; order Cupressales; family Taxaceae; genus Taxus; species Taxus chinensis. Next base: position 295,464,527 of record CM034155.1, on the reverse strand, counting down.
CGTAAACTTGGTCTGCAAGTTCTTCCGATAGCCGGTGATTGTCGAATCATCCTCTCATGCTTAGGTCGTGGAATCAGTGCACCGGATCATGAACTGGAGGGCTTGTGAACTTGTGACCCATGGTAAGGTGCATCGAATGGACGACTCATAGGGGGGTTAGAGTAGCAGTGGCGCCGATGAAAAGAAGTTGCTTAAGGATAGAGTTTCCATTGAAAGGGAAGAAACAAGGTCGTCTAACAGGTGAGTAGCTTTGGAAGATCTGGAACCAGAAGCAAGTGTAGAGAATTTGGTGGACGGTAGTGTTAACAACTTCAAAAATACTTCACGGCAAATGACAGAGGATGTGGGAGTGTTGGGGACTACAAGGGCCCCTAAGCCGTGCCGTGGCTTTCGGATAAAGCCCAAAATCAAAGAGCTTATTAAGAGGCGAAGAAAGTGTTATAAGAAGATGTTGGAGGTGACAGTTGACTCACAACTTCACTAGGAAGCAGTGTGGGTTTGGAGGGAGGCTGGAGAGGTAGTTAGAAAGGCGTGCAACAGGGAGAATTGGGTGGCTTTCCAGAAAAACCTAGAGAAAGGGAAGAAGCTTATGGTGGAAAACAAGCAAAAGGAATTATGGAATTGGTTGAAAGCTCTTATGGGTAAAGGGGACAACAAGAAGTGTAATGCCCAACTAGTGAGGAATAGTGATGGTGATCTCATCACAAATCCCTTAGAGGTCTTAGTGAGTTGGAAAGATCACTACACTAAACTTCTCCGCGACCCTGAAGCTAAAGATAGGGATCATTGGGATGGTATTCCCTTGGTGGAACACTCCCCCTTGACCTCTATTAATGACGCCATAGTGGAAAGAATTCTGAGCGGTTGTGAAAGGTTTGGAATACCATAAGGCAGCAGGAGAAGATGGGTTGCCCCCAGAGTGGCTCAAAGCAATTCTTGGGCAAAAGAAGTGTGGTCGGCATGGGAAGTGATTGAAGTATAAGGCGTTTCAGAGTCCTCTGGTGTTGGCTTGCTTAAAGGTCATGAATTTCATTTGGGAGTATGGGGTGATTACCAAAGATTTTTAATGCAACATTCCTAGTCTTCATTCCTAAAAAGGGAGACTTGATGCTTCATGATAACTATAGGGGTGTATCCCATATAAATGTGTTACTTAAAATCCTCACAATTGTAATCATTAAGAGATTCGAGGAGCTTGAGGAAAAGTTCTCAAAAAGCCAAGCTGGGTTTAGGAGGGATGAAGAGTGTGTGGGTCAGGTTGTAGCACTCCATGAGATTGCTTTAAGGCTGGTGTCCCCAGATTTCATCCTAAAATCTGTGACTACCCTATTCGAAAAAATTTCGTATTTTTAAAATAATGGGTCGTTTTGTGTTTTTATTGCCAGAAAGTTCTTGTATTGTGTCAAGATACTCCCAAAGAGCCATATTAGCCATTTTCGCCAAATACCCAGATGCCCAAAATTGTTATATTCTGTCGTCGGGATTTGTCTGCGGGAAATTTGTATTTAATTATTTTGAGACCCGTTTGAGGCAATTTGTGCTCCGATTTAACCCTGTTGTGATCGAACATATCATTATTCCTATGTACCAGAAGGGTTTTAACGAGGAATGAGTTCTGCACTTTATTTGCGACTTTTGGTAATTTTGTGTTTTTGTGTTTTCCCGTTTTGTTTTCTGTGAAATTTCTCTAGATCAATTCCTTTGCCGGTTTGGCTTGATTTTTGGCCTGGAGTAGCTGGAGATCATATACGCACGTTATACTAGAAGGAAGTCGCCATCGGAGGTCTGGTTCTCTGGGAAAAGACGAAGTCGTGCACCAAAAATCCTCTTCTGGGCTGGCCGCATTTTTGGAAAAAGAGGGTTTGAAGTGAATCATGGGATTTTTCGAAGCAGTAGGCAGGTGGGATTTTTGTACTTGCCTAGCATGGTACTTTTTCCCATGGTAGCAACGTCACTTAAGTCACAATGTGAAAATTAGAGGCAATACGCAAGCGGGAATTTCTTACCTGCCTTGCAGGGTAAAAATTCCGATTGTGGAATAAAAGAAAAATCACTTAAGTGAATCATGGGATTTTATTGCATGCCTTGCAGGGTAAATAATCCCATTATGAAAGTCAAACGACTTAAGTGAATCATGGGATTTTCAGGGCTGCCTAGTAGGGTAAATAATCCCATTGTCATGTGACTTTTAAAAATAGAAATTCCTTATTCCCAAAAGTGCGACCCACCTTGGGTGAATAATAATGCATTAAATAAATATTTGTTAATATTTATTCACCCAATTTTGGTGCCTAGGCTTGTGGAAAAGTCAACAGAGGTAAATGGACAAAAGGAGGTTGAAAATAGATTGTTCTAAAATTAAATAAATAATATTTATTTAATGCAGCCCCTTTATGTCAAAAAGTGCGCCCCTTTTGGGAGAGAGAATACTTTTTAAAGTATTAAATGATTAAATTAATTCCTATTTTCAGTGGCTAAGGTCAAAGCATACTGTGAGGCTTGAGTTAACTGGAAGCAGAAGTCTAAAATTAAATAAATTTAATTTATTTAATGACAGCCATAAGCATGTACAAAATAGGCACCCCATTTGAAGAGTGAAGCTTATTAATTAATTAATTAATTGCCAGTAATAGGAAAGACATTAATTAATTATAGGATCACAAGGATTATATAAGCAGGGGCTGCCATAAGGATGAATTAATTAATTCACAGGTAAAAAAATGCAGTCTAGAGGAAAAGTGCGCTCCATTTGAAGAAGATTTTTGCTCAAAAGGTGAAATTAATGCTAAAAGCTTCCAGAATTGGCGCACAGGTTGAAGGAGGTTGATTTGTGTTTGGATAATTGTTTGCATAAGTGATACAGGTGCTCAGGTGAAGTTGGTAAAATTCATGCTTGCTTTGCATGCAAATAAAACATCAAATTTGGGGCAGCAGACTTGAATTATGCAGATTTTTATGATTAAAATCCACTGTTCATGTTCCGGTTGCCATCTTTGTCTGAATTAATTGCAGGAATTCATTACAGGTGCTTTATAAGAGAAAGAGAGCTTAAATTAGTGTCCAATACATTGAATATATCCTTCGAATCTGAAAAATTATCCAGATCTGCACCAGTTTTGAAGAATTCCGGCAAGATAAGGAGAAAAGGAATTGTTCAGACAAAGATTACTCCAGCCATGGCAAAGCAGGATGAAAAAGAAAGCTCAGCAGCATCATGCATTACTTTCAGATTTGCTGACATCAGAGACACATCCAGATCTCATAATTGCAAAAGCTTCCGGCACAAAGGCTTCATTCTCTTGTTTCGAATGCAGCCCGTGAAGAAGTCAGTGCGTGAAAAATTTCTTCCAGGAGCTTGTGCATGTGCTCCCAATCTTCCAGTTGAAGCCTTCATTGAATTTGCATTCACCCGGAGTGATTTCCAGAATTTTGATTGAAACATCGCACTGATGCATGTACTGGAGAAGAACTGCAAAAGCTTCGAGGATAAGAGGGAAGGCATGTCAAAGGCAATACCCGCAAGCTGCTTCCAGTCACTTCCAATTCCAGCTTGCTTCCAGATGCAGCTACTCCCAGGTCCAGTTTGGTGAGAATCAAAGGCAAAAGAATCAGCGGCATGCAGACATGAAAAATGACAAGACCGCAACTTTCCTCTTCCTTCTTCTTTCCTCCGACAAAGTAATTGAGCGATCAATTAAATTATACAACTTAAGTGATTGGTTTAAAAACCATTACTTGAAAAAGTCAACTACTTGGAGATAGGTGGCAGACGTGCAAAATAGAAGGTTCTATCTTCAGTTGCAAATCATGCATGTCATGCAAAGAGGAATTCCAGGAGGGAGATTGCCAATTGTTTCCTTTCCCACTTCCACATGTGCCAGTTCAACTAAAAGCTTCCGACTTGTAATTTCCCCTCCACATTCTATAAGTAGAGGAAGAACCTTCGGGTTAATAATCATAATTTGTAAGCAGCATCCTTGTGTTACAGACTTTGTGCTGAAACCCTTGAGAGCCACTTGAAGCAAAGGAATATGCAGGAGCAGATTTCCCGAGAACTTTGTGTCACGGTGTATTGTGTTTCTAGCTTTTATATCTTAGATCTTTTAATAAACTTTGTGTTATTTCAGATCTAGATCTAGAGCTACCTTTGCATATAATTTTGTGTTTATATCTATTGGTTTCTTCTATGTGCATGCAATCAACTCTGTTATCTATTGATTGAGATGCACATCTTTCCCATTTCTTCTCTGTGTTTATATAATTCCCTTCTTCTATAAATATTTCCTTTCTTTAAACAGCTGCTTACTTGCTGCAGAACTGTACAACTATGGTTCATGAGCTGAACAGTTAAAGTAAAACCCCATATATATACTAGCATATTTTAATTGACAAATCTGACACGGGAGCCTCACCGGTAAATGAGGGAGATTTATCTCATGACTGCCTAGGTTTTATGCTATGCAGAAAATCTAGCCAACAAAGGCGTATGGCGAAGCTCAAGAAGCCTACGTATGTGGCATTCATCGATTTCAAGAAGGCATACACTATGGTCCCGCACGAAGCTTTATTTAGGAAGCTTCAGGCAACAGGAGTGGGGGGAAGGCCCTCCACTTCTTTCAAGAGTTGTATAGTGCTTCTTTTGTTCGGGTCAGGTATGAAGGGCTTTTTTCGTGTCCCATCCCAGTGAAAAGAGATGTAATGCAGGGATTCCCAACCTCACCACTCTCTTTAACATCTTCATAAATGATATCATGAATGATTTTGAAGGAATGGGTGTGGTGGTTCCTGGCCTTGTTGAAGTGATTACTGGGCTGATGTTCGTAGATGATCTGATGGCGATGGCAGAGTCTGTAGAGGGCATCCAAGAAACGCTGCATAAGATTCAAGCTTGGAGCGATATATAGGGTATAGAATCCGACATTGATAAGTGCAAGGTTATGAAAATCTTTGGAGATCAAGAGGATCTCAAGTAACACAAGTTTCGGATTGGGGAGCAGTAGATTGGGGTGTGTGTTAGGTACAAGTATCTTGGAATTGAAACTGACCCGCAGTTGTCTATTGAAAGGATCATTAAGGAGCGAGCTGTGTAGGGAATTAGAACCCTCCATGGCGTTTGCCACTTCTTGGCCTCTCGAAGAGTCCACACTTGGTCCAAAATTCTTACCTTCAAGGCGTTGGTCTTTCCAGTGCTCACTTTTGGTGCAGAGGTGTTAGGTATGTTTGATGTGGCCAAGTAGAATGCCTTGGAAAGGGTGGTTGTGGAGGGGATGAAATGGATATTTGGAAAGTCTTCCGCTTCAAACCTTGTTGGGGAAGTAGTTTTGCATTGCGAGCTCAACATTTGTCCTGTTCCTGTCTTCAATGCGGGCCAGAGGGCCCGTGCCCTTGAGAAGTTTGGTGGTCTTAAGACTGTCAATGCGGACCTCGTAAATCATAATCTGCCATGCAGAGTGGGGGAAATCTGGACCTGGATCCATAGGACAACTAAGTGGCTGAAGAAGAATGTGCCTAGGGCTAGCAATAGTCAGCTGGTGCGTGAAGAAGCTTGGGTGGCTAGGGAGAATAATTTTAGAGTCCAGGGTTCCCTCTGATTATATAAGGAGTCCAATCTTGGCGAGACTCAGAGCTTCATCAAGAGGGCACAAAGGTTCGAGAATGTGTCGGCTGAAGCTGTCTGTTGGCTCTTCAATGCTAGGTGTAATGACCCTTTCAAGGGTTTAGGCCAAAGAATTAGGAAATTAGCTCAAAACCAAAGATCGCCAAATCTGATTTTTATAATCAACAACTGAAATAAATCTGAAATCTGCAAAATACTAGGGCAGTGAACTGTTTATGGAATTTAAGTCCACCTTTCACCATGCAAATCAACAAATAATGCCACAAAATAATTATTCTATCCATGACAATATTTATGAATAACAAATACATCAAAAGATGGATGAAATATCAATTTACATAGCTGGAATTAATTATTTAAGATCAGCAGCAGATTAGCCAAAACCGAGGGCTAGAAAAAATAGCTAAACTTATCCAAAAATCATGAAAATGCAGATTGTGGCCATATAAAATATGCTAAATGATATTATGATATGAAAATGCACAAATATGTTCACCAAACCACATAAACCCTACTCAAGGTAGGTCGCTCCACATGTAGGAAGCCAAATAAAATCTAAAAATGAAAGATATCCCTCCAAATCAGCCTTATACTTCGATTCCAAGTCAAGATGAAGGGTTTTCGTCCTTCACTCAACCTCTAGAAGGATTTTTCGTCCTTCTCAGCAAATACACATGAGGGTTTTCCTCTCCAAGTGCAAGAACATGAAGCAACAAGCTCACAATGCCCAAATAGAATAAAATGCGCCAAGATAGATCTCAAATGGATTGTCTAATCTTCTTTTATATCCTCCTTTTGGCACCAAGGCTTGGAATAGCAAGAATGACCTCATAAAGATGTTCTTTTCCTTCATTAGCTTCCATTAAATGATTAAAACCCAGACAACTTGTATAGGAAAGAAAACACTAAATAAAAATATAAAATATTAGTAAAATAATTCAAGTAGAAGCTCAAGGGTCTCCTCCATCTTCTTCACTTCTTTCCCATGGAGAAGGAATGGCAAGAAGACCAAATATTAGCTCTCAAGTGGGAAAAAGGGACATTACACTAGGGTAGGTGGGTTTGTCCTTAGTGGTCGTGCTGCTAGGAGTGAGCTGTTGGATCCAACCTTAGGAGGTGTGTGCCTGTTGTGTGGGGATTTCGGAGGGGACTCTTTCTTAGACCTCTTTTTTAAGTGCCAACATGTCAAGTTGCGAGAGGCAAGATTGTGGGTTGGTTTTCAAAACGTGTTGCAGGAGCTTTGTTGCCTTGCCCCTTCAGGTGCCGGTGAGAAAGGAGTGCTCTCGATTCTCCTTGGTGGGGAGTGTGGTAGACATCGTCTATCGTATTGGTTAAGCGATCGCTTGCATTAGAGGGGAATTGCAAGTTTTGCGCTTGTGGCGAACTTCCTGGCTGTGGCATTACCTCTTTATCAAAAAGCCTTGTAGGCTTGGACAATGGGGGGAAGTGTCGCGGTTAGTCCCTTTGGGGCATTGAGGATACCTAACCACTATTGAGCCAATGCATAGTCATGTACGACAAGGCCTTTTCGTTAGGCGCGCTGTTGGAAGAGTTTCTCCTCCACTTGGCCCCCATTCTCAGGAACAGGGGAGCTTGCTGTGAGGCCTCCATATGGCTAAGTGGAGAACTTCGGCTTTCACCAAGAGTATTCCCTGAAGACTCTAACCTTAAATGGTGGGGTCAGTATTGCTAGATTATCAATTGGTTGATGTTGCTCGGTATCTTTCGCGGGGAGGAGCTTCGGAGACCAAGTCCCACTAGTGGTCGTACTATCAGACTTGAAATTGGAGTCGAGGGGTGATTCCCAAAGATTGCGCTTGCCCCTGGCCATCCTGAAGAAGAAGCTCTTCCAGTTCAGGAAATCTAGGAAAACTAGAAACAAACTTGTTCCTATTTTGGCCAATTTTCTGAAACTCACTAATTTTGTGAAAACCTGATGTCATTTTTGAAAAGTCATCACTGAACGAATGTAAGCATCTGCAACCTATAAAGGAATTTGCCTCTTGTCACAAATATTGCTATCAACAAGTTGCAATTTCACGTTTTCTCTCCAAGCTCCATTAGTTGGAAATGTAGATCTACTTTGTTTATGAAGTAAACAAGCCTTACAATGTACTTTTTCCCTTTTCAGTAATTGAAGTCCTTTCACCATATTCCGTCTTTGAAGCAGGGAAAGACTCTGGGATCTCAAATGCACAAATATCAAATGCCATAATTTCTGTTGAATTATCTTCGTGTCCATGTTATCGACTATGGCTGCCTGCTCAAATCCTTGAGGAATTACGTGGAGTGCATTCTTCTCATCCTCAAGACTTGTATATATTGTCACCTAATTTTTCTTAGGTGGATTTGTTTTCAGTACTCCATCCTTCAAGGTTATTGGATAACCTATCTTTCTTGTGTGATGTCCTAGCCTATGTAATGTCTAGATGCAAGCTGGTTTTCAAAACGTAATGTTGGAATTGTGGTTCGTTGCCCATGCGGACACAGATGAGAAAGGTTTGCTCGCATTACTCCTCACTGGGGAGTGTAGTAGATGACATCTATCAGATTAGTTAGGCGATTGTTTGCATAGGAGGGGAATTGCATGCTTCATGTATGTGGTGAATTTCTTGACTGTGGTGCTTCCTTTGTATTGAAAAGACCTTTGGGATTAGCATATGGGAGGGTGACGTGTTGCAACCGGCCCTAAGCGGACAAGGGCCTAGAGGTTACCTAACCACGAATGAGCCAACACTCAATGGGTTGGGCAAACCCTTTTGATGGGTGTGCAAAGGTGATGGTAATTATGGGTGTTACTGTGCACAGGGTGGATGCCCCTTGTGCTTATTCATGTGTTAGTGGAATCCCTGGACAATGGGATCACATTTAGGCTAGATGTGACTGAAGCGGTAGCACATGTAAGGGATAACTTCTTGAATGGTCAAGGCTCGAACTCGAAGAGTGCAAACGATGTCCCTAAGCGTCACTTGCTCAAAATCAAAATCAATCTTTCAAATGAAATTTAGAGAAAGTAAAAGCCTTCTCAAGATGGGAACATGCGAAACATTGTGAATCAATCTCTTAGAAACATATGCAAGTCGAATTCCAACTCTTACTGTTGGGTTCAACTTAGCTCTTTTGTATTTGCGAAAGAACTCTCTCCTATAGCTCATATATTGAGATGCATGTGAATCGATTATCTTGGTAACTGAGTTTCTTTAATCATCAATACCACTCACCAGGGTTGCAATTTTGTGGGTAGTTGTAAAGATTGATTCGTACCAATCATCGTCTGGTGGAGACTGTAAAAGCTGAATCTGCATAGCATCCACTATCAAAATTCTCTTTAGCATGCAAGCCTGATCCCTGCTGATCATGTCAATTTTGTTGTTTTTCTTGCCTATGGCAATACTCATAAGGAGTCATGCACTGCTGCACAATTTCCACATTTGCCACATCTAATGGCTATTCACCTCTTGCTTGCCTTGATTTTTTTGTCAACCGCTGCCTGAATGATATGAATCTGAAGATCTACCTCTATCTTTACCATGATGATGTGTATGTTCTTCAGCCTAGCTATTTTGACAACCTCTTCCTATGGTTGATAAGAATATTTGCACCCTATTGTGAAGGAGCTTGGTTTCCATAAATGCCATACCTTCTTCCTTTGCCTCTGTTGTTGTCTCTGCTTGTGCCTGACACAAGGCAAACTGGAAACTGGGCTCTCTCTTTCTTGGGAAGCATATTTTCATGTTGAGATAAAAATTGAATAGAAACATCAAAAGTCCCTTCAAGCTTATCAATAATCTGGAATGGCTCGATAAATTTTTTCTTAGGAAGTTGACAAACCCTTAATAGTCACTGTGATCATAGTATCATGATCTGGTTTTGTGAAACATGCTTTCTCAATCTGAGCCTCAATATTTTTCAATTGAGAGATATTTAATTACATTCCCATCATCTCCCAAAGTTTGACTCAAAAGCTTGATTTGCTATTGTCTTCTTAGTGTTTGGTTGTTTGTCAATTCGATCGTTGAATGTTTCCCATTCTTTCAAACTATTTGTTTTTGTTTCAATATGGATATAAGTATCTAATGTACACGACCAATTCATAAGTGCCAAAGCGTTTTGATTTTTGACATCAAACTTTGCCTTTTATGCAACATTTGTTGGTATAGTAGGCTTTACATTGATAATTTTTTATAATTCATTGAAAGTAATGTTCCCTACATCAATCTTTTCCAATCAGGATAATATTTATTTGTGAGTTTTTTAGAATTATGGAGTTAGTGATTCGAAACATGTTTGCATTGATAGTGTTGAATGTAATATTACATAATTAGAAAACAATGAATATTTACAACATGCAATGAAGAATACACCATAGAGGAATTGAGAGGATTCTGAGATGACACTCAATATAAGAAAATAGAATTACAATTGTATATGACACATGGGTGGACATAACAACTTATAAATACACATCATATTAACATTCTAGATATGTCAGCCTCCAAGGCTGACATACATTCCAATGTACTTCGTCAATTAAGGATTATACACAGGGCTAGATAAGAGGGATTACATCCACTCTTAACTCCCCTTATAAATCACTACTTAGAGGACCTGCGAAAGATGGCTTTCAATTTGGCCAAAACTTCCTTCCAAAGGGGAGGAAGTCACTCCCTATCCATTCTAATGACAACTTTCGAATGCCTAGGCACGTTGGTCAACTGATTGAAGTTTGTCTCTACCATTTGCTTTGTGAAGACGTCTGCAACTTGAAGTTCACTCCGGACAAATCTCAACTGCATAAGTCCATCTTGAAACTAGAGACTGATGAGGTGATTGTGGACTTCAGTTTGTTTTGTTTCTTGTCTCTCTGCTGGATTCTGAGTGATAGTGGACTCTTGACTAGTGATGTATATAATAGCTGGTAAGTCTTGTTGAAATTTGAGCTCCATCAAAAATTCTTGGAAGCATAAAATCTTTCGTGCTGCATTCATTGCTCTATATTTTGCCTTGGCGGAGAATATGGAAATCGCCTTCTACTTCTTGCATGCTTAAGTGATGGGCCTTGATCCCAAATGAAATTGTCATTGATCCACATCTCCTGTGCAATCTGCATATGTATATCCAACTAGACAACCCTCAACTCATTGTGGCTAGATGATCCCTATACGAGTGCTGCGCTTACTATATGTTTAACATCCTCTTAGCAGCTTCCTAGTGGCTTTCCTTGGGATTTTGCATAAATTTGCATACCATTCCAACTACAAAGGATAAATATGGTCTAGTATGAGTCAAGGAAGAAAGGCGCCCAACAAATTGTCTATATAATGTAGCATTCACTGTTGGCGAGGTACATTGTGTTGTTGGCTTAACTTAAACTGACATGGGGTAGGACATGAATTGCACCGATCCATGTTGAATTTATTCAGTAAGTCCACTACATATTCCGGTTGAGAAAGAAAAATTCCCTTATCTGGCAGTAGAACCAAGAAGCAGTGCAGCGATCCCAAATATGTCATTTCAAATGTATTTCTCTATTGATCCTTAAAATCATGTATGAAGGAGATACAATCTCCTGTGATGATGAAGTCATCCACATAGAGTACCTCAATGACTATATGACCATCAACATACATAACACACATTATGATTTGATTTCATTTTTCTTTAAGCTTGTAGAGAGAGAATTTGTCAAGCTTTTCATACTATGCATGGGGTGCCTGCTTCAAACCATATAAAGACTTCTGAAATCTACGTTTTACTTTAGTCTCTCCATAATGCCACGCAATCTGCTATAGAAGCAGATATGATGCTCCTACAGGGAACCACCAAACTGAGCCTGCTGCAGAATTACGCAGAGAAATCACACTAACAACAGAAATTCATAAAGTATATTCAACAAACAGATTACATAATGATAGAGACCGGTCACCAACGATAGAGTCTTACAACTCAAACCAATGCCCGCAGGATAACATTTTTCAACACCACAATGTTGCTCACAATGAATCTAGACTTGTGCACAAGTCTCTGTGTGGGAGCAACTTCCAACTTTTGAATAACCCTGCCTTTGCTGAGTGAGCTCCTTGCTTCGAGCCTTAAGCTCACATTCACACTCTGCTCTTATTTGCAAGTTAACTATGAGCTACTCAACCTCTTGAGAATTGACTCTCTAAGGTAATTGGGCTTTGTTTATATAGCGAACCAATACCACAAACTTAACTCCTAAAACTAATATGAAGTTATGGTCCAAAGGAGCCGCTATAGACTCAGTTGTCCTTTCATGATTTCAAATGATCATCCCACCATGCTTTGTGGCTTTTAAACAAATTCGTAGTCTTTTGTGGCTTTAGTTAGTACTTTGTGGCTTCAAATTCAAGCTTGCAGTATTGTGCGGCTCCCTTGGTGTTTTGCGGCATCTGCCAATGCTTGTAAGACCTCCAACAACTTCCTCGGCTTGTGCAAAGACTCCACAAATTTGCGCAGACTATGCAATAGATTGGATATTGTGCAAAAGGATAACACACAACACTTACATTGCATAATAGGCTTGCATAAAATTCCAGCAACACAAAAATGCAATGCTAGTACTTCTTGGCCTGCCAACAATACACTTCCTCCACAATGCGGGCCGCCAACAACACAAATGCAAAACAAAATGCAAATAACTGACTCAAATAGGTCAATCTATTTTTTTTGGTTGATAAAGGATTGCATGTGAACCTAGATGCTCCTGCATCACAATCGCTTTTGGTTGTTTCATATAGATTTCTTCTTTTGAGCCTATTTAAGGAAGGCCCATTTGACATCCATTAGATGTATCTCTTATCCAAATTCAGTGGCTAGGGAAAGAACAATCCGAACTAGCTCTATCTTGGCAACACACTGCAGAGACTCCTAATGATGCAAAGTCTCCCAATGATGTATAGGTCTCCAAATAGTCAATTCCTTCCTTTTGTGAGAATCCTTTGGCTATTATACATGCCTTATATCTTTCTATGGATCTATTAGAGGTGGATTTTTTCATGTAGATCCATTTACATTTGACAATTTCTTTTCAGGAGTTTAAGCACAAGCTTTTAGGTGTTATGTGTCATCAATGAGTTATAATCCATTTTTCTTTTCCTTTAGCTTGCTTATAGGACCGAGGAACAAATGTATTAATTCCTTTTGCAGTAAGTACATAATCTTCTTTATGTTTTTGCTTCTACTCTTCCAGTAGTTAGTCTCATCCCGCATATCATCTTTCGTTTTCTCAAGTGTTTTAGCGCCCATCTAGGAAGGCTAGCCTCTCTACTGAAGCAAAGGTGATCTCGAGGAATAGTTTCTGTTGGATTGGCTTTTTGTGGAATACGATTAGCTTCCAAACGATCTCTAGGTGTTGAAACATCCTCAGCTCTTATACACTCTTTGTTTAGATTTGTTGTGGGTTTTGATGCATCCTTTGTTGAAGCAATCTGACCTTCATCTTCTGAAACTATTTACTCTCTTACATAGCGACCTTGAACAAAGCCTATTCATTGATGTTGGGCGCTTCATCCTCATCACAAGGAGAGCTAGAATAATATGAAATTTGCAGGAAAGAAGTCATCTAGACAACATGTGATTTTTTGTGCTTTTTCACATGTTTTTGTTAAATAAAAAATGATTTCTCTTTGAACGAGAAGCTCCATATTTATTGGATCCCAAGGTCCATAGGGCTTGATTCCCATAGTAGCCCTACCATAATGTAGTTATGACTCTTTGGATCATGTTTTTTCCCCTCATATGGGATTTGAGCCCATGCCACAGTTCCAAAGGCCTACGAGTGTTTAACGACAAGTTTCCTTCTCATTTCTCAAATGGAGCAACAATTTGGACAACTAATAAAAAAATCCCATATCTTTGAATGAGAAGCTCTTTATTTATTGGATCCCAAGGTCTACAGGGTTTTGATTCCTCAAAGTATCCCTACCATAATGCACTTATGACTCTGGATCAAGTTTTTTTCTTATATGGGATATTAGTTCATGCCACACTTCCGAAGGCCTTGATGTGTATAACAAGTTTCCTTCTCATTTCTCAAATGGAGCGACAATTTGGACAACACTAGTAGGAACTTGATATAAAATGTTAGTGGTACAAATCATTGCTTCAACCCAAAACATTTTCTTCATACCTTTGGCTTGTAGCATGCAACTTGCCGTTTAGGTCGGGTTCTCATGACCACACCATTCTGTTACCTATTAAAGTTCTAGGTCCTATTAAGCCTATCTAAATCCTCATTCAAGGACGTTGAAAATGGGGTGAACAAATTATTCTTGATAAAAGTTACCGTAGTTTCACATCCCATAGGAATGTTACTGTGATTTTTGATGGACTACAATAAAGAGAGTGAGATGAGTGGTTGGGGAAGAGGCATCTGGTCCAAAAGGCACTTCAATTGATTTGGTTGTTTTTATAGCTCTAAATTTGTACATAATCTAGGGATGAAAGTGTCCGAAGTGAGTGGTAACTATAAAAGTTTAAAACATGTGCCATATCTCAATTAGATGCTCCACCTTTGATCAAAAAAATTCAGGATGTAAATTTCCTCTAATATGAAGCTATAAAGAATAAACCATGCTTGAATTTTTTCAAGCCTTTTGAAATATTAAAAAAACCGATGAGATTGATTTTGAGAAATACATTAAATTTTCAATAAATTGGGCATAACAAATCATAGAAATCTGAAATTGAAACTGAAGCTTCCTTGTCACTATTCCCAACTTTCCTAAAAAATATTAGAATATAAGGCTTGTAATTTTGCATTAAGTCAATTTTAGTTAACTATTAACTAATAAACGGTTGTAACCACTTCAACAATTTTGTAACTATCTCTTACATAATAAAATGACAAACTCACAATGGATAATGTGTGCATTTCGGTTTCTCTTAATTATTTCTTTATTCACATCTAATATTGGTATAAGAGCCTAGGGCACAAATTGAGGATGAACAAATGTTGAAGAGGACATGGTTGTGTGAGGGTTCAAGGACAAAATACAATTGACGCCATTGTAAGTGTGCAAAAAAAAATCCATAAAAATGCCATTCGAGGGCACAATATTTGCTGTGTTTTCAGACAAATTTTAGGGCATTTTGAAGTGCTAGGGCATGAAAATAAGAATTTTCCATTCCTTGATTTTTTAGGGTTGCTCATGTAGTTAGGGCACGGAAATAAGACATTTCAGGACAAAATGTGTCAGGCACAATGCAACAAAGAGAAACATTATTTAGGGCACACGTGTTTGTAGAAAACACTGTTCATAATCATGAGGAATAGGAAAAAATGTGATTTTGGAAGGCATCTTAGACAAAACAAAGAAAATATAGCGACACATTTTCTGGATTTGCAATTTGTCGAGGGTCATTCGTTTCCAGGGAAAACAGTTTGGTGATTTTCAATCACAACCAGTTGTGTAGGGCACAAACTTGCTTGCAATTTCCTTTGTTTCCTTAAAAAATAAAAAAATAAAAAACAGTTTATAAAATCTTGCTGCATTAATTCGCGGGTCATTCTATTTTTTGGGAAAAGGTTATTTTCTGGGGTATTTTGATTGCGAATGAAAATTCCATTAGATAAATATTATGGCCTTAACTTTTACATATGGAAAGTAAAAATCTAGATGAAAGACAAATTAAATGAAGTTAATCTAGCCATTGTTGAAGATCCACCAAACGATGAAAGTGGTGAAGAATCTATTGATGGAGAATACATATTTCAAAGAAGCCCCACACTTTGAAGACATGAAGGGATCTTGGGAATTATACCCTTATGAGGGTCATGAGGCAATTCGATGGAGCACTGTGGATTTAGTTCAATATGGATGGTTGTCTAATAGTTCGGGAGGTTTTTGATTCATGAGTTTGGGGAGGTAGAATCCGGTAACCCAAGAATTTAGCTTGGGAGCCACGCCTTTACGAAGGTTATGAGGTAGTTTGATGGAGCCCTACCTAGTCAAAGAATTGTTTTCAAAGGAATTTTTTTTTGAAGAATTTTTGGTCCTATGTGGTTTTGTTACTTTAATCTTATGTAAGTATGTTTATGTTTTCTTTCTATAATGTAAGCCTTAAGAGGAGGTATTATAATATAAGGCTTATAATTTAGCATGAAGGAAATATTAGGTAAGTATTAACTAATAAACAGTTGGAACCACTTCAAACAATTTGTGACTCTCTTTCATAATCAAATGACAGACAAACAATGAATAATATGTGCATTTTGGTTTCTCTACATTATTTTTTTGTTTGTATCTTCTAACAAAAAAAACTCTGCAAATTTGTAACGGTTTTCTGAGGTACGACGAATACAAAAATGCTTTGTCAAAATCGATGCCCTGATTCCACTTGTTAATATATTTAGATATGATAATTGCGGAAACATTCAAACATAATCTGCTTTGATGGGGAAACATTCAGAAATTAGATCAATAAAGGAAACGAATTCAATAATATAACTCCTGATTTGGAAGAGCCTTGCTCATCATTATTTATAGACATAATTAAGTAGGTTCAAACCCGTTCATTCTAATTAGGTCAGCTAAAAGAAACATTAAGAACTAATTAATGAAAAATAAAGGTTATGCGCTCCATTCCATTCCATAACTTTAATACACATAAGAAGATATAATATTAGAGGTGTAACATACTCTTCCCCTTTCAGAAAATGTTTCCCTCAATGCTTAGCAACTCATGATGCTTTCACATGCACTATTCGTCTTCCCATGTTGCATCTTCCGTGGGAAGATTCTTTCATTTGATGAGAAATTCAGAATTGGTTCGGTTTCACAATTTCTTCACTTGTTTCTCAGTGATTGTTAGGAATACTATATGTTAGTGCTCACATTATTATGGGTTAGTATATTAATATTGTGTATATTATTAATAATGAGTTAATATAACTCATATTAATAATATAGTTAGTGTGAGTGTGTGAGTGAGTTGTAATAACAACTCACGTAGCTATTTAGTCTCGAGGGATATTTGGGATGTTGGAGATATCTTAGGTGTAAGAGAGATTTGTGGGATTGAAGATTGGAGTTGAATCCTTTTTTTAAGGAGTTCATTCTCCTATATATTGTAAACTATCACTCCATGTAATTTGCTCAAGATATTATTAATCAATATCATTGTTGTATTTATCTTCTGCAATATTATATTGTCCTCTGCAATTTTGTTTGTATCTCCATATTTCTATGAGTTTAATGTAACTGATGCTCATTTAGATTAGCCAATCTATCTATTTCACATCAGTGATTACCCCGGGTTCCATTATAGCTTCCCTTCCTCATCTAAGGAAATTCTGAGTAGACTGGAAGCTTGGTACTGTTTAATGTGAAATATAGGATGAAGTTTGGAAGGTGGAAGCTCCAACTTATATGCTACACTACCAATCCGATGGAGAACCTTATAGGGCATATAAAATTTTGGTCCTAGCTTGATGTTCTTATGTTGTGTTAGTGACCTTTCTTTGTGGGGTTGCAATTGAAGAATTATGGAATCTCCTTCTGCAAAATGCCTCTCCCTTTGGTGCTGATCTGCTGCTTGTTTCATCCTATTCAGAACCACGAGCAAATTCTCCCTAAGGACTGGAAGCATTTCCTGCTGGCGTGGAATATGATCCTCTACTGCACGAGCTTTGGATTGACCCTGTAAATACGTAGCAGAAGGTGAGGAGTATCCATAAAGCGCCTCAAATAGATTCATCTTTTGGCTGTGTGAAACAATGTGTAATACCTCGTTTCTGCTTGTGAAAGCAATTTAGACCATAGTGATTGTTTTTCCGAGGAAACGAAATGTAGATATCTTTCTAGACGTTTATTGACAATTTTTGTCTGGTCATCTAAGTCGTGGATGAGAAGATGAACTATGGGCTAGTTTTTATATGCTGCAAATAGTTCAGTCCAAAATATGCTAGTGAATATGGGTCATGATCAATCAGAATGATTTTGGGAATGCCATGGAGTTTCTGTACCTTTTTCATGAATACTTCTGCCATCGTACGAGCTTAAAATTGATGAGAAAGTCTATAGAAATGTGCATACTTAGTGAGTCTATACACCACAACCAATATCACTTCCAAGTTGTTTGACTTAGGCAGTCCCATAATGAAGTCCATCGATCTTTCCTCCCAAAGCTCTGCTCTACTGGTTAATGGATCCAAGAACCTTGGAGTCTTAATTGGTTCTCCTTTATTATGTTTACATACCAAATGTTTTGCCACAAATTCACGAGGCTCTTTAAAGTAGATAGAGTATCGGCGAGACCAAATGGCATAACCAAGAATTCATAATAACCCTCGTGTCCTAAATGCATACTTATGTATATCCCCTTCTTGTACTCTATTTTGATATACCGTGAACACAAATATAACTTAGTAAGAAAACAACACCATTTAATTCATCTAATAATTCATCAACGACAAGAGTAGGAAACTTATCTTTGAGAGCTAGCTTATTGAGTTCCCCGTAGTACGACACATTCTCCATGATCCATCCTTTTTAAAACCATAACCACTAGAGATTCATAACAATTTTGTTGGGACAAAGAATGCCCCCAAGTCCGCCATTTCCTCGATCAATTTTTTGATTTATGACTTTTGGTTATAAGGATAGTGATAAGGTCTAATGTTAGGAGCAATACTTCCTGAAATTGTTTCAATGGCATGATCATGATGATCTCTGATTGGTGGTAGGCCCTTTTGTTCTAGAAAGACTTGGATCATGGTGCCGAATGATCTCTTAATGCTTTGGTAGCTCTTGATTTTCCACGTTACATGTTTCTAAGGAATGTAGTTGTGCCACTATTTCGTAAGATCCTTTCTTGAGTAATTTTTCTATCTTATGAGTTGGCTTGATTGGTGATTGCATCCTAACAAGTTTGTACTTTTTTCCTTTTGTATATAAAACCATTGATAAGTCATAAAAATTGAAAGGCACTGCCCCCAATTGTTTAAGCCATTATATTCCCAACACTTCAATGGCTCCCCCAATTCAGATGACAAACATTTTTGAATCTAGTTGATAATCCCCTATTGAGAGTTTGATATGATAACATCTACGACCACAAGAGAGTTGCTTCCCATCGGCTAATCATGACTTGAAAATTAGAGATTGGATACCAAAGCAATTGAGCTCATAATCTGATTACCTCTCAATGAAGTTTTTGATACTACCTGTATTGAGCAAAGTTGTCACCTTCTTAATATAACCAACCGCTTTTGAGTGTTTGTGGTGTGCTTATCCCATTTAATGCATATAACAAGATATTAGGGCTTTCTTATGAGAATTTGCATGCGCATGTTCTATTGCTAGTTCCTCCTAGCTTCTTCGTCCTCATCCAAAACCTCATTCTCAATAAATCATGAAGTCTTTTCTCACCATGGGCACACTTCTGACCTCTAGACAATTTATTGTTACAATGCCAACATAGGCCTTTTTCTCTTTTCTCCGCAACTTGTTGGGAAGAGAGCTTAGTAATTTTCCTTGGGTTAAAAGAGTTGACCACATTTCTATCTCTCCATCTTGTAGTTTACTTGCATGATTATCTTGGTAGCAGAGATTTATTTCTCAATGTGCAGTTCTTGCTGCATAACTTTTCTAACTGTATATAGTACCAACGAATGAACATTGTGCTTAATTTGGCCATTTAGTCCATTGATGTTAAATTGCAGTCTCTAATAAGGTGTCAGTTTTGGAATTCAGATTGATAATATTATATTGCCCAGCATCATATTCGGCTATGGATCTCATTTGTTTCAAATTTGTCTATTGGGTGAAATAGCTTCCCTTCTATGGTTGCTTAGAATGAGCCGCTAAGTCATTAGTAAATTCATTTGAACTAAGGTCTTAACCTTGCTTGTCAATTATCTAGTAGTGCCACTGATAAGGTTCAGATTCTTAATATGTCAACCATTGGATTCTTTAGGATATTGTGAATTTTAAAATACTGTTAAATGAGACTTATCCATGAAGTTACATCCATACCAGCAAACTTGTGGATGTCCATCTTTGGTAGGTTTCATTTTGGCCCTTGGAACACTTGCCCTATCACTTGCTTTGGTTTGTTGTGCCCTCTAGGTTGGTTTGGCTATGTATGAGTGGTTGGTATTGACTGAATTCCCCGAGGTTGATTAATATGGGACTCAAGTTCAGACACTACATCATGTTTAAACCTATCTAAATCCTCATTCAAGGATGCTGCAAATGGGAAGTCCAATTATCCTTGATAAAAGTTATCAGTGTCATATCCCACGAGAATGTTACCCTTAATTTTAGAAGGTGGACAATAAAGAGAGTTAGTGGGATCAATGATTGAGGAAAAGGAGTTGGGTACAGAAGGTATGGCTGCTGATCTGGTTGTGTTTCTAGCTCTAAATTAGTGCTCAATCTGGTGAGGAAAGTATTTTGAGCGAGTAAAGCCCCCTATAGTGCTATATGGCTATCAATGCTATTGGCTTGGTGTTCAATCTATTGAGTTTATCAATGATTAATGTTATTGCATATGTAACATGAATGGCCGAAGTGACCTAATGTGTAGTGTACGATGTTTGACGTGGCATGAATGATGTGTGTGATGCATAATGAATATACCGTACGAATCTTATTTCTATATAGAACATGATAGACGATGGAATGTGTGTGATGTGGGTAACATGATGTGATGGATAATACTTGCCCCCTTTCGACTGCTTGACACCTTTGAATGGATTTTCCCTACATACATATGGGTATGGGTCGAATATATAGCTGTAGGCTTGCTGAATAATGTGATGCTTGTTGTCGACTATAGTTATAGGCCCTCCCCCTCTACTTATGTATACGGGGGTTAGGGGAGTGCCCCCTTCCTGACCTCCATACAAATATAGGGAGATAGGGACCCATGATTTCTCAATTGAGTCCCTCCATCTTTGCCTATGTATTTAGAGTGGGTGGGAGAGTGCCCTATATCTATATAGGGGTCCCTCGATGGTAACCATAAAAATTTAAAACATGTGCTATATCTTAATCAGATGCTCCACATTTGACCAATGAATTTTGGAATGTAGACTACATCAATTTTGAAACTAGAAAGAACAAACCCTACCTTAGTTTTTACGAGCCTTCTCAATAAATAAATATACCAATGAACTCTTACAAATGTAGCCTAGGAATTGATTTTTTGAAAAACACCAAAAATGTACTAAATCAGGCAAAACAAATCATAGAAAGCTGAAATTGAAATTGAAGTTTCCTTGTCATGACTTGTAGTTTCCCTAAAACAATCTTTTGCAAAATTTACAGCGATTTATGAGACACGGTGAAAATATTTTTTTGCCAAAAATGCTCTGATACCACTTGTTAAGATATTTCTTTATGATAATTGCTGAAAGACTCAAATATGTAATGTCCCCAAATGGGACAATTAGACCTCTATTTGGAGTTTTAGCAAATCCAACACCAAAGCCTCGAAAAGAAAATTAGATTTTCAAATACTATTACGAACATATGATACATTCCTTAGAAATTGCAACTAGGGTTATGAATAAAGCCCAAATCAGATTGAATATGCAGATTTCTGATTTTTAGAGGACAATACGACTTGGGTATGATGCATTAACCATTGCAACTGTCCTTCTATCCTGTTTTCTTATCCCACACTGATTTCTTACACTTGGAGAGCCCAAAAATAAGCCACTAAAATGCAGAAAACTGATCCTAACAGATCTGAAACAATTATTAAATATGTAGGAAGAAGGAATACCAGTTTGGACTTCAACAAGACTGAGTTTTTATTTGGATAAAGTCTGCAGATCCAGACCTGAAATGACAGAAGATACTGAGGGTTTGGAACCCCAAAGACACACCATCTAGAAAAGCTGACTGAAATCCAGCTCCAACAGGCAGGTACTCAGAACTGATTTTTAGAGCCTTCGAATAGGCCAAAATCTGCCCACAACTGGGTCGCTCCAGTTGGTACAAAATATATTGGTTCAACAACCAGATTTGCCTTGAGTCTCCAATAAAAAAGATGAGCTCAAAGGAGAGTTTTCGTTCCCCTTTCACTCTTTTCCCTGAGGGTTTTTGTCCTCAGAATTGCAACTGCAAAATGCTCAGCTTACAAGCCAAAATCAGAAATGTAATGATCATAGAATACCTCTTCTAAGTCGACCTCTCCTTTAAATAGGCAAAGTGACCCAAAGGAAGCCTTTTTAAGCTCCAATCAACTTGCAATACATTTCTCTATGCAAATTTCCCCATTAGACCTAGTCGCATTTTTGCCTAGGGAAAATACAAAATGGTTTTGGGGTCTATTTTCCTTCTAGGCAGCTAATATAGTCTTTCCTAGACAACTTGCCAATTCTCATAGGGAGGATAAATATAATATAAGAGCCAATGCACTTACCTAGAGATTACAACAATTGTTTATAGTTGCATTTCTTTATTAAGTCAAATAAATTAATACAAGTGCTTTATTAATTTTATAAATATTTCTTTTTGCACTTTGTAATAACTTATTGTGACTTAAGTCACCCTTATATTTTTCCTTTGGCCGTTGGGTTGACAAAATGGGCCAAAGGTCTTCGATGCTTTTATTCGAGAAAGAGGGAGATTTCACTTATCACATCGAGCGGGGAAACTTCCATAAATTAGAACAATAAAGGAAATGAATTCAATTATACCTTGTGATGTTTTTGGGGGAGCCTCACTATTTATAGATCTGAGTAGGTTGGCCACACACATTCATCCTAATTAGGCTGGCTTAAAGAAACTTTAAGAACTAATATATGAAATAGAAAGCCTATACGCTCTATTTCATAACCTCAACACACATGAAGATACAATATTAGGGGTGTAACTTTATTTGGGGGACTGTCATTTCTATTGATGATTTGACATGTCCCTTCTGCTATGAAGAGATTTTCCATGGATTTGGTCCATTACTAATAGTCATTGCTACAAAGCATTGGTTTGGATACACTATCCATCTCTCAAATTTAAAGAATACCCCTTTTTATAAGTCTCAATCCATTCAAGCTATATGCCTTTATGCCCCAATAACAACAATTAACTCTCCAAGGGTAACACCTTGATTGGATGGGATAGGCCTTATGCCTATCTCGATAGTGGTGCGCCTGGGTTTAGATGCAAACTTGATGCAATTGGCACCCCAAAAAACAATGCTTAAACCTTTGGTCTTGAAACTAACTTTCCAACTCATCGAAAATGAAGTTTGTACGACCAATAGTTGGCCATTTGAAGTTTGACCTATAAGTGTGCTTCAAATGCAAAAAAATAAACCTCATAAATTACAAAATATTTCAAAATATGAATTTTGACAGGAAAATACCTCTATGTGCCTAGTGTCTTCTTATGCTTTGCTCTTCTAGCCACTTGGTAATTTTTGATTTGTTTGAATTTGACAATGCAGATTTTCTATAAACATAAAAAACGAGAGTCAAAATGACACTTAAAACATGTATCAGCCTCCTCGATCCATATGGGAAATTTTCCATGCGTTAATGTATGCTTTGTTATGTCACCAAGTTGAATTGTCTAGATTGCCATGTGGCACCACTAGAGGCTGCCACATCACCAATCTTGTCAGTTGTGTAGATTGGTCGAAACACTTGTATGAAGGTGCCACATGGGGTCACTTAGAAACCCTAATTCTCCTATATGGAAAAATCCTTGTGCTAGATGAGCAAAAAAAGTTTTTCTTTCCATAAAAGCTTCCCTAAGCAACTCTTTTGAACAACACAAGATTTTGTAGATCTACCACGAACTAGTCCTTTGAATTGCTTGTATGCTGAATTGATCTCTTCTTCAATAAATTCAAATCCTAGCAAAAACGTGGCTCGAATAAACTCCTATTTGTTGAAATGCTTCCACAAAGCAAATTGAAATTGCAAGGACTAAAAGAAGCACATGTTTAAAAACCACATGGTTTAATATAATGTTAGTGTTTAGCGTAAATATTCCATAATTAGTAGACTCAAAATATTTACAACGTGCAATCAACACTAAACATAGAGGAATTACAAAGGAATCTGAAGGATTTTAAGATCACAATGTGCTCAATATAAGAAAATAGAGTTACAACTATATATGACAAATGGGCGAGTATAACCTCTTATAGATAACCATAGTTTTAATGTCTAGAGGTTAGAGTCTCCAAGGCTGACATACATAAAGGTTTGATATCAGAGTACTCCGTTTACTAAGGGTAAGAGGAATTTGCGTTCACTCTTAACATGTGCAAGTAAAAGAACAAGTACATGAATTGAAATGTAAAGCATTTGCAGGTACTAGAAAATATGTTAAAATGAAGGAACCCTCTAAAGCAAAGATAAAGAGAATTGACACCAAGGCACCGAAATTTTGACACACGAAGACACACACTAACCATGTCCTTGCCTTTGCCTCCATGTTCATTAAAAATGATACAAAATGAAGGTACCATGTGGCCTTTTCCTTTGGTTCACGATAGTCCTTTTTATATATAATTGACATTGAGAAATTTTTAAACGTCGACAACTTTCCTTTGTTTCTTGATAACTTTACAACACCCTTATAACTCCTAAAGCATCCTTATTTTAAAACTAATTTTGGCACATAGTATAATCTAGTGTTTTAAAAACCGTTCCGGTTCAGTTCGACCGGTTGATTAGGTTTTTTTGCAAGCCGTTAGAAAAACCGAACCAATGATCGGTTCTGTACGGAACTGGCCAACTGAACCATCTGGTTCGGTACTGAGCCGGTCAAATCGTCCGGTTCCGTATTGGACCGGTCTGAACTAGTTGAGGGGCAAGTTTTGCCTTAATTTTTTTTTTCCAATTTTAGTTTTTAAGTTACCTTTTTCCAACCTTAACCCTAAAATGATGTTATATAGACCTCGTTTGGAACAATAGTTAAATGATCTCGTCTTCGTGCAATACAACCTTTGCCTAAGGCGCAACCAATTACTGAATATGATACCTAATACAGATCCCATTGTCTTGGATGATATTGATCCAACCTCAGAATGGGTAGAGGAGAATCGCCTATCAGAGTTTGATCCTGATGACTTGGGGTCGATGGATTTGGATGATGAACCACTAGTAGCACCAAACATGGCAAACCCTAGCTGTGCTACTACAACTACTGCAGATGTCCCTGAGGAGTTCGATGTGTCTAAGCCAAAGAAACATAATGACATTGATGAGGATGAGAATCCCATTCTTAGTAGTGGTGTTGAGTTTGATGATTGATATCAAACATGTAGTAGCTTGTAGCATATTGTTTATTGGACTCTATGGGCCATTTAGAGCCTCATTGTTTATGTATTTTGTTTCAGATATGTAGGGCACTCGGTGCCGTTTTGCTATATTTACCTTTACATGGTATATACATGAGCAAACTTAGCATATTTTGTCTCTAATTGTTTGTAATCATGGTTTGGAATCTTTAAAAGTTCTTGTTTTCATTAAAATTGTAATATTTAATGCCTTTTTTAGTAAACCGGGTCATAAGTTTTAAACTGGTCTGGTTCCGGTTCGGTTCCTGTCTGACCCTCGGCCGGTTCCGATTTTTAAAACATTGGTATAATCTTATTTCTCCATACATATGTCAACATATTTCCCTAACACCTTTTCCCCCAAAATTTAATTAATTGTATGAAAAACACCCGATTTCAATTACAGCGTCTTGAAATAAAATGATATTTGTAACCAATTTCAACCCTGATAATACTAATTTTTTTGTCAGAAATCCTGCGACTAAGGTCTCTTTATCATTTTCCAGGCTAAGTTTGAATCCTCTTGAAATAACAGACCATTTCAGCTCAATTTGAACATTGAAACCTCCTATGGCCCATAAATATTGTTGTTTTCAATCTACAAACACATTTATATTTCATAAGCAGATGTGGTTGAGTTGTCCTAAGAGGTTGGGGTGAAGGCTTATGTTCAACATGTCGGGT
The DNA here is from genome assembly GCA_019776745.2 of Taxus chinensis. Lineage (NCBI taxonomy): Eukaryota > Viridiplantae > Streptophyta > Pinopsida > Cupressales > Taxaceae > Taxus > Taxus chinensis. The sequence continues at coordinate 295,438,957 of CM034155.1, read as the reverse complement.
TCAAATCCCACATCTATATTTTTCCCGGAAAAACAAATAAAAGGCTTTACTTTATAAGAGATCATTTTTTAGATTTCATGTCAAGGGACAAAGTGTACGTGCATAAATTAATGTGATACTTGGCTGAAAAGGATTTATTTTCTGCATAAAGTGGTTTTAATACCACATGTTTTAATGCTATCTCACCTTCCCTCTTCGGTCTCTGGTTCCACATTTTGAGTATCATGTGGACAGAAATGGCTCGGATTTCATGTAATTTATTAAATCAAAATAGCAATAGACAGTGCACAAGGTAAATCCCCTGAAATGTGTGATGCACTTTAAATACTGACCCACAATCTTTAATGGTAGGACTAATCTAAACTACCCAGAACTAATCTAAACTGATAAAATCTATACTATAGCAGTATTACAATCTCAATCATTAAACTAGCATGGACTGTAGGACCTTAGGATAATATTAAACGTAAGGTGAACTTGTATCCCATAACAAACATCCTCACACAAATGCTCTTCTATTTTAGTATCTCTGATCACCACATTGACGAAGAGATGAGGGTCTTTATAAAGGATGTAATAAGAAACACTTCTTCTGCTTTGGTATTCTTGCGGACGTTAAAATATCTTCTTCTTCTTCTTCTTCTTCATGTGGACAGAAATGGTTCGGAGTTCATGTAATTTATTAAATCAAAACAGCAATATACAGTGCACAAGGTAAATACCCTGAAATGTGTGATGCACTTTAAATACTGACCCACAATCTTTAATGGTAGGACTAATCTAAACTACACAGAACTAATCTAAACTGATAAAGACTATACTATAGCAGTATTACAATCTCAATCATTAAACTAGCATGGACTGTAGGACTTTAGGATAATATTAAACGTAAGGTGAATTTGTATCCCATAACAAACATCCTCACACAAATGCTCTTCTATTTTAGTATCTCTGATCGCCACATTGAGGAAGAGATGAGGGTCTTTATAAAGGATGTAATAAGAACCACTAGATGAAGCGCAATCATCATAAGAAACATCATCATTGGAAGTATTAGATCCTCGTGTTATTTCCATTAAGAGTCGACGCCATTTGGTGGTAAAGTGGATCCTCCGACTATATCTTCACGTAGTTGTTGAATCAATCTTCTTTCTTTCTGTATTAATTCATGGAATTCTGAAATGCATATTTGACAGTTCTATTTATAACATAAATTCTATGATCCAAAATATCAACATGCTCATCATATTTTTTCACAAACACCAGCATTGCAATTGATATTTTCATCAGGCATTTATTAATATGAACATGAGCTTTCCCTAGCTCAACAATTTCCTTCATAAGTGACTGATTAAGGAGTTTCAGATTTAGAATATCTCTATCCTTTTCTGCCAGTTTGTGTCCAAAGGCTTGCAATTGTCCTCGTGGACACCACCACATTGCCTATGACTTGAGCTTTTCTTCGGCTTATTGTAGAGCTTCTCAGAAAGCCCCCATACATCCTTGGACGATTCCAAATTCTTGAGATGATACAATATCTCATAAGAGCCATGATATGGCCAAGAATTGCATCTGCCTATTAAACCGTTCATCTTTCTCACATGCACGAACGAGTCCCAGCTCAGTGCTCACCACCCTTGATAAATCACAAAACTCCTCAGCTATGATTATTCAATCCTTCCTCTATTTGTTTTCTATTTAGAGGTTGTATTTGTGACATAATTTTAGTTGAGGGTTGAAAAGACAACATGAACGATGGCTAAAAAATCTGCAGTAAATTGGCACAATTTGCAAACACAAAGGCCATCATGAGATACAGGCTATGAAAATGAGCTTGATAAAAAATGAATGGGGTAAAACAAACACCAGACATGGGGGAAATCAAATGTTTGAAGGTAGGGTGATCTGTTGACCCAATTTAGGCAACAAGTTTAAAGATTCAGCTCTTAAAAGTATGCCCCTTTGTACCCTCTTTTAACCTCTACAAGGCTTCTTAAGTTCTTTTTAAAGTGCAAAATAGTATGGAGGTGGTCATTTGACAGCTGAACTTCCTACCTATGATTCAACACTCTTTACCAACTGCAGTGAACAAACATATATGAATGCCAAATAAGATATTTAAGATGAGCGGGCTTTTGCAAATTCGTCAAAATGTTTGTTCTGGCAACGAGGGAAGAGATTTGTTCCCTTTCAGTTCCCACATATCACACAAACCTTTTATCAATTCCACTATACCTCACTTCAAGGTAGTGAGGGATATTACTAATAATTTATATAGATAACAGAGATAAATTTTAAAAGTTTTTGCTGGTATAATGGAGGGATTCAAACCTTTAATCATGCTCTTCCAACTCCTCGACTTTCCGAACTTCTAACTTGATTAAAAAACTGCAAAACCATTAAACACAATGATAAGAAATACAATTGGATAGGTACTACTACTGATCATCACATGTTTTTATTGTTGGCATTGGCATGATGGGACTTTGAAGGTGATGGGTCCCCACCAGGTGACCCTATGTTGACATTGTCATATACACTTATTTATTCTTGTCCCCCAAAATTGATTTGGACCAGAAATGTTTTCAAGAGCCTGTAGAGCATTAAACACCTTGAATTCAAATCATAACCTGAAGCTGAGATTGGCAGTACTAATGCACACCCACACTATGCTTAACATACAAACCTCCATCACAACATGCAACCATATGGGTGAACAAACTGGTTTTCTATGCTTCATTAACATTCAATTCACGATTGACCATGCTCCTTCATAGTTTGTGATGGAAAAAGGTCCATCAATTGGCAGGGCTCCGCCTTGCCATGACCTTACCCAACATCTGTTTTCTTTTTTCAAATTCAGAACCTTGTTTACAGGGCATGACTAACCCTTGTTGACACCATAATAAATTACATGGTTATTGAATCAAAACATACACATTAAACATCAGACAAAATAGATGCACATGATATAAGGAGTTCTCGAGTGCTTGAATAATTGTTCACTCACTCTGATAAGTTCTACTCCACCTCAATTATATTTTGAATACTTTGCATCCTTTTAAACTTACAAGAAGTTAATCCTAGTCACTTCATTATCATAGTTGACTTTGGGATTATATTTTAAAGAATATACACGTGCCAAGAATGTCACAAGCCGACAACTCATTGGGACCAGTAGTCAATGTTTATGCAATAGTTCACATTTTGGGAAGATACAGAGAGAAACTACCTAGTCCCTATTGACACATAATAGACAATGCTAGTTCATACCCATTGTGCAACTTTCCTGCAGACAACACATTCGTGTTTGAAATGGACAAAAACCATAGGATTGCATGGTTAATTAATGAAGATGAGAGTGTGAATGCTGAAGTTATGGATCCCAAAAGATTAGCTTCGTTATTGTTCCTCGCATTCCAGCTGATGATGTGGCCTGTTGACATCGAAACTGCAAGTGAGCAAGCACTACCACGTGTCACATGGCCAGAGTGGAGGGCTACTAGCACATTTCGGGTTACGACAAATTGTCGACTATTGTGTTGGAAAACTCTTTTCTGCTATTAAATTTCTTTCAGGTTACGATGGATTGTCGACTATCATGCAATGTAAATTGAAATGTTATGCTTTTAATTTTGGCATGTAACTGCATAAAGAAGGAAACACAACTCAAAAACTATTTCCATACATGCATTAGATTACAACATAAAACAAGAAGTCCACCCATACCTTTTCTATAGTATGCCCTAGCATGAGAAGGAAAAACAACCTACCAAATCTGATTTTAAAGTTACAAGTTGAGCAAGAGACTTTGGTTAATTTCAGTCCTCGAGCTTGAGAAACAATGTGAATTGCCTAAATAGACTTCAGCATTGAATATTGCTATTGTTCGTAGATTTCCTCGGTAGCTTTCAGGTAAACCAAATAGTACAATGTGCAATAACATCTGCAACTCTCAAATCTAAATGACACTTTCTATAATGATGCATTAAGAAATCATTGTGACTTGTACACGCAATAGTTGTTTATTGGCTTGCAAACGCCAACGGTTATGTTGTTCAGCTAATGTTAGGCCCCTCTTGTAGGTCTCCAAGAGTATTTGTTTGGGCTTTCTTCATCTCTCTTCTCGGACTTAACCCATCAAATATTTGGAAAGGTGACTTCCCAATGCTCCATTCACAAAGCTGTTATATGCAACTCCCACTTGTGCAAGGACTAAAATCCCATGTCCATGCCTTGTGTTCGACCAAACATCTCAAGAAGTTGTCAAGGTTTCTGTTAACAACATCAATTTGGTCATTTTTCTGTGGATTATACACAGAACTAAACCCTAACTACGCATTCATTTTCTTCCACAATGTGTGTCCAAAACGACCCATAAATTTATTCTCTGTAGGACAACACGACAATCTATGTAATCTCACAATTTCCTTGAAAACAAATTAGTTGTACATGTAACATCAATAGTAAACTTCCATGCAATAAACTGAGCCATCCTTGAGAATCTATCATTAACAAAAAAGATAAAATCATGACCCTTTTGCCTTCTAGGTAAACCCAAAATAAAATCCATACTTAGTTGATTCTATGGTTGCATAGGTACTAGTAGTGGTTGGTATAACCCTTCATTATGACTCTCCCTTTTTTTCTATTGACAAATTTTGCATCTCTTTATCCATGCACACATGTAGCCATCCACCTGGCCAATAATACCTCTCACTTAGTTGAGCTAAGGTCTTTTTCATATCAAATTGACTAGCTAGTCCTCTAAAATGCACCATTTTGATTAAATTCTTTCTCATTGACCCTCTAGGTATGAACAATTGTGTTCCTTTGAAAAACAATCATTCCTGTAAGTAGTAATCAAGCCAAGGCATGCGATCGGTGCTCATTGATCTATATTTGCTGTCTGTGTCTTTTTGAAATCTTCAAGTAATGTGTGGAGTTCCTTCATCACATTGAACCCTACCAATTCCACATACATTTCATTTAACAAGAAACATCTTTTACTCAATGCATTTGCAACTCAATTTGACTTCCAAGTTCTATGCAGATAGGGCCCCTCCCCTCCTTTCCCTCCAGATGGCCCGATATTTAGATAGTGTGCTTCAAGAAAAATGAACAACTTCGCAAACATTCAACCCATTTCATATGTCGTTGATTGAACTGCAATGCTTGATGGTCTATGTATAACAAAGACTTGTTGGAAAACAAGTAGTGCCTCCACTTCCACGGAGCTTGCACCATGGCATAAAACTCATGATCATAAACTAAAGACTTCTTTCTTGTGTCATTTAGTTTATTTCTAAAATAGGCTATGGGTCTACCATCTTGATTTATCATTGCTCCATTGGTTATTACACTCGCAACACAATCAACCTCAAATATTTGTTGAAGGCCAATACGAGATGTTGCATGGATTTCTTCAACTTCAGACAACCGTTTTCTGCATTTGTGGTCCATGCAAACTCTTTATTATCTCCTTACATCACCTTTGTGATCGATGCGTAATTCCCGCTGAAGTCTCTTATAAAATTTATGCAAAAGATTGCTCTGCCATGGAAATTTCATGCTTCAAAAACACTCAATTATAGCTTGCACCTTCCCAGAATGTATCTTCAATCCTACTTGAGATATCACAAATCCCAAGCACACCGACTTCTCCTTCATGAAACAATACTACAAAATTTCCAACGTCTCTTCACGCAAATGCTCTCACACCTTCAACAAATGGACCGAGTGTTCTTCTTGCACTTTGCTAGAAATAGGATGTCATCCAGATATACGATGACATACTTGCATAGAAAGGATTCAACACTTCCTTCGTAAGTCATATGAATGTTCTTGGTGTGTCGGTTAAACCCAAATCACATGACAAACCACTCATACAATACATATTGCAGCATGAAAGAAATTTTCCAATCATCACCTTCTCTTATCTTGATATGGGGATTATCCACTCTTCAAATCAATCTTCATGAAGTACTTTTCTTCACTTAAACAATCCATCAAATCATCCATGCATTGTAATGAGAACTTATCCCTGATGGTAATATTTTTGATGGTTATGGATTGAGTGCACATCCTTCACTCACCTCGTTTCTTTGGTGCTAGTACTACAAGTGTTGCCATGTGATTCATGAACTTGTTTCTTCATCTCCCCATTCTCCATAGGTGTGAACCTATATGTGGCCTTATTCGGTAAAGCAGATTCCGAAGTCAAATATGTTAGATGACAAATACTGTGCAAAGGCAGGAAACTATCTAGAATATCCCGCGATATGATATTTTCTCACCTAACATCTCCTCCACTTCACACAAAACTTCTCTTTTCTACATTGCTGCACCATGCTTCTCCTTCTGTGCAAGTCTCAAAATGAATGCAAAACATTCATTCCTCTTCTTCACTTCATTTAGGGATTATTTTCCCGAAACCAATAATACATTCAAACTCTTCTCCACTTCTATACTTATAATCTTCAAAGGATTCAAATTGTATTGTTGTTCATCTTTCACGAAGATGTATGTATTTGCATGGCATCATGTTGCGCTCTCCTATCAAATTGCCAAGGTCGACCAAGTAACACATGGCATATATCGATGGGCAATATATTGCCATGACTTCATCTTCATATGCAGCAATTTTGATGTGCACCTTACATTTCTCATTATTGTTTGTTCAACAACCATGGCACTTATATGGGCCCAAATGCACAATCCCCATTAGACCAAAATTTCCAACCATCTCATAAGAAATGAGATTATTAGTGCTACCACTATCAATAATGTCCTTAAACACTTACATGTCTATACTTGGAAATGGTTCTGAATGGATTCTTACTTTGTGCAGGTGCATTCTCCACCTTTATTGGCTTTAACAACAATCTCTTCATGATAAGATCTTCTCACCACTCTCTTCATGATAAGAGCTTCTCACCACTTCAAGTCTTTCGCGTTGTTGGATGCAATACTCTCCTTATTTGCATGTTGCACAACATGGTTGCTAGCATCATTCCTCTTCACACCACTATTTTGTTGTGCATGCAGACACTCAAATGCTTGATGCTCAACTCCATAATAGAAACATTTCCTATTGGATCCTCTACCACTTCCACGTCCTCTTCCTTTGAAAGAAGATCTACCTGTACCTTTTTTGGCATGTTTTCTATCATGCGAGGAATTTGATTCACCTTTGTGTACATGTTTTTTCGTATCACAATACCATCCTCCACCTTTGTGAGACAACTTCTCTTCTGCCTTGAGCACAACTAATATGTTTCTTAAGCATACCTTAGTATACTCATGCTAAACTCATCTTGAATGGAAATACACAATCCATTAACATAACATGAAATATTTTTTGCGTCATCTTCAACATAACCCACTTTGATGGCGAGTCTGTATAACTCTTTAGTGTAATCCTGTATGCTCAACTCCTGTCTTAGATTTTGCAACTTCTTGAACAAATTTAATTGGTAATCCGAAAGCATGAACTTAACCTTCAATTTTTCAACCATCCCAATTATTTATTTTATCTTTGCCTCCACATGCTCTGTCAGTCTACCTATGTTCCCACCACAAAGATGCATGATCCTTCAACTTTGTACAGGAAAATATCACTCTCGTGGGATCTTTAACAAGTTCATACTAGGAATATTTTTTCAGCTTGTTGTCACCCTAAAATTCCCCTCTTGTGAAAGACGAATTTGCAGGTCCCAAGTGTTGGTACTTGGTTTTTAATCCCCCCAGTTCCATTTAAAATTCCTTAGTCTGTGTGTTTTGGAACATTTTTCTATCTCCTTTCATGGATGCGTGCAATTTATCTATCTTTTTCTATGGCTGTGGACCACGCCGAGCCTTGTATTACTTGCATTTATCTTTCTGCAAGAAAAATATTTGATTCGGGTGCGAATGGTGGTGTTTTTCCCCTTCTCTGCATTTTTCTACGGTCGTCTTCCCGTCAAATTCTTTTCCAACGTTTGCGGATACGTGGTCACCTCTAATTGGATGAGGTGTGGCGGGTCTTTTTGTGAACTTGTGACTTTTGTTACATTTGCAAAAAGGCTGAATTACCCTTGTGTCTTCGCTGAATCCTGATTGGCTTTTCGAAATTATGAAGTGGCGGAGAAAACTTCTTGCTTTGGCCTCGCAAAGGGACATGTGGCTGTTTTCAAAAGTCAAAGCGGGGAGGTGGGTCATCGGAGCACTTTTGGAAATTTAGTTTTATTTCCAAAAGGGATTAAAGTTGTAAAATGAGCTGTGACGGGAAAAAGTCAAATATCGAGCCCGCATCAAAAGTCAAAGCGGGGAGGCGGATCGTCGGGTCACTTTTGGAATTTTGGTTTTGTTGCAGAAAGACATAAAAGTTATAAAGTGACCTGCAACCACGTCGATGCCCAGGAGAAGCCACGTGGATGGGCGGGCCGAAATGTTTTGAAGTGCCATTTCTCTAAAAGGCACAAAATATAAAAGTTTTCCCCAGACCCGCTTCAGCTAAATCTCTCCCACGTGGACGGCTCAAACTTAAAGTTTGCAAAAGCAGGATGAAAGACTGTGATATGATGCATCTAGTTTTGCCGCCAGGCATGGAAACGACTGAGGCGTTAGAGAAGTGTTATCCCAATTATCCCCCCGGGGCAAAAATTGGTTGAACGCAATCTTGCACAGGAAGAACAAAGGGTCGGCCCAGTTGTGTGGACTCACAGTCACCCCCAAAAAACTGAGTCCAGAAGCGAGTAGAGCTCAACAGGAGAAAAATGGAGAAAGGCAGTGTTCAATAGAGGCCTGAATCGACTAAGTATAGGAGGACCGCGGGAGGTGCCACGTGTCTCTTTGGCGCACTTTTGGTATGGTGCACAAAAGCGGAGACCCAAAACGTGCGCAGGCCCTCCACGTGGTCAGAGTCCGAAAAGACAAAGCTAGCCGTTGAATCGGCTAAGTATAAAGAGTCGGCGGAAGCCTCCACGCGTCCCAACGGCGCACCTCCAAGGGCCAAGGTCAAAGCAGGATCCTAAGTGAGCGTAGACTCTCCACGTGCCTCATCGGTGCAACTTCAAAAGCGCGGCCCAAAGAGAGACCTTGAACTAGCGCCAGCCCTCCACGTGTGTTGGGTTAGGTAGAAGTCTCCGCCAACGGGAGGGACTTAGGCAGGATACAAAGGAAACAGAGCAAGCCTGCAGATGACGCCACTTGTCAGTTTGGTGCAACTTCAGGAGTAAAAAGAGGGGGCGACATCTTAAAATGCGCGAGGTCGCCACGTGGCCCCTGTATGGACATACCCTTTCGCATATTGCGAGCCCGTGTTAAACGCCCGACGCCGCACCTTCAGACAACCATGTCTTTCAACCAAGAGCTCATAATTGAGTGAGAAAGGACTTTTCGGAGAACTCTCGACGCCTGCTACTCACTCGCCACCATTAATGATCCGGTCCGCCATTTTCGAGGCTGTCAAGTCTCTCACCTATTGCCATGATGAAGAATGGGCTTCCTTTCTTGCCCAACAAGGAACGGTACGTGGAGGCATGGGTTTTGTCATGGAATCCATCTTTTTTTGCAGCCAAATTCAATGCATTTCTTGGGTGGTTGGAGCAAGAATTCGGATTTCTTCTATCTCCTTCTCTAATTCTTCCTATATATTGTAAGTAGGGGCATTTTTTGAAAGGGGTTGGATCCTGACATTCTTGAAATGTTATAGATTTGAAATTAATCAATACAGAGGAATTTTCTCTTTGTTTCTATCTGCTATTCCTTCTTCCCTTGTCTGGATTCCGTGGATCATTAAACTTTTATGATAAGAAACTTTGTGATCTTGTTTATATGATTTCTGGGACTTTGAAACTGTGGAATTATATCTGTTATGAAAGTGAATGATTCTATTCTGCATCTCCCTTGCTCAATACGTATAACTTTATACTCTGCTATCTATATTTCCTGAAAGTATTGTTATGTTCTTCCTCTCTAATCTCCTTAGTTCTTCCATTCTTTCATATTGATGATCTTTGGGCATAAAACGTTTCAAAATATCAGGAATCCACACTTTGAAAGTTGTACATTTGTATATAAGCTTTGCTGCTTGCTTTCAGTAAGGAAACCTCTCCCATAAAGAGGAGGGACTTGCTGTCCCCTAACTGTGGTTTGTTAAAGTACAATTTTAAAACCCAACACAACTCAATGATCCATTCGACGAGCTCTCCAAGATTTAAACTCGTACAATGACCAGGAATACCCATCTTCACTTTGCTATCAAATTTTGTACGTGCACATAAGAATCGATCATCATGTGCATCAACAGGATTTGCCTCAACCTCTTGGTCCTCTGGTGCTCCTTTAAGGACTTCATCATCACATGCATCATCATTCACTGCCACTCCTCTCTGTTGAACAATCTTCATAGCCTCCAAGTGAGCTTGTTCTCCTCTCATCATCTCTACAATCTACATGTTTCGGCTCTCTAACTGCTTTGGCAACGGAATATGCTCTTTGTGCCATCACAATTTTCTCACAACACTCAATAGTTCAAAATATTACAACCTACACTTTACCTAGCAACCCAAATCTTGGAAGATGCGTGCAACTACCTTCTATCCACACATACACATTTGGAAAACAACAAACTAAAAAATCACACACCTGTAAGACTTTGAAATCTTGGTCCGATACCAAACTAATGATACGGAACATCTCATTTGATGCATAGGGGGAGGAAAACCAAATTCTAATCACACACCACAACATTAGTTGCAAGATCAAAATCCACAAAACATGCACATGCTCAAGAACTTCACAAGAGCATACAAGTACAAATTTAAAAACAATACTGATTCAAGACTTACTTTGACTTGTTGCCTGCTCAAATTCATCAAATAAACATGTTTAGAACCTTCAATAGGAATCAAGACATCAATACATGTCATTCACCTGTTTGACCTTGTTAACATGCTACTAGCCCTCCATTAAGACAAAGCTTATTGTCTAGAAGTCTGCACAAGGACTTAGAAAACTTTGCTTACCTTTTGAAGTACCATTTATGGGTCTTCAACTCCTCACCAAGTTACAGTGCTTAACTCCAAGCATAACCCCTTCAATCCTCCTACTGTTTTCCAACTAGGACTCCTTGTAGCCATATTTGCCTGCAAGTCTTATAGTTTAGAACAACTCCTGAAGAATTAAGAGAAACCATTCACATTCTCAGATACCCTTTATCTTGTTCTTGCTTCATTCCAAATTTCAGTTTCCAACTCTTCCTACAACCCTCCCAACTCACCCATCAGCGTTACAATTAGCCCTACTAGGTCCTTACTAGGTCTTTGTCCGAGTTTTCAAAGTTTAATGTTTTCACCTGAGCTTAAACCTTTATTAACTCCTTAGAAACCTTATAACTTCTCTCCAATCCTTGTTGGCCTCAAGCGCTTCACTCGCTCCCAAACACAACGTTTCTTCTCTAGAACCTTGTTTGCTCTTAGACCAATTTGTAACTGTTTTGAGCTTTCTTTATGCTTTCTCACACTATCCTCCCTCAACCCTTTCATTCCATCATCGATACTCTGTCACATGTCGATTGCATACTCCTCTTCTCACACAATTTCACCTTCTTGCCTTCTTGTAGTAATTACTTGTATTTAGCACTTAAAGCTACTTCTAAGCCTGTACACAAGACTAAGGGTACTTTTTGTTTATGAGTTTTTATATTATATCCCTGCTTCTCCAAGCCTTAATCTCATACATAACAACTTGTCATGCCTCCTTATGTGTTCTTTCTTTCATGGATTAGTTTTCTAGAAACATACTTTATCAAGACTGTTACATAGGTAGGGGAATAGATTGTGTTTCTTAGTTTGACCTCTGAACACCTTGAAATTCTTCTGTGTCAACTATTCTCACACCTTCACTAGACCTTCATTTATCTCCTATATGAGTTTTAATAAGAAGTGAGTGACTATAACATGCAATCAAAATTTCTTGTCTAAACCCTCAAAACTGGGTTTGCATGCATATTGATAGTACGAGTTTTTCACATTTGACCTATCATACATGGTCCATTCACCTTGAAACTTAACAAGACCCTTCCTTGCATAGAAATCCACCTTCTCACCAATTCATATCCAATTTCATCGGTTCGAATGCAAGTTATAATAATTTCATGTTTTGCTAAACCCTAAAATTGGGTTACAAACCGAAATGGTGCTATTTAGGTTTATATCCACTTATTTGGATTTTTGAAGCTTCTTGATGGCCTAAAACATATCTACATACGCTTGATCAAGTTTACCAACACGATTCACTCATAAATAGGCCTTGTGATATTGTTTACTATTACAACCTTTGATTACTCAATCCTCAACAAGACTGTATAACACTGTTACACCAGTCTTAGACTCTCCTTTCAAATATCCACATAAGATGCACCTAGTTATGAATCTACAACTTTCTTGACTCTGCCAACATGTTTCGTTACAGTTCTAGATACTAATAAAGTCTCCTCATTCGTATAGCAAGACACAATACAAACTTCTTTCTTACCTCATATCCTAATAATGCCAATATTCTTATGTAAATTTGGCTTCACTGATAATCTATCTCCTTCAAGCACTTCCTTCACGTGCTTCATGAACCTATACAGTCCTTTCATACCTGTAACAACATACATTAAACCATACACAACAAGTCTCCATCATTATTCATCATTCATTCATATTTTTCATCATATCTACACAAACATAACTCAGGGAATCCTTTATTAAAATGTCTTTCATGAAATATTATAGGACTCTTGAGCTCTTGGCTCTGTAATAACCGTCTCTACTCTCCTAAATCCCTCTCTCTCTCTCTCATTCAAATACCTCCTCTAAATGATCAAAAGAGGTAGTTATATCATTAGTTAGACTAACCTAACCATGACAAGAAGTGACAATGTTTAAGAACCCTGCTAGAGCATAGGATTACATCATGTGAGACTTTTAAGAACCATTTACATCATTTATTCAACCTACCCTATCACCCGGACCACTAAACACAACTATAGAAATTCAAATATTTGAAATGGTGGTTTTGGAGGGAAACTCCAAAATCACATTATTACAAGCCAAAAGGGATCCATATGGACTAGGATCCATCCCAAAACACCTTAGAGGACCTCCTACACCTAATACAAACCAAAATTACAAAAATGTTGTTTTGTACAAGAAATGATGCTCTTGCATCATAATTCCACTGCAATTATTAAAAGTCTTTCTTTGATACCAAATTGATGATGTCATGCTTAGGGGTCCTAATTAAAGGATGCCTTAGACTATGCAATCTATACTTATTAGAGTTAGATCTCATTGAAGCAAGATCCCAACACAACTTGCTAGAAACAATAAAATCTTCTACTATTAATTGATGAGGAAAATGCTATAGATTTAGTAACAATTACATTCCCACTTCGCCACAATCGTATGATAGACTTTGTAGAAATTCTCTCAAAATTTCATATCCTAGGACCTATCCTAGCTAAGCTTGCAAACTTAACAAAACTTTTATAAAACCAAACTTGGTTGCTTGGAGAAGGGAGCTTTACAATTGCCGAAGTAACTCACCATTCACTTCTATAGCCACTTGCTTACTCTTCATTCACTCTCTGGCTCACTTCAAATTCTTTTGGCTATTATTAGCTTTCTTGAGCTTCTGCTCGCTACTAAGGTCACTTGATCCTCTTCCAGGATGCCTTACTTGTTCATCACCTCCTCTTACTTATAGAATTTAGAGGGAGAAGCAAAGACACATTTGCAAAGATTCCTTAACTCCATCAGATCACTGTTGACTCAATCCATTCGGTTTGCAGGTAATCACTCATGGGGTCGTCTTCATTCAATCAAAATATACAAGTTTGCTTGGTCATCTGATTAGCGAAGAAAATAGATCAGGGTTCACGTGTTCAAATCCAACCGTGTTGATGTGTTTAGATCAAACAGTGTTGACGTTGATAGATGCACAAAGAAGCAAAGGCTTAATAAAGGCACAAATGTGTATAACCTATCGACATGCACACAAAATAACACTCAAGGTGTATAGATTAAAAACATATATAGGCACTGTTGTCACCCTCAAAATCCCCCTTGTTATTTTTTCAAGTCAAGCTTTCGAAAATTTTGAGTTGGTGCCTTTGAGAGATGTTTGAGCAGATTGAGAAGTCTGGAGAGATAGAAGAAAATTCGTGCTTTGAACAAGTGGGTGCTCATTTGCAAACTCGCCCTGTTAATTTAGAATCTTTCAGTTTGCATGGTTCTTGTCTAGATGCTTGAAAATTGTTTCCTCCATTCAAATGAAATTGTCAAATCCTTCTCTATGACCGTGGATCATGTCGAGCCTGGTGTTGTTTTCAGTTCCCCTTTCCACGAGGAGCAGTGTGTTATTCAGGCGTAAATGGCAGAGTTTTCCCTCTCTGTATTTTTCCACAGTCGTGAGTGACGGGAATATCTTCCCTGTCAATTTTTGACCCAGCATCCACGAGTACGTGGACATCTTTGATTGGATGCGGGAAGGCGAGTCATTGGGTCACTTTTGGAAACTTGGTTTTTAATGAAGAAAGGCGATGTTCAATCGAGACCCAAATCGGCTAAGTATAGAGGGACTGCGTAAGGTGCCATGTGTCTCTGCAGCGCACTTTTGGTATTGTGCACAAAAGCGGAGACCCCAAACGTGCGCAGACCCTCCATGTGTTTAGAGTCCGAAAAGATAAAGCCATCCGATAAATCGGCTAAGTATAAAGAGCCGACAGAAGTTGTAACGCGTCTCAATGACGCACCCCCAAAGGCCAAGTTCAAAGCAGGATCCTAAGTGAGCGGAGACTCTCCACGTGCCTCATCGGCGCAACTTCAGAAGTGAGACCCAAGGGACAGACCTTGAACTAGCGCCAACCCTCCACGTGGTCAGAGCCTCAAAAAGTTAAAGCGGCCTTTGAAAAGTCTAATGCCAACAGGCGATGCCACGTGCCTCAACGACGCACCTTCAAGGGTCGAAGCCAAAGGCGGCCCCCCCAACGAACGCCAGCTTTCCACATGTCCCAAGTCCGAAAAGGGAACAGAGTCGGCCGTTGAATCGGCTAAGTATAGAAGGGTTTGTGGAAGCCTCCACGTGTCAGCTCGGCGCAACTTCAAAGGCAAAATCTGGAGGCAGGTCCCAAATGTGCGCTGAGACTCCACGTGTCTAGGGTCAGACATATGGCCCCGCTAGACAAAAGGGACTTAGCCAAAATACAACGAAACAAAGCGAGGTAGCGGAAGGAGCCACATGTCTCTTCGGCGCTCTTTCAAGAGGCAAATACCAAGCAAGTTTCCAAATGAGCGGGAAGCCTCCACGTGTCCCGGGTCAGACATAAAGCTTTCGCCAAACGAAGGAAAAAGTCAAAAGTAAAGCCCGCATGAAGAGTCAAAGCGGGAAGGCGGGCCGTCAGAGCGATTTGAGATTTTGAGCCCTGTTTCCAAAAGAAATAAAGTGATAAGATGACCCGCGTCCCTGCTCATGCCTAGGAAAAAGTCAAAAGTTAAGCCCGCATGAAGAGTCAAAGCGGGAAGGCGGGCCATCGGAGCAATTTGAGATTTTGAGCCTTGTCCCCATAAAAGGCATAAAATGATAAAGTGAGCCGTGACTCCGTTACCACTCGGGTAACGCCACGTGTCAGACCCAAATGCAAAATGTGAAGTTGCGGGCTTGCGGGGTTGTGGGGAACTTTTGCACTTTTGCATCTTTTGCGCTAAAGGTGCAATTTCAATTTCGGGCCCGTGGATCCATTTTTGCTTTTTTGCCATTTTTGTACGGATTCGATTCAAATATTCAAATGGGTATAACTTTCGCTCCAGTGCTTGAAATTTGACAAATTTTATACTGTTAGAAATGTCTTGGTCTCCTCGATGCCATGGAAGCATAAAATATTGTTTTCAGCAGGAGTTGATGGTTGGAAATTTGGAAAACGTCTTTCACGCCATTAATACGTGATCTGATTACTTCAGCTACCCAGATTTGATCCGATCTTCCATCCTTCCTTCTCCAACACACCAAACAGACATGGAGAACCGACTGGATATCTTGATTTGGGCGAAAATATGGAAAACATCTTTCAGGCCATTAATATGTGATCTGACTGCTTCAACTAGATCAAATCTGATCTAATCTTCCATCCTTCAGCATGCCAAAGACATGCAGAACCACATTTGACAAATTGTAAGCAGATTTGCAGGAGCATTGATGGTTGGTGGTTGAGCTTCCAAATCAGATTTTCTTCCTTCTCTTCTTCTCCTCTTTTCACTTCATCTGTAAATATAAGAGCTTGCCTCATTGCAAAGGGTTGGACTCTGATACTTTTGAAGTGTAATTATAATCGAAAGTAAATCAATACAGAAAGATTTTCCCCTTTTCTCTATCTTCTTCCATTGTCCCTTCTTGCTTTCTTGAAATTCGTGAATCATTCATCTTCTGTAATAAGAAACTTTGTGCTCTTATTGATATGATTTCAAGAACTTTGTGTCTGTGGAATGATATCCTATCCTTTGAATGTGAATGATTCTGTTATGTATCACTCTTGCTCAGCACGTATAGGGTTATACTATGCTATCTATATTTCCTTAAAGTACTGTTATTCTTTGCTCTTCCCTTTCTTCAGTTCTTCCATTTGTTTGTATTGATAATCTATGTTGGTATAAAAGCATTTCAAGATGTCAGAGGTCCAGCCTTAAGATGAAAGTTGTACATTTGTATATAAGCTTTGTTGCTTGCTTTCAATAAGGGAACCTCTCCCATAAAGAGGAGGGACTTGTTGTCCCCCGACTGTGGTTTTGATCAAAGTACCATTTTAAAACCCAACAGGCACAAAACCTTGAAAGATTGAATGGAACCATATTCTCTTTATGCATTCCTCTTAATAAAAAACAACACAAAGCGTACAATTGCACAAAGCCACACAAAGCTATGCAAAACTGTCCCAACTGTGATTCTCTTAACTCTCAACTATTTCTGGTGATGCAATATTGCAAGTGAAAACATATGATTCTGCGTCATCTGTAAGGGGAAAAACTGTCGTCCCTGGGCCATTCAAGTGGAGTGTTTGCTTTTCCTCAAGGATTCATGGTATGTGGTTGATCCCATGAGAAAAACTAAAAGTTCTTCTTCAAGGTTGACCAAGCCCTCGTAGTTTTGAGGGTCATGAAGCCAAAAAATTGTACCAAATCATTTACCAAACTTTAGCTTGTGCCATTTGGAATTATTTGTTCGAGAAGTACATAAAGGAAGATGTGGCACTTGCAACTATGTATTCAAAAGAGTTGAATGCCCTTACTCTTAAATTTGACAAGGTTGAAGATTGATTGGAAAAGGTGTTGGACTCAAAGAACAACTTCAGAATTGTGAAGACAAGTTCAAGTTTGAAAATTATGAAATTGTCAACATTCTGCTTCTTAATGTTGGATCTCCATTCAATCTCTTTCATCAACAAATCCCATCAACTAGAAGCTCACTAAAGGATGGGTTGAAGGATTTCATTGTAGTAGAGTTTTTTGGAGTAAAAATGTCTTCGAAAGGAGGGTGCTTGTCACTCCAACGACCAGGTCTGCGACACTAGAATTTTCCTTAAAAATTTCCATTTCATTAACGTACATGTATATGTTATGTATAGTTGGTTGTAAAGCATAGTTAGTAGTAGGGTCTCCTACAATTTAGTGGTGCTCACTGATAAATAACAATGCACACTATGGAATATGATAAAGTAATTAATAAACATTTTGTGGTAACAATCTAAGTACATTAGGGGAGCATTGTGACAATAATAGTTAATGGTAAAAAATAAATATTTGTCTGTAATGTCAAATTATTAGTTACAATAAGGTAATTAGGGTCCAAGTGGTCATAAATCTTATATATATAGAAAAAATTGATGCGATATATCTATTGGAATATTTTATTTATTATTAGGATAAAGTCTAAAAATTGTCGATTAGATGGCAAGTCTATCCTATCAAAAAAGATAATCCTATATGTAAGGTTAGATGAGATTTCTTATGCTATTTTGGAGATAAGAGAGATAAGCCTTAAAGGCTTATAAAAGAGAATGCCCATTACCTCATTTGGGCAATAAGATGGTGGAGGGACCTTGGAGATATAAGTAGTGAGATTTTAAACCATTGTGTAAGAGTGTCTTTGAAGCTATTAAGGAGTGTGTTCGGGAATTTTCTCCTAGAAAGGATGTTGAAAAGACAAGCGAGTAGAGTCCATGTGGAGTTCATAACATTATGTGGAAGCGAAGTCTACTGTTTGGGTGAGATTGTAACACTATTTTAGCTGATAATATAATTATTGGTTATTCTCTATTTCTATTGTAAAGTCTTTGTATCATCTTTTGTGTGACGTGTGTATTGTGTGTGTTGATCTGTTTGCAACTTCACACAACCAAACTAAAAGTTGTGCACTGCTAATACAATTATTGCACAATGAGTTTCCATTGATATTTGGGTGACAGGCTAGGGTTGACATTTTGGTTATGCCGTTGGGATCAATCCTTGTTGGTGGTTATTTTGGAGTTGTGTTCCTTGTTACTTATATGGTAACTTTGATTTTATTGTGAATAATATTTGCCACAATAAAATCACTTTTTCCCGTGGTTAATTAAGTTTTTTACCGAGAATAGTGTTTACCATAATATAGTTAACTTTTTATATTGGTCATTCCTATCCTTACCATGAAGTATTTCTTATAGTAAACTCACTTTGTACTACAATTCTTCCAATTATTGTCGTGAAAACATCACTTTGTACTTGTGGGTTAGTACTTTATCATGGTTATTTCATTAGATAAAGAAGTATGTGTAAGATTTTTGTTTTATTAACTTAATTCAATGGGAATGGCTCTCTTTCATTTAAGAATTTAAAAGATGTTGCCTTTATAATAGGTTCATCATGGGGGAACAATGGGCTAAATTTTCCCCTACATTTTTAGATGGTTCAACACTAAGGTGGTCTAAGACATTAAATGATAATTTTAAAAACTCATGGGATTTGCTTATTAAAAATTTGTTCAAGAATTTAGTGCACAAAAGAAATACTTAGATCTTATGGTAAAGACCACAAAACTAGTTGAGATACCAAGTTGACAACAAAGGTGATATTAGTGAGTGTATGTGTCAAGTATAAAAGATTACCAACCGACTGCTTGTATAAAGTAGATCAACCAATCATGATTTGCTTTCAACAGTCAATTCAACCCTTGATTGATATGGTGTGGGAGAAGGCTTGGAACCACCCATGCCAAAACGATGAAGAAGATCTGTGGAATATTTCTGTTGTCTGATAAAAATACCTTCAGGATAGTGATGAGCTCGAAGGCCTAGAAAATAGTGCAAAAGTCCCATGTCTGTCATGCCAAATCTTTCCATCAACTTGTGCTTTATGTTTTGAAGCAAGGAGTCTGAACTACCTGTGAGGATCAAGTCATCAACATACAACACCAATATCAAAAGATCTTCACCTTCCTTTAGGATGTAAACATTGTTATCAAATTCACAACAATACAAGCCAAAACTTAGTAGAAAGCTATCCATCTTCTCATACCAAGCTCCAAGAGCTTGTTTGAACCCATAAAGAGAACGATGAAATATGCATACCATGAAAGTGTCTTGCACAAATTCCTGAGGTTGTTCCATATAGATCTCCTCTTGGAGATCACCATGAAAAAATACACTCGTCACATTCATTTGATAGATTGGCCATTGATGTGATGCAACGAGGGAGAAAACAAGGTATATTGAATCCATTTGCAACTAGAACAAAAGTCTCGGAGTAATCCACCTTCGACTTGTGAGAACCCTTTAAGTACAAGACTGCCTGTGCTTACCTATAAAACCATCTGTTGTATATTTGGTCTATAGACCCATTTATAACAAACAAGTTTTCTTCCCTCAGGAAGAGGGACCAATTCCCATGTGTTATTCTTCATGGGTGAAGAATACTCATCTTGCATGGCAACTTCCAACTTAGTTTTTCTCGTTACCTTAGAGAACAATATTGGATAAGTAGAAATTGCCTGGCTCATAAGAGAAAAACTAAAAGTCTTAGATTGAGTGTGACAAGGATTAGAAGGATCACCAAACAAAGAACCAACTGCTTGCAAAGTAGATCGTGCTTGGGTAAGTTTTGTGCAGGAGGAACGGAACATGATAATTAGATGTGTTGTCTTCAAAATCAGGAAGTATAACGTTCCTATCAGGAGCAGGAGGTGAACACAATGCTGAATAAAGCTCAAAAATTGGCTCCAAAGGAATGATATTCTCATCAATTCTACTATCTCGTCTAAACAAGACATCATGTGTGATAGGATCAAAGAGGCAATATGCCTTCACATTCTCGCAATGACCAACAAATATGAGCTCTTGGCTCTTCTTCTCCATAGATTTGCGCTAATTATCATAAATAAACACAAATGCCATACTTTTAAGATATGATATGTAGAAATGTTAGATTTCTCACTTGACGAAGCTTCTTTAGGAGTCTTGTCTATGTGGCCTTGTGGAGAATTCGGTCCTGGATGTAATTTGCACAATTTATTGCTTAAGCCTAGAACTCAGGTGCCAAGTCCTTGGATTACATCATGCAATTTGCCATCTCCTTGAGCGTTCAAATTTTGCGTTTAGCTTCTCCAATCTATTCAGGGGTATATGTTACAATGTATTGATGCAGAATACCGTGATCAATACAAAAATCATGAAAAACATTACTTATATATTCCCCCCATTGTCAGTGCGGAGCTTTTTCAGTGAAAGACCTGATTATTTCTCAACAAAAGTCTTGAAGTTCTCAAATACTTCATTTTTATACTGCAGAAAATACACCCAATTTCTCTGAGTGAAATCAACAATGAAAGTTAGTACATATTTTGCTCCAGAAAATTACCTAGTGGGAAAATTCATCAAATCACTATATACTAACTCAATTGCACGATGGGTTTCAAAGCTTGTCCCTTCGGAAAGGGATCTTGGTGTTGTTTTCCAAGCATGCATCCTGGGAAAACACCATCACAACTGGAGACCTTTGAGATTTCTTTCACCATTTTTTGGGAGCGTAGTTGTTGCAAATACTTATAATTCAAATGACCACAATGTCACAAGTGTTGAGCCTGTAGAGTTATCAAACTTATCAAATACATAAAGACGTGAACAATGGTCCACCACACTTGTAGCCATAACATCCTGTGGCTCAGATAATTCTATAATTACAACAAAGTGGAGGGAACTTCACAAATTTCTCAGAACCAAAATTACAAATTTGATAAATTGACAACAAATTAGATGAAATTTCAGGTGCCAAGAGTATATCATTGATGCACCCATCCTACATTAGCACCGAACCGGAAGCCAAAACATCAACTTTTGAAGAGTTGCCCATGATTATACTAGAAGTGCTGCAATCAGAAAGAGGATTAAAAAAACCACATGAGTGATTTAGATGATGAGAAGTACCAAAATAAAAAATCCATTTATTTGACGAAGAAGAACAAGCCTTATGAGAAAGAGCCTTTCCTTGTATTTATGAAGGAGGGAACATCAATTTTATGTTGCTTCAATTTTGCTTCCAATGCTTCTATTCTCTTATAGCATTTGTAATTAGGATGATTAGTTTTGCTACAATATGGACAAGGATCATAAACCTTCTTATTTGTGAAAAACTTTTTAGACTTGTCAGAATTATAAGGTTTAGAGGTCTCAATGGTATTTGGAGAATGCTTGTTTGACTTTGATGAATGAGGTCTTGACTTTGGCTTTGATTTCCATTTTCCTTTATAGGAATTTGCCACTAGTGCATGACTCGCTCTTGATAAGGCATCAAATGCTCACAATTTGGTTTTTTCATGAGTAAGCCTTTCATAAATAGCTCAAAAGTGGGCATTTTTGAAATTTTCATCCAACGCATTCATTGTGGAGTAAAAGGTGGATGCAAACACATTGTAAGGGCTTTTTAGTTTTGAAAAATCAATACTATACATTCTTCATCCTTTTTTCCTTACCACCGGCCTTTAGTTGCGATTTAAGTGACTTGAATTTTAACAGGTTTTTTTTAATAGACAGAAAAGCAGAAGGGGAACAAACATTTAACTTTGTATCTAATTGAAACAACTTGATTTTAGCTTTTCAAAGATTATCCATACCTCTTTTGGAGTTTTGTATTTATCAATGTGAAATTGCAGGTTCTTAGGCACATTCATGCCAATCAATCCGAGGGCTTCACCTGCTTGCATGTGTAGGTGTACTTATCCTTCGCTAAGGTAAATGCATGAACGTTCTCTTGAAACACTCTCCATAGGCCTCTAGACTGGAGCAACTGTCGCATCTTTGGTTTCCAAGAATGATAATTAGATGAGCTCATTGGTTTGAACAACTTGTTATCCATCACAAAGGAGGGAATAAAAGACGTGGCAGAGACGAAGGTTATGGACATTATTGGTCAACAAGAAAAAAACACCCCTCGAAAACAACATCTTCCTCTTCAAAAGGCAACTGTTAAAAAATATGCCCTTCACAATTTCTCTCTTAGGAAAAAATTCTAGAAAAATTTCTTTGAAGAAAAGATTCACACTTACGAATAAACTCTCCTAAAAAACGTTCACAAATTTAACAGTCCCTCTTTTACCGTAAGTTTCCCTTTAAAATTTTCACTCCCCCTAAAAGATTTGTTATAGATAAAAATTTCTTAAACATGATCAAACAAAATTGAGGGGAATGGTGCTGAGCTCTTGACCTTTTTGTGACGGTAGTGTTCTTCCAAAATGAGGTTGCTTATTGCGTCGTGTCACGTTTATTTAACATCCACAAGCAATATTATACTTGACTTTTAGAAACATAAATTCCCTTATAAAAGAAATTATCGCTCGAGGGATTCGAACACCCAACCACATAGAGAGCAATGGACTTCACACACCCTTCCCACCAATCGGTTAACAATCCGTTTCAAGCTAGTGAAGTGAATTTAATCTTTAAGAAATTGTGATTTCCCTAAAAAATCAAATGCTTTACTTTTATTTTCTAGGGTTCGTGTTGAGATTTTTTTGGACTTGCGTTTAATGTAAGTGCTACTGGGAGAGGTATTTCCATGAGGTGTCTTCAAGCTGCCGTTGCCTTCAATGTTTGGTCTCCTAGCCTGTACTTTATGCTTGTAGGGTCTCTAGTGAGGCGCTTGCTTGGAAAGAAATTACAAATTTTGTACATCTTCCTTATGGCATGGGTTGGCCTGTTCCAAGCAAATACCAACTCAAATTGCAGGAGAGACTTGCTGTTTGTAAATTGCAAAACTCTTTGAAGTGCCCAAGTAACAATTAAAGCCATGGGACAAGGATTTTAGCAAAAAAAACACAATGAACTTCAGCACCATGGAGGACTGCAACTTGGGCCGTGCCTAGATCAGAATAACCCTATACTCTTGTGTGGAGAGTGTTAATGACATGAGTTGTAGATTGGGCTTCTTCTACTTCACTTTAGCTCTAACACCATGTGAAGATTGCCAAGAGGATTTGGGTGGGAAACCAACAATGGTTTCAAACCTTCAATCTTAACACCACTATCAGTTGAATGCAGGAAAAACACTCCAACAATATAATAAAATATTATTCTCTGCAATCTCCATCTACATTCTATAATAGTGCCTATTAAATTGGCTTTACAAGTTGTTATTCACACAACGTGAATGGAAAATTTGTTATAACCAAGTAACAAATAATTGAAAAACGTAAAACAAAGTTGTTAAATTAAAACAAACTTTGTTAAACAAGAGAACTCCCTATAATGAGCTTACCTAGTGTGAACATATTGAAAACCAGGTAGATAAGAAATTATATAGTATCTAATGTGAACATAGCTCTAACAGGTAATGAATGTTATAGCTTTGCAAATGACTATAGTGGGTGCATCCAAACTTGTACGGCTGAAAACTACTCCTTGGGGAACGTTTGCTAGAGTCATGCCGTTTGGTTTGTGTAATGCTATTATAACCTTCCAACACTTAATGAACCCTATATCGAAAGCTTCATTAGGGTATTCTTGGATGACTCTTACATATATGGAATCAAAGTGGATCATCTATATTAATTGAAGAAGGCTTTTTAGAGATTGGATGAAGAAAATGCCTCATTAAACCCCACAAAGTGTGTGTTTGGATGCTCGAAAAGTATCCTACTGGGGCATGTTGTATCTATAGATGGTATTGGTACTAATGCATATAAGGTTACAAAAATCAAGCAATTGTCATTTCCTGTGAATAAAAGTAAGCTGAGACCATTCTTGGGTCATGTGCGTTATTGTAAGAGACTCATCAAGAACATTGCAAAAATTGCACAACCTTTGACCTAGATCTTAAAGAAATTTCTTACGAGCCAAGAGAGAAGGCACATGAAGATTTTGAGCAGCTTAAACGAACCTTAGTGACTTCCCCTGTTTTGTGGAATCCAGATTGGAGTAAGACATTTGATGTATATAATGATGCTTCATATGTAACACTAGGGAAACCACTAAGCTAAAGGGATGATAATGGAAATGATCATCCAATCTAATTTGGGAGCAAGTAAATGAGAAGTGCTGAGATAGATTGTACATATACTAAGAAGGAAGCCTTAGCTATAAATTTTACAGTAAAAAAATTCAGAAACTATTTGATAGGCAAAAAGTTTATAGTTGTGACAAATCATTAGGTTCTAAAATACATTGAAAATAAGCCTAACCCATTAGGAAGGATAACAAGATGGATATATTTGCTGCATGAATATGAGTTTGACATTGTGGATAGGCTAGAAGGATGCATTTCAATGCAAATGCACTTCTTTGAGCTTATGATGGTTTGGGTTCATCTCGTGATGATGATGAAATTTCATATGCAACCTTATGAACCATTGATGTAGTCACTAATGAGTATATAGATATGTGAAATTATTTGAATGATTTTAAATTTCTTGATGGTGTTACTGCAAAGATTAAAAGGAAGATTACCTTAGGAAGTCACACATATTTTATTGTGCATGGAGTATTGTTTTAAATAGGAGCTGATGGAAGCTATAAGAGGGTTGTTGGACTAGACTAGGGGAAGTATGTTATTGAAGAATTCTATGACGGTACATGTGGAGGTCACTTCTCTGAGGAACTAACAAGAATGATCCTTGATGCAAGCTATCATTGGTTAACACTTTTCAAAGGTTGTTTTAATTATTGTAATACATGTGTTGTTTGTTAGTGACATGGGAATCGTAGGATTGAGTCCCTTTGAAAAGTGGGAATAGACATTGTGGGTCCATTTTCACCCACTTCATGGATAAATAAGTACTTGCGGTTACCATTAACTACTTGACTAAGTGGGTTGAGGCAAAACCTATGAAAACAACTTATGAGGATGAGGTGACGAGGTTCTTGTATGAATGCATCATTATTAGATTTGGCTATTCACTAGAGATCGTAACAAATCAGGGAAGTCACTTCATTAATGTAGTAAAAGCCTTGGTGGATAGGTTTTCCATCAAACATACCAAGGCAACAACCTAAAAAAGTATAAATGGGCAAGTGGAGCAAACAAACCATGTATTATGTCATATTTTTGTAAAAGATGCATCTTTACTGGTGCATGCATGGGATAAGCCGATTCATGCAACATTGTGGGCATACAGAGCTATATCAAAGTCAACAACATGATATTTTCCTTTTCATTTGGCTTATGGTAGTGTTCCAGTTCTCCACAATGGGTTTCATATCCCAACCCTAAGAGTTGTGGGTAATGTGAGGATGGATAAGATTGAGCCAATAAGTGATAGATTGGTGTATCTTTGTTTATTAGAGGAAATGCAAGAAACAATGAAAGAAACAAGTTACAAAAATGATAAAGAAAAAGGTGTATTTTGATCAGAAGATGAAATGGTCCTTGTTTTAGGTGAATGACTTGGTCCTAATGTATGATTTTTAACACCATAAGAGAAAAAAACAGTAAACTCCTTCCTAAATGGATGGGACCCTATGTGATAACAACAATACATGATAATACATGATAATGGATCATATTGACTAGAGGAATTAAATGACAATCCAATTGAAAAATGGTCAACCATGACAGGTTAAAGATTTTCCAAGCACCGACTCTGGATTGTTTGTGATAGTTCACTCTAAGGACATAGGAGAAACTAAGGAGGGGAAGATGTTGACACTGAAAATTTCCTCCAAAATTTCCATTTCATTAATTTACATGTTGTCAATAGTTTGTAGTAATGTCTACTACAAGTTGGTGTTCACCAATAAATAATTATGTACTATTTTGTGGTAATGGTCAATAGTTAGTAGTGACTATTTTGTGGTAATGGTCAAAGTACATTATGAGAATATTGTGAAAGTGATAATCAATGGTAAAAGACAACTATTTGTTGTAAGTGGTCATTGGTAGTGTCAAAATATCATTGTCACGGTAAGTAGGTAACTATGGTCTAAGTGGTCAAATAATATATTTAATATTTATAACAGTTACAAAAGAGTGATGGCATATATTTTTTATAATATTTTATTTATTATTAAGATAAAGTCTAGAAAATATGGATTACATGTGAAGTCTATTCTATCCTACGAGATAATCCTACATATAAGGATGAGAGTTGTAATATGCATTCTAATAGAGAGGATATTTCTTACCCTATCTTGGAAATAAAAGGGATAAGCTTTGAAGGCCTATAAAAGGGGATGCCCTCTATGGGCAATAAGGTGGATAAACTTGAGAGGTGTAAGTGGTGATATTCTAGACCATTAAGTAAGAGTGTCTTCAACTTTGTCAAGAACTGTGTGCCGGGAAGTTTCTCACAAAAAGACTATTGGAAAGGGAAGTGAGCAGAGTCTAGGTGGAGTTGGTAACACTCAGCTGAAGCTAGGTTTACCCTTTGGGTGAGATTGTTATATTACTTGTTAATATAATTATTAGGTATACTTTGTTTATGATTTGAAATTTCTGTATCATCTTTTGTGTTACATGTAGGTTGTGTGTTGATGTGATTCCAAATTCACACCACCACACTAAAAGTTGTGCATTGCTAATACAATCATAACACGAGGAGTTTGCAATGAAAGATTTTTTTGGTGCTGAGCTAGGGTTGAGAGGTCCAACAAGCCTGTGGAAAAGGAAAATGTTGATTGTGGAACTGAAATGATCCTCATGGCTTAAAGGGCCATATTTCTAGCTGTGGATATAGTATTCATAGACACCAAGGAAACAAGGGTAACAGATTCAACTAGAAAAATAATAAGAAGAATCTCGTTTTCTCATATATGGGGAAGAAGGCCACACCAATGACATATGTTTCATGTATAAAAGTAGCATGTAAAAGAATTAGAAAATAGAGGAAGCCTAAAGGTAAATGTAATGATAGATGTGATAATGGAGGTATTGATTTTGCCCTTTTACTTCCTCTTGTGAGGCCTCTTCTTCTGATCATGTTTCCCATGACATTTGGATTGTTGTTTTTGGTTGTACTCATCAAATGGCCACAAGTAAGAGTACACTTTCTCCTCTTTCTGACATAGACTAAATTTATTATTGTGGCTAATGATTATTCTACAAAAGTATTTTGGATATATTTTTGTTGTAGAAATGTTCCACTGTGTGGGAGTATTTTTAATATTCAGTGATAACTGGAAATGAATATTTTCAATGAGTGTTCATTTCAATTTGCGTTTTTAATCCATGTATGTTGAGAGAATAATCAAAAGACAAGGGACCACACAAAGCACACACTAATACTTCTCAATATTTGTTAATATGGGGAAGGAATAATTTGTTTTCAAGAAATCTACTCCTTTAGACCTTTTCATTGAATGGGAATTTTTTTAATGCTCGAGTCATCCCCACAACAACTATTTTCCCTAAGTATTGAGTTCTTTGTATGACCTTTTAACTAATGTGAATTGTTGAATATATCGCAAGCGACACACACATCACACATGAACTACCAAACATTGTTAAAGAAAAATAAATGCCACAAAATAATAAATATATTAAATAATACTACACATAATATCCATGACACTTATTTATTACAATTTTTACGTACACAATTAGTCTGAACTTGACTTAATTACGAACATCACCATCCCCATGCAGGATTAGCTTGGTTATAGTGGAAGGAAAGAGAAAATACATATCATCCCTAGTAAGAATTGCTTCCTTCACCCCAAAACTAGATGAACCATAAGAGATTCCCACATTAATGCATAAAGACGCATGTCATGATTGATGTCAAGGTTGAATTTATCTAAGATGTTGGGCCAAGTAAAATGTGTCACATCTAAATGAGTCATTTTTGATAACAAAGTTGAAAATCCGGATGAGTACTCCAAAAATGAAGCAAAGAATAAAATCCATGCGAAAGGTGACAAGAGACAAGTGACAAAAGATGTGTACAGGAGTTGACACCAAAAGGCCAAAATTCTTGAATTGCTTCAATTATAAATTATTGTGGGAAAACTCCCTAAGGGAAACTAGTGTCACTTATGTGTCTAAGTGCGAAATTAAATCCTCTTAAAAAGAGGGCATCATAAGTTATGAGTGACATCATGATTAAAAGTGGTGGTATGATGAATCTTAAGACTACCATCCTATCAATTATGGAGAAATAATTTACCGAAATGAATAAATAGAAAGGAGGTAAAAGAGAAGAAATTAAAATGTTGTGTTTCTTCATTCTTTCTCAAAGCGTCCATTTTCTTCCAACATTGAAACTCAAGATGTCCATCTCCATAAGAAAAGGTTCATTAAAGATGAAGAATATGACCTAGCTTAGTAGCTTTTTGTTAGTTATGCCCTCCAGTTTTCTTCAAGTTTGACTTGGAATATTTGTTTGGTTTAGTGATCAAGGATATTTTCATGGACATGATTGTCAATGTACAACAATATATCCTGGTCACAAAAAGTATCAAAAGAAGGCATTGCATCATTGGTATCAAGTGCATCTTTTGCTGCAGCAAAGAGTCCTTGCAACTTTGAAAGAATGGTGAGTATCATTCGGTCATTTGTCTTCTTGATGCCACAATTTGAGATTTGTAGACTGGCTGCTTGAAACTTGGAGACATGGTCCTTTATATGAGGGTTAGCTCAAGGAAAATGAACTATCTAAAGGGTGGGATTTAATTATGTCGACTTTTTCAAACAAGGTCTTGAATGAATAGATAATGAGGGTTTTGATGCGACGACTCTGTGATGAGGGTCGTCAATCTTCAACATTAAAGAATATCAATCTAGGGCTGGTGTCCGAAGGCTATATGCAAAAAGAGAGATATTTGGCAATGGTTCCCACTACTCAAAATCCACACTTACATAAATTAAAAAAATACACTTTGCAGGATTTGAAAAGCTCATTTGCATGAAAGTAAATACACTTGCATGAATTAAAAAGCACACATTGCATGAATTAAAAAGCACACTTGCATGAAAGGAAGCACACATTGCATGAATTAAAAAGCACACTTGCATGAAAGGAAAACACACTTGCATGAAATTAAAACACACACTTTGCAAGAAATTAAAATCACACATTGCAAGAAATGAAATTGCTAAATTAAAAAGAAACACATAAAACAACTGCATGTTTATAACACATTGTACAACAAAAGAGTAATTACATTATTAAAAAAAAAGACAACAAAAATAATTACGGAATAAAAACAAACATAAATATATAGATCAATCTTCCTTAGAATGAGTTGTCAATTCATTCACCGGAAGAGGATTTTAATCAATACTATTTACAAATGGACAATGAATCTTAGAATGAATTGATCAAAGAAAACTGAAAATTACATTCAAAGGTGTGTGAGGTTGCATTTATAATTGCATGCTTCCAACCCACTATTTTTTTAAAAGCATACATATTTATCAACTAAGATTGCAATTTATCCAAATAGCATCAATCTCCACAAAATATGGAGAGAGCTTATCTAATTCTAACTAACAATCCAATTCTAACTAACAATCCAATTCTATTATTTTCTTGTTGAGAATCAAAATTAATATTGATTCTTCTTTATTTTACAAATAATTAAAGACTTCTAGAAATATCTACTTTTAGAATGACTTCCAAAAATAGATAACAATGCCGCCCTTGGAGTTATGCTCACATCTGTAACTTTAGTGTTCATCCCTAGAGTTCCAATAGCCAACTCCGAAGCAAATTGAGGAGACTCTGAAGCAAACTGAGAAGACTCTGAAGTGATCTGGGAAGACTTCGAAGCGATACTAAAACCCATTTTTTCCGCAAATGATGATAGCTGTAGAAAATCAAGAGGTTTTGGTTAAACAAATTGTTATGACCAAAAATCTCTCTTAGATTTTCCCTTTGACCTTCTGTTATCTGATTATGCAACTTTTGGTGATGTCCTAATACACTTTTTCTCGGGCTCTCACATAGTAAAATTCAAATTTATTCCATGTGGTGAAAGCTGTAGAAAAAGGGAAGGAGGGTTTTGTTCAAATCATTGTTATGAGTAAAAACCTGTCTCAAAACATCCATTTGATTTTACTGGTTCAAGTTATGCAAGACTCCATAGCGCTTTTGGGAAACTCCGAAGCATTTTGGTAAGACTTCGAAGCAATACTAAAACCGCTATAACTTTTGCATATGAACTCGAATCAACATGGTTTTTTTGAAATTGCATAATTTTTCGAGAGGAATATGAATATGCAACCGGATTTGGGTTTGGAGATATTCTTGATGATTGTTTTTCACTTTTTCCAAACAAATGCTTAAGGAGCCACCCATAGAATTGTCAAACATTTCCGAAGCTAGTGAAGGAACCTATGGAGCCAATGAAGTGTTGCAACAACAATATTTGGAGCTGGTATGAAAGATTTTGAAGATCCTAGGCTGGCTGTAGCTAGTGCGTAGTGCTCAAAATCTATTATTCAACAATTATAGCAAAGTATGGATTTCATATGCACAAATTGACATCTTTTTCCCAATAATCATTAGAAATAGCTAACAGAAAGATAACGATGAATTCTAAAGAAGTAAACATGATATATACTCTCTATTTTGTCCTAAATAAACCATAAGCTCAGAAATTATATTTAGATCCACTTTATGCAAGGAAAACGAATGTTAAATATTGTATGAAATGAGCTATTTCTTTGGGCTCATCACTCTGCTAGAGTTTAGGTCTTAGGTCCTCCTATGCTTGCTGTTATCCGTACTGGTTTGCTGTCAAATTGTTCTGCTAGAGTTTAGGTCTTAGGTCCTCCTATGCTTGCTGTTACTTGTACTAGTTTGCTGTCATATTGTCGTTTTCTTGAGATTTTTTCTTTGCACACATTTAATTTGTTGAATGTGCTATTTACTCCGTCCTTTGGGCGACGTTACGCCTATATTTGTGGCTTCCCTCTCGCCGCCTCCATCTATTAATGTAGGTTTGGTTGACGGAACGCTTGGCTCCCATGACTCCAAAGAAGGCAAGGAAATTCATCCCAAAGGTCTTCGACGTGGTAATAATTTTAAATCTGAGACTCATTTGCCTGATGTTGTGCTTAATTTACTTTAATTTGATAACACTTGTAACTGGCTTGAATCATTCACCCTTGTTGGGTATTTTGTTGGCCGAGTCCCCCTTGAAAGCTTGTTAAAAGAATGGGTTCACAACCATTGGCAACACCATGGTGTCAAATTTGAGGGAATGCAAAACCTCACCAAGGATGTTTTCTTATTTCGTTTCAACAACACTGAGCATTGCAAAGCCATTGTCAACCATGGCCCCTGGGTTATTCGAAACACACCGGTGGTGTTTTCTCTCTGGACCAGGGACTTCCAGGTTTCAGAACATGTCAAGTTTAAAATCCCAGTATGGGTGGAGTTTCCTAGGTTGCCTCTACCATTGTGGGGATTTGTTGAACACTTGATCAAACCCTTGGGTCAACTTTTTTGTCTGGAACAACCTAAAATTTTCAACGCTCGCCCTTAAAAGCGTGTTTGTGTTGAGGTGGATTTATCAAAAGACCTAAAGGACACCATTGAAATACAAGTTGGAGAGGCCCTTTTTGTCTCAACGCTTGCTTTACATAAACTTAACTAATAGTTGTTTCCGCTGCCATGCGTCTGACCACATGATTTGCGAGTGTCCTCTCATGGCCGAATCTCGTCATGTTGCAAAATAAGTCGCAAACGGAGCCCAAACTACCCTCATTTGCAGATGGGTGTGAAAGATCCCAAACCCCTTTTGCCTGAATTTTTTTTTTTTTTTTTATAGAATGCTCAGGCTTGGTATTGAACTGATAATATCAAGCGAAACCATGGAACAACACTCTCATACTGCATAAACAAATTAAAGAATGCAAACCCTGCAAACCTGGTGAATATAGGAAAGATGCCTAGGGTTTAAACAGACATATTTCTTCATAAATAATTCAGGAGTGAATTTAATAATGATTTATGTTGACAAATATTCATAACAAAACAATCATACATCTGCGAAAGGATTGATAATAAAAGAATGTCCAAAACCTAGCCGTAAATGATTCAAACCAAATCGATTTGATATATAAATAATATTGGAAGCTACAATAATAATCTATCATGAAGAATACCTCAGATATTGTATAAAACAACTGTGGAATAAGTCGCCCAAACTCTAGAAGACGACTGAATGCCCACTGCTGCAATTTTATTTCTCTTTCTGAATTGCTGAAATGATAAATAACCTGTGAATACAATGAAGCTCCCTGAATAGGAACTCCTCTCACTGCTCTTGGGGTTTCCGTCCACAAGAGGAATAATCCAAAGGGTTTCTGTCCTTGGATTTTGTCTGCAAAGCTTCAGAGCTAACTGTTGGGAAGAAAAATAATAATAATCTGCATAGTGCCGGCACAAGTCACACTTTTCCCTTATAGCCAAAAAACCCTTCCAAAATGCAAGTCACACTTTTTCCAAAGGTGTATAATTTATTTTTAATTAATTTTCCCCATCTCCAAAGCAAGTCGCATTTTTTGGCTTATTTAATTACTTCCCAAAGCAAGTCGCACTTTTTGCCTAGGAAAGCACATTAAATAATTTATTAATTAATTTCCATGTACTTTCCTAAGACGAAGTCACTTATTAAGTCTATTAATTCATTATATGTGCTTTTAGTGATAATTTATTTTATTTTAAGCACGATATAATAAAACTAATAAACCAAAGTCACCCTTGAAATCACCCCTTGGCCGTCGGGTAGACAAAAAGGGCCAAAGGTCTTCGATGAAACTATTCGAGAACGAGGGACATTATAGGGTGGACCACAATAACCAACAAAAGGGGTGTCGCTCGAGGTCTTGCAAAACCCTTAGCCTCCTCTTATCGACTAGTTAATGTTAATGATGCTAGCTCCTTTGTTGCTCCTATCAAACAAGCTGTGCCGCAACTGCCCACGGCCGCTCCGTCTCTCTCCCGGTCTCTGTTAGCTGCCTTAGCGGTTGTTCCTTCGAAATCTCCCGCTTCCTTGGTATCCTTACCCCTCCAGTTACTAGAAGCCCCGTTCATGGAAGAAAACCAACTTTCCTTTGCCCGAAAAGCTTTCCTTAGTTGAATCCGTAACCCTACCCCCACGGAAGACGGTGAATTCGTGCAAGAAAAACACAAATTGTGGTTAGTGGCGAATGTTACTCATGTCACTTCATCTCACAACCAGTTTTCTGCCCTCTCCAATCTTGACGATGAGGGATCTATGTACCCTGATTCCGTCCAATGATTGTGTACTCTTGGAATATACATGGCCTTACTAAACCCACCCGGAGATATCTGGTTAGGGACAATTATCTCCACTTTCATCATATGCGTGTTATTTTTCTACAAGAAGTTAATCTTGTAGGCTTTTTACTTCGTTTTGCTGCTTGCACCATCTAGCCCAATGCTATTTGCCACACGTCCAATCATGAACCTGGACATGGAGGGGTCATGACCTTGATTGCCCCGAGCTTGTGCAACATGTGATTTCTTGGGGCTTTAAAGCCACTTATCGAGTGGTTTGGACTCTTTTCAATTTTGACTAGCGTATCCTCGGGCTAGCCAATATCTATGCGTCCAATGATGCTATTGAGTGAACTCTATTTTGGAGATGGTTTTCTGACTCCTTACCTAACGCTCTTTGGACTATATGTGGTGATTTTAATATGGTTGAGTACCCAGAAGACAAGGTTGGTTGTTTTACCATGCGCTGGTGTGTGGGAGAGCGATAGGCCTGGTTCTATTTGACCCCAATATCCCCATTAAGGAGAGCTCCTTTTCTTCCTGGTTCACCTGGTCTAATTTTTGACAGGGGCAAGATTGAATTATTTAGCGTTTGGGCCGTGTTTTGATGCCTAGTTAAGACTTCTTCTATCTTTCTCCCAATTTAGAAAGGCCTATTGTTGTTGCTGACAATGCTCTCTTATTTGATCATTCCCCCATTTTCTTTGATATTTCCTAGGTTACTCTTGCAAAAAAAACGCAAAGTTAACTCTCAATTTTATCTAAATACTGCACACCTGAAACATGCTCGGACTATGTCACACATCAAACGTGTTTGGAACTTGGTGCCTCACCCTGTTGGTCGGGAGGGCTGGATTTCTTGGTGGAATGATGCCATTAGATGAACCAACACCGTCCTTCACATTTATGGCAAACAAGTTGCTCTCTTTCAACAGGTTGCGCACGAGGCTTCGTATCATGAGTTTCAACGAATCTCACAATAGCTTAATGCCTCTCCTTTCAATCAAAATTTGCAAATCCAGGGTACCCATTGGAGACACAAACTTCAGGTGGAGAAAGCTTACAAATCCAGGGGTGGTCTGTTATTTGCTCGTTTACATTGGCTCAAAATCGAGGACAAAGCCTCTAAAGATTTTTTTTCTATGGTCAGTGCCAAACATTTTGCTATGCAAATCAAAGCTATTTTTCAAGGAAATGCTCGGCACACCGCCTTACCGAACATCCTCCAAGCGTTTGTCCACCATTATCATGGAGTTTTATCCTCCCAACCTGCCACCCTTGCTAGAGAAGAGGCTCTTTTAAAATGCCTACAAATTGTGCCCTGCAAAGTCACTCAATCTTAGCGAATTGCGTGTGATAGACCTTTGTCCCTCACAGACCTTAAGGAGGCAACCTTTCACATGGCTCCTGACAAAGCTCCAAGTATTGACGACTTCCCTTCTGAATTCTATCAAACCATGTGGGACGCTCTGGGAGCTGATTTGTATAATGTGTACCTCAAAGCCTTAAATTCTAATTCTTTGGGTGATATGATAAACCAAGGCAACATCAAGTTTATCCCCAAATCTGGGGACCTCGAACAAATTTCAAACTAGAGACCTATCACCTTACCCAATATGTGTTATAAATTTATTGCTAAGGCTTTGTCTAACAGGGTTGCCAATCTCCTTCCTCTTATTGTTAGAAACGAGTCGACTGGGTTTATTAAGCACATGTACATCTTAGACAACATTATTGTTGTTTGGGAAGGAATGGAATGGGCCCCTCTCTTCAACCAGAAGGCTTTATTTATCAAAATTGATTATGCTGAAGCTTACGACCAAATTGAGTGGTCTTTCATTCTGGCTATGCTTCAAGCTCTTGGCTTTGGGTCAAGATTTGTTCACACTGTGCAGATGCTTTTTAACAATGTTGGAGCTTGCATTACCATCAATGGGGCCCAATCACCCAGGTTTGGTTTGTTTAGATCCATCCGTCAAGGGTGTCCTTTAGCCCCCTCGCTATATGTGTTGGCTGCTGAAGGTTTTAGCTATCTGCTAGCCGACAATGCTTCTCAAGGTCTGATTAAGGGGATTTCTTTGCTTGCCTTAGATCAACAACTTATCATTGGCCACTTTGATGCAATATGTTCATTGGTTTGGACTCTTTTTCTGCACACTGCATCCTCTTCAATGGAGGAACTATTCAATCCCAGTTCAAACTGCTTTGGACTGTCTTGATACTTCAAATTTGTTGGCTTTTATTTCCAAGCTACCTCCATTCAACGGAATAAAATCTCCTATTGGATCAAGTGCTATTTGTTCCAAGACTGTCCCAGTCTCCTATTCCTCCATGGCTGGAAGGTTTGCAATGGAGCTGGATATAGTCGGGTACCTAATTCAAATTCCTTGGCATTCCCTTTGCCTTCCAGGTTACTTTGCTTAGACAAGCTTGGAAAGGTCTCAACTTCCATTCCCTTTTTCTTTGCTTTGTTTCTGTTAAAATCGGGGGTACATTCATTGCCCAAAATATCTGGAAATCTTGGGAGTTGCTCTAATCACACCTAATTTGGAAGGGGGATGGATTCAAATTTGGTCTGTCTATTAACTCTCACTCTCTTTGGTGGTCCTTGATTCTTACTTTTCATGATGCCCCCCTTACTTTGGTTTTGTGGGCTAAAGCCATTCGGCTTTTTAGAAAGGGAATCAAAGTAGCGGGGGATTTATTTTGCAAACACTCCAGATCTTGGCTTTCACGGGGTGCCCTTGCTATTAAATTCAACCTTCAACATCAAGATGCTGAACCAATCACGAAAATCATTGCTTGCATACCTGATGAATATGTGCACAAATTTGGCGTCTTTTTCGGTGTTATGTGGTGGTGTGATTGGCATTGGCCTTCTGCTACATCGCTTCACCATTACAAACCCGGCTTGGGATATTCTTTACTCACTCCTCAGTCGATACCCGTTGACGTGCTTAATCGCCACTAGAATATTGCTTCCCAGGCTTCTGTTTGGCAACGCCGGTTCATCAGAGTTTGAAATATTCTTTTCGAGCCCAAAAAAGATCACTTCTTGTGGTGTATTTTGCACAAGGGACTCCCTGTAGGGGATCGACTCAAACATTTGGGTTTTAACACCACTTGCCTGGGTTTCCATCAACTAGAGTCCATCAAGCATATTTTTTGCATCTGTCCTCATGCTCTGTTAACTTGGAAATGGATTCATTCCCTTTTTCAACCCTTCTCTCTGAATTTCTTTACCTGGAAGATGGTTTTTTTGGGGGACTCAACCTTGCTTCCTGTAAATTACAACAAATTTTAGCAAATATTCAAAATTGATATTCTATTTCATCTTTGGAAAGACAAAAATATTGCCATTTTTAATAATGTTCATATGGATAGAATTTTCTCTGTTACTATTAAAGTGGCTGTTCTCTCCACTGTGATGCTCTAGATCCAGAACCAGGCTGAGAAGGTTCGGCTGGAGGTCGAGCACCTCCAACACATGCTTGACCACTTGGCCGCTACCCCCTGTGCGGTTGGCCGGATTCCTCATGATGCTCTTGCTCGCCGCTGCTTGCCACCTCGGCCGTGCCTCTCTCCTCCTCTGCCCCAGGGTTGGTGGTTGAGAGCAGACGGAGCCCCCGTCCTCCCAACGGTGGTCGCCTCGCTCTCGGCCCCATTCCCCTGCCCATGGCGGGGTTTTTGGTTGAATTGGTGGTTCCAATGGCGCTGGTTGGAATGCCCCTTAGTAGGGTGAATTTCCACAGTTGGCCCTTGTCATTTCTACCTTGTGTCTGTCCTCTGTCAATTCCGAACAACAGTAGCAAGATGTAAGCAGGTGGGAACCCATCCCCGACTTGTCTCATCCTAGTTCTGTCTAGGGTGACAAATTTGAGAGTCTTCCACCTCCTCTGGCTGCCATGTTTGCTGCTGTGGCCTAGTTTTTTGGGTCCTTGTTTTGTTTGCTCATTTTCGATTGATGACCGCACTTTTATTGTGTTTTTGATGTAATTGGTCTCCTTATCGAGGCCTAGCTGGTGCGATGTGATTGACATTCTGGGGTGTGTTTCTTTTCACTCGTCTTTTATACGATCAATTTTGCATATCACTTGTTTATAATATAAAAAAAACACTTTTCAATTAAAAAAACAAAAACAAAAACAAGGTCTTCATTTTCTCCCAAGCCTCCTAATAAATGTAAGTGTCTTAAATACGAAAGTTTAAATCTTTAGATACACATGGTCATTAGTCCCTTAACCTCATCATTATGGCTGAAACACTAGTACAATTTGATTTGAATTCACAAGTTTGTGTACCAATTGTCATGCGTTACGATATCTTATCTTGGAATTTCCATGACCAAAAATTAGAATTAATTAACTTTACATCAATATGATTGTTATTGGTGATTACAATGAAAGTAAAAGGATGAAGAATGAAGGAAATATGACATTACAATAATAGTACATTACAAGAATGAAATGCAGTTGATAAAATGGGGCCTAAAAAGATGCCTGCATGACCAAGATATGGCGAAAAGTAGTTTCTAGCTTGAAAATGGTACAATTAAGTTTTGAAAAACAAAAAAGATTACACCATTCGGAGAAAAATATTCCAAAAATTAACTTACACTAGATGTAGAGTATTAAAAATGAGGTGATTCAAAAAACCCAAATTCGTGTGAAAATGGTAAACATTTCACCTTTAAAAGTTGACGTTGGAAAATCAATGCTCAATGGTGATGTCATGTTAAAAATTGGACTTAGTGTTGAAGTTGACTGGTGTCATGTAATAATCTTTGGTTGCACGTGTGGTGTGAGAGGTCATGAGGTAGGGTCCACACTAAAAACCTCACCATCGGAAGGGGTGCAGGTTGAAACAAAATTTGGTGGATTGTGGTGACAAGTTGAGAAGGGCTTGAGTTGAGCTTAAACGTGCTTGCAAGGCTGTGTTAGAGAAAATAGTTAGTGCTTATATGTTTTGAGCAATTAAATGGTTATCAAAAATTGTGTAGTTTAGTGATTTGTTAATAAAAATTCACATATTGAAAGAGGTTGAGAGATATATGAAGATTCTTCTCCTTGAATATAGGAATAACTTTACTTATATAGTCCCAAATGTATTGAACTGATTATTATTATTATTATTTAGTGTTATATTGTTGAGCTCTACCAAATTATTTTCATTTGGTATCAGAGTAGGTGTTTACTGTAATGGATCATTGATGAAGTGTGAAGGGGCAGACTCATTGTTTTTATGATCGCCCCACTCACGAGAATGAAAATCTACAAGAATTCTAGAAGTTTAGCTTCAGAGTTAAATTTTTATTTATGAAGAGAGAGGTGTGATAGCTTTATGAAATTCAGTCCGTGGATGTTGGATCGTACCATTCAACCATCTACAATCTATCTTGGTGATTTTTGATCAATGCATTCGTATTGCCTATCAAAACCAAGGCCCTCTCTCCACCACGTGTGGATCATTCTATCATTGGTGAAGATTTTATTCATACACCTGCATCTAAGGCGTATTCAGTTGTACTGCATGCAGTCATTTATCTTTTAACAAGAGTTTGAGGATTCTGTTGTTCTATACTTCGGAAGTAAATGAGCAAGTAATCTTCAAGAACCACGAAAGATACCATTCGAGCCCCCAGAATCTCAGAAGGAGCAAATAAAATCATTTGTTACAATTAATCATCAGTTTGTGCAAATTCACTTATCGCCATACTCGTGCCCTGCAAATCCACATCTGCTGATCTGGGCATCGGTATTTATATCCAGGCCCGCTCTTTGTACTTTGTGCAGATAGATTGAACATGGACGCGTTGCATTCAATCGCTCTCCTCACCGACTTGTAATGTAATGCATAGGAACTCGTCTTCCTTGTGTTCGGCATTTGGTTTCAAGTTAGTTTCAAGTCTTTCTCTCTCGAGCGTACACCTGAATATAGTTTAACACAGCATGCGGGTTTCATTACTGATCAGAAAAGGATGAGACGTCACATTGGCTCCTCCGTACAGACTGATTGTGGTTATGCTATGATAAAGGCATCTGGGTTATAGAATATTGTGAGTTAAACCTGCATTGAAAAATCAAGAGTCGTAGTAAAATGTGGCATTTAACAATATAAGTTTAGCGAAATGTATTATCTTAATTACATAATGTCTATTATATAGGTATTAGTCAGAGTTTGTCAAGCACGTGTATTGTCACTAAATAATAGTCATTTATTGCCTTTTCTTTAGTGATTAAGTTATAGTAAAACATGTTTTATCGAAGGATATAGGTTGTAATTAAGTATTAAAAGTCTAAAAATTGTGTGTCACTAAGTCATTTTTGCGACTATTGTAATCAAATAGAAGTCAATTGTAAGTCATAAAGTGTCTAATTGATATTTTTGTAATAATAATTATTTAGTTATAATAGAAATAAAAAGATTATAGGTTTGTGTCTTTAGAATACAAATCTTGTTAGAAAAATTCGAAGTCAATAAATTGATGATAATGTGTTATCAAATTTAATGGTCAATTAGATTTTGCATTTAGGTTTATTGTCATTGTAAAAGAGTCGAAAAATAAAAATTGTCTCATGGATGCTTTTTTGGTGTAAACTAACGTCTTATAAAATAAAGTGTTTCCCATTATGGGGGAGATAAGAATAAGAAAATGTGAAAACTAATGAGTTTCAAGTTCCAATCTGTTGAG
The DNA here is from genome assembly GCA_019776745.2 of Taxus chinensis. Lineage (NCBI taxonomy): Eukaryota > Viridiplantae > Streptophyta > Pinopsida > Cupressales > Taxaceae > Taxus > Taxus chinensis. Next base: position 295,398,537 of record CM034155.1, on the reverse strand, counting down.
TAAGAAACATGTCAATCGGAGGATGGAGGCAACTGAGGATGAATATTAAATAATGACCTCTCGCTAGCCACTAGCGACGGGGCCACACAATGCTTTGATGGCATTTTCAGCGTGTTCAGATTGTTTTTAGTATTTTGTGTAATGTAATAAGTGAGCATAATTATGATGTAATTCCTTGATGGAAAAACGTAGTGGAGAACATAAAGCACAATGTACTACAACATCATGATACTTGTTTAGGTTGTTGGTTGTCATGTAAAACCATCTTTGAAGTTGTTGGTTGTCCTTAAAACCATCCTTTTAGGTTGTTGTTTGTCCTGATAAAACCATCTTGATGTTTAGGTTGCTGGTTGTCCTACAAAACCTTTTGGGTGTTCAAGTTGTTGGTCAATCCGGTGTAAAACTATCGTTGTATAGGTGTGGAGGGTGAATGTATGTGTGGGTCCCGGTTCATACTTGGGTGGTTGTTGTATTTATCCATAAAAACCGCATGCGAGAATACGACTTTGGAGAGTTGTGTGATATCGCACGTGGATTGAGATCATGAGAAGACAGAGGCAACACGCTGCAATTGAAGAAGTGTAATTATTTTTCTACCATGTTCGCAATAAGGGGGGAATGTTAGAAAGATAGATAGTGCTCACATGTTTTGAGCAATTATATGGTTATGAAATATTGTGTAGTTGAGTGAGTTGCTAATAAGGGATCATGTATAGAAAGAGGTTGAGAGAAATGTGGAGGTTTCTATATACAAGAGGAGTTCAAGACAAGCGTAGGCGATTTGTTGTAGATAAAAGGGTTACCTAGTAGAAGAGATGTCTGAGAAGAAAAAACGATGGTCAAAGGTACTCAAGTGGAATAAATTTGTCTTGGAGTGGGCATAGTTGGCCAAAAAGTGTTCTTCTTGGATTGTACTGCCTTGTTTAGGAGGTGTCTAAATAGAATCATTACGGGTTCGTGTGAAAAGGAAGTCATAACAAAAGAGCTTGACAATAAGGGAGATGGACTGCATGCTGGGACAAAGAGAAAACAATGAATGGGTTCATCCATGAAGATTGCTTTGTTGAAAAAAAATGTTGTTTGCTAAACATGTTGTGAATATTTGACACTTTTAAAAAGTTAATGCCACTTATCAATGCAAAGCAATTTTTTTATTGTAGATAAAAATTAATTAAAAAATTGTGGTTTTTTAATATGCAAAGCAACACTATATTGGCTAGATCTAAAGCCCGAGGAGTATGAAAATAGGAAGCAATGGTCAACTTAAGTGAAGCAATATGTTATGGTTTCATGGATCCGTTGGCGAGGTTTGAAATTGCTTTAGACACAAGGATGAAATGGATTTAGTATGGATTTGAAAGCATGTTAAATTCTATCGACTGACTAAAACTTTAACTTAAGCCCTCCCATTCACTACTGGGGTGATCTACCACTAAACTTCTTGTCCTTTATATGGTAGGGAATCAGGATTGTTTCCACCATTATCCTCAAGCCACATTTCTCTCCTTCGGGATCCTATTTTGGCATTGATGTGATATTATGGATTTTAGTCTTTTAACATGCCACACAATAAGAAAGACCACTGATCCAATTCACAAAACTCGCTGCTAGGTTTGGAAACTATTTTATTAATCAACAATATGGGTAGAGTTACAATGTTGATAATGAAACATACTATATATCAAATTATTCAATTTAGGTGAACTTAAACTAAAGTGTGCACTAGCCAAGGTGCTAAGGGAGGCTGAAGTAAACATTACATCACATTAGAATTTCTCAAAATTTACAAGAATTATGACCAATAAATTGGACCTAGTCTACTTCTTTTTATATTAGTAAAGAAAGGGTTGAAAGGTCCCTCACTTCTTATATTAATCAAGAAAAATTAATACGTAAGTATATGCCTCTAAAAGGCCAAAAAGGAAAATCCAAGCTTAATACATAACTTGGGGTATAAGAAGTAATACAAAGATTAAAACCATCTTTCACAACGACAATTCTAGAAAGTGTCCAAACTGCTTCCTTAGTAGGATCACCCACAAGGTAACCATACCAAGATCCACAAGGAAGAAAAGAAACCTCGAAGCACCCCTTCTACAACCAAGGCATATAAGCCTCCCAAGAAGTAAAAAACGACACACTTAGCATTTTGAAAGGACCCAAAAAACCATACACACCCCAAATGTCCTTAGATCATCAAAACAATCTTCCACAACATCCACCTTAGTCTCTCATAGTCAACTGCAACTTGAACAAGACCAACCTATCATCCACAACAAGAGTTTCAAATCATTTGTGCCATAATAGGTTTCCTAAAATACGCCATCATCACCACTATGCAACAAGACACCAAAATTTCGGTATCGTAAAGAAAGAAAACCGTTCCAACATTTGCAAATGGAATTAATAGAAAAATAATCTTTCATGCAATTAAAAAGCTTTTGCCTGCAACCAAGAAACATTTGCCAAGCCAAGATTTCACATCAACATCATTTATTTTGGCGATGTTCCAAAGTCAAAATCACCTCTAAACCTAATCACATTAAAAAATGAGTTGGTTAAAATTGTTAATGGGGATTGATTCATTCGTGCATCCACTAACAAATTTGTTCCCTCGTTGCACTCATTGTAATAATGTTTAATGGAAACAAAGGAGAAATGTTGGTTAGATTTTCTGCATAGCACAAAACCTAGGCAGTCATGAGATAAATCTTCCTCATTTACTGGTGAGGCTCCCATGTCAGATTTGTCAATTAAAATATGCTAGTATCTATATGGGGTTTTACTTTAACTGTTCAGCTCATGAACCATAACTGTACAGTTCTGTAGCAAGTAAGCAGTTGTTTAAGAAAATGAAAAATTTATAGAAGGGAATTATATTAACGCAGAGAAGAAATGGGGAAGATGTGCATCCCAATCAATAGATAACAAAGTTGATTGCATGCACATAAAAGAAACCAATAGATATAAACACAGAATTATAAGCAAAGACAACTCTAGATCTAGATCTAAAATAACACAAAATTTATTCAAAGATCTAAGATAAAAAGCAAGAAACACAATACACCGTGACACAAAGCTCTCCAGAAATCTGCTCTTGTATATTCCTTTGCTTCAAGTGGCTCTAAAGGGTTTCAGCACAAAGTCTAGAACACAAGGATGCTGCTTACAAATTCTGATCATTAACTCGAAAGTTCTTCTTCTACTTATAGAATGTAGAGGGACAATTACAAGTCGGAAGCTTTTAGTTGAACTGACACATGTGGAAGTGGGAAAGGAAACAACTAACAATCTCCCTCCTGAAATTCCTCTTTGCATGACATGCATGATTTGCAACTGAAAATAGAACTTTCTATTTTGCACGTCTGCCACCTATCTCTAAGTAGTTGAGTTCTTCAAGTAATGGCTTTTAAACCAATCACTTAAGTTGTATAATTTAATTGATCGCTCAATTACTTTGTCAGAGGAAATAAGAGAAAGAAGAAGAAAGAGGAAAGCTGCAGTCTTGTCCTTTTTCATATTCTGCATGCAGCTGGATCTGGAAGCGGCTGGATCTGGAAGGAAGCGACTGTGATTTGCTTACGGGTATTGCCTTTGACATGTCTTCCCTTTTATCCTTGAAGCTTTTGCAGTTCTTCTCCAGTACATGCATCAGTGCAATGTTTGCCGTAAATAACTCTTTATTTTTAATTGCATATGAGCAATTAAAAATTCTGGAAAGCACTCCGGGTGAATGCAACTTCAATTAAGGTTTCAACTGGAAGATTGGAAGCACATGCACAAGATCTTGGAAGGAATTTTCCACGCACTGACTTCTTCACAGGCTGCATTCGAAACAAGAGGATGAAACCTTTGTACTGGAAGCTTTTGCAATTATGAGATCTGGATCTGGATCTGGGCTTATTGACTTCAACAAATCTAGAAGCTACGCATGATTCCGCTGAGCATTCTCTTTCATCCCGCTTTGCCATGGTTGGAGCAATCTTTGTCTGAACAATTCTTTTTCTTCTTACTCGACCGAAATTCTTCAATACTGGTATAGATCTGGATAATTCTTCAGATTCGGAGGATATATTCAATGTATTGGACATTGATTTAAGCTCCATTTCTCTTATAAAGCACCTGTAATGATTTCCTGCAATTAATTCAGACAAAGATGGCAATCGGAACATGAACAGTGGATTTTAATCATAAAAATCTGCATAATTAAAGCCTGCTTCCCCAAATTTGATGTTTTATTTGCATGCAAAGCAAACATGAATTTTACCAACTTCACCTGAGCACCTGTATCACTTATGCAAACAATTATCCAGACATAAATAAACTTCCTTCAACCTTTGCTCCAATTCTAGAAGCTTTTAGCATTAATTACACTTTTTGAGCAAAAATCCTGTTCAAATGGGACGCACTTTTCCTCTAGGCTGCACTTCTCTCCCTGTGAATTAATTAATTCATCCTTATGGCAGCTCCTGCTTATATAATCTTCACTATTTTATAATTAATTAATGCCTTTCCTATTCCTGACAATTAATTAATACTTTTCCTATTCCTGACAATTAACTAATTAATTAATAAGCTTCACTCTTCAAATGGGGCGCCTATTTTGTGCGTGCTCATGGCTGCCATTAAATAAATTAAATTTATTTAATTTTAAATTTCTACTTCCAGTTAACTCAAGCCTCACAGTATGCTTTGACCATAGCCACTGAAAATAGCAATTAATTTAATTATTTAATACTTTAAAAAATATTATCTCTCCCAAACGGAGCTGCATTAAATAAATTAAATCTATTTAATTTTGGAATTTTATTTTTAAATTCCTTTTGTCCACTTCCTTTTGTTGACTTTTCCACAAGCTTGGGCGCCAAAATTGGGTGAATAAATATTAACAAATATTTATTTAATGTATTATTATTCACCCAAGGTGGGTCACACTTTTTGGAATAAGAAATTTCTATTTTTAAAAGTCACATGACAATGAAATTATTTACCTTGCAAGGTAGCCCTGAAAATCCCATGATTCACTTAAGTCGTTTGTCTTTCATAATGGGATTATTTACCCTGCCAGGTAGACAATAAAATCCCATGATTCACTTAAGTTGTTTTTCTTTTATTCCACAATGAAAATTTTTACCCTGCAAGGCAGGTAAAAAATTCCCGCCTGCCTGCTGCCTTTAATTTTCCCATTGTGACTTAAGTGACGTTGCTTCCATGGGAAAAAGTACTCTGCTAGGCAGGAACAAAATTCCCACCTGCCTGCTACCTCCAAAAATCCCATGATCCACTTCAAACCATCTTTTTCCAAAAATGCAGCCAACCCAGAAGAGGCTTTTTGGTGCACGACTTCATCTTTTCCCAGAGAATCAGACGTCCGATGGCATATTTCTTCTGGTACAACGTGCATATGTGATCTCCAGATACTCCAGGCCAAGAATCAGGCCAAACCGGCAAAGGAATTGATCCAGAGAAATTTCATAGAAAACGAAATGGGAAAAACACAAAAACACAAAACGTTGCCAGAAGTCACAAATAAACTCCAGAATGCGTTCTTGGTTAAAACCCTACTGGTATATGGGAATAACGATATGTACGATCACAATAGAGTTAAATTGGAGCACAAATTGCCTCAAATGGGGCTCAAAATAATTAAATACAAATTTCCCACAGGCAAATCCTGACGACATAATATAACAATTTTGGGCATATGGGTATTTGGCGAAAATGGCTCTTTGGGAATATCTTGACACAATACAAGAACTTTCTGGCAATAAAAACACAAAACAACCCTTTATTTTAAAAGTACGAAATTTTTTCGGATATGGTAGTCTCAAATTTCAAGATGAAATTTGGGGACACCAAGAAAGAGGTTTTCAAAAATCTTGCTTTGCCTGAAATACCGTCTAACTCCCAATGTCAAGTTTTTCCTTTAATCATAGCATTTTAACGATACTTTGGGAATCTCCCTTCACAAAATTGCTTTAACTTCGTTGATAGTTACTCCAATGATTAAAAAGATCTCCCCATAAGAAGTTGTCTCATTCATCCCTAATCAAACAACTGGATCCAACTAGGCATGAGTTATTATGAGATGCATAATTTAAAATTAATTTTCATAATCCAACCCCCTGGGGATGCCACTTTACACTCAATTTGTCTCTAGATTTAGAAATATCAGCCTTGTTTGATTTCAACTTTATTTTGGGCCACCTACCAAGGACAACTTTTTCCTTACAACTTAGGTTATTCGTACGAATTTTATTTGTTCTTGTAACATTGGAAGCAATTGTAGATTTGTTAGGACCCCTTCATCCTAACTCCTTTCTTTACCATCTTTGTTATTAATAAAAATTATAGATGCATATGCCTTATAAGTTGTCTCTTGAGCTATTTAGAATAATCCACATGTACAAGAAGTAGTATTTGGTTAGAGTAGACTTAGTATAAATGTGGTGCATAGGCGAGGGTAAAGGCATCCACAAATTATATTGTATTGAGCTTTCCACCTTGAAGAAACCTAAATATCGTAATCAATTATGAGCTCTTTAATTGAATCAAGGTTTTTTTTTTTCCATTTTTGCAGCAAAATTTCTCTACATTTCAGTATTAGCTTAATCGGTATGCAAGAAGGTTCATCTCATTTGGTATTTGAGCTCTTTCTAGGGCCACAATCCACAACAATATTAGTTTAAGGTTCTCTGGAGCTGTCCACCATATGCTCTGTCCTCTTCCTAAGCAAGACCTTGGTGATTAGAGAGTGGTTTTGAAGTTGTGGCACTAAGGATCCTCTATTGAGGCCAGCCATTTTTTTTTCATATACTAGTTATTTTCTTGTAGGTTAGAAACCCCGTGCCGGGGGTATTAAAATATCACAAAGCTACACTTTTTGTTATGCACAAGATATAAGAATGGTTAAAGCTCATAGATAATAGATATCATAGTTATGGCTCACACCTAGTTGGAATACTATGAATAGATGAAAGGATAATGTATACCACAATGGTGCATCACATAGTTCATAAATATACAAAGAGATAATGGGGTGTAAATAACTCGTTAAGAGCAAGCCCCCCTTTCCAAATTGGACACTTATTAGGCACGTATAAATGACCTACTAAGAAGTGGAGTTAGATTCTTGGAGAATGATAAACCAAGATCACTATGAACTAGGCATAACACTCACAATCATACATGCATAAATAAAAAACACATTATTTAGAGTGGGTATCAATGTTACCTCTTTTTGGTATTTTAAAAATATATTGATACGAATCTTGGTAGTGTGCCACTACAATAAAAATGTTCTCTTTAATTGAAAGAATCTCGTGCATTTATAGAGAAGGCAAGAGGAAAAATAGTGTTGAGAAACAATAAAATGGCTCTAAATCGCTGAAAATATCATGCAAGAGCCTATATTTAGATTCATGCAAATATATGGATATTCATGCTTCACGAATCTTAATAATAATGTAAAGGTGTATAATTATTTTAATAAATTAACATACCCCTTAACATGAACTTTGGGAAGAGGAAGGAAGGAGGAATTATTGGAACATACCCCTTTGAGATTTGCTTCCTTGAACCTAAATAAAGATTTGAAGTGTAGAAACTTGACATCACTGAAGGGCATAAAAAAAGCACTTGTAGCAAGGTAGGAAGAATAATCACTAAAGTGCCACATAGGCATAATTTTTGGTGTATGATCCCATTTGTGTTAAACAACTATTTTTTGTCGTTGGTCAACAACTTGAGGATGTGGTGCTAATGAAAATGTTTTCATAAATTCTGCTATGATGGATTACAGATTGTCCAAGATGGTAGATTCTGAACAAGACGAACAATGAATGCAACTCCACAAGATTGTTTTTAGTGAGTAGCTGGAGGTAATGGAGTTGTTGGCTTGAATTGTGGAGGAATAACATGGGGTTCCGTTGCAAACTCATCATTTGATGTGTCGTATTGAAATCTAATGAAAGAAAGGAAAACACAACCATGATCAATGTTGACCAAAGATAGCGAAGACCCAAAGATGTCAAACTTGTACAAGCGAGACAAAACATACTTTTCTAGAGGTAATGATTGAATGGTATTTCAAATCTTTGATGACTACACCATGTGGCGAGAGTTCAACAATTTTTCCATTGTCTGTTGTGTAATATGATAAATGGAGAAAAGGTTTTGTGAAATATGAAGAGCATAGAGTACCTTCTTGAATTCTCCCTTGTCTATTTCAATATTTCCAATCCCTAAAACAACCAAGATAAAATTACCACCAAGTGGTACAATGGTTGAGAGTAGAAAAAGAGAACTTTGACTTGGTTAGATGATGCTTGGCACCTGAGTCATTAATTCAATCATGTGAGGTAAGAACTCTAGTCGTAGACAATAAAGCAAAATCAAAAGGTTACTGGACTTTTGTCGCCTCATGGAGACTCTAATGGTGTATAGTTTTCATCCCATTGGATGTTATGCTTTCACAATGTAATGACCGTTTTGTCCATTTTCCTTTTGAAGCATGCAAATAATATGTGACCCTTTTTAATGCAATATGTGCGTGTCTAGAGATCCTTTTTCTTTGATTCATTTGAGGAACTTGAATTCGGCTAAACAACATTTGGAGCATCTTTGGATGATTATGAACCATTAAATGAATTTTTGTACTACTTTGAATTTTGTTATTGTGCTATAAGTGCCTGATTTGTGGAACTACTAGGAGATTGTGTGCCCATATGTATGAATTTTCCTGCTTGTGTAACAATCGTTCTCAAAAGTACTCAAAATTGGGCATCACGAGCTTGTCACCTGAAGAGTCCATATTGTAGTAAAATGTGGAGATAAATATTGAATATGGTTCTCCCAACTTAGAAAGAACTGTCGTGACGAGTTCATTTTTTTTCTCAATTTTGCAATCCTTCAATCAAAGTTAGATCAACTTGAATTGAGATATGAATTCCTCAATTTTGGTAAAGTCTTGAGGATTCAAGGTAATGAGGGAAGTTTCCAACATGAGTCCTCTAATGAGATCTATCTTCTCGAACAATTATTTTCATTTTTTCCAAGTTTTGTCAGGAGTCTATATGTCACGAATGTGAAACTTGATATTTATAAAACATGAGATGCTTATAAGTCAGAGTTTAATCATGACGATTAAGAATTTTAACTTATCAACATCTTATGATGCTTCTATCTCTTTTCTTATAGTTATTTCTTTCCTTATAGTCAAATAGTTGTTTTATGATGAACTACTTTAATGTAGAAATTTTGTGGAGTTAGGAGAGTTACTTGAGATTTTGGCATGTTTATAGGTGACGGTACAAAAAATAACGATGAAATAGTATGGAAGAAATTTTCTTAAAAAAGTTTTTCTGGAATTGAAAATGATGTTTCTTAGGGGATAGGTGTTGGAATCATTCATGGGTATTGGCTAATCGACATCTCATGATATTAAATGGATTCTACCACTGCGTAGCTTGCAACAAATGCACTTTCAATAAATATTCACTCAAAACAGGGGTGCATATGAGGAAGTTGTGGCCTTTGCAAGTTTGGGTGAAATTTTGAAGCGACAAGGCCAAGGTGTTGCCTAGTAGACATCTTGTAAGTTTTTTGTGAATAGATTCACAAGGTGGTGCCTAAAGAGATACCTTGGAAGGTTTCTGAGGGTGGAAAAAAGAGGAATCATTTGGGAGATTGGTTCAACTATGCTTAGATGGTGGTGTTAAAATTGGACCAAAAATGGTGGATATCATATTTTTATGGAGGCAAAAAAACTGAAAAAATAGAATATTTTTTTTGAGGTTTAAAAAATTGAGACTTTGTTGTACTAGGGTTTCAGAGACCGAGAAAACTGAGTTTCATGGGCAATTTTTTGATGATCTTTTAGAGGTTAGTATGAAATTTTCTAAAAGTTCAGCATAAAAAAACAAAGCTCAAAACAATTTTTATTTTTTTTATTTTTGAGAGTTAACCAGGAAATAAAAAACAAGTTTGTTTTTTTTTTTTTTATTAGGGTTGCAATCTGAAAGAAAAAACATGCAGAAAAATAATCGAACTTTACTTTAGAAAATGAAGAAACCCTTACAAGATATTACCACACTTGATTTGAACAAAAATTGATCTATGAGACAACACTGATCGTAAGAATATCTAAAAATAATCTTTTCACTGAATAAAACTTAATGGATTTTTAAAGCGCAAAATATGTTATTAGATGTTTGATTATAATATTTTTTTGAAAAAACTTCCGAAAAATGATTGCCTCTGATATGAACCTCTGAAAGATAAAATCACTGCATGCAGATGAAGAAGTGCCTCTCTCGCTTTGATACCATGTTAGATTGTCGGGGAACATGTAAGAGCCTATATTTAGAGACATGTAAATAATTGAATATTTATACTTTAGAAAACACATATTAATAATAATACAAATGTGTATAATTATTTAAATACATCAACTAGTGACATTTTTTAATGTTGGTGGCAATTAATGATTGTGGCACTAATTGCACACCTATCCTATTCTAAGCCTAGAGATGCACACAAGACATTCTATATATAGTTAAGCTAACCTAAGGCAATTTAATATTAATGTATATAGATAATGCACTAACAACCCCCTTAACTGCAACTTATGGAGGACTATATACAACAATAAAGTAAAAAATCTTAGAAAATGGGTTATGACAACCATAAACTTGATGAGGCACCCATGTACAATGAAATAAAAATTACAAAAACTTAGTCACGACATAGTTTCTCGAAAAATTAGAAGATCACAAATAGTGTTTAGAGTTGTTAAGATATGCTACAAGGTGTTTTAAGAAACAATGCAACACACAAGTAGAATAATAATGCTTAAGAAATGTGCAACAGATGGATTGGAGATCATGACCACCACTGGAGGTGCAAGTAAATGACTAAAAAAGGTGTAAAATTTAGTAAAGAATGCACAAAATGGGTTGGAAAACATCACCATCTCTCAAGGTGCAAATGAGAGCACTCTTTAGAGTGCACATGACGGGTTGGAGACCATGACCACCATTGAAAGTGTAAAAGATGACACTCTGTAGAAAGCACTGGATATGACCATCACTCCCATTGAAAGTGCAAAACATATCACTAAATGACGTCCATAAACTAAAGAAATTGCTTATAATAGATGCTAAAACGAGCCAAGGGTGAGAATGGAACACAAAACACCCGCCAAATGAAAGTAGTAAAACACCACATAACACCCCATAATGTTGAATGAGTGAAGTGGATGGAAAAACATCAATGAGTGGAGCGAATCCACTATTCAATCACAAAAATCATAGATGATAGGATTACCAATATAGCTCCAAGGAAACTATCAGTTTGTTAAAGAGGTGTCCAAGATATTAAAGAAATCTGTATGAGTTGAGTGAATCCACTATTTGAACACAAAAAGTCAAATGGAAATTGTCAGTCCGTCAAAATAAGTGTCAAAAATACATAGAATAGTTTACAAATAGGTAAAAAATATAGGATGACACTAAAGGAGATGGGAGAGAAAAAGGAACCAACAAACGACAAAAGGGTGTACAACAAGATACACACATAGAAGAAGGTAGACAAAGCTAAAATAACAAATCCTCCATAATAATTTATAAATTAGTGCGAGTCCAATATACAAATCAAAAACCAAAGAGGCCATGCATTAAATGTGAGAATTGCTTCAACAAAGAAGCACTCTTATACTATATGATAAGTGTGTAGACATGCAACTGAATAGAACAACCACACTTGCAGTGTCGATACAAAGAGTGTTGATAATTTCACCACAACTGATCTAAAATCCATCCTATGTGATCTTGGATTGTAGAAGTAGGTGCCTGGATGTGATATGGTTACATGCAAGGAATCATCCAATGATGTGTCAAAGTGTATCTTGCCTCACAATTGAAGTCTCAGATTTTTCAAGTATGAGTGAATGTGCATATGAACTCAATATTTTGCTCAATTTCCTCTCGAAGAGTACAATGCACAAAAATTGGGGATATTAAATGGCAAAGTGCTTGCCTTTTCATGCAATGCCATGTCAAGCAGTCAAATAAACATGTTGGATAGGGAAACAATGCTCTATGATTACGTAACAATACATCCATCAAGGCGACCCATATAATGGAGTATGCAGGAACCAAAACCAGTTTTGCGGTTCTCAAAGGAGCCAAACACAATTGTAGATGGATATGATACAAGGCTTGTAATGGGTGATACAATAGGTAACTTAGATACCAGTGAATGAAAGTTTATAGGTGTAGAGTTAGTGATAGTAAGTGGACTAAGCTCACGAGAATGTGTCCAGTATGTTAACCTGATGTTTGGAGCTATGCAATGGTGTCCTGTAATGAGTGTAGGAGGGCATCCTTGCATGAAATTAGAGAGAGTAATAGGGTGTTTTGCTTTTAATTTTTGTTATTTTCTTTTACATAATAAATCATGTTTTTCTGAAGTGCAAAAAACCAAAAAAGAGCATAGTATTTTCTAATTGTATGTTAGTGTGAATTAAAGCCTTACAAAGTATCAAGGCAACAAAATTGTTGAGAAGTTGTCCTAATGAAACCCATACCAACAAATATCCCTTAATTACTTAAAATGTTGCAATTTTATAATGATTTTATCCCAAATGTTATTTTGACCCAAAGGCAAAGATCAAAGAGGCCCTCCCAAAATATATGTAATACTAAAAGAAGAACCTCCAATAAAAATTAGGTGGCATTTTATAACTAATGTGTTACAAATTGATATATGATACAATATTTGCAAAAAAACTGAGAAAATCTTATTTTTTTAAATAATGAGTCCGATTTGATGTGGCAATAACGTAGAGCACGAAAACTCACAATTTCAAAAAACAACACCTCAATCCAATGAACAAATCAAAAGTTGTAGTAAGAACTTTGATAAAAATGAGAATTGTATGCATACTCATGTTTAAGTTATAAATTTTGTTAAATATGGTTGCAGATAGAGAAAATCTAATTGTGCCAATGCAAAAAACTCAAAACAATAGAGGGAATGAATGAACAATTACCCTTGTAGCACTTACGATTTGAAATTTACAACCTCTTAAAGTATAATGCTCCAAAACAAAATGCATATAAGTAGGGTTAGGCCCTTGGGGCCTAGAAGTCTGTTGGTGGGGGGTCACATGCATGTCTAAGATTTATAGAGAAGGCTTGGCAGTTCGGAGGAGATCACTGATGGTCAAGTGTTGGTCGTTGACAATTGAGTGTTTGGGGTTGCACCATGTTGCATGTGACGTTGTGCTAAATATAAAGGGGGGTTTACGAGAGTTTTAATCATGTGGTGGATGTGCAAAGTGCCATGTGGCATCTCTTAAGGGTACTATGTGGCATAGTGGAGACAAGTTGGTTGCAATAATAGCTTGCGTCTCTGTATTCTGATAGGACCGACAACTAAGTCAACAAGACTGTGATGCTCGAGAAGTGGTTAGTCACATGGGCACATTGTCAAAGGACTAGGAGCCAATCAGGGGGGGTTCTAGTGCTGCGGGTAGTACTTTGTGTGGTGTAAGTAGCTAGAAGTTGTAACGACACTAGATCTAGGCGACACCACCTCATTAGTGACAAATGCCCTAACAAATGATCCAAAAGGAAACCCTAAACTTTAATTGCATGTTACAGGGGCCTCAATGCTCATATTTGGGCAATTGTATACTTGATGTAAACTCTTAATGATACAAACGTCTTGAGCTGTGCCAGGATCTTCATTTCTGCAAAAAATACAAAAATGTTGGCTACCATCTATTGCTCCTTGATTTTCATTTAATTGCTGAAACTTCAAAAAATAATAAAGGTTCAGTAAAAGCTCCAATTTTTTTGATTTATTTAAAGCATTATTCAATAAAATAGTGGATCCCAATTTATTTTTCAAAAATGGAAAAATGTCTGAAAAAGCCTTAAATTTGGTGTTTGACCCGAGAATACCTAGAATGTGGGTTGGGACAAAAATGTTGTAGGCACAGGGGCAACAATGTGAAATCTAGATTTGATTGAAAATTAGAAATCCACAACTCAATCTAGGAAATCCATTGATTTTATACAATGTAAGAATAGTTGAAACCCGCATGATCGTAGATTTCAAAGTTATGGCCCTCATCAAGTTGAAACACTATGAATAGAATAAAGGATAATGTGTATCAAAAATATGCATCACACAATACATACATATACAAAGAGATAAGGGGACACATACATTCTTTTCTTTATCAGCCACTTATTAGGCATATGTAAATGGCTGACTTTGAGGTGCCATTTATTAATGTTGGGGCATTAATTGCACATACATTATTAAGATCAAGAAAATACTTAAATATGTTCTTAATATGAAAATAATCATTACATTCATATGGAAGGGCTGCAATGTTTATAGGCATTGCACAACCAAACCAACTTCCTAGATATTAAGAATAATTTACTAAAAAATAGAAGATGCACTCATAAAATGAAATAGATTGGAATAACAAATTAATCGCAATAAGTTATATTCCCCTTAATAACTTGAAATAATCTATGTGAGTGTATTACTCACAAGGTTTATTTATTATAATGAATTTATTCCTAACATTCCCCCACTCAATTCATCATGGTCTCTAGTGAACAAAAAAAAGATTCTCTGAATGCCTCAAATTTGTCCCATGCAAGTAACTTTGTGAAGACATTTGCATGTTTTAATGTCAGACAAAAATGGTGTTGGATGTTGTGTTGTAGAACATGCTCGCATATGAAATTTACCTAGACTTCAATGTGCTTCGTGTGTTCACGAAACACTGGATTGCGAATAAGTTTGATGACACCTTCATTGTCAACATACAGGATGGTTGGTTGCTTATGTGGTACTCCTAATTTTTCAAGTATGTGACATAACCAAATCGCTTTGCAGACAACTCCTCATGGAGAATGATATTCTGCTTTAGTGGAAGATTGAGAAACAAAATTTTGTTTCTTGCTTCCTTATGATATTGGACTAGATCCCGAAGAGAACACATATCCAAAAGTGGATTTGCTGTCATCAATATTTCCATGATGATTCGAGTCTGAATATGTCATCAAGAAGAATTGATCATTCTTTTTCGTATTCTAGGTCAAAGTCCATAGTTCCTCATATGTATTGCAATATCCACTTTATTGCTTTTTAGTGGCATATTTTCAGCTTTTGTGTGAACCGCGAGAGATAGACAACATAACTAATGTCTGGCCTAGTATATGTCAAGTAAATGAGACTCCCAATCAACTACTGATAGAGATTTGCATTTACTTGCGATGAGGGTTCTGCACCAAACAACTGAAGATTTGTCTCCATGGGTGTTGCAAAAAGGTTTATTTTTCATCATCTGAAACTTCTTGAGCATTTTCATGGCATATTTCATTTGGGACACGAAGATGTGGTGCTCCTTTTTCTATATTTATAGCCAAAGACAATAGTGTAGTAGCTTGAGATCTGTCATGTCAAATGATCGTTTAAATTTGTTCTTAATTTCATTGATCGTCTTTACCAAACTACTAGTGATGACTAGATTGTCAACATATGCAAGCACAACTACAATCTCCCTCTCTTGTTACTCGAAGTAGAGATTTGGATCATAAATACTTCTTTGGAATCCTTGTTAAACGAAATGGTCATCAATCTTAATATACCAAGCTCAAGGAGCCTATTTGAGACCATAACATGATTTTATGAGCCTACACACCTTTTCTTCTTTCCTAGGTGTGTACTTTTTGATTAAATTGTACAACCAGAGTAAATATCATTCTAATAGTGTTGATCTTGGTCATGGGAGTGTCTCCTCATAATAAATGCATTCTTTTTTAGCATACCCTTTTACTATGAACCTTGCCTTGTACTTGCCAATACTGCCATCGACTTTGTATTTTGTCTTGAAAATCCATCTGCAACCTATAGGTTCTTCCCCGGTGGAATATTTACAAGCTATCATGTGTTATTTTTCATCAATGATTGATATTTTGCATTCATGGCATCTTTCCAAGGTTTTGACTATAGGGATGCTTGAATTGTACATGGCTCAACAAATTCTACAACTATGCTCATTAGGGCGAAATTGATCTCTTCTCAAACCATACTACGACTTCGTGGTCCAGTGGTGGATGTGTTTGGGACGCTATCCAATTTTGCATCTCGTATCACATTTGTATACCATTTAGGCTTATGGTTAATAGTTTCTGTGGGTTGTGGAGTTTGAGGACCTGATTGATCATTACCATCATCACTGTCACTTACAAAGTTGTGAGGACCTTCGCGATTATCAACATGACTAATCTGTGCATTAGGTGCATGTGTGGAGGTTTGATTGGTCTCATCCTTCTCATCAAACTCTCTCTCTCTCTCCCTCTCTCTCTCTCTATATATATAGTTTTTGGATCCTTTAGTCTGCAACGCAATGGATTTTCATTGTACCCTTAAAAAATGTGTGATGTGGACTCGTTATTTGATTTTGTTCTCTTTTTCTGAGGTATTTGCATGTGATCCTTACTTCAAAAAACACAAAGATGAGCCATGAAAGGTTTGTGCCTTGACCATGCTTCTTTTGGAGTTCATCAAGATCTGCATTGGGTACCTTGCTCAATAAGTAAACTACTAATTTTATTGCTTTTGCCCAATATCATTTTTCCAAACCCGAATCTTTAATCATGTGAGCCTTACCTCCAAAAACACAAAACTAAACCATGGAAGATTTATGCTCCGACCATGCTTCTTTTGGTGTTACTCCATCAAGATCTGCATTGGGTACTGGCCAGATTGGTCTAGATAGCTATTGGATCGGTCCAGATAGCCGGGTGGGCCAGATATGGACAAACTGTGGTTGGCGGTTAAGAAGGCCGCACTACGCCCTGAGCTGTGAAGACTAGACTAGAAAGAGTCCCCCAAACCCCCCAACCCCATCTCTATAGATCTGGGCGGGTGGCCCCCTGAATTATCTTATCTATCTGGGGCGGCCGACCCTAGTCAACGAGTAAAGTACTGTTTTTATTACTTTTGCCCAGTATGTTTTTTTCAAACTTGAATCTTCCATCATACTATGCACCATTTTCATGATAGTGTGGTTCTGTCTTTTTGCAACACCATTATGCTATGGAGTATAAATTGTAGTCAGTTGATGTAATGTCGCTTTTTCCCAAAATTTTGGGATCAACATTTGAATCAATTATAATTAGTTATGACAATGCTTGAATCATGTATAATCACATTGGGGGTCTTTAGCTGGGTATATGATGTGAATCATCAATGAGATAAACAAATAGTTTTGAATGGTTTATGAGTTTTTGAGCCGAAGAAGCAAAGGAGATGTGGTTGTAGCTAAGGGTTAAAATGTTTATAGGTGTTTTGTCCCACTTTGACTAGATTATATGATGTGCATCTTTAATCATGTGAGCCTTACTTCAAAAAACACAAAGATAAGCCATGGAAGGTTTGTGCCGCAACCATGCTTCTTTTTGAGTTACTCCATCAAGATTTGTATTGGGTACCCTATTCAACGAGTAAATTACTATTTTTATTGCTTTGTCCAGTATGTTTTTTCCAAACATGAATCGTCCATCATACAATGCACCATTTCCATGATAGTGTGGTTATGTCTTTTTGCAACACCATTCTGCTATGGAGTATAGGATGTAGTCAATTGATGTAATGTTATTTTTCCCCAAAATTTTGGGATCAACATTTGAATCAATTATAATTAGTTATGATCTATGTTTGAATCATGTATAATCACATCGTGTCTTTAGCAGGGCATATGATATGTGAATCACCAATGAGATAAGAAAATAATTTAGAGTGGTTTATGAGTTTATGAGCTGAAGAAGCAAATGAGACATGGTTGTAGCTAAGGGTTAAAATGTTTATAGGTGTTTAGTCCCATATTGACTAGATTATGTGAATGTATATCCTTTTTAAGTTGGGGAACTTTAGTAGCTTGCATATGATTGTGGCACTTGACAGAATCTCTGAATTTAGGTTGTTGGCTTCAGATCACGAGGACAACATGTGGCATGATATCACGAGGTATAGGTCTGGGCTCTAATGTGTGGACACATGGATCTAATTTCAAGAGTAAGGCAAAAACACATGGCCCGATAACATGTTTGTAGAGTTTGGGTTAATAATGGGCTTTTGGGTTATGGGGAGTACAAGGTCTCATTCTTAGTGTGACTAGGGAGTCAACTTGAAGGTGGACACATGTCCCAAATTCGATTGATTGGGGCTCGAGTGATCCATTGTGGGAGCTTGGGTTGGTGGCGTCTTTCAAGAGTAGATAACCCAAAATATTGACACATGTTAGCATTCCGACAACTTCAGATGTGTTCTATGGGGAGTAAGGCGCCAACAAATGGCAACAGTTATGGGTTTTATGATGTCGGGAGATTGAGAGGTTAAGACTTATGGTGTCAATGTGTTAACAACTGAGATGCCGCCACATGGCTTAATCCTTGAAACCTGGGTGAACTTTGTTTTCATTGCTCACAAGTTAAAACACATTTCACTTAGTGACGAGTTGACCAATAGGAATTCACCTGTGTTTTATTAAATACAAGGAAGAAGATACTAGAGTATAAAAGGCTATTTTGTGGATCGACAAATGTACCAACTGAAAATGGTTGTACATGCTGTTTTTAAACCTCATAGAGTATACAAAGACAATGCTAATAGCGTTGAACATATTAAATCATAGTTGTTCATTGAGAAAGCAAATTTTAACAAAGAATATACGTGAATATAGTTCTTTCATTGATCTTTTTTTATATATGTGCATATCAAATTCACAAGTCAACGTTTAAAATACGAATAAAAAATTATTTTAATAATTTGAACATGGAATTATATTGATACAAAGAATAATCCAGTATACAAAGATCAAAATACACTGAAATCTAGTTAATCAAATATGTAATTATATTAATATATAGAGCATTAAAGTTACAAAGCTTTATAACAGTGAAACACATATTTTATTTGGAATCAATCAAACACCATTTCTCTTATGTGTGTAAGGGACCCAACACCTTGAGCTATGACCACTTATGTATGGAGGAAAATATCGCAAAATCATACGTTTCCCTTGTTAGGAACTATTCGAGGTTGTACTCTGTACCCCTGGTTAGGACAAAAGAGACACCCCTCTCCAAAATCCCATCACATACCTTCACCTTTACACAGGCAAGATGTTTGTAAATGTATTAAAGTATGATATTGGTCCTTTTCAAAATTTATTGCTTCACCGTTGATAGGCTTTTCCTTCAGTAGTTTGAAAAAACAACAAATCCGTTCATAACTATTTGCTCATTTCACTCGCATTAGTGGGTCTTATTAATATTTTTTACTGCCTTTTAACAACATTTTTTCCATATAATTCCCTTAAAAAGGTCAATTAATTGTTTACACTCTTATTAACAAAGGTCAATAATAAAGTATCTCTTTTTATTTCTTATCTCTATTAACTATTTATAACGGAGATTTTGTCACATAACATTCCTCCGCTCCTTGAATCAGCTATGTCCTCAAAAGCGCGAGGTTTCTCTGAAACAAAAAATGAAAATACAAGATGCTTAGTCAAAATAGAGATGGATATTGTTCATGAATATAATCTTCATTTTCCTGTGTAGCACTATCTATGTCACATAAATTCCATTTAACTTTTACTTCTTTAATTTCTCTATTTCTTAAATGTCTAGTTCTTTTATGTATGATTTCTTCTGGGTGTATTTTGAATTCACAATCAGGTTCTAGAGTTATGTTTTTCCAATCGACAATGTGTGCGACATTATAAACACATTTCTTTAATATTCTAACATGAAAACCATTTTGGATCCTAGACAATTCAAGAGGTAAAGCAAGTATGTATGCTAGTTATTCAATTCTTTCTAAACCTTCAAAGGGACCACAGAAACAAGGTGATAACTTAGCATACTTACCAAGTTTTAAGGAACTATGCTTAAGCTTTACCCTATGGAAAACTTGATCACCTACGTCGAATTCATGAATGGACCTGTTTAAATCTACTTGAATTTTATGTGTTGAGAATTTTTCATGTGTCCTTTTTCCGTATTCATGATTTCCTCAATTTCTTTAAAATTATCTTTCTCATACCACGATCTTTGGATAGGGCTGGTCCAAGAAATAGGTGTATTACAATTTCTTCCATGCATTGCTTCAAAGGGAGACATTTTGGTGGTACAATGATACCCTTGATTATGTATGATCTCAATCAAATGTAAGAAAATCATCAAGTTCCCTCATTTTTCAGTAGCGTACATTCTTAACATATCTTTCAAAATTTGGTTTACCTGCTCGGCTTGTCCATCCGTTTCAGAATGATAGGCGGTCTTGAAACTCAAACTTGTACCTAATTACCCAAATAACGATTTCCAAAATGAAGAAGTAAATCTTGGGTCTCTATTTGTTATTAAATCTTTAGGAAGACCATGTAAGTGAAAAACTTCTTAAAAAAATAAGTGGGCTATGTTTGAAGTAGAGGTTTTAATTTTGATAGGTAGCAAATGAGTCATTTTAGTCAATTTATCAAGTACTAACATAATATCATCGTGGCCATTTCTAGTTTGAGGTAAGACCATAGTAAAATCCATGCTCACTAGTTCCCATTTTTAGTCAGGTATGGCAAGAGTTTGTAACTTATCAGGTTTACTACATTGCTTAGTTTTCACTTTTTGACATGCCAAGCATTGTTGAACATATTTATGTGTCTTGCTTCCTCTTCAGCCACAAGTAATTCTTTATAATGGATAAGTATGTTTTCTAAAATCCGGGATGGCCTGCAATAGGTATATCTTGAAAATCCTTTAAGATTTGTTGTTTGAGGTTCGAGAGATCTAGAATACAAAATGTGCCTTCATGCTACAACAAATGTTTGGTTACAAATATGAAATGAGTCTATTATTTAGATGAACATTGACAGTTTTATTCCTCGAACCTTCATAAAGTTCATAGAAATAATTATCAGTAGGTAACTTGGTCGTAATGGTTTGTTCAAAGTTACTTCTTTCAAGGGCTAAAACATTTGCACAAATGTTTTTTTTACTTAAAGTATCAACTACCACATTTTCTTTGCATTGTCACTTTGCAATTCTACCCATTGTCGCTGCCTCATATTAATTAATGGCTAAGTGAAAATGTGTTGTAATCATTGGTGGTTTGTTTTTATGTCTCCGAATTTTGAGAGCATGGACAATGCCAAGTAATTCCAAAGCATGGGCAAAGTTTATTTTCTCAACAAGGAGTAAATTTCTTGACTCATAACATATTACTCTGTTTTTTTGCATCATTACACCACCTATACCAAAACCACAAGCATCAGTGCCTATAGTGAAAGGTTTAGAAAACTATGGAATACACATCACAATAGATTCTTTTAATTTCCTAAAAGTTTGATCACACTCTAAAGTCCATTGGTAGGGTTTATCCTTCTTGGTTAAATTTATTAGAGGAGTATCTATTTTAGAATAATTGTTTCACAAATTTACGGCAAAACCCTGCTAGTTCTAGGAAGCCTTGAACTTCATGAACATCCTTTGAATTAACCACTCTTGGAGAACTCTTAACTTTTGTGGGATTCGAAGATATTCCCTTTTGAGAAATTATGACCAAGGAAATAAACTTTTATTTTAAAGAATCCACGTTCACTTAACTTCCCATACAATTGGTTTTTGCTCGTCATTTCTAAAGCTAACCGAATTTGTTGCTCATGATATTTCTCATTTTTAGGATAAATAAGTATATCATCTAAGAAAACAATCACAAATACATGCAAAAAAGGTCTAAAAACATCATGTATAAATATCATAAAAGTGGTTAGAGCATTTGTTAAAACAAAAGGCATAACTACAAATTCATAATGATTGTAATGGGTTCAAAAAACAGTTTTGGAAATGTCTGATTGCTTAGTCCTAATTTGATGGTAACCTGATCATTACAACACTTAATTGGTCTAACAAATCATCAATGTGGTGTAAGGGACATTTGTTCGTAATACTGAGTTTGTTCAGTTTTCGGTAATCAATACAAAACCATATAGTACTATCCTTTTTTTAACAAAGAGCGTTGGTGCGCCCCTGGGAGAAACACTAGATCTAATTTTTCCTTGTTTAAGTAACTCAACCAACTGAACCTTGAGTTCAACTAACTCTGAGATTAATTGTCTATAGGGTTCTTTAGGTACTAGTTCAACACTAGGAATTAGATCAATGGCATGTTGTACAACTCTACGAGGAGGTAATTCTTATATTTCTTCTGGAAATACGTCCATAAATTCTTGTACCATAGGTTCAATGTTTATATCCAGTTTGAACTTATCACCTTATTGTGCTACCATGACACAAAAAGCTTACAATTACTTTGGAGACTCCTTTTTAATTTTAAATTCGAAATTATTTTAATACTTTTATGTTAGTGAAAGTTTGCCTTCTATTGGAGAGAAAATTTTCCTAACTTATCACCTTATTGTGCTACCATGACACAAAAAGTTTACAATTATTTCAGAGACTCCTTTTTAATTTTAAATCTGAAATTATTTTAATACTTTTATGTTAGTGAAAGTTTGCCTTCTATTGGAGAGAAAAATTTCCTCTGCCTGACGTGCCATGATAATAAAATCAAAAACCTTAATTGGATTAAACATACACACCTCATGCTCAATGTGGTGCTTAAGACCCCCAAGAAATAGGTCATTTAAATTCCCTTCCGCAATATTCTCCATACACAAGGATAGGTTTTGAAACTAATGAACATAATCCTTGACTAATCATGTTTGCTGTAACTTTGCTATTTGGCTGAAGTAATTCTCTGACACACTAAAACTATAGTGCAATTACAACTCTTCAGTAAAAACTATCCAAGTGACAATGAGACCATTCTTTTGCCTTTGAGCACACAACCATCGATATTAGACGAATTGGTTAGGTTTGAGATACAAGGATGCCATGAACACCTTTTGTCCTAATGGGATTCGATATATATCAAAGAAATTCTCCATTTGGTTAATTCAATTAAGTGGATCCTTTCCATCAAACTTAAGCATTTCCACTTTCGGCATCATGTTACGGGCCTGCAACGTATTTGTATTTGGATTGGGCATGCTCGAAGATCCACCCTGTCTAGTTTGTCCATTACTTTGACATGAAGATCCACCTTGGTTGATATTAGTATGATTGAGTTGTGGCTGATTTCGAAGAAGATGATGACCGTTCAGATATGTATTGAGTTGCTGCATGAAATCATCCAATCGTTGTCCAATCTTTTCTATATCTTCTTTGTTGGCCATCTTAGACTATAAGATTCACAAATCATACTCAAGTTAGCTTACCCTATGGTCCGTCAGAGTAAACCCTACTCCTGAGGAATCCATAGTTACCCATTCTGACTCCAACCCCTCAACTATTATTATCTCATCCTTGTTTGGAGTTTTACCCGGAGTGTTGAGATTCTTTTTGCCTCTTGTGGAAGGCCCCGTCATGATGCCCCAAAATAGTAGGATTTAGGGATCAAGGTTGAAATTTAGAGTTTGGGATTTTGATAGGAATTCGGCTAATTATGAACAAACTTAAAGAACAAACTCAAACTAATTTTTTATCCTCTTTTTGAAAATGTAAACTTGGAAAAATTCCACAATTTGTAGTTGATAGAGCAAATTTGTCAAAAACCTTGAAATTGATATAACTTTTCCAAAACAAGTCAAAATATCTTGAAATTTGGAGAGGATCTTACTTGATTGATTTCACAACAACCCAAAAAAATTGTAGAAAAATTTGCTACCGATTTGGAGATATAGCTAAGTTTTTGCAATTGGGGTTTTGACGTTGTTTTGACCGAGGTCAAGGTCTAATATTGTAATGAAATTACTGGGATAAATTTGAATATTAACAACAATAAAATACCCAAAAAACACAAAATTGTAGATAAATGATCATAATATGAAAGTATAATAGCTTAGCCACTTCGAGGGGGCAACCTTCAAACCATACAATAAGACACAAATGCTCAATATCGTGATTAACTACTTCTTACTACCACCTATATATACCATTCCTATGTTATGACCACCACCAATGCCGACCTACTAAACATATGAAAGCATCAATGAATAACATATGACAAGAAGGGATATTATGTAAGGCACATGTCGACACTACATATCTAATATAAGCTATAGGATTAAGGGCGTAGCAGAAAACCTCCCACAAACGTAGGGATTGCATATTATTAATAAGGCAACTAATGTTGAGTAACAAAAAAAGTACACCTAATGATAAGTAATTAAAAAATTACAATTATTCATTTAACTCACCCACATGTTGAATTATAATCACTTATATGTATTCCTTACACCCCCCTAATTCAACATGGTCTCAATTGAACAAGAGAGATTCTTTAAAGCCTTTAAATTTGTCTCGTGCAAGTGACTTTTGGAAGACATCTACACACTGTATATTTGTTGGGCAATACTGAATCTGGATGTTATTTTGAACATGTTCACGAATGAAATGCACTTGCACCTCAATGTACTTTGTATGCTCATGAAACACAAGATTGGAAATAGACTTTACTACTCCTTTGTTGTCAACATGTAAGATAGTCAGATGTTTTTGTGGTACACCTAATCCTTCAAGTATATATTCGAAGCCATATCGCTTCACATGAATCCCCTGTTGTTGCATGATATTTTGATTAAATGGAGGACCTAGAAACACAAGTTTTCTTCTTACTCCCCCATGATATCAGTCCATATCCCAAAAAGAATACAAACCCTGAAGTGGATTTCTTGTCATCTATGTTCCTTGCATGATTTGAATTTGAATATCTTGTCAAGAAGAAGGTATCATTCTTCTTGTATTCTAGGCCAAAATCCATAGTTCATCTGATGTACCTTAGTACCTACTTGGCTAACTTCCAATGACAAATCTCGGGTTCTTGCATGAACCAAGAAAATCCCTGATCATGTAGCTGATATCTGGCCCAGTGTAGTTCAAGTAGATGTGACTCCTAATCAATTGCTGATAGATAGTAGCATTTACTAGAGGTGATGGATATGTCTGAGATAAATGAAGTATTGGCTCCATAAGTGTGGCTATTCGTCTACTATCCATCATACAAATGTTCTCAAGCATTGTCTTGACGTATTTCAAATGTGATAGAAAAATATGTTTTTCTATTTACCAAACTTCCAAACTGACACAATAATGCAAAACCCTGAGATCTGTGACGTCGAATAATTGATTTAGATCTTTTTTTGTTGAGTCAATCATCTTCATTGAACTTCTAGTAATGACTAAATCATTGGTATAAACCGCAATGATTACCATCTCCCCCCTCTTCATTTAATGTAGAGATTAGGATCGCATGGACTTCAACTAACCCCATGATGGACGAGATGTTCATCAATTTTTATGTACCATGCCCTGGGAGCTTGTTTGAAACCATACATAGACTTGATGAGGTTGCACATCGTTTCCTCTTTTCCAGGTATGATAAAACCTTTTGGTTGAGTCATGGAGACTTCTTCCTACAAATCTCCATTAAGAAAGGCACTTTCACATCCATTTGGTGGATTTTCTAACCAAACTATGTAACTAGAGCAAAAATCATCCTGAAAGTTTGATCTTAGTTGTGGAAGAAAAAGTCTCCTCCTAGTCAATGTCTTATTTATGAGCATATCCCTTTGCTACCAGCCTAGCCTCATGTTTATCAATATTACCATTTGTATTGTACTTCATTTTGAAGATCCATCTGAATCGAATTGGCTTCTTCCTTGGTGGAAGATTTGTAAGTTGCCATGTGTTATTTTTCATTAGTGACTTGTACTCTACATCTATAACATCTTTCCAAGGTTTTGACTATAGGGCTTTTGAAATTGTGGATAGTTCAATAGATTGAACAATTGTACTCATTAAGGCCAAATTGACCTCATTTCGAGCCATACTACATAGCCTCATTCCAATGGTGGATGTATCTGGGACACCATCCAATTTTGCATCTCGTAACATACTTTGAGTGATTCTTGTGGGTGGCGGCTCTTCACCATCTTCCCCATCATCATTGTCCTCATCAGAGTGATTACCATCTTCTATTTTCACAACAAGACTGATCTAATAATTAGGTGAGTGTATGGAAGGAACATCTGCTTATTTATTATCAAAAAACTCAACATCCCTGCTAGCGTAAACCTTTCTAGTTTTTGGATCCATTAGTTTGTAACAGAAAAATATGTGTTTTTTTGCTTTCAAATCCAGTTTAGTTCTCTTCATCTTCTTAGGAGTGTGCATACTAGCTTTACATCCAAAAACAAGGTGTGCAATTGACGACTTTTACCTTGACCATACTTATTATGGTGTTACTCCATCGAGAGCTGCAATGAGAACTTTGTTTAGTAGATATATTACTATTTTAACTACTTTGGCTTGGTATATTTTTTAATCCTGAATCGTCAATCATACATCACATCATTTCCATGATAGTACGATTTCTCCTTTCAACAACACCATTTTTTTGTGTTGTATGTGGAGGGGCCATTTGATGTCAAATTTCATGAGTTTCCAAGAAGGCTCTAAACTCATTACCAAAGTATTCTCCCCCTCGATCCGAGTGGAGTGTTTTGATTTTATGACCACTTTCAGTTTCAACAACTTCACATTTTTTGAAATTCTCAAACGCTTCATATTTAGTGCTGAGATACAATATCCACATCTTTCGTGAAAAATCAACACAACATGAAATATTGAAACCTTGTATGACTAGGTCTCATTAGTCTGCATGGATCAATATGCACTGGATCAAATTTTCTTGGAGCCAGAAATGTACTATTTTAAAAAGGTGTTATGTGTGTGCCTAATAAATAGTGTTGACACTTGTCTGTACTTTTTTTGTGAGGTGGTAAACTCTTTACCATATCATATCTACGGAGTGTGTCAAGATAGCCAAAACTGGGTAACAAAGTCTTCTGTGCCACAACTGCGCTGAGGTTGTGTCCTTGGCCACAGAGGCCTGATCATCTCTCTGAATAAAATCCAATTGAAACATCCTGCCCACATTGGAAGCTCTTATAACAATTTTCAAGCTTCCTAACTTATCTCTTATGATACACATTTTCCTACTGCCTTTACAATCAAAATCAATCTTAAGATTATGCTCCAATAATTGACTGACGAATAACATATTTTTTGTTAAACGAGGGACATATAAAACATTTGTAATTTTACATGTACCTATCCCAAGTGGTAGTGATATGGAATCAATCCCATGAACACTGTAAGATGTATCATTACCAAAAGAAACATGGTTTGTGGTGAGTGTGTCACTCAATTTGAAGAACCAATTTTTGAGTCCAGTCATGTGGCGGGTTACAACCGAGTCAACATACCATATTATATTTTATGAAATGGGTTCTTCGTGGGATTGTGCAACATACATGAAGTCCTCATTATCAAAGTGATATTCCTGTTCAACAACGTTCCCATGTTGAGATGGTTTCTTCTTCCACTTTCCCTTATTCTGTCTTATTTATTGTTTAGTTGTTTTTGTTTAGATTGTTGGTTATTAGGCTTCTTTCCACTGGATGAACCTTGTTGAAAGTATTATCCTGACAATCTTTTATGTCATGGCCCTTAAGACCACAAATGAGACATTGTTTCTGTTGTTTAGTTCCCTGATTTTGTTGTTCAGTCCCTTGCTTCTTGGGTTGGTAGATTGTTTATTCAGTTTCTTCCCTTTATGAGACGAAGCAAGAGCTTGTTCCTCATCTTCTACTTTTGTGTGCATGGATTCTTCCTGTTGCAACATGTTTACCAGGTTCTCAAAACTAACATTTTGTTATGAAATGTCGAGTGAAGTAACACAAATTCTATATGAAAAGAGAAGTGCTCTCAAGACAAATGGTACGAAAGAGTCATCTTTCACTTTTTGATGCAATGCAAGAAGTGAAGCCCTCAGTGTCGCAACACACCTTCAAAAGGCTTCAATTTTTGCATTGGGTTTGAATTTTAAGTAGTGAAGTTAGCTCTACAAATAAAGGATCATGTTTCTATTTTTAGCTTCATACACAATGCTAAGTTTGTTCCATGCTTCCTTAGTAGTTTGTGCATCACGAAATGAGGTTGCACTTCATTAGACATGCCAAATAGGATTTATGAGTTTCACTTCTTGTTTTTCCCTATCAAACAAGCATTGTTGAGCAACATCGACTTCGGGTCGTGTTAATGAACCATTTTCTACTGCCCAAATATCATCAAATTCTAGTTGAGATTTAATTTTAGTTTTCCAAGCAACATAATTTTCATCTTGAAGTAGTTGTGAGTTTGGAAAAAAGAATTTTGGTGCCATATTTGCGGCCATTGTTTAAAATTGCAAGTGAGAGAAAAATATTTCCTAGAAATTAAAGAGTCTCCCGCCTCCCCCCCCAAATAAATAAATAAATAAATTAGTGTGGGCTCTTTTTGGCCATTTATAATGATATTTGACACTATCATCTGAGTTACAATTTTGTCTCTTTGGCTGTTTTGCAAGATAATTTGACATTGCCAAACAATTTTACAAAAAAAATGCCTCTTTTTACCGTTGACAAAATATTTTTTTGCAATTTTTTTGGTTTCAGGCTCTTTGGCCTTTTTTGGAATTTTACAATCTCTCTAAAATTTTGCAATCTTACTATAAAAACACACCTTTTTAGGTGTTTTGTAGCTATTTTTTCTTGGAAGGCATTAAAAGTGGGGACACCTCCAAATTTTAGCCAGACCTGCTAAAGCATATGCTAAAGTCTTTGAAAGGGTTTGTGAAATATTTCAAGGCTTTATAAAAACCAATGTTGGAGCAGCGAGGCGAGAGGGGGTGCAGAGGGGGTGTTGACCCCAAAACCTCCCCTCCCAAACAAAGCTTTGATAAAATTAAGCTAGCCACTCAAACGACTAGCTGTTTCAATTTTAAGTATGTCAATATTTTTATTTAAAGGAGAGTTTTTCAAAGACTTGAAAAAAAAAAACAACTCAAACAACTATTATGATCCTCATGTGTGGATTTCACTAATGCCTCGAGGTTTTGGTGTAATGGTTTGTTACATTTGGTATTAGAACAACCATCTAGGTTTGAGTCTCGACATGAGTGGCTACACCGTTTTCGTAGTGTTCGCTCGAGGCTCGTATAGGGTAGGGCATGGTCCCGTTATATGAGAGCAAATCTAGGCCGGGGTCCGTGCTACGGAAGTGTGTTGGGATGTTATGATCCTCATGTGTGGATTTCACCAATGCCTCGAGGTTTTAGTGTAACGGTTTGCCACATTGTTGGGTATGAATCGAACCCATGATGTTGTGAATACAAGGCTATGCTTATAACTAACCGGGTTTTCATACGCTTGGGGTTGTTTAACAAATACTTGTTTTTGAATAAGATTAAAAGCTTGTTTAAAAAAGTAAATCAAAGACATCATTGACCTCTATTTCCAACTAGGTGTGCTTGCGTGTAAGTGGCAAGTTTAGAGCATTTTATACTCCCAAAACGTTAGCATAGGCTGCAAATTCTAGGGGAGAGGGATGCACACATCAAAGGGATACACCATTTTTCTCCCACAAGTTTGCAGGTTTGACATGTATCTTCCAATGCCCTAGCCCAGTCAATAACACAACACTTTTAATCAATCACAAACTGCATGGATTAGTCTGGGCTACTATAAAAAATCACTGCCCCAAACTATAAGACTGTATGGAGCACTTTTTGAATTATTCCTCCCATTATCTTTGCAAAATGTGTCCAGTGAGATTAAATAATCCGCTAAAGTTAGCAAATCTACTAACTTTAGTTGCGACTAACTAAATCTAGTGAAAAAAACCATGATACATAATTTTTTTACACTATTGAAGAAATATTTCCTCAACAACACTTGGTGCAAGAGGAAACTCTTGGGTGGCTCCTCCTTGCTCAAAATGAATCTAGAAATCTTTTGCAAACTGATTCCCAAGAAGGAAATCTGGATCAACTTCTGTTGTTTCTGCTACTGTTGCCCAAATTGTGTGGCTGCTAGAGGTGGGAAAACACGAATGTGACTTTTGGGAGGGTGATAGCAACTCTGGCTCACCCTTGTGCTCAAACCCTCACAAACTCTACTACTCTCTACAACTTCCTCTTCCTCTCACTTGAGCATTACCTCCCTGCTTTGATACTAAATGCTATCACAAAAATAGAACGACACATATATAGTTTTGTTAATTTGCAAAATGATTCATTACAATACACATGGGATGGCAACAATTCTTATAGGAATTGTACTGCCTTATCAAATCCAGATAAGGTGGATGAGATATGTCTCAAATCGTGGCAAATATGTAGAAAAAACATATTGCCCTATTACTCACTATTTCAATAAGCTTACATCTAGGAAACGATATTTCCATAATAGGAAAACATCCCACAAACATAGGGATTGCATATTATTAATAAGACACCTAATGACAAATAATTAAAAAATTATAAGTATTCATTTAACTCACCCACATGGTGAATTAAGCACTTATGTTTATTTCTAACATGTATCACACGACCACCAAAACATTACCATATGAAACAATCTATGTTTAGAAGCCACAACCTCTTTTGTCTTACCTTCCAAACTCTTCTCAAGTGAAGCAGTTGACACCACCCTTAGGGCATAAGAGAATGCCTATTGAGTCCTCTTGGAAAATCTCCACATGACCTAAAACTGTACGAAACAACACGATGATCAATATCACTATGACTGTGCCTTCCAATCAAGTGATATGGTTTTCCTTCGATTGTAACCTTAAAAGTAGTCCTCCTTGAAGTTAAAAGGTCGCCAAAAACATGCCTTTAAGTTCTTCAAAATTTCTTCAAAAGATCGTTCGTGTAGCCTACAAGTTGGACCTTCCACCTTCTCATTTTAATTTTGTTTTTCATATCTCATGTTTGAAGAATGTCCTTGGTTAACATGCCACAACTTTGGCAGTACTTCCCAAGCTTGGTGCCCAAGGATCATTCATTCTCGAGCCTAAAGTTGTCCTGGATAATGGCTCTTGCTAGCTTTGCAACTAGTCCATCATAGAGGTTCTGGTCCAGTGGCACAACAACGTGGGAACCCCTTCTCCAAATTCAACAAAAATTTCTTAATCTTCAACTTTGAGGACAAATCCTTTTAAGAGGGAGGGCATGTTAGGACCCCTTTGTAAATTTTGTGGATAGGTTCTAGGATCACTTTGCTAACCTTAAGACAAACACTCACATGCATGCATATTTGTGAAATAATAAAGCAATATAAATATAACTATTTTAAGGTAGATTTTTTTTACCAAATATATTAAAGGATATATGCCGTCCTCAAAGGAATATTACAATGAACATATCCGACAAACCACTCTTATACAATGATCTTATCACTAGCTTTTGATTCTTGTATATAGACAAGAAAGAGGCTAAAATTAGATTTGGAGAGTAGATTACTTGTAGAGCAAGTCTTCTTAAAGATATGACTTCGAAGCTCTTTTTCTACTAATAGCTGAAGTCAACTAAGTTAATATTTAGTTAATACTCTTCACTATTAATAAGGTATGGATAGTTTGCACACCCATTTTCCTATCTATATTTACAATTAAAGAATAAGTGTACATCTTAAATCATACAATAATGTACGAGTTATTAGATGCACTAACACCCTTCGTTTTAACTTCATTTTTTATAATCTTTGTTGTTAATAAAAGCTACAAATGCATGAGCTTTGTAAATCGTCCCTTGAGTTATTTAGAATAATACCACATGCATGGAAATCAATAGTTGTTTAGAGTAGAACTAGTATAAATGTGGTGGATATGCTAGGGTTAAGGTGTCCACATATTATATAGTATTTAGCTTGGTCAAATGAGGTTTCCTCCTTGAAGAGGCCTACGATATTGTAATGCAATTATGATCTCTTTAATGCAATCAACTTTTTATTTCATTTTTGCAGCACATTTTCTCAATATTTCCGTATTAGCTTAATTTGTTTGCAGGAGGGTTCATCTTGTTAGTATTAGAAGATGAAACTGCACACAATTGCACTGCATCGAATGACCCAAGCAAATTCTTTTTATTAGAGTAGTTACATTTAGTTACATCTGGTTGCTGGTTACAACCTCTACAACTGCCTAGAACCGTACCGGTTCATGCTATATATTCAACACCCCCCGTTAATGACTAACCTCGAAACAACCCTAAGTTTATCTCTAAACTTGACAAACAACAAAGGACCAAGATGTTTAGTCATTGCATTAGTAGGCTGATCTGCAGAAGGACAAAAATGCTGAGAGATTTCACCATAATCAACCAACTGGCGAATATAATGATGATGAATCTCAATATGTTTAGTGTAGGCATGATAGACATGATTCTTAACCATTCTTAGAACACCTGGATTATCACAAAAGAGTGATAGAGGTGTGGCAATGGCCCGGGGAAACCGAAAATCAATCAGAATCCGATGAAGCCAAATTGCTTCACAACTGACACTAACAACAACCTTGTATTCTACTATTGTAGAAGAGATGGTAACAATGGGCTAAAGTTTACTTTGCTAAGAAATAACTCCTGAACCAAAAGAGAAGATATATCTTGTGGTGGATCATAGAGTATCTATGGATCCTCCCCAATCAGAGTCGGTATAGCCAATCAACTAGAAATCTGCAACTCTCTGATATAGAATGCCAAAGTCAAGAGTTCCTTTGACATATCGTAGAACTCGTTTTACTGCTCCCCAGTGAATGAGTTTTGGTTTAGATTAAAATTGAGAGAGATGGCTGAAAACAAAACACAGATTCGGTCGTGTAGTTAGATAGATCAAACTACCCACCAACTGTCTGTATCATGATTCATCGACGTGTGGTGAATCATCATGAGCTGAGAGTTTCAACTTGACCTCCATAGGTGTAGAAGAAGAATTACAATCATACATCTCAAATTTCTGTAGTAGGTTACTTAACTTGAGAAATGAAAATCGAGTGATCAAGTTGCTAGAATTCTACACTAAGACAATAGTGAAGGAGGCCTAAATCAGTCATGTCAAAAGCAACACATAAATCTGATTTTACCTTATGAATTGCAACATCTCCACTGCTTGTGATGACAAGGTCATCAACATAGACAATAAGAATCACAATGTCATCGCCATTGCTTTTGGCATAGAGATTCGGATCAAAATGACTCTGTGTGAAGCCTGAATCTCCGAGATGTTTATCTATTTTGATGTACTAGGCTTGAGGAGCCTGCTTAAGTCCATACAAGGACTTAATCAATCTGCATACCAGAGGCTCAGGACCACGAGCCCGAAAACCCTCAGGTTGTGTCATATACACGTCTTCCTCCAAATCCCCATCCACGAAAGCGCTTTTGACATCCATTTGATATACTTTCCAACCAAATTGAACTGCAAAAGAAAGAAGTCGAAAAGTGACCAAGATGACTTACAAGGCACACGAGTTCACGTTTTCCTTTGTTCTTCACACAACTGTGCCGATTGCTTTTGTTTTGCCCACACAAATGTGGTTTTGCCCTTACTACTCAGCATATGGTGAACTATCACATTTTTTTGCCCTCATTTTTCTTTCTCTGCAACTCTGTTTTCGTTTTTCTTTCTTGACGACTATATTGTCTTGGAACTGAGTCACATTTTGTGCAAAAAATGATTGTATTTGCCTCACGTTTTTCTTTCATGATGTTATGCCCTCGCACCACGTCTTCTGGGCCTCAAATGGAGGAATTTCTTCCTTCTCTGCCCTAGCATCTGATATTTTCTCCAAATACCTTCACATTTTACCAAATTTGTGCCCTGTTAGGGCTTTCTTGAATTCACTGTTCATGCCTCTTGGAGGCTTCCTCAAACAACTGTGGACGCTTTGATACCAATGTTAGCATATGCAAAGAGAAAAATAGCAAGAAGATGAAACTGCACACAACTGCACTACATGGAATGATCCAGGTAGATTTACTTTATTAGAGTAGTTACATTTAGTTACAACTGGTTGTTGGTTATAACCTCTACCACTACCTAGAATGGTACTGGTTCATGCTATATATTCAACACTTCTCAAGATTATACCTTTCCCCAACAGTTTTCCCATGAGGATTTTATTCCTTCAAAAATTATGTAGTCTCTTTCTAACCAAATATTTCAATTGATATTGACAGGGTCACCTGTTAAAGGGAGCTAAGGTTCTTTAATCCACTTGCCTAAGTTGCAAAACTTACCTTCATTGACGTTGGGCTTTACCCAAATCTGATCTTATTTTGTCAACGTGCTCTAGAGATAAATTGACATATTTACAGAGTAAGAGTAAATGATCTCAATAGATTCCCCATCCTCTTTACATGATACACATCTAGGTGGACCGAATCTCCCTAACCTTTTTATATGATCATGGGTCAAGATCCTTTCTAAACATGCCACCCAAACAAAAGATTTAGCTTTGGGAGTGGGATGAGATTCTAGATAACCTTAGCGGACCATTCAACTTCACTGGAACACTCTTTCATAGCAATTAATACCCAACTTGAACAATATAAATACCGGATTTAGGGCCAACCCATCTTAAAACATCCTTTGAAAATTTGAGAGGAATCCTTCTTAGCAATAGAATATTTGCCAATGTATTCTTCTTATTTTCACGAAACTTGTAATCGTCAAAGGAATTCCCCTGAGTGAGATGCCTATGAGCATTACCCATATCACCTCCATTCTGATGTTCCAGGAAGCCTTGCCAAGTTTTTTGTCCATAAATATGCATTTTGACCATTGCTTATCTCCCATGTTAATTTAGTAATGATCAAAGTCCTAGAGGAAGCGATGACATTCCATGTGTAGGATCCCAAGGCAGTTGAAGAGTAGTAAAAATCTTCTTAGGTTGTTTAGAATCCAAATACTCACCTCTCAACATTCGATTCCATCGTTGATCCGCTTGCTCATACACTCTCCAAGCCAATTTAGCTCCCAAGGATTCATTATGATGCAAAAGATCTTTTAACAACATCTCCTCCAACGTCTTTTGGTTTGCATACATTTTGCCATCTTACAAGATCAATTGTTTGATTCTTAGATTTACTTTGCGATAGAAAAGTTCTATGATCTTATTTGCCCTATCCACCACTCTTGTAGGAACCTTCAAGTTTGAAAATTTATAAGTGGGAATTCCTTGAAGGACTATCTTGATCAAAAGTAGCCTTCCACCCAAAATAAACCTAGTCTACTCTTAATTGATCTAGATGAAGCTGATTTGTAACAAATACTAATAGAGATTCAATTAAGTTTTAGTAGTTAAACAAACTATCAAAAAATACATGATTTATTTAATTATGTCAATATCTAAAATACTTGTGAATATAAACTCAGTCTCTTAATGTAATGAGTCATTACAACAAAACCTCGAGGCATTAGTGAAATCTGCACACCATGATCATATCATCCCACCGTCCTCTGCAGCCCAAACACTGGGCCGACAAACCTCCTTGTCACTCACTACGCGAACTCTCTATAGGAACCGGACTTTGGACTTTGGACTCTAGGTCGGTAAACTTCCTTGTTACCCGCTCTATGATTTAAAGTTAGATGATTACTTTGATACTAAATATAATGAACCATTACAACAAAACCTTGGAACGTTAGTGGAATCTACACACCAATCATATCACAAAGTAATATGAAGTCCAATTAAATAACCAATTAAATATAGGTATGCATGTAATGTCAAATCTATCATAAAATCCATGCACAAAAGGAAAATAAATCATATTATAAAACTTCCCAAGTGCAAGAGTATTGTTCTCATCCCAATGACATTAAAACGAAGGGAAGTAGAAGGTCAAGCACAAAGATAAAAACGATTTGGAATAGGAGCTGCTTTTATTGCTTAGTATTTGTCTTTGGTTATAGAAGAACAAATAATTTAAACAATAGACGATTGATTATCATAAGGATCATTTTAAAAAAGCACAAGTCTAATAAATGCCATGTGGTATATTATTTAATTTAAAAAATAAAGCAACTACATGATTTTGCAGGGTAATAGAATCCATTACTCTCAAATGATAATGAAAATTGTTACAAAAGAAAAAGTAATTTCACCTAATTATCTAATCTTAAAGATTTAAGGACAATATTGTCTATTAGCATAAAATTATGTCGTCCTCATGAAACTTGCTATTGGTTTTGCATTTTATCTTCTATAGGTTTAAGATATTTTTTGATTGGGAAGCATGGAACATCGCCAAGCCTGCGTTGAATTGGGCTACAAATGAAGCTCTTTAGGGGTCGAGTACACACTTTTTTTGGGTGGTAATCCTAGTATCAATATTAAGCATACGGAGAACATTAGTTTATACATTCCATAATGTGCTTGCTTGCTATGTTTTGGCATTATGTTTTGAATGACATATTAAACTATATAAAGGAAGTGCTTGTTTGATACGTTTGATGGTTCCTTATTAAATGGCCAAAGGCATCTTCACTCCTTTGATCCTTGATTCATATTAGGCTATCTTTCTAGTCCACACAACTTTGATCTTACTTGTCTTGGGTTTTTCAAATTATAAGAAAGGCTTGTGCTTAGGAGTTTTTTTTTGGGATGTAGATTTATTTCATTGATTTATATTTTGGTTGGTGTGTAAGATGATGTTGTTTCTTTTAAAGATTTAATTATGGGCCTGTCTTCAATGAATATGAAATTGATTTTTCTTTTGTAAATCTACCAATAAGTTATACTTTCTATTTTGTTATGGTGATTCTAGGTCCATTTGAATATTTTGTAAGTTTTTAGCTATAAAAAATGATATGCC
The DNA here is from genome assembly GCA_019776745.2 of Taxus chinensis. Lineage (NCBI taxonomy): Eukaryota > Viridiplantae > Streptophyta > Pinopsida > Cupressales > Taxaceae > Taxus > Taxus chinensis. The sequence continues at coordinate 295,361,682 of CM034155.1, read as the reverse complement.
ATTTGAATATTTTGCAGGTTCTTAGCTATAAAAGGATGAAGTGACCAAAGTTGAATAGAAAGTGGACACTCTTAACGATAGTTTGATCTTAAAGACACTGAATGAATTGATCACTACTTGTCAAACTATTCATATTTTATGTATTGTTTGGTTTTTATTTTTTTTAAATTTTCATTGAATGGATACACTAATTTTATTCCACCTAGGACCATTAATTGTAATGAATGTTATATACTAAAACTAGATCTAAAATAGTTGTGAACTATGAACAATCTCATTCGAGTTTTTGATATTGTAACATTTTTGATGAGCAATCAAACATATGTAAATTAACATACATGCACATCAATTGCAAATGCCTACTTATAGAAGTAAGTTGTCAACAATGAACATGCTCAAATGAATAATCGAATATTAGTTTTTGATGTTGTACCATTTTGTTGAACAATCAAACACATGTAAGTTAGCATACATGTACATCAATTTTTTTAACCATGATAGTTCATGATTAGTTTTTTTGCGAGACGTTTATTTTCAATATGAATGCATATGTATGATTCCATATCTATCGCATCAATGACATGCGTGCCCTTGATTATGAATGGTAGACTTGGAATTCAAATTATGATTAGGAAGTGGAATAATATTATGTCATTTTAAATTAAAGTTTTGATAAAATTTAGGGTAGCATGTTGTGAGCTTCTATCTCAACCATTGAGCCCTCAAGTATTACGATCACCCATGTAATAATGGAATTGTTCATATGTTTTTGAATGTTATTTGGAAGTCTCTAGGTATTGGTTTTGCATTTATGCTATTAATTCAATTTTTTGAGTTTGAAAGCCAAGTATATTCAAATTTGTAACTTCGAAAATTTTCCATTTACAAATCACGATGAAATCTATTAAGAACAACATATAAGGTAAATTTCTATTGACTTTGCACTAATTTGTTTATTTTCCCATGGAAGAGGTTTTCCCGTTCTAGCATGAATTAGTGGTTCAATTAAATGTTGTTAAAACTCTTGTTTATAGAGAAAATATCAGAGAACAATCTTTTATTTGTACGATCATTTAAGTTATAGAATTTAAAATATTATCTTTATTTAAGATGGTGGGAGAATGAGCAATTATGCTACTCTCATCATGTACAACTCAAATACATTATGAGGTGGTATGCATGCATAACTTCTAGTAGTGATACTCTTTTTTTTTTAATATTTTTAATAAACCATGCAATACTGCATCTGATTAAGATGTATTTGTAATATTAATTGTAAGATAATGTTTATTTTGTTTATAAAAAAGAATAGCTATCAAGTTATTGACTTGATCGACTTCCACTATTAATACAATTAAACAACTACTAATAGATTCTAATAATCGAGAAATACTTTTAAAGTCTATTTTTAAGAAGACTTTTCTACAAAAAATATACTCTCCAACTTTAATAACAACCTCTACTTATAAAAGAGTAGTATCTCAATAATAATTAGAATATCATTTGAAGTACTATCCTTATAACTTATCTAAACTTTAATCAAGCTTATGGTAGAAAAAATTGACTTTAACTAAGAAGCAGTTTCAATTCATGCACGTAGACAATAATGTGATGCATGGATGAGCTGTGATTGGGGGTAAAAATATGATTTTATTTAGTTTTAAATTGTAGTAAAGTGGAAAATAAGGGCCATGGATTTAGAGCATGAACATTTAGGTCTCATTGATAGGGAGTCAGACACATCCAATTGGTTTTTATTTTTTTAGTTTTTATCAAACCTATAACATTTAAGTTGTGAATGCTTGGATTGCTTTGAGGGCATTCTAAAGTTTGATAAGTTAAAGGGAGGTAATACAATGTTTAGGAATTGTGATTTGTTGATGAATACACTAATGAATGGCAAAGTATGCTTGCTCTATAGGGGGTTTTATCATTGATCAATGTCATCCATAGCCTATTCAATAGAGTTTTTGTTGTTTATTTGAGGTTGATATGTGATCTCAACTATGTTTGGTTGAGATTGTGAAGTAGGTTACTTATTCTTGTTATTTTCAAAAGATTCTTCTATAATTCATAATTATTGCATTGGAAAATTTCTATGACCTACAAGGATGTGTACATGAGCTCCATAAATTAATTATTGCAAGGCATAGTGGTGAAATCTCTAAATAATTATTATCTAGATTTTTGGCAAGTACCATCTCTGTATTTTAGTTTGACATTGGAGTAGGATTTGGCAGTTTTTGTAATTAGAGGTTGGGTTTGTGTTTTGTTAGTTAAATCGATAGGTTTCAAATTTATTTGTCGTAGTTATTCTAGTGATAATAACTTTGATAACCACTTCTTCTTGGGAGCAACATTTGGGTTCTACTTGGACGATGGCCTCGTGGGTAGGTTTTTACCTATTGTTAACTTTGGCCAAGTTTACTATTGAGAGTTGATGGAATTTTGAGTTAACTTCCCTCAACATTTTTCATCAATCCCCTAGCTCCACTTCTTGTATAGGCTCGCTTGGGGCTAGAGATAGTTGGATTTGGGGCAAGTTATTATATTAGTGAGAATTTTCATGTTGATTTTGTTGTCCTTACGAGGATGTTTGATATTCTTGATATCTTGCTCTTTACACATAATATGAAGTCTTAGGCAATCCTTTTTAGGCTACGATAATTTTGTGGGTGTGCCCCAAATTGGCATGCTGCTAATAGAATTTGTTAGGATTAATACCATTTGTGAAATTATTTTTGGAATCTATCTTTATATGTTCATGTATATGTAATCTTTGCTAAATCTCTTTGAGAGTTCGGGTTGGTGATTTGGGTCTCGACTACTTTGGGGAAATGAATCCCTTGTCATATATTGTGGATGATGATTAGCTTTCGATTCTTGGGGAGTATTGATGTTGATTGTATGTGTTGATTTTAAGGATTATTTTCTAGTTGGTTTGTGAGGATGCTCAACTCGTGATATGAGATGATCTTGTATTTTGGTTTGTACAAAGGCTTACTCTAGGGTATTGAGTGAAAAGGATTGCACCTTGTATTGAAAATTTGGTTCTTAATATGTAACAAATTTTAAAGAGTCATTCTTCTCTCCTGATAATGATCAACTTTAGTAGCTAAGGATTTCCATATTTTTCATGTGAAGTCATGTGTAGATTCATTTCTTTGTTGTTCTCATTGAAAAAACTTCCTAGTTTTTTTTAGGTAGATCATAGATTTGGAATTCTCAGTGAGACTGTTAGCTAGGTCTTCTAGCTTGAACATCGAGTTTGGTTTGATTATTTATACTATTCAAGGGCCTCTTTGACGACGAATTTTTATAAAATATTGATATAAGTTTCCAAAGGATTTGAGATAAAAGGATAGATCAACGTTGTTTAGATTACATTGTTTTGAATTGGGGGTTGTAGAATTAGTCTCTAATTATCATCTATGAGTAGGAAGGGGAACATTTTTTGGAAAATACCCAATATAAATTTTGTGGTTGATTAGCCATTTGCATTATTTAAGTTTGCATTTCAATCTTTTGATCACTAGTTGGACAATTTGCATTTGGTAGCACCAAACTATTGGACTTGTGAAAATAGTTTGGTGCTACATAATTGATAACTTTGGCTTGGATTTATGCTAGATATGTTTAGAGGGGGGCCATTAGTTGTGGAATCCACTGATGATATAAGATTGGATGATGAAATTGGGTTAGATGTTAAGGCGAGGGGTGGGGGTGGGGGGTGTCTATCAAATCCCTTACTTTTGGAGGCAGGGGGAGAAGGGGAAGGGAGTCAAACATATTGTAAGAAAATCTTTTCATTCTTAATTTTTGTACGTAACAAGTATTCTATCAAGATCATCTTGTGGAAATTGTTATGTTTTGCTAGGATGTTTATTATTTTTGACCATTTGAATGGATAGAATAGGTAGAGGCTAAGAAAAATTACACCGAGAGGTGTTGTCTTCACTCATTGTATTGTTTATTAAAGGAATGTCAGAACAACCCCTATAGAGTCTAAGGGGGTTTAGACTTGCTAGGAAAACCTTGATAAGTGCCATGTTTAGAAATATAAAAGGAAATGAAAATAATATGATAAGAAAAATGAGAAAATGGCCAAATCTATTTACATGTATTATGAATATTTTATAGATTAAGTGTATTACTAAAATGAAAATTTAATGTGGATAAATTTATTTTGGTTAAAATAACTACAATCCAAAAGGTTACTCGATCATGTAAATAAAATATCTAATCAATGTAATTAAGTTGTTAAGGTTATGAGAGATTTAGGGGGTACACAATATCATAAATCCTAATCTAATAACAATGTAATTGGACCATATGTAATAATGTGTAACATTGAGGAGCCTTAAAAAAATTAAATAGTTCAGCTATTACCTGATGTAACACAAACTCCCAATTTTTTCATTTTCCTTACAATTTCAAATTGAAAATACTATTGCAGTAAGGAGGAATAAGGGATCACTTGATCGAGGTGAAGTTTCAAAACGTTAAATGAGGTGTTTGAAAGGAAGCAACACAAAAAATGATTCATCTAAGACAATTATAATCTTGATCACTTGTTCCTTATAAGAACACTGTAGTCTATGGAACATAATTTGATAGCTTCGGCATGGTCCTTCATTCATCATGTATTTATGGGTTGTCTCCATCTACTAAAAAATCCAAGGTTTCTACTTTCAGAATCAGATGATTGGGTCAAGTTTTTTAGATAATTTAATTAATTCCTCGTCATACACTTGTGTTTACTGATTAATTAGGTTTTGGCTTATTGATTAATATTTGTTTTAGGTGTTTGACTTATTGATTAATATTTGCTTTAGGCTATGTTAGTTCACATATATGTCACAAGTGTTTATATGTATATTTAGCATCACATTTTGGTGAACCAAATCCAACATGAAAGCTTCAAAGTTATTATTTTATCTATTTTAAACTTATGCATTTGTATTATGAGTATTCATCTACATGTTTACCATAAATCTATTTATTTGTAATAAAAGATAAAAAAATAAATATAAAACGATATTAACCTTCCAAGTTTTGTTTATAGAATCCTTGTAATGTGGTACGCAATCGAGTTAAAATATTAATATTTTTTAATAATTATAAAATTAATTGAAGTAAAATAAAATTAGGATAATGGTTATTAGTGTGTAACTTTTTAAATTAACATTACATATATCTTATAAAAAGTTAGTATAAAATTGAATTGTTCAATTTTTATTATGAATCAAGTTTTTGAATCAACATTAAATCTCATAAAAAAGGTAATATAAAATTGAATTGTTTGGTTTTTATTATGAATCAAGTTTTAAATTTGTTTAATAATTATGTTGAGAAACATTTTACAATGATAGTTAAAGTTAGTGATAGGTTGTAATATTCATGAATGTGTTCATTGCTTAAATTTAACATCTTTGATTGTCGTTAAGAAGTTTTCTCTTTTTTATTATAAAAATCTTGAATTGAAAAATCGTAATATTTAACCATACGATGGAGTTTGCAACTCTTTTTTCCTTCAAAAATATTTTTAGGACCTTACACATTAATTTAACTAAATTGACACCATTTGTCATAACTCTATTCAATTGTTTTTAAAAAAATAATAAAATTATTGATATTTTAGATATTTTTCATACGATACATTTAAAGTATCTGTATTAATATATAACAAAAATATTTCTCTCACCTTTCTATAAAATCCACCTCAAATACTCTAGCCATAAATATTTTCATTTTTTTTTATTAAAATAGATTTCACCATATTTTTTTTTTGAATAATTGTTATATATAGTTATCATTCCAAATTTACTGCTGCTTATCTTATTTATATAATACAATCAGTATTATTAATTATGCAGGAGGTATCCTTTATGGTGAGAGACTTTACTGAAAGTGCCAAAGCCTTTCTACAAAAACACTTTGCAGTTGATTTTTCCTCGTTACACATTTCTGACAAGGTTATTTTGTTCTCATCTTTTGCTTACCAGAGTTGGAAAGAGACTGTTCATAGTAACTTTCGTGGCCGCCCCACAAGGAGTGAGTAACCTTAACCATGCAATAAATACGATGCATTTCACACTTTTACCATTGATTTAAACGACGGAACTATATACACTCTTTCTTGATGCAGTTCAAGATGTGCCTAGATCAATACAAAAGATTGAAAGTCAAATTTACTATCAGAGATTCTAACATATGGCAGAAAGTTTTTCAGACTTTTTCCTCAAATCTATTTGATAGTAAATAATTTTCAAGAGTATCTATTTGATGGGTTATTAGAAATGGGAGAAAATTATGAGGTTCCGAGTTTAAATTTAGACAAAGTCCCAAGTTATTTTGTTATGGCCTACATAACATCTACAATGTGCTACATATTTTAAATTATGTTCATTTTGACAGTTTGATATGGGTTTAATTTCTCCACTACTGTAACCCATCAATCTACTCTCAACATGTAAGATTGTGGGAATTGCTGTGTTGGGTTTTCTTGATTTTTTCATGTTCTTGGAAAATTGTAGATTCTAGGAAAATTTAAATCTAAAAGCTTGTAATTTTTTTGTTTTGTTTTGTAGTGAAATCTAAGTGCTTGCATGCTTTTTCTTTAAATTATTATCTATTTTATTTGTGTATTATTATTGGTATGCTTAACTATTGTCAATAGGATAATCAACCTTGGAGAACTCACGAAGACGTTGCTTCAAATGCATTCAAGAATAGTATATTAAATCAAGAGTTATTGAAGTAGTCTAATGGGGGATATTGATATTTGTAGTAATACACGAAGTGTTATATATTGCATAATTAGAAAAGTAACCCATATTAAGTTCTAGAATATTGGACTCGTGGTCACTTTTCTCTTCAATTTCAACAAATTAACATCAAACATATACATCCTCAAAAACATTGAGACTATTTCATTTAATGCAACCAACATGTATCCAATCTGATTAGTTCACATTTTTTAATGTACTCCCAATCCATTCCAATATAGGAGCTTCAAAACAAGATGTGGATATATAAGCTAAAGCATTATGTAGAAGGGTATTTTCTCACATATTATAGTCGCAAGTGCATTGTTAGATATGCATATTTAAAATATGGAAGCATCTGAACTGTTTGATAATTTTTTTCAATGTCATATGGCCTCTTGGACTGCAATGATTGTAGGATATGAAAAATATGGAAGTATGTCAACTGTTCGAGAAATTGCCTCATAGTCATATGTCTTCCTGGACTGCAATGTTTGCAAGAAATGCACAATTTTTATTTTTTTTGAAAAGACCCTAAAAACATTTTGTGGTTTTTCATATGTTTCTTATTGTATTTTTTGACATTGATAATGAACACAAAATTGGAGATCCATTTTGAGCACCCTAACAAAGTGAAATTAGAGTCCTTCGATTAAATGCCATAAAATGGTGCATGTTTTTTTGTGTAGGAGACACATCACACCCCATATTGATAGGATATCTATGCAACGATGTAATTGTGCTTTCTAAAGAATGTGAGAATCATTTTTCCAAAGAGTAGAGTTCTTCACCAAACATTTGTTTCTTATGGGATTTCAATCTTCTAAATTTCCCCAAGTGTCTATTTTCTATTCTATTTATGTTAGCTCCTTGATTGAAGCTGACACTATCAATTTAATTGGATTTTATTTTTTATATTTGTTTTAAAAAACTTAAAATGGTACGAATTTGCTTATTTAGCTTTCAATCCCGAGCAAAAAAGAAGCCACATAGTTTTCATGCTATGAGTACAACAATTTATAATTTTTTTTGGTTATGAAAATGAGCTATTAATTGGTAGAAATTTGCACTATTTATCTGTTATTTCCAAAGCACAAAAAAGGATTGTGCTTATTATACAAAAACATTCAAATTTAAATGTGATTTAGTACTCTTGATACAAAATTTTGCATGCATTTTAGGCCCTAGAACTCCAAAGGTAAAGTGTAGGTCCTTTGTATAACAACAATATATACTGAAAAGTTAACATCTACCTGAAATATTTGACGAGAAGTAAATTTTCTTTTTTATTTCTACTTTTTCTTTGAAGAAAGATATTGTTAAGTCAATCCAAATTCATACACTATTTAGCTTGTAAATCCATAGTAGAAAATATAATGTGCAGTTTTTTGTGATAAGAGTCTCAAATCCAAGTGCACGTTGTACCATGATTGATACAAAATTTTGCATGCATTATAGTGATTATAACAGGAGAGGTCATGATCAAGTATTGTCCATTATTTACGTATTTAATCTGTCAAAATGACACTATTCAAGGTTGAAATGCATATAAACTATTAGATCAGTCAAAATTACATTATTCAACTCTCACATCCTAAGAAAAGAAGAAGGCATGTGATTATCAAACAAAAATTTCAATTCCGAGTACCATTTAATGCACTTAAAGGGAAGGTTCAACATTTAGTTATTGTGAAATTGACCAATATTGTTACAAGACAAATTTTTGTGACAAATGCAAATCAATTCCATTATTTTACAAAAGGACAACGTTCTTCTGCATGTTATTGGTAACATTATGTGAAGCAATTCGCAAACACAAGTTTTCACTATAACAAGGAAATCCATGTTATACTTGCAATAAAAAAAGACGAGGTTTTATTCTTAATTTCTAAAAATATCTAAACATTTGGAGATCTAGACATTGTTGTTGACTAAATCATATATATAGTTTGTAATGTGCATTTTGCTTTCATATATTGACAGGGTATTGGTTGAAGCCATATTCCATGATATCATGGAGATGTCATGACATTGAACTAATTTTAGGAAACTTGTGAATATCTGAGATGATAAGCTAGAGGAGGTAGAGAAAAGGAAAAAGAAAAGCATGATAGTTCTTTAAACCAACCTTCATCATTTTGTATGGTCCTTTTGGCTAAAGTAATATCAACATACTACACCGAATTTATGTTAGGACTGCCATTTGAGTTTAAATTACAGGTTCAATATTAGGCATGCAATTTTATATATATTCGTGTTTTCTCTAATTTATGGTTAGAAATTTGTGATGTTGCTTCACATCCCATTGTAGGAGAGCTGATTTTATTGTGCTCATATTATAATTTTTTGAAGTTCATTAATCTCACTTTTTCATGTCAAAAAGCAGGCTGTGTCTTATCCAATTAGTTGCGGAGGATCCAAAATACGATTCACACTTTTGAACCATAAGGTTATCTCTACAATTTTGGTTGCTAGCCTGTTGGTATAAAAAAAATTGCCGAATAGTGGATGCTTCCCCATGAGGAAGACACAATGGAATCATCTGAATGCAAGCTCCATTATAGTTTCGCCACTCGTGCCAATATCCAACCAATCTCGTCACGTCATTGGGTAATTTTATAAGTACTTTTTCCATCCCTTCCACACATGTTTATAACTCAGTGCCGCTAAATGTGTAAATGAAATTTCCTCAGTGACAGATTTGAAGTTTTGGCATAAAAGAATTGATGTTTGGGAGTAGTGGAAGGTTATGGATTTTGGGAAGGAGCTAGAAAATTCTGAACATAGATTTGATGTGGATTTTTCCCAATAAGACAGAACAATCATCACGCTAGAGATAGGAGCCTCTGCAAACAACTTACCATTTTCCTCCATAGGTGTTTTTATGCATAGTGATAATTTGAACTTTCTTTGGCAGTTTTTGCTAAAGCCAATGATTGATACTTTGTAGCTTCTATCTTCCATTGGAGGCTCAACCGTCATATTTCAGGAACAAAACTTGATTAGAGTACTTTATGAGTGTGAGGAAATCTTTAACAGTTTGATGAGTACTTGAAAGTCTGTTTTAAGAACTGAGTTTGTCTCTATTTGAATGTGGAATAAATATGTAAGTGTAGTAATGTTAAGATTGAGATGCTTAGGAACATCATGGGTACTGCAGTTCTCATCTTTAGAATTGAACTATGAGCGGGTCTTTATCCTATAGTATAGTAAGTTTGATTTGCATTGGGTTAAGCAAGACTTTTAAGTGAAGAAACTCGTGTGGTGGTTGTGTAGTAGTGTGTTAGTGAATGTTGAAAGAGTTTAGTTTTCATGCAGGGTTAAGATACTCCTTAATTAGAATTGGAAACCCATACCTTAACTGCATCAAAGTTTCCAACATAAAGACTATTATAATAGAATATTGGTTGTAATTATGAATATTTGGAGCAGAGAAAGTTTCATTGAACTTTTGATTAAGCAACATCCAAACTTAGGTTTTTTTTTCCAACAAAACATCTAAGCATGTTATTTCAGGAACAAAATTATCACCCAAATTAATCATCCTTTAAATAGAGACCATATGACCATATTTTTCAAATAGAAACCATATGACCATATTTGAAATTTTTTATGGGGTTTACCCTTATTCGTAGTTCAAAGTTCAAACCTCAACCTTAGACCCTGGAGTCCGTATATTCATTTTCTCTAAACTTCATTTTGATTACCATTTTCAGCTAAAATACAGAAAAAGTGACACTGAGGTCTTTTCTCCCTTTCTCTCAAAATGGGCTTACTTAAAAAAGTCCTTTTAAAGCAAATGCAATCATAAAGTATAAAGGCAAACATGACAACTTTTTCTATCATCCTCCCAACTTGTGTTAAATTTGGAGCTTTGGAACAAGTTGCGGAGATCCATCACAAAATGATTGAAAGTTCATTTTTGTCAGTTGTAATCGTAAATATTATAATATTGTTATATACATAAAATGTGGTTGCTTACAAAAGGTTCACAATTTGTTGACAAAATGCATAATGTGAATGTGGAGTTAATGTCCACTATGTTCCAATCTATTCGACGTATATTTTATTAATAGTATTGTTATCCAATTTTGCCCCTTAGGCGAAATTGGACAAACATGACCTTGCACACAGAGAAAATGGAGGGATTGATTCAATCATGGGAGCTTGCATTTCGAGATTGGTCGAACATGTTGAAGAGGACCAAACACATTACAGAGGAATTCAAGGAATGAAGAAGCTCCGAAGTTTGAATTTTGGACTTCGGATGTGGAGCCGTTTGGAGGTAGGCCAAAGCAAAAAATGGTGAAGCCCGAAGACAAGGAGCGCGAAATTTTGAAATTCAGAGGTCAATGCATAGAAGGTAGGTCAAAGTCCGAAGTCCAAAATTCAGACTTCAGACATTTGTGAGTTTGGAGTTGTTAGGGGGGTCAAGCAATGAACAGTGTCATGCGGGGAGGAAATGAAGTATGAAACCCGAAGTCTAAAATTCAGACTTTGGGATTTCAGAGGTTTCATGCACTCAAGTGTTTGAACAACCCCTGAAACCCCGAAACCTGAACCCCCGAAATCCCGAAACCTAAACCCCCGAAATCCCGAAACCCGAAGTCCCGGATCCTCGAAACCTGAAGTCCCGAATCCTTGAATTCCTGAAAACTCGAAATCCTGAAACCCCCAAAAATGCAAAGGTCTGAAACCCGAAGTTTGAATTTTAGACTTTGGGGTTTCAACATTTCAGAACCTTGTACCCCTAGTGCGTAAAAATCATAACTTGAAGTCCGAAACCCCCAAGTCTGAATTTCGGACTTTGGGGTTTCGACATTTTGGAGGTTTCATGAGTTCAACCAAGTGAACAGTAACCCAACTCCAAAATCATATGGTTCGAAGTTCTGAATCTCGAAAGTTTGAAATTTCGTATTTCAAAGGTTGCGATGCTAGTTCGGAGTCCGAAAAGATAGAGCCAACCACTCGCATTTATCGCAGTATGGCACCTTCATCTTCAGATGGCCATAACTTTTGACTGGGAGCTCGGATTTGCACAAAATCAAACTTTTTGGAAAGCTCTCAGTGTCCTCTAGAGTTCACCGTTTTAAGTGAGGATAAGTATTTAAAAATGAAGAAATATAGTTTGCCATTTTAGAGGGTGTTTCTAGATTTCTCACCTACCATAACGATGAAGGTATGGGATTCCTTTATTCCCCAAAAAGGAAAAGTACATGGAGGTATAGGTTTTGCAGTGGCACCCATCATTGTTACAGGTGGTTTTAATGCATTTTTGGGTGGTTGAAGCAAGATTTCGAATTCTTCTCTCTCTCCCTTCTCTCATTCTTCCTATATATGAATGGAGGGGCTCATTTTTAAAAAGGTTGGACACCTGGTATATGCCCCTTCCTTCTTCTTCTTGTCTATAAGAGATTTTGTGGAGATGCCAAACCTTCCTACTGGACATTGTAATGCAAAATATGTGCCTTTGAGCTTGAATGCGATGTAGTGTATCAAATTTGAGAGAAATAAAATTAGATCTGTGGATGTTTCAAACCCTCTTCTGTGTTCTATTGCATCTTTCTGATCTTTCATTGCATGCTAGGTTATTGTGCATTGCTGTGTTTTCATTGCAAGATTCTAGTTGTGTTGTGTTTATTATGCAGGTTGTTCAACATCCTTCTTGGTGCATCACCTTCCCTTAGAGTAGGTTTTAATTTTCATGCATTTTCTCTAACTTTGTCTCCCTGGGAAAACATTAGATTAGTGTTAGATCTACAACTCTCTACACTTTGGAGTAGTTGGTACTAGGATAGGATAGGAAGCCGACCTTCTCTGGAGGGTTATCCCGATTTCAAAGTCCCACACTTTAGGATAACTCCATGTTTGGTGAATCACAATAATTGCCTCAACCATTCACTTGCGAGCAATTAGGGGTGCTGTGATCTCGCCATAACAAGTATTCCAAGTTATCGAATTTATCATGATCCTTACAATATGTGTTGAAATTTATGCTTAATATAACATATTATCCTCTTTTGAACTATTTTCTATTTTTATCGTGTTTATAATTTTTTTTTTTTGTTATATTATTTCATGCTTTATATTATAAAAAAACATAATAACATAAATGCTTATATATCTATTCTATGCTTGTAGCGAACAATATTTATGAAAGTTCTTGGGATATAAAGTATGTGCACCTGTTTTTTCTTCTGAATCTTTGAATAACATTGAAGATTCAAATTTGTAAATATTGGTCTAGCATTTTTCGCTTTGCAATAATTAGAACAATTTTTATGATTGATTATATGTTGGGGGTTAGTGTATCCTACATTTTGATCTATTTGACGTTACTTTTATTAATAATATTTAAAATTATTGAACTTGTTGCGACCTCTACGATGTATCAATTTTCAATCTTGTAATTTCGTAAAGTAGTGAATATGTGTACACATTGAATATTGTAAAAATCTGAGCAACACTAAAAATTCATTTTTTATAAATATCAATATGCCATTTTTATAAAACATTAAATTTACATCCCATCTGGTAATTCTTACACCTCACACAATTGCTATTTTATATTAAATTAAATTTAATTACTCTTAATTATGATTAGTTTAGTACATTTTAATTCTCAAATCCTAATACCTAACTAATGTTCCAAATCAAAACACAAGTTTTATAATCAAGGCTTGGATTAAAAACTTCTCGTGTCTTGTACCTCACTCCGTCACAAAGAATGGGGTGAAATTTGGATGGACCAGTGTTTTTATACTTTATGTAGCCAAGAACAATACAATCTAAAAGCAATATAAAAATTATCAAGCAAAACCTGATGATGTGAGCTTGTTACAGAAATATATGAGGAATTTAAAAAACAACAAATTCATAAAACAATTAACTTAGGGACATACAAATATGATTATTGATAAAACATTAAATTTACATCCCATTTAGTAATCTTACACCTCACACAATCGCTAGGTGAATACCCACTTGAATTTACATATGTTGACTCCATTAAGTAGTTAGAGAAATTATAAAAGTAAGGGGAATTTGAATACACGATGTACGAGAGACGTTAGGGATAGGAATATGCATATTAGTCATGTTGTAGTGCCCACACTTTTTATGGTTCAGTAGCTTGTTGTTCCTTGCTCATAAACATGTTTTGACAGTGATTGGTTATATCTTGGACATTATATTTAGAGATTTGATCTTATTAGACATATGTGGACATTTAGGCGTATAGCGCCAATTTAGCTTAATTTCTATATTGTCACATTTTCTCATAATGTCATGGATACTAATGGATATGTTGCTGTGTGTGGAATATAATTATAATAATGGATAGTTGTTGCATGTGGAATTCTATGGTTATATGTCACGTATCATCTTGTCTAACTTTTGGAATATTAAGTAAAATTGTGCACGTTGTCACATCTTGATTTCAGTAGGATGTTAGGTTAGTCTAGAACGCATCGATATCTTACTATGTCATTTAATTATATTGTATTGGACGTCACAAAGAATGGGGTGAACGTGGGATTTAGGCCAGCTACACAATCTTGCACAAACAGCTCACGGTCTGAGTCCTAGCCATGTTCATTGTGTAAAGCCTTAGTATAGGAGATTTTTGTTTTGGGCACTAGGAGTGCCCCTAATTTTTGTAATGTATTATGCTTTGAAATTATTAATTTTGTTTAGGGTTATTAGTGTGTTGTAAACTTGTTTTGGGAGTTAATAATCACACTTTCTTTTAAATTTTTGTTTTTTGTTTAATGAGTCACTTAATCACAAGGGTTTAGGGTCACATGTGAGACCCTTAGGTGGTCCCCACACCCTCTACCCTTGTGCCAAAATGCAAAACCCGAAATTGGGTTATTTTGGGTATTTTTGGGGACCCCTTTGTAGCTTGGGAGTTCCCCTAACACAAAAATGAGCCCTTGGACCCTACCTAATGGGTAGGGGGCTTATTTTCAAGGCTAGAGGGAGTTTTCCCTCCCTTTTTACCTCTTGTTTGGTCACATCCATGTAAGGGATGTGGATTTGAGTGTTTATTAAAAGTTTCACTTATTTTGTCTTGTTAACTTTAGGGGATTTTGGGAGAAGAGAGCAAAAAGATAATTTTACCCTTTCTCTATTTTGTTTTGGCATCTTTGACCTGATGAGGGAGAGGGGTGACACATGTCACCCCCTCATTTGTGAGGATGTTTGTTTGCTCCTCTTCAAATTCCCATTCATGGGAATGAGAGGGACTTTTTTGGAACTTCTTGCTTGGGCTGCTTGTGGATTTTGGAGCTTGGAGATTGGCTTGAGTCAAGGTGTGGAGAAATTTAAAGTTGGAGAGCTTTTTGGAAAGCTTTCCTTGAGGTAGGCTCTTATGTCTTTTGCTTGTATTGCATTTTTTTCATAGTTGTTAGATGGGTTGCATAGTTTTGTTACTTGGTTGTTGTATTTTTTACTCCCTCCATCATATGGCATGATGAAGTTTTGGAGTGTGGGGGAAGAGAGGGAATTTTCCCTCTCAATCCTCAAGGCTTGATGGACAAGCTTTGTAGGGTCTTAGTGTTTCCCCTCAATGGTTGAGGTGGGGAAGTTGATTCATTTGGCTTGAATCTCCTTCCCCATTCTCGGTAAGGAAACCCCTTTGTGGTTTGAAAATCCTTCCAAGAAGGACTTGGAGAAAGGGAGGAGGAATAAGGAGGGGTTTTGGTTTGAAATTTGGAGCAATAAAGAGGGTATGGAGTTTGTTGCTTTGTGCAAGAAATTTTTGGAATAAAAATTTTTGGAGAAATTTCTCCTCTCTTCCCCAATTTTTAAGGATGAACATGGGTTCTCCTCCTTGTAAATTTGGGAGTCTTGTGTTGTGTTGTAAACTATTTTTGTGTGCTTATATCATTGTTGGTTTACCCTCCATATTGTGCAAGTTTTGATTAGTTATCCTCTTTCCCATGGGTTTGGGGGAGGCTAGCATGCATCCCAACCTTGGGATAGACATGTGATGATGCCTATGGTTGGGTGGTAAACAAACTCTTTCTTCTCCTTAGTATGGCTTTTTGGGAAGACATGGAAGGTTGGCCCTTAAAGTTGGATAAGTGGGTGGCCTAGTTGGGCTTTCTATGGCATCTCCTGCTCTCCTTATGAATATTACATCCTTGTATTGTAACTCCTTTTGGATATGGTTATGGTGAATAGTTTCATCTCCTTGCAAAACCTTCATTTTGTGTATCTTAAATTCACGTGTAAAACTAGAGATATGGTGATTAAATTGAACAATCTCTCTCTCCAAGATTGCAAAGAAATTTGTAATGAAAATTTTTGGTAGTTTTGCATATTTGGATAATAGTTATGCAACACCCCTTGTAGTCTTGAAGTTCAATCCTGGAAAAGAAATGAACTAATGTAATCAAATGTTTCAGTCAATTGTATCTTGATGAATCTCTCATATTTTACTTACAAAGAGGACATATTACTTTTTGAATAGAGTCTACATGTGTAGAAAACTGAAATAATATTTGGCATTACTTTTGGAATGAACATCTACTTGGCTATATGCACTCCATGTTTTGTATAACCATTGGTAGAAACTATTATTAGTTTTGAATAGTACATTTCCTTGTAGGTTATTGCATTTGGTGTTAAAGAAGTCTAATTCCCTCTTTTACTGTTTGAAAGGAAGGTTTAATTCTTGGTTAAGAATCTTTGATTTTCTATTCTATGTGAAAAATTAAAAAAATGTGGTTGAAGTAAGTTTTGTTTAAGTCAACATTGGAAATGAAGTAGAAATTCCTTAACATTGGATTTCTTGTAGATAATATTGATTGAGCTACTTTCCTCTTCGAAAATTACCTTTACATTCTCTTGTAACTAGGGCAAAATAAATAGCTGAAATGAAAGTTGGATTCTTTTATGAGTTAGCTTGAGAAGTTGTCTTAGATCCTTACTTCACCAAGTTATACTAATCTGTATTCATCTGTTAAATTATATAGTTGAAAAAGAAGTTGGATTCATTATACTTATTAGTTGCTCCTATGTGTGTGTATATATACACTAAATGGCATATCAGCATTGATTTATATTGCCAACTTTATGAAATATACTTATATAATTTTGCACTATATCATGGCTAAACATATTATATTAAAATAGTTAGTATATATGTGACTATATATATTTATGAAATATATACCCTGTTATATCAACATAGTTCATAGTTATGTATATACTATATATTGTATTAATTATATATTTTGAGACAAATTAATATTTTTAAACATATATATATATATATATATTGGAGGGGGGGGTGGTTTCGGCCCCGCCTGCATATTTATAAAAGAAAAATACAAAAATACAAATAAAGGGATTGGTGAGGGGTCGAACCCCTCCCCCCACCCCTGCTGTTCATCCCTCCAGCGTTGTCCCGACGCAACTCCCCTCCATCCGCTGCTCACACGTGTTCTGCCCACAGCGCCGCCACCTCAGGCACTGCTCCCTGCCGCACTAGCGGCACCCCATGGCCTCCCTTTGTCTGCCACTTAGCCCTGCGTGCACAGCACCCACCGGCCGTTCTCCCTGCACACACGCGCCCCGCCGCTACCTCCCCTCACACACACACGACCCCCCCCCCCTCAAAACACTCCCCACTGCGCCTCCTCCACGCCTTCACCCACTCTCCTGTAACCACGCCCCCTTGCTTCACTCCCTCACTTTCAGTAAAACAATAAATAATAAATATAAATATATACGCCTCCATAAATAAATACCCATACATATATGGCAAACATACATACCTTTGCATATATATATATACCACATATATATTCCCTTCATCATATATATATATAGAATATATGTATATATATATAGAATATATATGATATAATATGTTTCTATTATATATGTAGGAATCTTCTAAAACAACTACAATATAGTAAGGGTATTCAAAAACAAAGGATCAAGAATAAACTGCCATAACTTCTCTCCTTCAGCCTACAATGTGAAGAAACAAATCCAGAAGGAAAGAGAAAATATAGAAAGAAAAGTTAAATGAAAAGAAAAAATAACATAAATAAGGTATTAGGGAAATTTTAGGGTTTCAAATATGAGGGCTAGGAGTAAAAGTTTTGATCCAACGGTGGATATATTAACCCTACACTCTTTGGAGTCAAGTGGACTTTTAAATGGGAAAGGGATGAATAAAATAAAAGAGGCTGATGAATGTGGGTACATAAAATAAAAGGGGGGGAAAATCCAATTAACTAAAAAGTAGTGTGTTTCATAATAGGGCGTCCCTAATAAATCTAATAATAATTAGATAAATGAAAATTGTGTCGGGCTAGTGGCTAAGCAACGGGGTTAACCAAATTAGTTTAAAATAAACAATTTCTGAAATTAGTTTTGTATCATTAGTTTTAGCATGGTTAGTAATCACCTTTCAAAAAAAATTATTACCCTAATTTTTAGCTACTACTTGGGTCTGGTTTTTTTTTCAGTGTCCCGGACGGGGGCATTACATGAAGCATGAACTAGTTTGAGAGAATCAATTATTCTATCAAGAACACTATTACCTCTATGATTGATATTTCTAATAATGGAAGTAGTACTGTGGGGACCAATAATAGGGTCATTTTCCCTAAAGGCTCTAGAAAGAACTTTATTAAGTTCAGCGGGGATGTAAAGCAACATCCAAAAGAGCTCGTTGTTACATTTTTCATAGAATGTGGACCATTGAGATTTAAACATGAATATGCCTCCGTGAGGTTGTTTGTGGAGACACTAGAAGGAGTGATAGAATGGTTCTACCATCGCTTGGATCATTTTATCATCAACTTAAGCACTTCAAGCTCATAAAGAGGACAAATTAATATTTTGGGAAACACAAGAAATATTTAAGCATCCGGATGAGGATTCTCGTGATCTCTTTACACATATATTACTCTAGGGCGGGAACAATATAACTCATGGTGATCCTACTATAAGAATTTCCAGTTTTCAAGTTTAAGTAAGTGCATTTCTAAGAATACTTCAGAGCATCCATACCTATAGCACACAATCAAATGTGTTAATTATTTTCTTCAACCGGTTGGCTCAAATGAGAGAAATGTTGGGTTATATCCTTTGGTCTATCTCAAGTGAAAGGCTTTTAACTGTTGCCAAATCCTTGGCAATTAAAGTGAAGTCGTGACCTAACCATAGGTTAGAAAGATGATAAAGCTTATTCCACTAAGAATAAAGGATATGATGTGTCAAGTCTAAGTTGTCATAGAAGTCCAATGCCTTTCAAAAATTAATAGTCATGAACTCCTTTCATTACTAAGAAGTGTACAGTTTACTAATAATAGATTCGATACCCTATAAAAATATAGCTCAAGGAATAATGTTGGAAACCACAACAACCAACATAACCAGTGTGTCAATACCAAACGAGGGAACATATTTTGTAGATTGAATTTAAGAACATCATAAGAGTACTCGATCAACAATTGCCTCATGGCAAAATTTGTTTAGATTTTCAGCTCAATGAGTAAGAAACAGTGCTTGTTGAACAAGAAAGTACATCACTATTATTCTTGGAAATAGAATAACTTAAGTTTGTGATTTAAATACAATGTGTTATCATGCATTAGTTAGAATATGAATCAAGTGGATGATGGTGTTGGAGGGATGAATACCTGCACGATTAACTCAAAATCAAAAGTGTTAAGGAAGTTAATGAAAGGTAAGGAGATTTAGCAAAAGAGATAAGAAGCTCTTTAGATAGTACAGTGTAGGAACGGTCATCATTCGTAGAGCGACACCTCTACCAAGTCAACCAAAGAATATTGTAAAATAACCACCTCCTGTCCAGGGCTTCAAGTAGTTCTAAATATTAATACTCTTCAAAGAACTTACTCAAACTCATATGAATCCAGAACCTGCAATTTCTAGATGAAAGTTCAAGGCTATCTTGTAGACATTTCACGATGGGATTCACAAATAGGGGATTAACTGACCATAAAGCTTGCACGAATCTGATGTGGTATGCATGTGTGTGTTACGACAGTAATTTCAATTGAAGTGTTACTTTCAGGTCTATTCGACATCACGGTTCCTTTATCGAACCTGGATTTCTTTTATGGTCAAACCAGACAAGGGACCCATGACAATGGACTGATGGATATCAGATGTCCTTTGACGAACGGTGGATCTCGTGCAGGTAAATATTTGCGAGTAATTATAGACAGAAAATTTAGATTTATTGTAAGTTAAATTGTTCACGAGGGGTGTCAGAAATAGTGGCTAAACTGTAATATAGCTTATGATGACATGGTATAAATTTGTGGCATGTAATGTATGGGATTTCACTCCTACGTATCCCGTGTATATGTGTTCATTTGGCTTGCTATTGCCCATAAAATGGCCATGAATTTCTATTTTATAGGCCTGAATCAAGTATTTGATATTTAATGGGCCACATGTGATTTATTACAACTATGTAACTATGTACATTTGAGATTTTAAAATAGGTTTTAATGTAAATATCTATAACCCATTTTGTGTTGTTGTTTCATGTTCTGTCTACAATTTATGAGCATTAGATTTATAAGTCATTATAAAAGACCTTTTCATTACATGTCATAATTCAATATGCAGGAATCAAGATAATTGTACACTTAATATGTAGAAATCAAGAGGCATTATACTAAATATGATTTTTCTCTTAAATCAAATGTTGTACATTTTAAAAGTAATTGGATAGACGTAAATTCAATTGCATAATATAATATTAAAAACTCATAATACAAAAACCTGTAACATTATAACATCACTACATCTAATAGCCGTCATCAAATCAATACCTGAACACGGATATATATCATATAGCTGCTATGTATACTATATACTCACTGCCATATATATATAGGATATGTAATGGTGGACGTTATGGTATATAAATGATTTATCATTAAACTATGTGTGTACATGTCGGTATACACACATACATGCACGTTCACACACACACGCATCACACGTACACACGCACACACACACGAGCACACACACACGACGACACACACGTGCGTGTGTGTAGTGTCGATAACCGTGTGTGCATGCTAGTGTGTGTGTGTGTGCTGATCCCATGTGTGTGTAAAAAACTTACAATGTGGATAATCAAAATTTATTAACATAATTGTAATGTTAAATGATATCATAATATTAAAAGAATATATGCATTTCATCTATGTATATACATATATATATATATATATATATATATATATATATATATATATATATATATGTGAATAATAAGTTTTGATATAGAATCATGTGAAAGTATATGTAATTAATAAATATAGTAGAAAGTAAAATACATGAAAGTAGTAGATATGAATATAGGTACACGATTAACTAGTTATTATGGTATCACTTTTTGTATGCTTATTAATTATTAATATGAAATTAATTGTTTCTTATGATATTAATATGTTTAATAATTATTTTATTAATGTAAAACTTGTTAATTATTATAATATTAGTTTATTTATAGTTTTAAATATCAATATGGTATTAATTAATTATTAAGGTATTAATGTAAAAGATATTATATGTGAAAGAGTTTGCATAGTCTTCCTTTTTACATGAATTTGTATATTCTTTCTTTTGACTTAACATGTGAAAGAGTTGAAAATCAAGCTATAGTTTTTGTAAGACAAAAGTGTGCATCCACCTTAAAAGTGGATTATGCTCGAATATATTTTAATGAGTAAATAATACAATAACACAAAAATTTAATACATAGTGATTACTTAATTGTTATACTCATAGTATATTTGTGTGTTTATTAATTATTTTATTGGTATGGACTAGTTATTAGTTACTAGTAAAAAATCATTGCATTATCATTTTGTATTTTAGTAATATTTTTATTGAAACAATCACCATTATATTCCTATAAAAAGTGGCTACGATAAAAGGGGTGGCTAGAAAGATTCATAGCCCAAAAAGTGCGTTAGTAGGTGAACAAACAACAATCAAAACATCACATTACAAACAACTAGGCATAAGATGCTATAACATTAGGCAAATGAGGAGGATCATTGTGAGGCAGAAGGGTGCCAATGGTAGATGACTCATCATCGGTCTTGAAAAAATCAACCATACAAAGGGTATTAGGTAGCCAATGGAACCATAATTCCCTACCCAATAAGCGGGGAGCTCACGAAATGCATGCCTTACATAAGAGAGGGCCATCAATATGGCACAATAGTCATGAGAATAACCATATTCTTCCCCCGCGGTGGCATAAATCTCTATTCCCAATGCCACTAAGGTGGAGGGGTGTGGAAGCGTCCACAACAAGGAGAGGAACAATGAATTTAAGATTGGATTTGATGATGCTAAGTAGTTGGTGTGGTGAACAAAAATGGCATGGATTCAACAATATCTGGATCACAGTGCAAGGGGGTACTCCTCTAGTGTGTAAGAAACTCTCGAAGATGCTAGAAATTCAGGACCACCTTCTCAACCAGTGCGTGGAGGTAAACAACAAAAAGAACATTGATTCTTTCATTACAATCAAACTGAACAAAAATAAGATCATGATTGAATATGGTTGCATTTCTATGATTTCATAATTGAAGTAGAATGATAGCTCTAAAAAATGCCACAAGAATGCAATGTAATTAAGCTATGAAGAAGAGTTACCAAACAAATCCATTCTCTAATTGAGAGGCTCAGGGTGATAGGGATTGAACAACGAGTGTATCTAGGTTTAGGTAGCTTGAGCATGAGGGAAAAACCAAAAAAATGCTTGAAATTTTCAGGGCCATTGCAACTTGTGTATTTGAGGTTGGCCACACCAAGATGCTTAATCTGCTCACTGAGCCAAGGCCTTGATAAACAAGACACCAAAGGAAATGGGTGAGCTTGGGTTCAAGACGGGATTTCCAAGCAAAATGAAGGCATAAAAGCCACATTTGGGGGGAGAGGTTCCATCCAAAATTAAGCTTGTTAAGATCTACATAAAAGGGAATCATAAACTGGTAGAAAAATCAAGACGTCTAATTCTTAAAAGCAGTGTCCAAGTTCTACCGCTAGTCCTTCCACCAATGAATGGGAAGTTGTAGCCCAAAATTGTGGAGCATACATCCAAGAACACCTCCTACACTTTGAGAATGGAAGGAAGATCAAAATTATTCAAACCATACTTGACTTTGAGCTTCGACCAAGGGATCTAATATGTGGTGTGAACCAAGTGGCGAATGCTTTTGATTCCTTTTCTGAAAATATGCATGACTTTAATTCCAATATTTTTCGCCCAAGGAATGCAATTTCTAGTAATAATAGGGGACCACTAGATTTTGTGGTCATTAAAAGATAATCCAATCCTGAACCCATTAGTGACCCACCACAAGTAGGGTTTGACAACTTCAAATGCACGCCAAAAGCTTTTAGCGACAAAATTATCCTCAACCTTGACAGGATCCAAAGTAATCAATATACTATGAAGACTTATATTCTTCCATCCCTTCTTACTATGGGGAGCACTTGCCAAAATATAGTGCCATAATAGAATTTTCTATGCTTCCTTCCCTTCAATGGCATTAACAATCCATTTCACGTACATGGTGAGAGCTTTTCTAAAAACATCAAAAATTTCCATGCCACCTTTCTCATAAGAGGTGAAACACACCTCCTAAGCCACATGATGAAATCCCATGGTGTACTTGGCATTGAACCATAAGAAATCCCAAAGCAAATTGGCCAACTGTTTATAGGAGGCATTGTAGAAGGCATCCACCATAAATATTAATAGACATGAGTGGAAACAATAATCTTGGTGCAAACATGAAATTTTCTAGCCAAGGAAAGAGGTTTGGAGATCGAGTATGAGATATTTTTTCCACCCAAGAGAGGACATATTTCTAGAGCACAAGATTGCAATTAAAAGCACATGAATGCCCAAAAACTTGAAATGTTTTCCATGTTAGAGCCATTTCCAAGATACTTCTTGATCCAATTCAGCATGGGGAGAATACTTTTCCTTTAACAAATGGTTTTGTTACACTGTAGAGATAAACCGGAGCCTAGGAAAATTATGTCCAAACAATTTTGTGCTTCTGTAAAGGATGTTTCATTTTTGGCAAGTGTAAGAAAAGAGTCATCTACAAAGTTCTCATTGATAAATTGAGTGGAATGATCAAGAAGATAAATCCATGGACCAACCCAAGAAAGGCTCGATGCACAAACATATATCCAAAAGCCTCGGTAGCAAGTAAAAAAGGGCCAAAGAAAGAGGATAACCCTTTCAAATTGAACAATAAAGGCCAAATATGGGGGAATTTTTCCCATTGATGGTGAGATGTGAGGAAACATCAAAGAAGAGAGTTTTCATAGTCCATAGGAAAAAAATCACCAAAGTCAAGAGCTTGTAACATGGATAAAATAAAATTCCACTATATGTTATCATAGGCCTCGTCAAAGTCTAACTTGAGAAAAATAGATTTCTTGCAAGAATTTTGAACCCATTACAAACCTTCCCAAACCACAATGATAGTGCCCAAGATATACTCGACTTTGTTGAATTAGGTCCACTTAGGTCTAACGATCAATAAAAGAAGGTGAAAAAATCGAAGTGCTAGAGATTTGGTAATAATTTCATACAAAACATTGAGAAAGCTAATCGACCTCTAGTTGGTAAGGAGCTCGAGGTCACTCATCTTAGGTGTGAATTTAATGTTTCCTTTGTTAATAATTTCTCCTAAGGAATTATTGGCTAACATTTCTTTGTACACTTGAAGAAGATTTGGGTTGAAAAAGTTCCATGTATCTTTATAAAATTTGGAAGGGAGACTATCAATACCAGGGGCTTTGTCATCTACCATGCACATTAAGGAAGAATGCAACTCATATAGTGTAGGGGAGTCACATTGGATTTTGTTCTCCTGGGAAAGCTTGCGCGAAATAACATTCAAGCATTTTTTGGAGGACTTCATGATGTTCTTGGTTACAAGCCTAAGCTTGAAACACCTGTTTATATTGCTCCAAAAGGACATTGGTGATGTTGGAAAAGCTAGTGAGTCGAGCCAGAGCAGTGGAAATGGGTTTTATTTTCTCTCTAGTTTGTTTGGTAGAAAGAGATTTAAAAAAGTCTTAGTTTTTTGATCATCAATATTGAGCCAATTCAGTATAGTCCGAATTCGGATACCTCAAGCCGAGTAAGAATTAATAAGCCGGAGCTTGTGTCTTAGACCAGCTATGTCAAATTACAAATGAAGATTAATTGGGTCATTTTTGAGGCATGCTGAGACTTTTTGAAATTCAATCTGAAGAATAATTCCAGATCACTTACGAACCCATGTCACATACTTTCCAAAGTGGAAAAGAAACTTTGGCAGTGCACTGAATGACCTCGTTCCACCGCCTGATCCATTTGGAAACATGTAACGACCGAGGTGCAAGATTGTAGATTTAATAAATGAGATGTGTGTCCCTTGCATGCTACGAGAGTGATGTGCTTAGGTAGAATTGATCACATGAATTTTAGATAAGATCTCCTTCATAAATGATATGAAAGGTGATGTGATAGTGATAAGAGAGAATACACTCACAATGGATAGTTATTAAAGAGTCGCTCACACTATTGAGTGAGAACATTTTCTGTTCAGAAAGAAGGGCACGATCTAGCCTTTTTAAAATTTTGTCCCATCAAGCTCAAAAATTGGACCATGTGAATTGATTTAATATAAATGGAATTAAATCTAATTATAGAGTAAATACTATAGTGTATGATATACCGATGATAATATATAGTAAAGACACAAGCAATGAAGCATGTACAATATAGAACCTTAAACAAGAAGGAGACATAAAGGGACTTAACTAATTTTTGAGAAAACTAGAACTAATCCTACTAGGTGAACTACTGGAATAGACTGTGAATAAGCTTGTTGAGGATTATTGGAGGTTCTAAGACCTAGAAATGTTCCAGACAAAAGTGCCTACAGTAGGTCAAGAGCGCCCAGATGCTAGTGTCCATTCTAGGCACTAGTGTTTGTGTAGATGCTCGGGTTCTGATTTTTTTTGTGTAGGAGGATATTTTTTGTTAGTCTCTGTTTGTTTCTCTGATTTCACTCCTAGATCTCCGAATATATATAACTTGCAAAACAACTTGTCTACCTACACATGTCCACAAAACACATCAAATATAATAAAAAATATGCGGAATGTGGAGTCAGACTGACCCTGGAAGTCACCCAAACAATGAACTTAGTATCGAGTGCTGCACTACATCTCAGACTCCATGTAGTTCTTTGTGCAAGCGTGTGTAATGATTCCCTAGGATTTCCTTGCGTAAGTTACACGGTGATAACGAGCTAGATCTAAAATGTAGCAGATGTATAGAATGTGTGGGATGTAATAGAATAAAATTCCCCTCCTATGTTGTGTATGTAGATTCATGTAACCCTTTTCCCTTGTATGAGTGTGCTAGATGAATGCCTTTGAAGTGCTCTTGTGCCTTTGAATGGAAGCTTAGGTGATGATAGGTAATGCTTAGTGCTTGATCCATTATTTGAGAGAAATACCTAGGTATATATTCCTTTTTTTGAATTTCATAATTGATAATTGAAAGGTCGACGCAAAGTACTAAAAGATGCCCAAGAAGTAAAAAAGACCCAAAAGAGTGAGAAAAGGGGAGAAATGGTCAAAAGCGTTCAGGAGGGATAGGAGCATCTGAGCGCTAGTGTCCTAACTGAGTGTTAGTTTTTGAGGTCATAAAAGATAAATCAGTCAAATTCTGACAGGGATGTAGGATGTGTAAGGTCAATAAAAGTATAAGAGACAAAACAAAATACCCAAAAGACATTATCAATTACTAGTTTTCTTGCTTAGGAATCATGTATATATTAGTAAGCTCTAGGACTTAGAAATGTACCCAAGTGCATAAATTTTGTGTCTACATTGGCCACCAATTTATGTTGTTGAGTGAATAATCAATACAATAAAGTAGATAGAAGATGAATACCTTATGATTGTATACAAAAGAGTGTAGGATAGTGTGCCATGTGGACAAGTGAAGTGTGGAGACTATGAAGGGGAGGTAGACCCTAGGGGTGAAGTGTATGTGTGGATTTTACCTGTTTTTGTGAGCTTGTATTTGCTCATGTAGGTTGCTTCTTGTTGCATATTAATGATGAAACTGCAAAAGAAGAGCAAGAAAGTAGTCAAAGTTCCATATATGAAAAATGCATGTATAAGTAAGTAAAGAGTGTGAAAGTATGTAAAAGGAAAGTGTGCACTTGATATGTGAGAGAGTATGAGATAGAAAGTTGTCCTATTTTTTGGAAATGCTACTGAATTTGTTGCCAATGGTGAGTTTTTTGGGCTATCTCACGCAAAGAGCGAGTTTTTTGGGCAATCTCATGTAGAGAGCACGTTTTTTGGGAAATCTCATGCCAAGAGCAAAGAGTGTTGGGAAAAAAGGTATAGATTTTCTTTCCTTCCATAAATCTGACCAATAAAAACCACTACAGATGGTACATTACGATTTGTTTTGATTAGTCCTAATTGTAATTGGAATGCAACTGATAGACTGAATTCTATACCTAGAGCCAAGTTCTTGCTACTGGAGAAATGTGTTGAAAACTGCGGGAGATCATGTTGTATTATGAAATCGACTATTTTTTCCCCCAATTCATTAGCATATAGGGGAGGACACATGCACTAGGTGCTACACTTTGCTATTGGGTGCTAGTGTCTGCTCTATGTGTGAGGTCACAGATTGATTCTAGACTGTTATGTGAATGCGTGCTTGTGTTGTTCATGTACTGTTTTGGTCTAAACGAGTTGCTGTAGGGGTGATTTCTTCACCCAATATATGACCCCCTCATTTGGGGTGCATTCTAAGCCTGTAGGAGAATATAGTCCAAATGAGAGGACCAAATGCTGATATGCATATCATGTAGTAGATACCTACAGGGGGTAGGGGATGTGCATGGTAGAAACCAAGGAACATGTAAATAAAGTAGGCTAGCAAAAAGTGTTAGTAGTAAAAGTAGCTAGCATGCAAGAGAAGACAATGCAACAAGCAAGTGTGAAAACAAGATAGACCACAAAAAATAGGTTTCATACATGGGACATCACTCACAATGTCACAAGACAATCAGGGCTGAAGTGGCCAATGCATATAATGAGCAAAAAAAACATAGAGCATAACTCGCAAATAATAGTGAACAATAACAAATAAAAAGTGACAAATAGCCATGGTTGTATTGATCTTGTAAGACAAATGCTACACAAGAAGCACCCTTTAGCATGTTATAAAGATAAATAATATGTCAAAGAATGCATATATCAATAAAAAGTAAAGTGATAGTAATGAGAAGTAGTAAAGAATGTGATAATAGAACCTGTAATGTGTGAGAGTAGGATAGTAGCAAAAATAGATTCCCCCAGGAGCCTCGGTGGGATTGGTAAAGAGCTGTGTTGAGCATCCTACATCGTGTATAAATCTGTAATAGGTCGTGCATTCACCTCAAGGTACCAAGTGAATGTGCATGTGTGTATAAAAAAAAATGACATACTAAGAATTTGGCTAATATGATAAGCAAAGTGCAAGATGTAAGTAGTATAGGCTAACAAGAGTAAATGCAACCAAGATATGCAAATGATGTGTGAGTGTTATAGTGTGATATGCAAGGTGTGAATATTTTAGAAGCAACAATCCCCATATCAGATGTGTATGCGATGAGGTTCATTTATAAATCCCCCCTCAACAGTCAAGAATGAACCATTGAATAAGAGTTCGTCATCGAGAAACGAGTGTGTCGTGCATGCTTGAGAGTAGATGCTAGAAAAGATGTATCGTGAAGAACTGAGTGTGAAGTTTAGATGATGTGAGGTTCATGAATTAAGTATTCCCTTAATAGTCAAGTGTGGATTAAATCACGAGAGTGCTTCATCGAGAAACAAATGTATTGCATGTGATTGAGTATAGATATTAGGAAAGATGTATTGTGAAGCACAAAGTGTGAAGTGTGTATGATGTGAGGTTCATGAATGAAGTATGCCCTCAACAGTTAAGTGTGAACTATAGCATAAGAGTGCGTCATCAAGTGATGATAGTACAATGTGTGTACCAATGAAGTGAGTATGCTTAAAAATATTATACATGGAGTGTGAAGTGTGACCATAGTAGCCACTAGAGACAACTAATTGTGATGGAAGGGGGGGGGGCGCGGAGAAAGGGAAATTCCCCCCAAGTGTGTGATGGGTAAAGAATCAGGTAAACTCATCAAATATATCGTTAGTGTTAGGGTTGTAACTGATAGGATTTGGATTGGAGATATAGTAGGTGTTAGTATGAGGCTAATCATAGAGAGAGCCAGTGCGACGTAAATTATACATGCCTATAAAGTATTCTTCATTAGTAAAAGAAGGTTGCAGACAATCATGTGTGTACCAGCGAGTGAGATTTTTCATATAGCCAAGGAATGAATTATTATATAAATAAACATGACCAAAATACACTAGAAGTGAGATATAAATGTGATTGGGATCAAGAGTGTAACCAATGTAGTCAAACCGGGAATTCCCAAAGGTGAGTGGAGAAGAACGGTGTGTTTGTGTAAGAGATAATGACAAATGGAAGACACATAGGCCATAAGCAATATTAATGAGTACATATCCATAATACAAGTAAGGAGAGTGAGATGGAGGGAGGAGATCATTGAATGTGAATCCTAAGTGGGCTAAACCTTCATGTGTGTAAAAAGTGTCAGGACAAGTGAGATCAAATGGAATATGAGGCCAATAAGAGTCATGTATGAATAAGGTACACGTAAATGGATCAAGCAGCAGGGTGGATGTGACCAAAGGAGAAGGTATGATATCTAATGCATGCATAACAACCTAGAAAGGGATAATAGTTGTATTAGAAGGAGGAAATTGTTTGAATTGATATTCACTTATACAAGTAGCAACGAATGTGTCTTAGAAGTAGGATTCATATATTTCAAAAGGAGCAAAGTTGATATTGTGTAGGTTTTGATCGATAAGCTCAATGAAATCAACCTCATCATCCAAATCATCAGTGTTAGAATTATCTTGTTCGATAACATTATCAAATATATTAGGAGTAGCGGAGCTAGAGGTAGGAAAAGGAGGAGTAGTAATAGTTGGAGTAGTGGTAGTGCTAGAGGTAGATGAGGTAGGTGATATAATATCGGTGGTATGCATATGGATGAAAGGAAGGATTTGATTAACTAAAATTATCTACTTAAGAAGGAACAACTATGTAGAGGTCCTAAAAAGGATAGATTTGGACTGATTCTCTAGACTAGGGCATCTAGAGAGGGATTGGGGCACCTACGGGTGCTCTGGTCTACAGAATGGGCACCCTAGTTTGTGTAAAAGGTCTAGTACTGAATTTCATATCTCGACAAATGGTATGAAAACCTTGTTGTTTATCACATTAACTTCGTTGCATTTCATGCTTTGGGTATGTTTCATGCTTGGAAAAAAGTCAAGATCAGTGTTGATCAAGTAGCCAAGAAGTAGTCCTGCATGCTTCTACTGCTCTCTTTTGTTATTCTTACTGTTTCTTGGCTGTCGGGTTACTGTTTTTTTGCTGTTGTTTTGCTGTTAAGTCTCGCTTGTGTAGCTGTTTCTGGGCTATGTTGAATTTCATTGTACTACTTGGACTTGGTTAGTCCTGCTATGCTTCTCACTCTTATTTCGGCTTAAAGGCCTTATTTTGTATTCAAGGGTATAGTCCCTTTCAAAAAACTATTTGCCAATATTAAAAAAAACTTCGTTGCATTTCATCGAATGTTGCTGATGATCCAAGGTGTATAAAAGATCTGCAAAACACCATAAAAAGTATCAAAACCCTAAAAATAATAAGAATTTATATGAATAGATTATACTGACCTCAGCTACCACAAAAGTGAACTTACTAACTAAATGTTGTACTATATTCCAAACCCAAATGTAGTTCTACTGTGTGTGTGTGAATCATGTGCCCTAGGTGCTCTTGTGCCAGTCGCACTTTGTGAAGTAGCGAGAAATAAATATATGTAAAAATGTAGTAGAATGGTGGATGGAATAGAATATAATCCCCTCCTATGATTTTGTGATGCATATGAACCAACCTTGTCCCTTTGTGATGAGCTAGATGGATGTAAATTGATAAAAATTGTACAATAATAAAATAATGAATATTATAATTTAGAAACTGAATTCATTCGAGATGTCTTTACATAGATGGAGCATACAATTTATGGTGTTTGATCTCCTACAAAGGTGGATTCAACACTCATCTTAAAACCATACAATCTCTCTCCATGAATCTCTCAGATTTATCTATATGATATCTCTCTCATCCCTTTATTATCTCTCACACACAAATTGCTACGTGAGTTGTTCTCACAACTCACCCAAATACTAATACTAACTATTACAACTATATTATTAATATGAGTTCTATAAACTCATTATTAATAATTATAGACACCTAAAACATGCTTACACTTAGCATTTCATCCAGTTTAACCAATTAACGACACTTTGTTAATCAAACCTTCTTCGCTCCATTATCGGATGCCCATTCACGACACTCTTTTGGTCATATTCTTCCCATAATCAGCTTATTTGGCTAATATCTCTCTTATTAGCTAAAAATTCCTCCTTTCGACCATTCAAAACCTCCGTAGTTCTCTCTAGACCACTTCTATTGGCTTCGTAGGCTATCTATAAGTCACAATTGGTTATTCAGACTCCTCCCAACTCTCAATGAGTCTCTAATCACTTTCTAATCAAAGTTTAACTATCCTAAACCCTAGTTAACTAGCCTAAACCAAGCTTAACTAATCCTAAAGCATGTTTATCCTAATCTAATCTAAAAGAGATTTAGTCCCACATGCACCCAAATTCCAAACTCTTCCAAACCAGAAACTATAAATACAAGCCTAAGGATTTCCTTTCAAATGGTCCTTCTCTCTCAAGCACTTTGGAAAGGCATTAGAAATCATTTGTGATAGCTTTAAGCTATAGAACATTTGGATCTTGGCCATACTCCATTATTGAGAGCTCCTCCATCTTGCATCCATCCATTCCAAATATAGTTAGTAAGGGAGTATCTAAAGCTTGGCCATGTAGCCAACTTGGAGAGATCTCTTCACTATGTTCGAGGAGTAAACAACACACAATTTGACTCCTTAGAATCTAACTAGGTTCACTTTCATTAAGCTTTCATGGAGTAGAGAGTAGTATACATGTTAATTTTTGATGTTTTTGTCAAAGTTATAATGCTTTCATGCTATTTTATCTTGTTTAGCTCTCATCTCATGGTGCATAGTTGATTTAGCAAAGATTTGAGGTTCTTTAGCCTCATTCCATAGATTTTACAACTTTCCATTGCATACAAATATTACAATTTATTAATAATGTCACAATATATTTGTAATATTCACTCCCCTATTGTTAACATTATTAATTTCCAATATACACTCCCCTAATGTTGACATTATAGAAACAACAATCACACTTGCTTCTGCAGCTTGTCACCCAAGCGTGCTGATGATCTGTATGGTTTTGTAGGTCAACCAACAACTTGAAACAAAGAATGGATTTACAGGATAACCAATAACCTAAAACAAAGGATGGTTTTACAGGACAACCAACAACCCAAATATCATGTTGCTACTTTTCCTTTTTGCTTTCATCTGTCCACTATGTATTTCCTTCAGGGAATCATGTAGGAACCACTTCTTATTGAATACAAACTGAATAGAGGGAAAATGCAAGAAATATTGGTCATGCAGGAGCTCACTTATTACAATAGTTGAACATGTATGATCCATCTGTTCTTATTTACAGAAAGTAAAAACATAACTGAAATAAAATGCCAAGACACCATTGTAAGTCCCCGTCGCTTGCGAATGACGAGAGGTCGCTGATTGACTTGCTTCCTCCATTGCCTCTGTCCTCCATCTAGTCTGTTGTTAGCTCAGTTGAATATGAATTTGAGGATCATTTGAAATCACCCCCTCAATTTTTCACTTGGATGTCGAGTACAAGCAAAAATGTGTTTGGATGACAATGAGACAATATTTATTTATTTATTTTACAATTTTGGCAACACGATTTTTACACAGACATTTTTGAAATTTGACTAAAAAATATCAACTTGAAAAATGATGACTCTGACTCTGACTCTGAATCTTGACTCATTTTATTTTTGGCATCATTTTTATTTTAGGCATGCATAAGACTGGATTTTCTAAACAATGAGATACTTTTATATTGACTTTGACACAAATTTTAACTAATGAGACCTTAACCTTAAAAATATATATCGTAAACTTAATAACTATTACATAGATGAAGACTTTGCAAAGACGTGTGGCAATTACACTATCACAAAATAATACTAGTAATGACCAAACTATAAAGGTTGACTGACCAAATACTCTAAAACTACCAATGATGTGGTAATGGAGAAAAATATCCGATTGATAGACTTTATCATAAGACATATACATTAGACTCAAAAACAATTATGAGGGACCAAAACATTGAACAATTTTGACTTACCACTAAAACGTGATATCCACCTAAATGGTCTTTTACAACCATTTTTTAAAAATATGGTAGGGACGTGGAATCTAAAGAAAATACAGATAGAGTGCATGAATTTATAGACATCTACCTCTAGACAATCGACATCAGTTGTCAATACAAATGCAATGTGGAGGAAATGTGCCAGATGCTGAGTAGATGGACTAGAGACGTTAGGATTAGATTGCCTTTGAATAGGATTAATACCATAAGGGTATAAATATAAATCATTAACCAACATGTTTGTAGTTTAAATGCTGAGTGCCGAGAAAAAAATTACCATATAATGTTGTGAATCTGTCAGCATTTGACTTCGTGCCTCTATTCTCATTTCTGATATGAACAAAGTTCTCCAACAAAAGTCTTCAATGCATGTCTAGGGGTTCTCTAAATAGGAATGTCCAACACTTCATCAATTATAAAATTTGATCATTTTCCACATACAATTTTTTTTTCTCATAGATCTCAGATTTAATGCATTCAATCCTTTTGAATTGATGCAAAATTTGGTGAACACTTGCATGTAGATTCAGGAAATCATTCTTCCACGTCTACATGGTTATGTTCGCAACTTTGAATCGTTTGCTTACTACTGTAAATACATTGCCAAAACCAAATATACCAAACACTGATCACCAATAAATTAGGAATCCATTAATGAATTCGATCAGACCAACTCTGATACCACTGATAAAAACTACACAATAATAAAACACCGAATATTATAATTTAGAAACCGAATTCATTTGGGATGTCTTTACATAGATGGAACATACAAGTTATAGTGTTTGATCTCCTACAAATGTGGAGTCAACACTCATCTTCAAACCCTACAATCTCTCTCCATGTCTCTCTATTTATCCCTAGGATATCTCTCTCATCCCTTTATTATCTCACACACCAAAATAGCTACGTGAATTGTTCTCACAACTCACACAAATATTAATCCTAACTATTACAACTATATTATTAATATGAGTTCTATAAACTCATTATTAATAATATTACAATTTTTTAATAATGTACAATATATTTGTAACACAAATGAGCTCTAGATGGATGCAACCTTAGATGATGATAGTAGTTCCTAGTGTTTGGTCTCTCATTATGGTCTCATAACTTTATATTTAAAGGGTTTTTTTGATCTAATTTTGTAATTAACCTCTAAATGGCCGACCACCAAAAATATAAGAAGCTAAAATGGCCCAAAAGTGCCCAAAAAGTGGCGGGAAAATTCAAAAAGGAATGGGGCACCCCTGGTGTGTCCAGAGCACCCATGGGTGCCCTAGTACTATCCTAGGTGCCCTAGTCAAAGCTATAATGATGGAAAGTGATAAAAAATTACTGGGCATATATGTGGTGGAGGTTGGGAATGACGACAAAAATCAAATAAAAATGACCAAGAGACGGGGGTTAATTAGTAATTTCTTCACTCAAAAACCTTCTAAAAAGTAGTATGAGACCAAGAATAAATATTACCCAAAGTGCATGATTAGTGACTACATTTACCCTCACTTTATGTTGATGAGTGGAAATCTCGGTAAAATAATGTAGATAGAGATGCCTACCTAATGTCGATGTAAAATCATGAAGAATGCGTGCCAAAGGATTAGACAAAGTGTAGAGTGATAAAAAGATGATGGAGCGTGGAAAATAAAGATGAAAACTACAAAAAATTGATGAGAGCGAACCTAGGGTAGAAACGTTTGTATAGCTACTTATGTATGTGATGTACCTACATGGTCAATATGGTATGTGTTGCCGCAAAGTGTTTTTGTTGAAATTGTTGTTGTTACCCCTATTTAACTATTTGTTTCCCATATGGCCAAACCTACAAGGAGAAAATGATCAAGTATTCAAATATATATGTATGTGTGTGTAAAAATGCTATGTAAAAGACACATGTATATGTATGAAAAAGCATGTAAGTGTGAAATAAGCAAATGAAAAATGGAACATGTGCACTTGATCCACGATGTGAGAGAGAGTGTAGAAGGATATATCCTGTACTGTTATTTTTTTGGGCCATCTCACGCCACCCTGGCTGAATAAGTGTAGGAAGAAAGATGAATTATTCACCTTCATGTATTTATTTCCCTGAAGATATGAAGAGATATCTGTACTATCTGGTTTTTTGGGTGATCTGAAGCTAGTGGTAGACGAACTATTGGGAGGAATTCCACTGTATCCTCCAAATGTTAATTGTTCTCGTGAATGCACAGGAAAATCATGTCCTATAAAATATGATGTGTATGGGGTTCGTAAACCGGTCTGAACCCACTCTCTGTATATAATTCAACCAAACTAGTGTAGAATCTTTGTGTAGAATGTAAAAACCAAAATAATGCCCCTTTCTTTGGGGGTGCATGCGATGTCGCTAATAGGAGAATGTGGCCCCAAAAGTGGACCAACTACATGAACCCTGAAAATATTCCCTGTACGTGGAAGGGTATGCGCTTGGTAGAAACCAAGGTGCACACAAAAAAGAGGATAGCCAAAGACAAGTGTTGGTACAAACAAGTATGCATGTATAAAGACAAGTGTAAATTACCAAACAATGTATAAGCTAGAAATAAAGATTGTAATGTAAACATGCAAGAGGACAAAATAAGCTGCAAAAAGTGGGTTACAAACATGGGACATCACACATGATGTCATAAGACACATAAGGCCATAATGGACACATATAACAAGAAAGTATGCGCACCAAACATAGGGCAAACCCCACAGAAAAGGGAAAATAATAACAGACAATGCAACAAACAAGTATGGAAGCAAATATCCCTGGATAAAAAATGCTGCACACGAAGCACCCATTAGCATGTTAGAAAGATAACTAGTGTGTCAAAAGCGTGTATAAGCAAGTAATGTAGAGTGCTAAGTACAAAATGAAACAATAGAATATGTGAGAGACAAATGTGGATGCCCTCATCAAATAATGTGGGAAGGGTAGAAGGAGAGCATTCATGCTGCATGTAAGAGAATTGTATTTGTGATCACAGCTAGAAAAAATGTGAACGCACATGTGTAGATGATATGCATAAATGAGATATAAGTAATCTAACTAGCATGTGTAATAAAGTGACCATGAACAAGCAAAAGTAAGCAAGCGTAAAAGAAACCATAATATGCAGTATGCTGTGGATGGATGGAATGGAATGCAAGATGAAGTGATAGGAGCCGCGTGCCCCATGAGTGAATGGAAATGTATGTAATGAGGTTCATTTTGTTTTCTCCCTCAACAGTCAAGAATGAACCGTAAATGAGAGTGCATCATTGACAAATGATCGAATAGTGTGTATTGTGTCTAACACGCTGTGATGATTGTGTATGTGTGTAATGGTGATGATATGTGACCTATAAAAGATGATATGTGTGCGTGAACCCTATAGTCGAAATATATATCACGAAAAAATGATTGAACGAGTGATGATGTGGCCTAAAGCGTATATCACTACTGGATGAATATAGGGAATGGTGATGTAGCCTATAGCGTATACCACTAAAAAATGAGAAAGTAGGTGACCATTTAGCCTAGAGTGTATGTCAATAACCTAGTAAAGTCACATAATGAGAGATCGAATTATAAATGCGTGATGAATGTAAGGTCCATTTGATTTTTAAACCCTTGGCAATCGAGTATGGAGTAAGGAACTAAATTTTGTCATAGGGTAGTGAGTGCAACGCGTAGATAGGTTATCACGATGGATGACCATGTTATGCATATAATGTGTAAATACATGATGTGTAAAATGCAGTGCAAGATGTGTAGGATGTGTAAAGTGTAATGTATAAAGTAACATGTAATGTATGTAGATAAAATAGCAATGTAGTATGTAGGAAGATGTAATGCTAGATGAGTATGATGTATAATGTATGAATGCGCATATGTCAAAATGTTGTAAAATAAATGTAGAGTGTATGGTGTATTTGCGTAATGTGTGAATAGATGCAATGTGTAATACCTATGGTGCATTGTGTGGGGTTTATGTGTAGTATTCCCTCAATAATCAAGTGTGAACCGAAGCACAAGAGTGTGTCATCTGGTAATTACAACGTGAAAATGTGTGATGAATATGTGTATGCGAGAGTATGGATGTATGAAAATGAAAAAATGAGAGATGTGTCTATGCTAATACGATGATAAGGGGGGATGTGTGTGAGATGCTATGCCCCCCAAGTGTGTGTAAGATCCTCACCTGCCAAAGAACAAGTTTGTGTGCGGTCAAACCATGTTGGACAAAATTAATAGTAGAATGATGCAATGGTGGTGGAATTGGATATGTATCTTGAACACTAGTAAGAGAATTAGTTTCTTTGATGAAAGTGATTGGTTGGAGCTTAGACTTGAGAAGAGGCCAAGTTATACTAGCTTTTAAGGGAGGTTTCTTAGGTTAACTTGGTAATATGATAGACAATGTGTTAGTAGGAGATTGTGAATTAATTTGTTAGATAATTGACTTGTTGATATCGTAGATGGATGAGTAGGAGGAGAAGGTGAACTAATTGTGAGAGGTTATTGCTTAGGATTTGCTGGAGTAACGCTGGCCTGATGCTCACTATATATAGATGCATCAGATTTAGGAACAAAATGGAATTTATCATTTGGATTAGAATGTTGTGTAGGAACTCAAGATGTCTGATTATTCGTGGCATATTGTGACAATCGTTGTCATGATGTTTATTGATTCGATGATAATTACAATATGGATGACCTTGATATTTTACCAACCGATAACGAGAATAGTAATGAGTAGGTGGTAGAGTGATCAATTGATGAATAAGGAGATGAATAAGAATATCATGTTGCATAGTATTATTCTTAAATATGAGAGGCTTAGGCAATGCCATGTCTTGAGGTTCAGCTAGATGACATGTAGTGGACATAGATTGCATATAAGATGTAGAATGAGCACAAAAATGTGATTGAGAAACATCCTTAAGCTGTTGAATTTCAGATTTGAGAGATATAATCATAGATTCCATGGCCTTAAACATATCTTGAAATAAAGCATGTAGAGCATGGGTTGATTCCAATAGGGGTTGATCAGATTGAGGATCACTAGGGTCATTGAATAGACAAGTGAGCATATGGATTAGTTCATGTGGCATCATATTATCACCATAATACTTGGTGTCTAAAGATTTTTGTAAAATGACCTAGGAATTGGGATATATTTCAAGTAAATCAGATAAAGAGACTCGAGCAACTTTGGAAGCGATGATAGAGGAAAAAATGAGGATCCTAAGCATGAAAGAGGTTGGGTTCACCAAAATGATTAACTGAAATTAATTAAAATGGGGGGGGGGGGCGTAATGATAGTTAATCTAATCTAGAACAATGTGTAAATACAATGAATAAATGTAGTAAATAAATATGAAAATGACCTAAGTGACTAAGCTAATGAAAATAGAAAACCCTAATATGCAAGAAGGGTGATGAAGTGACTCAACTGATTAGAGGAACTTATGGGATTGTGTTGCAAAGCTGGCTAGAGATACATAAAATAGGAATGATTGTGAAGAGGTCCTAAAAAGGATAGATCTAGACTGATTCTATGGACTGGGGCACTTAGAGAGGGACTGGGATGCCTATGGGCACTATGGTCTATAGAATGGGCACCTTCGTCTGTGAAAAAGGTTAAGAATTGAATTTCACAGGCTCGAAAGATAATCCAAAACCCTCGCTATTTATTGCATTAACTTCACTGCACTGCGAAAAATGTTGCTGATGATCCAAGATAAATAGAATGCCTGTAAAAGACCAGAAGAAGTATCAAAACCCTAAAAAAAGAAGAATGCATATGAATAGGTTGGAATGACCTCAGCCACTACAAAAGTGGACTTACTAACTCAGCACTGCACTACCTTCTAGACCCAAATCTAGTTCTAGTGTGTGTGTGAGAATCATGTGCCCTAGGTGCTCTTGTGCCAGTTACACTTTGTGAAGTAACGAGAAATAAATAGATGTAAAAATGTT
Source organism: Taxus chinensis (assembly GCA_019776745.2). Taxonomy (NCBI): domain Eukaryota; kingdom Viridiplantae; phylum Streptophyta; class Pinopsida; order Cupressales; family Taxaceae; genus Taxus; species Taxus chinensis. The sequence continues at coordinate 295,322,340 of CM034155.1, read as the reverse complement.
GTAGAATGGTGGATGGAATATAATAGAATCCCCTCCTATGCTTGTGTGATGCAGATGAACCATCCTTGTCCCCTTATGATGAGCTAGATGGATGTAAATAAGATCTAGATGGATGCAACCTTAGATGATGATAGTAGTGCCTAGTTATTGGTTCCTCATTATGGTCTCATAACTTTATATTTATAAGGTTCTCTTGATCTAATTCTGTAATTAACCCCGGAATGGCCGACCACAAAAAGATAAGAAGCTAAAACAACTAGAAAGTGCCCAAAAAGTGGCGGGAAAGTTCAAAAAGGACAAGGGCACCCCTGGTTGGATCAAGGCATCCATGGGCACCCCAGTACTAGTTTAGGTGCCCTAGTCAAAGCTAAAATGGAAAAAACTGATAAAAAATGATTAGGCATATATGTGGTGGAGGTCGGGAATGAGGACATAAATCAAATAAAAATGACTAAGAGACGAGGGTTAATTAGTGTTTTCTTCACTAAAAAATATTCTAAATAGTAGTATGAGACCGGGACTAAATATTACCCAAAGTGTGTGATTTAGTGACTATAAGGGCGTGGAGATAAAATAATTTAACAAAACTTGAATGGGTCAGGATCTATGCAAAAAAACTTGAATCGGCCAGGATAAAAAAAATAGTATACTCATATCCATCATGTAATAATTTAACACATAGATGGGCCATAGAAGGAACAACATGCATGACATGAATCCATGGTCTAAAAAGTAAGCAATTGAACTGAAATGATGCGTCAATGACATAGGACTGAGTGGGAATGGGTTTAGGTCCAACTCGTAAAAGTAAGGTGATGATACCGATGCATGTGTGAGTAGTTGAAACATAACCGTGTATAAGGGTAGAGGATTTAGTGATCAAAATTTCATAAATTTTTAATTGTGTGAGTGATGAAAGAGCACATAGATTTATAGTGGAACCATTATCAATTAGTACACACTTGATACAGATGGAACCGACAGTATCGGTGATAAGAAAAGGCATAGGAAGATCGCTAGTGGCAGTAGGCGGGATATCCTCATCAATGAAGGATATAACATGTGGTAGATTTTTAGGGAGTGAATGAGATGGGTGAAGGTAATATGTGAATTATCACTTTTAATATGGATTGAGCGTAAATCAACTTCTAATGTATGATGACGATTTGGTGCACTACGTAAGAGATCATAAAGAGAGATTGTGGCTTGTTTATTCTTAAGTTTCTCAATGATATCTTAACCTTTGGAGGTGGTGGGAGGTACTGTAGAGGTAATAGTTGGAGAGATAGAAATGGGTGGAGCCGTAGGCGGCCGTGTCCAACAGGGGTGACTACATTGATGGTTGGATCAGGAAATGAACTAATGAAGTGGGGAGGGTGTTGAGTACGGACTATCGGTGGCATGGTTGGCTATCCAATATTTTTCAAATTTAAAATTCTTTTTACTTAGAAAATCATAAAATTTTGTAAATACTCACTAAAAAATATAAAAATATATACCCCAAACTAGATGATCATATTTAGTTTTGGTGTACCCAGATTTCATCCTGAAATCTGCGACTACCCTATCTGAATTTTTTTTGTACTTTTAAAATAATGGGTCATTTTGTGTTTTTATTACCTAAAAGTTCTTGTATTGTGTCAGGATATTCCTAAGGAGCCATTTTAGCCTTTTTCGCCAAATACCCAGATGCCCAAAATTGTTATATTATGTCGTCGGGATTTGTCTACAGGAAATTTGTATTTAATTTTTTTAAGCCCCGTTTGAGGCTATTTGCGCTCTGTTTTAACTCTGTTATGATCGAACATGTCATTATTCCTATGTACCAGAAGGGTTTTAACTTGGAATAAGTTTTGGGCTTTATTTGTGACTTTTGGCATTTTTTCGCATTTTTGTGTTGTCTTGTTTCGTTTTCTGTTAAATTTATCTGGAACAATTCCTTTGCCAGGTAAGCCCGATTCTTGGCCTGGAGCAGCTGGAGAACATATATGCACGTTATGCCCGGAGGAAGTCACCATTGGATGTTTGGATCATTGGGAAAAAGCGAAGTCGTGCGCTAAAAAGCCCCTGCGAGGTTGGACGCATTTTTGGAAAACAAAGGATTTAAAGCTGCAATGGGAACAATAAAAGCAGTAGGCAAGGTGAGAATTTTGTACCTGCCTAGCAGGGTACTTTTTCCCATGATATAAAATTCACTTAAGTTGCAGTGGGAAAGTTAGAGGCAGTAGGCAGGCGGGAATTTATTCCCTGCCTTGCAGGGTAAAAATTCTCATGGTGAAATAAAAGAAAAGTGACTTAAGTGAAATCATGGGATTTTATTGCCCGCCTTGCAGGGTAAATAATCTCATTGTCAAAGTCAAATCACTTAAGTGGATCATGGGATTTCCGAAGTTGCCTTGCAGGGTAAAGAATCCCATTCTTATTTTTTTTTAAAAATAGAAGCAGTAGGCAAGGTGAGAATTTTGTACCTGCCTAGCAGGGTACTTTTTTCCATGATATAAAATTCACTTAAGCTGCAGTGGGAAAGTTAGAGGCAGCAGGCAGGGGGGAATTTATTGCCTACCTTGCAGGGTAAAAATTCCCATGGTGAAATAAAAGAAAAGTGACTTAAGTGAAATCATGAGATTTTATTGCCTGCCTTGCAGGGTAAATAATCCCATTGTCAAAGTCAAATCACTTAAGTGGATCATGAGATTTCTGGGGTTGCCTTGCAGGGTAAATAATCCCATTGTTAAAAAATTCTTAAAAATAGAATTCTATTATGCAAAAAAGTGCGCCCCCTTTGGTGAGAAGATGGCAGCCTTAAAGAGGATTATTTTAATTATTTCTTCTTCTAAAATAGGCGCTAAAGCATGGAAGAAAGTCAACAAGGCAAAGGGGAATAAAAGAAATAGAATTAAATGGTCTAAAATTAAATAAATTAAATAATTTAATGGCTGCCCCCTTCATGACAAAAAGTGCGCCCCTTTTGGGAAAGATATGATACCTTTTAAAGCATTAAATGATTAAATTAAATTCTATTTTCAGTGGCTATGGTCAAAGCACACTATGAAGTTTAAGTGAAGTGAAGTGTGGATGATTAAATTGAATTAATTTAATTTATTGGATTGTTGTCCTTAAACATGATATTTTTACACATCAGTTAAAGAGAAGAGCATAATTTTTAATTAATTAATTGCTAGGAATAGGAAGGGCAATTATTAATTATAAAATTATGAGGGTTATCTAAGCATGCGCTGCCATAAGGGTGAATTAATTAATTCACAGGAAAAGAATTGCAGCCAAGAGGAAAAGTGCGCCCCATTTGAAGAAGATTTTTGCTCAGACAAAGGTGAAACCAAGGCTAAAAGCTTCCAATTTTGGCGCATGCATTGAAGGAGGTTGATTTTTGTCTGCATAATTGTTTGCATAAGTATTATAGGTGCCCAAGTGTTGTTGAAAAGATTCATTCTCTCTTTGTGTGCAAATTAAACATCAATTTTTGGGGCAGCAGGCTTGAACAGTGTAAATTTTTACAATTAAAATTCACTATTCATGCTCCGGTGGCTATTTTTGTCTGAATTAATTGCAGGAATTCATTACATGTGCTTTACAAAAGAAAAAGAGCTCTAATCAATGTCCAATACATTGAGTATATCCTCTGAATCTGAATGATTATCCAGATCTGCACCAGTATTGAAGAAATCCAGCGAAGTAAGAAGAAAAAGAATTATTCAGACAAAGATAGACAAAGCCATGGCAAAGAGAGATGAAAAATAAAGCACGACGGAGTCATGCATCACGTCCAAACTTGCAGATGTAGGAGACACAGATCCAGGTCCGGAACCTCTTTCCGAATTGATTAATAGATCCAGAGCTGGAAAGACTTCACTCATGCGTGCGGTTAAAAGCAGTGGAATCATCCGAGCTGCAACCTTTCCATACACAGCCCAGTTGCCAGAGTTTGTTATGGAGTGCACTAGATCTTACCATACTTCATCCAAGTCAGTGCGTGATGCTACGGGAAAGACAATAATTCGTTTGGACGCAGAGTTCATCAATTATTGTTTGAAGATTCCAGTGCAAAAGGTGGTGACTTCCATTATCATTCAGGATGCCGGCAGCAGGTGGGAGAAGAATAGAGCTGATTGTGTGAGCATAATGAATAACAGATACATGAAGAAGCCTAGATCTCCTTCGAAGTTCCCAAGAACTCTTCCACGATCCCATTTGGTGCAGGAGGTAGATGATGTTGTCAAATTTCTATGCATGATTAATGGCGAGGTGAATGCTTACACTTTCCGTACATGGATGTATGCTTTCATTAGGACCATTGAAGTCAACAAGGTTGATTCCATAATCAATTGGTCGGAAATTATTAGTGATAACATTGGTGAGCAACTCCGGAACGTGAAACATACTTTTAACTTGAAAATGACTTCCTACTTGGTGTATGTTGCAGCTTCACAAGGTGTCTTTTCCAAGCTGGATAGATGTGGTGTTCTTTCTAAGGACCCCATTTTCGAGTGCTACCCACAGCTTACTGTACCTGCATGCGAGAAAGATTTCAAATTGGTCAATGATGAATTCTTCTACGAATTCATTTGCAGGCTAGACAAGGACCTAAAGGCCAACAGGGTAAGCAAGGAAGCATGGGAAACTGTGTCCAAGGTTGGTAGTCTATTAATTCAGTTTGCAAATTTCACATACCTCATGGTTATTGGCTTTTCTGGTGAACTGGTTAAGCTTCCAGATATCTGAATGATAGATTGATCACCATGGAGTTGAGTAGGCAACTTGTGGAGTTACACGACCTTCAGTCGAAGCGGCACAAGTCTACGGGCTTCTTCCCAATCACTGTGGGACATTACAACTGCCATAGCATTCATAGAGCTCGAGGGATGGAGACGCAGATGTTATCCGAGTATGAGCAAGAGTTCTTCCCTGCACGGTTGAACTTCGATCCATTTGGAGTAACCAGGAAGACGATCTCCCAGGAGTACGCACATGTGCCTTCATTAGAAGATTTTTGGATGAAGTGCAAAAGTGAGTACGAGGTTAGAAAGAGGGATTTTAGCAGGTTATCAACAAAACAAGTGTTCGACTTTGGACTAGTGCGGATACCTGCGGATCTTAAAGATGATGGGAATGTGGTACTTGACTCTTACCATCAAATGGAAGGAGATAAAGCCATACTTCAGGATAACGTAAGAGGCTACCATACAATTGAAGAAAGCTCTGGTTCTGTTTTGGTGAATACTTCGAACTGGTTGCTGATGAAAGGATATTTCCTTGATGAAGCATTGATGAATCAAGTCACGGGAAACTTCGGCACATGAGATTCCCTCAAGAGAAATCACAGAGGAGAAAGCAGCAAAAAGGCTGAGAAGTTGAAAGTACACAGAAGATCTCAATCAAAGGAGAAGATCACTTCCACGGCCATGACTTTAGTTCTAGCTTCTCCAGCATCCAGTACTTCACCAACTGTTGCACCTCAGTAGCAGGACACTTCCATGCCTCCACTGAATCCGGCGACATTCGTCTTGTCTCCTCAGCCACTCTGTTCAGCACCCCTTTCAGAAGAGACGTTGAAGCTGCAGATGGCGGAGTTCAAAAGAGCTTTGTCCTTGGATGATTCGGAAGATGGCAGCCATAACACTGTGCCACTTTCTGATGGAGAGGATGCCAAGCGGAAGATGGTAGTGCACTCAAAAACTTCCCATTCTCCGGGAAGTAACTTCTCAGAATGGTTGGCTTCGTAGTTGGTTCCAGAAGCGAGAGTGGAGATGAACTTGGAGGAACACGACTTGTAGCTACTCCAGAGTCTGGGCAGAAGAGACAGAAGGCCTAAAGTTGCTAAGGTAACTTCAAGGTTGATCATCGAAGATTTGGGGTAGAAGTTTGCTGAGATGTCAATTCCGGTGGAAGGAAAGAAGGAGGATGAGCTCACCGTAGAAGATGTGACAGTAACCAAAGTACCCCTCGGTCAAGCCACCACAGAAGGATTGAAGCAGGACACGCAGACATTGATAGATGCTTTATTCCTCAGGCTTGACAGTGAAAAGACGAAGAAAGAAGAACTTCATAATCAGGTATCTCAGTTGTGTGATATCATAGCCAAGGTTGCTAAGCCTTCCATTCAGCCCATTTCAGAGCAGGTGAGTGATCATCTTATGCAGGAAATGGAGGATGCAAGCAATCAAGTAAAAGCTATTGACGAATGGAAGGATTTGATTATTTGTCAAGCTATTGTACAACTTAGAGAGGTGTCAGCCCGCCTAAAGGTTATGAATGATGCAGCAAATCAGCTGCAGCAACTGGTGATGAGCATAGTGGACATGAACACAGTTGCTAAGAGTAACTTGAGTACTTTGGGAGAGATCAACAAGCTGTCAGGAGATGTATTGGTTATAGAGAAAATTGTACCGGACGGATCAGTCGAGAAGGGGAAGCAACTGGAGTTTGCAGTATCTTTTCGTTTGGAGATCTGCAGATTTTTGCTGAAGAGGATGCATGCACTTGAGAGTAGGACATCATCCTTACCAGACATTATCATTTCTTTCACTGAGGAGGACGTGGTCGGAGGTGTTACTTCATACGTGCGGATCGTTCCTAGCAAGGTGCCTAATTCCCTGGAAGGGTTTCTTCTGATGGTACAAAAGAGAATTGATAAAGCTACTAAGCCTTTCACGATGAACTCTATTAGTAGACTGGTGGCGCTGCAAGCGGATATTGCAAGGTTTGGGACAAGCCTGAAAGATGTGGAAGCGTGCATCAAAGTGTTGAATGAATGATTGCTACAGTTTAGGACAGAGAAGGAAGTAGTGGCTAAAACAGATGGGAATATGTTGAATCACATGTTCGACAAGTATATCCGATATCAAAACAAAAAGAAGACATAAATGTTACAGCTGTCATGACTTCTTCTTCTATTTTCTATGTCCCCGGATGAAATTGTAAAACTTTAAGTTATTGGTTTTGCAACCATTACTTAAAAGTCATGTGAAACAATTCTATTAGTTAAGTGATACATGTGTCACTTAAGGAGAAGTTAGTTGAAGATGATTGCCAAATGTCATCTTTACTTGTTGTTTGTGTTTTAGTTCAGTTAGACTTCCCATTTGTACTTTCCCTCCTACATTCTATAAGTAGGAGAAGAACCTCCGGGTTAATGATCAGAATTTGTAAGCAACAATCTTGTGTTCTAGACTTTGTGCTGAACCCCTGGGAGTCACTTGGAGCAAAGGAATACAAAGGAGCAGGTTTCCAAAGAACTTTGTGTCACAGTGTACTGTGTTTCTTGCTTTTAATCTTAGATCACTTAATAAACTTTGTGTTATTTTAGATTTGGATCTAGAGCTACCTTTGTGTTAGAATTATGTGTTTATATCTATTGGATTCTTCTATGTGCATGCAATCAGCTCTTCCATCTACTGATTGGGATGCACATCTTCCCCATTTCTTCTATGTGTTTATGTAATTACCTTCTTCTATAACTTTTCCTTTCTTTAAACAGCTGCTTACTTGCTGCAGAACTGTTCAGTTATGGTTCATGAACTGAGTAGTTAAAGTAAAACCCCATTTAGATATTAGCATACTTAAATTGACAAATCTGACATGGGAGCCTCACCGATTTTCATTCACTTACCCATTAACTAAACATTATTTATGCAACTCATCACCTTCTTTAACATGTACAACCAAAACATCATTTTTAGTAGCCGATAAAACACTTCCACTAATCTTTTCTTTCAATAAATGCTCTTCTTACCGAGAATATAGCACGCGGGTATTTCCTAGGTGAAATTATTTATCCTTGGCAGGATAATATACATTTCATGTCATTCAATTAATAATGTTACTGTGACCTAATCATATACAAGATTTTTTCCCCATGTTAAGATATCTAATGTATAAGCTTTGAATTGATATATTCACATAAATATAATTTTACATAAATCCATTTCTTGTTGTTTTGATTGGTGATAAAAGCTGTTTTGACTAATTTTTGCCCTTATTGAGCTATAGATATTTTTTTTTAAAATAAAAAGTTGTAAATGGCCAAGCGGACTAACATTTATTAATCTCTATCAATCTATCAATTCATCTATATGATTTTTGATAATATGCATTAAAACTAATTAGACTCTATGCTTGAGAAGACCTTACACATTCATTTTTTGTTAATGCTAGACACTTACAAAAGGAAGAGAAGTGGGCCAATTTCAGTCTCAGGGGATTTGCAAAAAGGTTATCAACCATTTCAGTTACTGCTTTTAGGCCTCTTGATGTTTTCAAATGTTTTGAACTTTTCTGGTTATGTCGACAATTTTGCTTTTCACTGCTAGATTTTGTTGAAATGGATTTATAGTGCTTGAGGAAAGTGCCCAATTTATGAGATTTTTGAGCTTTGTTTGAATTTAATGGGTCATATGGAATCAGTAAAAATTACAATGAGTGTGCATTATTGGCTGAGGGTTTATGTAATAGTACAAGTTTAAAAGCTAGCTAAATAGATTTATATGTTTCACAGGTTTATGGTATCAACGAAATTTGTAGAAATTTAGCTAGGAAGTTTTTAAAGGAGTTTACTATAATGGGAAGATACATCTCCAATATTTATATCTTTCATGTGTTTATGGGATTTATGTTATTTAGACCATAGGATTGAGGTGTTGTCTGCTTTGTAAGGACTACAAAATATTTGTAACCGCCACTACCCCTAAACTTAAAGTCATCAATATTTACTCTTTTCCAAACCATATTATCAAGATCCATGTGAGCACGTGTTCAACGGTTCCCATGGCGATTCAACCCCATATCTTCATTTTGGTGATGAATGCCCATAACTGATAAAAGGGGTGAGATCTCCTGTTAGCACTCTTATTCTTGCTCATCCATGATGCTCTCTCTCTCTCTCTCTCTCTTTGTTCTGACCTATCCGCAAAGTTAGTAAAGTTATTAATAATTGTAGTATCCTAAATCCAAAAAAGAGCATTGATATTCATTTAGGTTATATTTAGAGCACGATTAAAATTTCTAATCCATGGCATTACATTGTGACTATTTCAACAGACATGGATTTCCTCATGAAGCATTGGCATTGTTTCAGAAAATGCAATGAACAGGTGCTCTACCTGATCAGTCCACTTTTGCTAGCATACTCTCAGATTTTGGGTAAATTGCATCTGTATGTTTGCTCATATTTACATTATATGATTCCACACATTTAATTTTTTTGACTTGATCTTCTTCTTTCATAATGTCAACAGGTGAACGCAATACTAAAAAAACCACCCTCTACACATTCAACATCAATCAGTTGGCTTTATGGATGGTGCTTCTGCTCCAATAGTTGCAACTCAATTTGGAATTTTTTCATTCTCTGGGGGTTTTGGGTCATTTCTATCTCTTTTGCTTCTAAGTGCATGGTTTCCCAAAGGGATTTGGGTATGGTTCTCTTCCCGAGGTTTGACATGGTTATCCAATCCCTTTCTTGATGGTCATCCCAATGTATTTCATCGGAAACATATGACATAAGAGAAAAAATAAGAATCCAAGCTCTTAAAACTTCTGTTACTTATTGGAGCTTTTGCAGATTTCTATTTAATTTTCTTTTAGATGTGAAACCTATATTTCCTAGCTAGATTAACTTTGCTTGTTAATTTTTGGTTTGCTTCTAACTGTAAAACTGAAACAGAGGATCAAATATTTTTTGAGACATATAGATACTACTCATTTTCAGTCAAATATTTGGGCTCAAAGAAATTAGTTGGGAATTATGCCTATGTAACAACCAGTTATATTCTGAATATACCGAGGAGAACCAATTCATGCCTCTCTTGAAGGTTGAATACTTACATGGATATTACAATTTAGATTTGGAGATGTGTTCTGTCATTCATTTTGCTAATGGAATTTGGTCATTAGCTCCCAATCGATGTAACTCATCATATATTTTTTATCACCACCTCATCTGATTCCTACCTCTATTTGTTATTAAAATTTGCTGCCATCTTGACTTGTGGTTTAGGCTCTGTTTTGTATGTACCTTTTTAAAGTTTCATTTTCATGCAAACACTATAACCAGAAGGACCAAATAGAGATATGAATCAGGATAATACTTTAGTTTATAATTGTCAAAATAATTCTTATATTATATTTCTAATATAATGATTATATTTCTAATATAATGATTATATTTGTAAACAACTATATATAAACATAATTGCAATATAAAAAAAATGTCTAGTAGATGACTTTGTTTTGGAAGTACTAATACTCTGTTCATTTTCTATATATCATATGCATTTAGAGCATGTTTTTGTAAATTTATTATACCAAATCTCTTTTCAATATGATTTGTTAATTTTTTAGTAGAGCATGTTTTCTTTTGATTGCATTCTAGTTTGCTAATCTTGCATTTGAAATGAGCTTCCAAATATTTTGTGCATTACTTACGTGTGTAATGTGCATATTGTAAATCATAGAAAGGAGTGCATCTTGATCATATATAGTTTTCAAAAATTTAAGAATTATTCCAACATATTTAGAGACTTAACGACCATTTTTTTCATTTTCTGATGGGCAACCGACCATGCTTTTCCTCTTCCTCCAGTCTCTAACTCTAGGACTCCAAAAAATCATTCTCCCGCTCCATCAATATTAATTGCATCTCTGCAATGTCGCCAAGATTTTCCTCATTTACAAGATGGCCTTTCATTCAATGTTGATGGGCAATTGAAGCCCAAGATGGAACTCATGAAAACATTAGGCTTCACTCCCCAAGGCCTCACATTTGTAATATCTAGAAAACTTACCCTGCTTTGCTTCAATTCAGAAAATTCCATGTTCTAAAATTATCCATCTCAAAAACTTGTTTGGTTCAATGGTTAACCTTTGCCAAGCTCTAAAAGGGGCACATTTTAAGAGAAGCCATGTGAGGTGTTTTATGTAATTGAAAGCTAGCACATTTTGTCATGTCATGTTGCATACATGATTTTTTGGTAGTTTTAAATGTGTTCAAACATGCAAGTGAGCTACAATACCTTTCTAGCTACAATACAGACCCAACTAAGCTGCAAAAGAGCTCGAAATGTGTGATTCTCCAAAGCTGCAACACTGCTTTAACAATTTAAAATTTCTCTTATAGCTCTTTCCACAAAATTGTTTTAAAACTCCAAAATTCCACTTATACCTCTTTCTTCCAACCCTTAGCCAACATATCACTTATAAAAAATGACAAAATATAACTTAAACCTTTGCAACATACACAATAGACACTTCGCCACTTCACGACTCTTGTTTATTAGATGTATATCAATATAATATATATATATATATATATATATATATATATATATATATATATATCATATTTGCACGTCTATGAATCCATAAAAGAAAATAAAACGCTCCTCTCCACTTCACTTAATCTATAACACACTATTCTTCGTAGGTGAAATCATATACCCCTTTCTACCATAAACATAAAAGAGAGTGAATAAAAAAGACCACCGAAGTTATCCACACCCTTACATTAAGTATTGCACTTAAATATGACAATACATATTAAATTTATTAATCATAGGGGCTGTACAGAATACTGGGCCCGGCCTCATCATCAGAAGATGAGGAAGAATCTTCAGTGGCACGTTCTTCAGTAGGAAATAATTGATTCGTGTTGCACTCGTACCATAGTCTAGAAACAGTTCGGGTCCCATCTGTATCTCTCCGGAGATATGTCCTTGTTGGAAAGAGATACTGGTCAGGGATACGTAGAGGGTATCCTGGTGCAGGAGGAGGTACGTTCATGGTATGATGTATGTAGAATTTCCTCCATAGAGCTCCATTGGGGTTCGCATGATGACCCTGCAGGTGATTAGTAATAACATAATATTTCATCTTAACAAACCAAGGAATTTTACAATTTATCATAATATTCCTCACTGTGTCTGGACTAGGGTTCAGTAGAGGACTGTTGGACAACTTGGTTGGTAATAATTTCACCAAGAAATATTTATGATATGCATAAATGTATTGCTGATCTCCTGGTCTACTTGGTCGATTCCATGCATCATTAGTAAGAGGGTCACCTTCTGGCCAGAGCTTGGAAAGTTCAAAACGCCATAATGTATTTGGCTTGGGAATAAGCTGTTGAAGCCGAATTCCTTCCAAAGGTGGCGTGTCATGAGTAGGCTCTGTTTCTCTTGAATGGCGCCATGGCCATTTTAAATTGCAGAAGACCATGGGGTCTTGGATAGTATGAAAGTCAGAGGTGGGAATATCTGGGTCAACAAACCTGCTGGCCACCTCTGTCATGTTGTAGTGAGACACTGAGATGATGTCTCTGGATACAAGCAGCTGTTCTGCTTCTTGGGACATTATTTGATCACATATTTCTTTAGATCTGATCATAGGCAAACAGGTAGCTGTGTCCCAGACTGGATGGAGATACTCATGAATTATCTGAGTAACATTGACGGACTTACATTGAACCAATTCTCGGGAAGCAAAATCAGCAAGTGCATTATGCTTACCAGAAATGTGTTCTACTTCAAAATCATATCTGTCGAACCACTGAGCCCATCTTTGGAGACGACCATACGTAGTCTTGTTTGTTGGGTCACCTTTGTACAATCTTCCTTTAAAATGCTGGAGATCAGTTCGCAGAAGGAACTTTTCATGTTGAATAAAAAATAGAAAAGATTGAATGGCTCTTTTGGCAGCAAGTATCTCTTTATGGCTTGAATGGTATTTTAGTTCAGGACCTCTAAAGGAACCAGAGGCATACCTGCAAATTTCTTCCTTACCATTCTCCTTGCATTCTTTTAGAATTGCACCCCAAGAATCTTCTGAGGCATCTGTCTCAATGATCTTGAAACCTGTACCAGAGAGAGACAGAGATGGTAGTGACTGGCATGACTGCTTGATTCTTCTTACAACATTGGTCATGTCGGAATTCCATGCAGGAGCATTTTTACGAAGTCTTTTGTTCAACAATATTCTATCTGCAGCAACATTCTGATAAAATCTTGCAATGTAGTTAACACATCCTAAAAATCTTTGAAGCTGTGTTTTATCAGGCAACTCATCAGGAAATAGACTTATCTTTGAAACAATATGTTCTTGCAGTAGAATGGTTCCATTCGAAATAGTAATGCCTAGGAATTGGACTGTATCTTTAAATGTCTCCATTTTTGTTGGACTGAGACATAAACCATTAGAATATACAGTCTGGTAAAATTCTTCTAGATGCTCCAAGTGCTCCTTGGTATTCTGAGAGAATACTAGAATGTCATCAATATAAACAATGAGAAACTTGGAGAGATGACCAAAAATTTGATCCATATTTTTCTGGAAGATGGATGGTGCAGTCTTCAAACTGAATGGTAAGACAGTCCATTCATACTGACCTCCTGGAATGTTGAATGCAGTTTTATATGCATCTTCTTTATTCAGAAAGATTTGCCAGAAGCCAGATTTTAAATCAAACTTACTATAAACCTTACTGCCACTTATACGAGTCAGAAGATCATCTCGACTCGGGATAGGATGTTGAACAGGCAGAATGTATTTTTTCAAAGGTTTATAGTTGACAACTAACCTTTTCTTGCCCCTTGCTTGCTTACTCCTTTTGCTTACATAAAAAGCAGGGCAACTCTATGAAGACTTAGAAGGTTGAATGAATCCACCTTTTAAGAGATTATTAATCTCTGCTTGACATTCAATGCGCTCAGAAGGAGACATGCCAATATGGTGTGCTTTAAACTTAGGAGGAGTGCTTGTCTGGAATTCTAACTGACAATAATGTTTCTTTCGATGCACGAAGGCATGAGGGTTGTCAGAAGAACATTCACTTTTGATCTTATTGATCAGATTATGAATAACAGAGGCATTGAGGGAAATAGATTTATGCAACCAGTCATTATTGGAAACCTTTGATGGTTTTATGACAGAGGGTACTATGGACTGGTATGTAGAAAGACGGGGAACAGATCCTTGAGGAAAACGGATCTCGTTCTCACATACAGTATAGGGCATATGATTATTAAGGTTGTCTGATCCTAAAAGCATGTCATAATGCAGTAGGTCAAATTGGTGAACCTTAAATGTAGTTTGGACTTGCCCAAGATATACAGGAATGTAAGCAGAACATTTAGAAACAATTTTCTTTGAATCGAAACTTACTTGCAAAAAATCTGGTATCCAGCAGTCTTGTGGAATGGCTTTCTCTTTGAGCAGACTGAATTCTGCACTAGTGTCGATCATTGCATCCAAAGTGTATGGCTTGATGTTTGGAATGCAAATCTGAATCTTACAGAAAGGATTGCAGGAAGTTCTGAACAGTACTTACATCCGCTTAATGTTCTGCATTGTATTGGTCGAAAGCTTTTTCCATTATCAGCCTGTCGACCTCTTCTTCTTCTTTGTTATCAGCACTGGCTGCTGATTCTTCTTCTTGAAGCAGCGACTGGAATTCCTCAGTAGATTTTTGTATTGCGCGTTCAAGAAGTTCAATTCTTACCTTTCTCCACCATTTTCTTTCAAGAGTTCCGATAGTAGGAACAGGAGCAGAGGTAGGAATTTTTGATGGATGATCTTCATGATAGATTCTTCTTCTGTAGGATTCTCTTCGGGGAAAAGGAATGGGAAACTTTGTTGTGGCATTCCACGTCCTCGTCCAAAGCTTAGAGAGCTTGGTTGTCGGGGCAGACGTCCACGTCCTCGGCTAGAGGGAAGAGAGAACTGGTATGGTGCAAAAGAAGTTGTAGGAACAGGAGACTTGCGGGAGGCAAGCTGAAGATCTTCATTATTTTCTTGTCGGATTTTAGCATCCAACTGTTCTTTTATTTCATAAATTTGTGCCTGCAATGAATAATGACGATTCACCATATGCGGCGGGCACTGAGACAGTTCATGCTGAAGTGAATTCAGCTTTTGCTTCAGGACAATGGAGCTAGGAGCAATGAATGGATGCTCATATGAACTTCTGATCATGCTGCAGTGAAAACTAGGCAGTGAGTCATAACCTTGATCAGAATCAGAGAAGTCATCTTCTGATGAAGATGTAGATACTTGATTGGCAGCAATAGTGAGTTCAGAGAACTCAACATCAGACTCATAGCTTTCAGTATCTGAGATGAGCACATATTCATCTTCATTAAAGGAATGCTCCAGGGAAAAACTGACTTTAGCCTTTGCAGAGGCTTGATGGCCTTTCTTTGGACAATCCCGGCTATAATGATTTCCCTTACATATAAAACATTCTATTTTCTTACTTTTGGGGAAATATTTCTTTTTTCTAAAGAACTTCCTCCGGGGTTTAAAATATTTACGGAAAGGCTTAGATGCACAGTCAGTGCATTGAGTAGACTTCTTGAAGTGAGAAGAATGCTTCTTATGCTTTTTATGAGAAAAACCAGGAGTTGGACAACCAAATTGATTTTCTATTTGATTTGAACAAAATTTGACTCCTAAAGTTTTCTCAGCTTGCAAGGCTTCCTTACGAGCCTTCTTTTCTAGACAGAGACGCTGATTGGTTTCTGTAATTATCTGATTTATTCTACCAAATGTTAAATCAGCATCTGAGTAGTTGTGCATGGCCTTTTTGTACTCAGTGGAGAAATATGACGGGAAAGACTCCACATACCTTAACTTCATAGTAGAATTGAAAGGAGTACCTGAATTGTACAGGAGCTTCTGCATGTAGCACTGGTACTCTTTCACTTTGGACATATCACAGAGTTGAGCTCTGAGAAACTCTAGTGTGCACAGTCTTTTCTCATCGTCGACTGTACCGATGAACTCTGTAATAATGGCAGCTGTCAAACTGGCGGTTCCTCCACCAACGCGCTCAGTGCCTTCTGCACCTTGACCATTAATGATCTGGTCCTTCATGCGTTCAGGAACAACGTCCCACCATTCTTTCAAAATACCAACGAAGCCGTTGGCTATAATGCCGGCAATATCTTTGTCGTGCTTGCCGAACTGCAGAACTTGTGTATTGGCCCAGCCAATCATTCCGTGAATCATCTCACGAATTTCATCAGCACTTTTACACTCAACTTTATAAAAATTTGGCTGAAAATTTAAAGTTCTGATTGTACCTTGTAGTGGTGGTGTAGAACTCTCTGCCGTGTCCATGAAGCTCTCAGCAGCTTCTTCTGTTAATCTGGCCATACCAATTTTCTTGTCACCTTTGTCCTTGTTCTGACTGAATGGTGACGGCATTGAAGCAACTTGTGCCCATGTAATTGCCTTAGACCAGTCGGGACTGGGTCCTTGGCTACCGGAAGAGATACTGCTTTTATCGGATTGAGAACTCTCTATTTTATTGATAGCAGTAGAGAGGGCAGGAAAATGTTGCTCAAGCTCTAAAACAGAGAAACACAATGTATTAACCTTATCATTGACATTTTGGATGCTGTCAATGACCTTTTTCTCAGATCCTTCTAAGACAGCACGAACAGACTGTTGGATCTGGGACTGTAATTTATTGCTGACTTGATCTGGAACCTGTTGCACATGAGAAGTCAGCTGTTGAACATTGGTGGTTAGATTATCCATCTTTTTATTCAACAAATTAACAGCAGATTGGATATCACCACGTTGATGCAACTCAATAGCCTTAAGAGTGTCCTGCATCCTCTTAAGCTTTTCATTTTGTGACAAGACTTGGTCTTGTATTGCTCTTGTAGCCTTGTTGTTCCAATTCATCATTTTGGCAGATTCTGATTGCTCGATCTTGGAGTCAAGCTGCCGCTGGTACCAGTACTGTCGGCGCTGTTGCCGATCATCAGTGTAGATCTCGAAATCCTTAGCCATAGGAAACTCGTTCTCAGGCTGAGAGGTAGAAGCTTCCTTGGAGTCCATAGAGATCTTGGCTCTGTTCAAAACAGATTTAGCCATCTACAATGTCTGGTAGTGAGAAGAAGATGAACAACTATTCATGCTAATTGTCGGGCCATTTTTTGGGATATATTTTTGTTGGACTAGGACTTGACACTGCTCACACCATAAACAGTCAGTGTTTGGGTCGTGGACCAAAGTAGGGTGGCTACAGGGAGGAAAGTCTGACTCAAGACGCTTCTCTTTATCAGATATGAATGACTGAGTAGAAGATGAAGTAGACAGTCTTGGTTTAACAGAACTAGACTTTCTAAATGAAATGGTAGCCTTACCTTTGTCTTCTATGACCTTAGATGTGGACTGTACAGACGATGTGCTTCCTTCAACACATTTGGTGGAAATAGTCCATTCACGGGGTACACGGATCTTATCCCAGCTAACAACTTCAGGCTCGATCTTTTGAGCAGTGAGGCTTGCATGCATGACTACACTGGATCCTTGGGAAGGACCATGTTTGATTGCAGGATGAGTTGTATTAGTTAATCTAAAAATGATTCTATAAAATATAGCAAATGGGGAAGAACCTGGTTTCATATTTACTCCTGTAGTTTGCAGATGCAACTTTAAAACTTGATCCAACAGATTATCAGTCTGTATGGATACAGGGTAATTAGGAAACACATTGAAATGAATAGGACCATTGCTTAAACTAGTTTGCAGAGCAGCTAATAAACAATCCTTAAAAGACTCATGACGCGTATCTAAAAAACAACACAAAACAGACGCGTTAAGACCTTGCCGGAATAAAGGAGTTATTCCGATCTGGACGCAACCTATATGCACAAATTTGTAAGTAGACTGCTTCTTCAAATAATTAAGATCTTGCGGAGAAATCAACGGAATATCATACTCAGACTTTGAAGAAGTCTTGACTTGAATATAGGATTCTCGCGATCTGATAGGAGTACTAGCAAGTAAATGGAAAGACTTAGACTTTTGATATACCTCATTATACGGGAGCTTTGGGAGCTTCCAACCAGGAAGAGGATTGTCTTCCTCTGAGATATTAGTCTCATCATTTACAGGAATGAGATCTGAAAGACTCACGAAGGCATCATCGCAGTCTTCAGCTTGTCGACCAGATGTCGATGCAACCCATGCTTCTGTATCCATGTCATCTGTCGCAAAGTTTCTGTCCTACACCGCGGCTTATCTTGAACGTATATGACCTCAACACGCCTCACCCAGGCTAAAAAATGGTCCACGTTCTCCGGTGCGCGTCTTACGGGATTCAGAAATGCTGTAGATGAAATCTCTAAACACAGAAAACAAAAGATACAACGAAAAAAAGTAGACCAAGAAGTAAACCAGCTCTGATACCAACGATGAAAACCAAATGAAAAGGATCTTCTTATATTAATTACTGTAAGAGCAAGTTGGTATATTAATTGTGCCCGTAGTTGTTCTAGGCTCTCGTGATCAGGGGTTAAATTTGGCGGCCGTTTAGACATTTTTTGTATTTTTAACTATAAAATACAGTTCAATTTAATTTGAGACCGTAGCGAAGGATGGGCATTTTTTTTAAGACCCTGTCATATTGACGTTTGGATTTAAAATTCGGCCGTTTTTTACATTTTTATATATTTAATTATCAATACTATTACTAATATGTTGCATGGGGCTGCGGGAATGGGCATCGGGCAATGGAAAATGTTGAAAGTTCAATATATTTGCTGGTACTTAATACAAAACATTTATCCATACACTTAATCCTACAATTGTTGTAAAATGCATAGCGTATAGGATTAGCTATAGGATTAGGATTGCAGTTGCCATTTGCCAGACTGTTAGTAATGACCGACTAGGCACTGCCAGGCTTTCACTTCAGCAATTAAGTAGTCATTTTCACTTGTGCATTGAGCAGTGTATTCAACTTGCGGGTACACCAGAGGCAGCGGCTGTATTAATTTTATCATAATTCAAATTTCTAAACATCTAACTTCTACTGTTGGCCGCTCAGTTGTGAGAAACATTAATGTTTCCCATTTTGGAATTCTACTATGATATTAAATATTCATTGTTTTGAAAGATTTGAAAAGATTAAGAAGCTTTGGCCTTCAATTGGTCATTATTTGGGTCTTCTATGTTATGTATTTTAGCGATTAAATTGGATGCCTGCTGGAATAGATGAAGAATTTAAGAGTGGAGCTATTGAAACAAACTTTGCAGGCTCAGTTTTAATTGATCCAATTGAGAATTCATAGAGCTCAGGTCAAGATCAGTGAAGAGCACAGGATAAATATCAATTTCTTTACAACAAAATCCACGGTAAGAATTTTTAAATCATTAGTTTTCTTTTTTTAAACCCCTGAAACTCATCATAAAATTACTCAAAAATTGAAACCCAATATCATATTACTCAAAAATCCCAGAAAAATACTTGAATACCATCATCAAATTACTTAAAAATATAATAGCATCACTTAAAACCCATTACAGTAATTAAATTTTTAATAAGAGATATACTTCTATTGTGAACGTTTAGGGCCTCACTCAGACATCCATCATAAAGAAGATGAGAAAAATGGTATAATATAAAAATGCCCATATGCTTCTAAACTATGGTAGCTTAAATTTTTTTTGTTACAGTGATAGTTGCTATGAATTTCTATTATCTATAGCTAAATTCTTATTTGGGATTCATATGTTTTCAAGAAAGACTTTTAAGTACAAAAGAAGAAGATGGTAGTGATCATGTTCAACACTGATTCTAGTGTGAATTCAGATATCTTAGGTCAAGTTCAATGAGGAGGAGGAGATAAAAATCAATTTCTTCTACAACATAATGCCTAGCAAGAAGCTTTAATACATTACTTTCCTTTTTTTTTGGTTCTTTTTTATTTAAATACAATGTTTATCAGAAATAAATTTAATAACATGTTATTGTAAACACCATCTCAAGCCTATATAGTAATGGTAGAAATGAATTAAATACAAATGTTTATTTTCAACATTTTAGCAAGCAGAAAGGTAGAAGTAGATTCAATATAAATGTACATTTACAACATTTTATAGATATCAGATTAGAGAATATAATTTAAATTGGTATAACTTAAGTTTAAGATATTAAATATATATTACATTAAAAATAAAAAAGTATCCAAAGACCATACCATTAATTAGATCATAGTTATTTGAAACAAATAAAATGGGAATCCAACATGTTATAGTTTACTCAAATTTGTAAAACCATTTAAATATTTTTATTGCTTGTTTAAATAGGAATTCTATCGTCCTATTGTTGATATTATTATAATTATTGTTGTTACTATCAAATTTTATATCATAATTTTTAATTCTAAATTAGTCTATGCATTCTATTGAAATCGTGATGATTATGGGTTTCAATATAAATACATCCACAATGTTAAGACAAGTTAGTGCTTTTAGATATATTAACATATACTTAAAAGATAAAAGAATGTCTTTTTTGTCAACAATATCTTTATTTTATATGGTGTTATTATATGAAAATATAAATTTTAGTATTTATATAAAAATTACGAAAGGAAATATTGAAAAGTAAACGTCATGTGCAAGGTAATATTAATTAAGAAACCGTCACAAAAAAATTTCATGACGGGTAGGGGTGACCGTCAAATTTAACCCCTGCTCGTGATCATCCCCTGATGGACGTGACAGCCAGGAATCATTGAATCTTACCTTTTAATTATTGACCGACAGAATCAAAACTTTAAAGCCGCCATCGCCAATTCAAGTCGGTGCTTTGTTTTACGAACATTTTCGTTGACGTTTCCACGGAGAAACGAACCAGCTACCTCCAACATCTATGAATTTTATATGTATCATGTTTATTTGAATGCTTACTCCTATAGCATCCCCTTCATTCTGCCTCTTCTCTTCAACATAATTTCATCTTTTGTAACGCGTCCTTATTGTCTCAGTTGAAATCAATGGCATCTTCTTCTTCATCTCAGGAACATCAGGCTTTCTCTGGAATTGAACCTCCCGGCATAAGGAGGAAGGTGGATGAATCTTCAAGATTGTTTGACGTGTTCATCAACCACAGAGGCCCTGATGTCAAAGATACTCTGGCTACTCAACTTTACAATTCTTTGCAGCAGTTCGGAATAAGGGCGTTTCTTGATTCCAAAGAGAAGGAGCTCGGAGATTCGATCTTTTCTACCATTGAGACCGCCATCGGCTCTGCTGCAGTTCACATTGCCATCTTTTCCAAAAATTATGCGCAGTCGCCTTGGTGTTTGGCGGAGCTGGTTCTCATGTTACAGAGTCGAGCCAAGATTATACCTGTGTTTTATGATGTGCATCCACGGGAACTCCGGCACATAGAAAAAGGAGTGTATGCTGAAGCATTCATTGATTACGAAAACAAGTGCAGATACCTGGAAAAGCTTAAGGAATGGAAGGAAGCCCTTCAATGTGTGTCATTTATCACCGGGGAGGAGTTCAATAGGTACGATTTCTGTGGTTTATGGGCATTTTGTAATTCTAGGTTGTTTTAATTTAATTTTACTTCCTTCAAAACTGGCTATTTTTTTCCCCATTGAGCTCCCTATTTTTTTCAATGATTCAGTGACTCCGAAAACATAGTGAAAGCAGTGCGAACAGAAGTAGAAAGGTCAAATTCTAAGTTGCATGTTGCCAAATATCCAGTGGAACTTCACAAGCTTGTACACGATTTTGAAAGCCATTCTGGGTTGAACAAAGGAGGTGAAGAGAAGGCTCAGATTATTGGCATTTTCGGAATGGGTGGGATAGGGAAGACAACTCTTTCGAAAGAGTTATTCAACCGAAAACGTTCACAATATAGGCGAATGAGTTTTGTGTTTGATGTGCGGGAAGCCTCCACGAAAAGAGATTTGCCTTCTTTACAGTTGAAACTCCTTAAAGATCTCTTTAATGAAGATCGGCCTAGTTTTCAAAGTATAGATGAAGGAAAGAAGTGCATTGGAAATTGTATAGGAAGAAGCAGTGTTTTGAGCTTACTAATTGTCCTCGATGATATTGATCATGTGGAGCAACTAGATGCTTTGATGGTCATGGATATACTAAATAAGCCTGGGAATAGTCTGGTAATTGTTACAACCCGTGATGTAGGGGTGCTTGTACGTGCAGGAATTACCATTGGATATGATTTAAAAGGAATGGATAGAGATGCTGCAAGAGAACTCTTCTGTTGGCATGCTTTCAGGCAACCCCATCCGGCTAGTGGATACAATGATCTGGTTGAGGCCTTCTTAAATGGGTGTGGAGGCTTACCTCTGTCTCTTCAAGTTTTGGGCACACACGTTCATGACAGAGATCAGAATTATTGGAAGTTAGAACTGAATAAAATTAAGAAGATGTTGCCTAGAGACATTCAACAAAGACTTAAAATAAGTATTGACTCATTGGACAACGAGGAAAAACAAATATTTGTGGATATTGCATGTTTTTTTGTTAATCAAAATAAAAATATGTCCCTAAGAATCTGGGAGGGATCTGAATGGAATGCTGAGCATGCACTGCAAACACTAAAAGATAAATGTTTGGTTGAAGAAATATTTGATTGGGAAAATAGAATTGATTTGAGAATGCATGATCACCTGAGGGACCTCGGAAGAGAGATGGCAATTGAAATGAGCCCTCCTCAACGCGTGTGGCATCCTCAACATATTAAATCTCTGGTACGATCTTTTCCCATTTATATATATTATGCTCAAATTTTAATCGTTTTTGGAGTATTTGTATTTTCGTGGACCATTTAAAAAAAGTGAAGCACATCTATTACATTGATCTTTAAATGCAGGAATTAGAAGGATTCCAAGTCATTCTTTCTAAATCTGATTGGAGGTGTTTCGGGTTGATTAAAGCAGATCCATGGATCGTACAATCACATTTTTTATAGGAAATTCAGATGATTGGGGTCACACATCTACTTCTTTGCTATGGCTTGACATTGACTTTGAATTTGATGATGCTATACACACAAGCATTCCTTCCTGGATTCCTCTTAAAAATTTGCAGTGTTTAATAATCAAGAATGCAGATTTGATAAAATTGTGGCAGAGTGATGTACAGGTATGGAAACTAAGCCTCCAATGGCCTTTTTTTATTTTTTATTTATATTGAAACTCGTAATATTAGCTTTATTTTTTTATGTTGAAAATCGTAATAGCAGCTTATTGTTTACTGCGAAAGTTTCAAACAGATTTATACTCAATTTCAGGAACCCTCCTCGTTGAAAGAGCTACAGATAATTGATACAATTTTGGGAGAGTTTCCAGCTTTGTCGGGAATTTCAAATCACTTGGAAGAAGTAGTGTTAAATGGAGAGGATATACCAATTGAATGGTGGTCCTTTCTAGACTCTGTTACAACTATTCCAGCTGTAACAACTAGATATGGGAGGCGGAAGTTTGTTATTTTTGAGTCTTCGTCTTCAAGTGTGCGTTTGGACAGTTTCCAATTTAGTGGAGTAGTGGCCTTGAATAACAGAGGATTGTGCCCTTCTGTGAAGTCTCCCATGAGTAAGCTTCGGAAGGTACTGTTTCATCGCCAAGAGCTTGTAACCAACCTCGCAATCAGCAGATATCATTATCGCAACCTGGAATCTCTCCACCTTCGTTGTTTGCAAAACCTCAGTGAGGTGGATTTGAATATGGTAACAACACTGAAAAGCTTTAACTTGATAAGTTGTACAAGCTTGAAAAGTGTGTCAAGAATATGTCATCTTACAAAGCTTGTAAAGTCGAAGATCAGGGGATGTTCAGAACTTAAAACATTCGCAGGTCTTTCCCACCTGAGCTTCCTGAAGACTATTAGAATTGAGACATGTGAGAAGCTGGAGTGTCTGGAGTTGGATGATTGTGAAAATTTGAAAGTAGTATATGTGTCTGACCTTCCAAAACTTACAAATTTGAGCATTCGTAACTGTCCCAAGTTCAAGAAATTGTCCGATCTTTGGCGTCTAAGTTCTCTCGAGCAGATTACAATTGATGGATGTGGGAAGGTCAAATTATTTGCCTTGAGGTATTGTGAAAAATTGAAAAGCCTGTCACATATGAAAATTGGTTAGAATAATTGGATGTCCAAAAGTTGAATCGCTGCCAACGACGCTGACTCATCTTAAGGTGGAAGGCCAAAATGAATGGAAAGCAGTGCCAGCGATATCTGATCTTACAGAGCTTAAATCATTGGTTATTACAGAATGTGAGGAGTTGCAGGAGTTAAGTGTTGCTGAACTGAGATTGCTGGAGACTATTACAATTGTGAGATGTGAGAAGCTGCAGAATATAGCAGGTATTGAAGAGTTATTTTCATTGAAAGCTATGGAAATTTCACTGTGCAGCAATGGAGCGATACGGAGTTCCATTGACAAGTTGCAGGTATTGAATAGTCCCAGTATGTACTTTATTTTATTGAATACCAATTAATAGCTTGGGAGAACGCATCGTCCGTCATAGAAAATTCTTTCATTTCTTTGCGCTCTCTATTTTTTTATAGTATTATAATCCGCGACTTTATTTTGTGTTTCGTTGTATGAAGAGATTGCCTTCAGAGCAAATGATTGCGATTGGGAGCGCGGCGGAGGGAGCGGAGTTAAAGTTAGGACCACATCTCTTTTCCGAGTGGATTGCCGCAGAACAAGTCATTCAATTAGAAGATAATTTAGTAGAGACAATGGCAGATGGGGATTCACTAGATGCAATCATCTATTGCGCGGTAGTTGTGCCGGGAAGTTTTCCGGTCCAGCAGATCGAGTCCGTATCTTTACCCGGGGAGAGTGATATATCTTCTTCACCCGAGGAGATAGCTAGTACTTGTTCACCCGAGGAGATTGTACCCGTCTCTTCCCTCATGGAGGTTGATAGCTGTTTTTCACCCGAAATGATTGATTCACCCGAGGAGATTGTCAGGGCCGAATTAAGGTTTTTGAGCGCCCTAGGCAGTACTCGGAGCGTGCGCCCCCCCTCCCACTCGGGACCAACAACCCACCTATATGTGAATGTTTTTTAAACAATTATTGACTTAGTATAACTCTTGACACTTTATTAAAGCTATAAAGGTTTTTTTCTTGCCTTTGCCATAGCAAAACTATCAATGACATCATCATAATTTATTGTTGTAGCGATGTCGCGTTCAATTGTCAAAATAGAAAGGCTATTCAATCTAGTTTCACCTATTGTTGACCTTAAATTACTTTTTACTCTTGTTAGAGTGGAAAATGCTCTCTCAGAACTGCAATTTCCAACAGGATTGCAAAGAATCATTCGTATTGCAATATCTAGATTTGGGAACGTGGTGTCTAGTCCACTTTTTCTTAAATATTTTGACATTGATGATATATTTGTCAAGTTTTCACGTCTTGCTAATTCCTGGAAATGGATGCATTCAATGTCAAGGGAGGTTTCTAGGTCGGTGTTATATATTTTTACAAAAGAATTCGAGCATTTCAATATTGTCTCATTATCAAGATCTTTTAAATTGTTCAAAAATCCAAACCTATCATTTAACATACTATATGCTTCATTTCTTCTTGATAATTCCCTTATTAAGTTGTCTATAATAACATAAAATACCTCCACCCTCATACGATCCCTTCCTGTTTGTTGAATTTCGACATCTCTTGTTTCATCAAAGTAAACTTTTCTTTTTCTTTTTCTTTTATTATCAATTTCGTACTCTTGTTTTCCACTAATGATCTTAGCATGTTGCTCATATGTATCAAAATTCTCTTTAATATTTTGAATATAATCTATCAATGAATTATACTGAGTCACAACCATGGTTAACTCAATGTCTACCTTTTGTAAATATTTGTTAGTTGCATCCATTCTTTCAAGAATACTATGCCAAATACAACACATCACACAAGTTTCTAACTTGTCTAGTTTTTCGTGAATACACTTTGCTTCATGTCGCGTGGTAGTTGTTTTATTTTTGTCTTGTGCTATATTTAGGAAAACATCTTGAATTTTACTATATCCTAAGAAAAGTGCTTTAACTGCATCAGCTCTAGCTGACCATCTTGTTTCAGAAAGAGATTTTACAACGGGACAAATTCCATCCAAAAAATTTAATAAAATTTCCCACCGATAAGTTGAGGCACTTAGGAAAGTGTAAATAAGTTGAAGTACTAAAAAAAAATCTATAGTTGTACAACATTCTGCAGCTAAAGATCCAACAAGATTTAAGAAATGCCCTGAACAAGGTACAAACTCAGCCATACAGTTGTGATTTTTAATCCTATTTTGTATACCTGTGTATTTTCCAGACATGTTACTTGCATTATCATATGCTTGCCCCTGACAATCTTTGATATTAATGTCATAGTCATCTAGTGTTGTAAGTACATAAGCTTCTAAATCACATGATTTGTGTCTAATCAAAGGAATGTATTTTAAAAATCATTCAACTGGAAAACCTTCTTGAGAAACATACCTTACCACAAATGCTAACTGGTCAATGTGAGATACATTAGGTGTTGAGTCAACAATAATTGAAAAATATTTTGCGTTGTGGAGTTCTTCAACTATTTTGTTTATAACTTTATGTGCCATAAGGTCAATAAATTCATTACATGTTGTCGTAGATAAATAAGATGGAACTCCTTTTCCTGCATTTCCATACTGTGAAATGTGATTTGCCAAAAATGGGTCAAATTCTGCAATAAGTTCTAAACACGCTAAAAAATTTCCATTTCTAGAAGATCTTAATAAATTGTCACCACCACGAAAGGCAATACCTCTAGTAGCAAGGAATTTTACAGTTGCAACAATACGTTTTAAAACATTCCTCCAATACTCTACTTCATTTTGGTATTGACTTGCAAGTGTAGAATCAACTCTTCCCAAAAAATTACTTCGAGTGAAAAAATTAAGAATTGAAGTCCTATGATCAGGGGAATCCTCATGCTCTCTTAAACTAGCTGATGCATTTTTCCAATCATTAAATCCAATTTTGGAAAATGTGGTTGATTTTGCTTGAAAAAGGCAACAAGGAATGCAATAAACAACTCCTTTGACTCTGAGTAAAGCAACCATTCTCTTAATTTTCGTTCATTGTTTAAAAGTTTCCGTTGAAACAAATCTTTAGAAACATATCTAAAACAATCTGAGTATTGGCATTTTGAATTTGAAAAGTCAACATTCATATCTTGTTTTGGTGTATTTAAAATTATATATTCTATTGTATCGTTGTCTATTACCCATTTTGCAGGATCAGGATCAACAATGAAATGTTCATTAACGATGGGTTGAACAATAGTATTTTCAGTGTTCTCTTGTTGTGTGTTCTCCTTCTCTTGTGTGTTTTCATCTCCTATTGACTTTGATTGTGTATTTTTGTCACTAATCGGAGAATAATTCTCATTTTCATTAAAAACTACTTTGACTTTAAATTTTCATTTGATGCACTTAAAAATATATTTATTTTAGGTATCTTTTTCAAAAGATTTTTTTCCTCCTCAATTTTTTGTTTAGCTTTTTTTTCGAAATTGAGCACCACTTAATTTTTTTGTTTTATCCATTTGAACTAAACACTTATCAAGTTACAATAACTACGCGAATACTTGTTAAGTTGTTGATAATGTATTAATGATGCTATAAATTATAATCAATGACAATACTATTCCAAAAGTGAAATAATATAAATACAATCAATAACAATTACATAATAAAAATAATTAAAAATTTAAATCAAAATGTAATAATATAATTGATGTAATCGAGAACAAAATTAATGCAACATCAAATGTAAGATGCTAGAGCAGTTAGGGTTTGATAACTTAGCTTTATGTTCTTCCCCCAAGACGAATAATGATCTACCAGATCCGGTGTTCAACTTGATTTAAAAGGAACTTTAGGCTTTGCGGCTTTGGACTTTGTTTTCATCTGATGCAAGCGCACATTGCAATTTGTAGCCACAGGGCTAGGAGATTCGGAGTCACGCTGGAGAATATGATATTTTTCAATCAGTTTAGAGCATACATAATGACTGTAGTCTGCAGTTACACAACTGTCAACACATATATCTAAAAGACTGAATCAGTGAATCTCTGATACTTGCTTATTGATAGTCTAATAGAATCATAGAAGCTACTCACAGTCTGAGGTCTCACTACTCAACCACCTCAGCCCTCAGTGTCTCTGTCTACAGTAGTACACTCTAAGTCTGAGTGAGTCACAATACACCAAGTCCATCAATGATCATAGATATTAGAATCATAAAGGCGAAGCTGCTCACTGAGTCACTGCTCAGCCGCCTCACTGTCTGAGTCTCTGTCTACAGTCTGAGTCACAAATTACAATACACAATTACCAAGTCCAACATTCCAGTTTCCACGCCAAAAAGAAATCCTAACTGGCAACAAGTTGAGGCACGTTGAAAACTTGAAACAAGTCTGCGACTTTGCACTTAAAACTTTTAAAGCAAAACTGTAAACCGAAACGTTGCTACTTGCTAAATAAATGCAGTCTACTGTCTATAAATAATAAATATATAATTTGTAAACAATGCTGTCATTGCTGTCAAAAAAATGTAACGCCTTGAAAATGAATGGATGACGACGACGAAGGACATGCTGTTACCAGCATATGACCCGAAAACGCGACTAAATTTTTTTTTTTGTTTTGCAAATTATTTACCTTTGTTTTCCACGAAACATGACAAGCATTCATTTGAGAAAAGTTTGGTAAACGCCTTCTTAGGTGTCATACCATACGATCCATCAAATTACAATTGTTCTGCATTCTTATTTGATGTCCTAAATTGTCGGGTGAACGAAACGTATAATTTACTAGGAGGGTCCTTACCCCCACTATTGGTTTATTCAAGTGCGGTTTAATCTATTTGCTTTGCTAACTTTGCTAATTTATAATTGTGTTACATAAAGATAATGTGCTACTATATATATATACCCTCATCATTTCTTGCAAGCCCTACGCCAAGGAAAAATCGTTTTAAGGTCAATGCTGAAGCGAATCGTTTTAGAAATCCTTCTATATGGGTTGTTAGGTATCCCCTAAAAGGGATTAGATACTTTTAATTAAGTGGTAAATATGTAGATATATTATCAAAGTATATACTCGAATGAGCATATATTCTTATACATACATTTAAATTTGAAATTTAAGGAATAAGAGTCAATTCGACCGGCATTTTAATATGTATATTATCAAAATTTACACTTAGATGTCTCTACATTACCTTGCAAAGGTGTAATATAGGTATAATGAATTAAAAAAAAACTACATATAATTAAACAACAAGAAGTTGAGAGGAATATGATGTTTTTACAGTACAAAATGCATTCAAAGGAGTCTTTTCAAAAAAAGGTGGTCAAATATTAGAAGGAGCATCCAATGCCACCTTTGGCTATAGTTGGTCGACCTACATCTTGTGTAATAAACATTAACCAACCCAATACAATGGGTGTTCAAATTGATCCTACGTTTTATGGTTGAGGTGGCAGGTGGCCAACAACCATCTGTCCCCATAAAGACTCCCTGTCTGGCATGAAGAGCACTCCTACATGCTGCATAACATCTACTCACCGAGATTTTGCAAATCTTGGGCCTCCTCTTGGTCCGTTCCACCTGCTGTTCTACCCCGGGCCGCGTGAAAGGGAAGGGAGGTTGTAGATGGAGTTACAGGCGAGTAAAAGGCGTGCTGACCCATTTATCTCTGCCCCAGGCCGCGTAGGAGACCACATGGTGGTCAAAAAGGAAGCTACAGACCAGAAAGAGGCGTGTTTCCTCCCTAGTTCGGTGCTGTGAAGGGTGGAGCGGGAGAACAGGCTGTGAGGGCGGCTAAAAGTACAGGTTGTCCAACTACGTTGTTATCTGTTCAGCTGTGGACTTCTTATACCAACAGCTATTGCTTGTCTATTACAACACTCCTAAATAGGCGACCACGAAACTCGCTTTTGCAAGCACTGTACAATTTAAACATGCTCTGTGATAGTCGGTGCTTTGTGCATCAAGTTGTCTGTCAGGCGTATTTACTGAAACGTATCATCTTTTTTTTTTTAATTTATTTGCAGTTATTCTCTTAGACACGATTAAAGGGTGATGGACTGGTCTTGATTTTGAGACTAACTTCACATTTGTTTGGGCAGTTGCGAGGCCTGCCATGCAGCTTGATATTTGTGAAGCTAAGACCACTCGCAGTGTCCTAATCTGTAAAAAAAAACATTTGAAAAATATTTGTAAGCATTACAACATTTTAAATATTCGCTGTGACAGTCAGCGCTTTGTGCATCAAGTCGTCTATCAGGCATATCTGCTGAAACGTATCATCATTTTTTTTGCATATTAGCAGTTATTCTCCTTCACGTATTATTTTTTTTTGTTAAAGCCTCCTGCTGTTACTTTTCCCAGTCGATGGGATTATTTGGATTGAATTGCTCAGTTAAATACGCATATTAGAATAGGTAATTTGGAGTTTCTTTACCACAGGAAGAAAGTTTATAACAACAATCAATTAAGGGACAGAGCAGGCACTAAAGTCAGCAGTCTGTCCAGCCAGTTTGTTATCTTTCCAGTATCAAATACATCCTAGGAGTGCAATGAAAGCTGATCCTATCAATATCACTCAAGACACAGTGGGAGAGTTACACGTAGAGGTGGATCTGTTCCATGACAGAGTATATAGGGCGTAATTTATTTTATTATGAAATTGTGTATTCTTTATACAACCTCCGTCATATAAAATCCATCCATGCAGTTTAAAGGGTTAAAAGCATCCATTTATTTGAAAATAATGTAAGATTCAGATAAACATTGTTTCATGAATTTTCATAAGTCCATATGTATGAAGAAAAGAAAAATATTGCAATAAATATAAATTTGCATTTTTAAAAAAAAACTTCCATACATGCATGTACATCACACAAATTTAATTTTATAACATAAGTTATGAATAAAAAAAATAAGGTATGTTGGAAGTGATTTCGAAAGAAAATACAATTGAACACACATCCAACAATTTAAACTTTATCATATATGTTTATGATATACAAACATATCACAGAGAATCCAACAACTTTTCCAATAAATCTTTGAGTAAGAAAACTAACATCTCAATACAACTTTCCTTCAATATTTTGTTACAACACTTTCTATTTCATGTGGAAATAAATTTGCAATAATGGAAGCTAAAGAAAGCAAACAATATTACATTTTTTTCCTCCACTAAAGGTGGGTAACTACATGATATTTTTACATTGTCGACAACAAGGTCCTTGTGTTCCAAGATGTTCTTCATCCATGCTCTAAGTTCCAAGTAGCTCAAATCACAACCAAGATAGGGGGAGAGACAACACTCTCCTCCCAACCAAATCTCAATGGAGAAGAGAAGCAATCTCCTCCATTGACCCCCAAGCCCCAAACACAACACAATGAAGGGTGGACTCCAACTCAAGGCAACAATACTTGCTTCCACAATACAATTTCTTCACAACATTCGAGGCTAAAATATATGAAACAAAAGGAAACACAAATAACACAATACTTTTCACAACAAGGCTTTCATCCAAGCCAACAAGAGAAGGAACTATGGGAATGTTTTCCTTATGCCTCCCAATTGAGATGAGATGCCCATCCAAAACCCTCCACAAAACAACTCAAGCCCCTATGACTCTTATGCCTCCCTCAAGTACCCCTTTTTCCTCCCATACTCTTATGCCTCCCTCCTCTTATGGCTCCCTCAAGAACAAGGTAAGAATGTAAACATTCTCACCCAAGATGGGCATCCCTCTCAAACTCCCTCCACAATATCCTAATCTACTCTTATGCCTCCCTCATGAGTATTCCCATAGACCTCTCCTATACTACACAATAACCATTCTATCCATTTTTCACAATACACCAAAGTAAACACGCATTATTCACAAATTTAGCATAGAAGCAACAATAATATGAAAGCAAAACAAAGGAGAAGGTTTCCTACCTCTCCATTGGAGAATCCTAAACCAAGAAATTTGTCCAAGCTCCCTCCAAAACAATCCAAGCATGCAAGTCCAAGCACTCTCTTTTTCTCTTTCTCCCAATTCTTTTTCTCTCCCAAAAATAACAAAAGAGCACTCTTCAACAAACCAAAAACAAAACTCCAACCCCCTCAACAAGAGAGGAAATTTCCATAAATAGACAAGAGGAAGAGTGAGGGTGATGTGGCTCCTTGTAGGATGCCACATCACACATCCTCAAGACCGCCTCCCTTTAGTCAACTCAAATCCCAAAACACCATAAATGGGTGGTTGGGTTGAATGACATCTTTAATCCAAATCCATCCCTTTCCCATGTGTCCTAAGGCACAATTAAATGCAAAAGAAGACAAGTGCACTCCAAAGTCACATTTCCCTTCCCAAAACAATAAATAATCCCCTTTTTGGATTCCCAACCCATAGATATGGTTGGTAAGGGGTTTTGGGAAGTGTGGGACAAGTTCAACTTGTCCCACAAGTCCCCTAAAATTGCCCAAAATCTCAAATTCGAGATTCAAAGGATTTGGAGTGGTCAACACTCAAACCAAACATTCAATACATGAGGAAACACAAGACTCGAGGAGCTAACCATCAAAATTAATTACACCCACTTGACTTCCCTCCAAAACTTAAAAATTAAAACAAGATATTACATTATTCTAGACACACTTAGCAAAGTAATTTTAAAAAGAAACATCACAAATAAAATCATCTACTAAAGTAAGTTAAAACAAGTAAATAAAAATTCTTACCCCCTTGGTCACATTAGAAAATTTCCCCCTCATGGAAATTTTCTTAACACATACAAGGACAAAGGTAACACAATACAATTCACTAGTTGCCTTGACGACCAAATGTTATAACCACCCGACATCCTGTTGTGTTTGGTTCCCAATTACCCTCATGGTTGTGATCATGCTGTGTTTCCTGTAAAATGCAAAATACCTCCTTCAGCCTTACGGCCATGTCAAAATATCCAAAATAACCATATGCATGAAATTTACTAACATCTATACGTAATTCAATCAATCATTATTTCTAGGTCTAAATCACAACTTAATTATGCATTTCATCATTATCCAAAATTATAGTAATGTAAATTCAACAACTACATTCTACTCATCATGGCGAAGAAATCCAAAGTTAGAACACATGCAATATATCCATATAAAAATAATATCGGTATCCAATAGTCTGTCCATGAGTCAGTGTACGTCATACTGAAAACAAAATCCAATCATAATCCAAATGCATCTAGTCACAAAACTTCCTGCTAATCAACATAAGTATAAGTCATGTCCATATCCAAAGTCTGCATAACTCAAAATGATAATCAACTAAGTGTCGTAGGGAAGTGGCATTACAAAAACAACTGACTGTCAAAAAACAGCTGAGTAAATCAAGATTTAGATTTCAGCGATCACATAAATGGAAACAAGATTCACGGAGGCAAGATTCACGGTCCATGGATATAGTAAAATTTTAGAGCATTCTAAACGGTTTTAATTTGAATATATTTAATATCCTACCACCTGGATTTTTTTTTAAAGAAAGTGGTGCCCTCCCTTTTGAGCGCCCTAGGCAACTACCTAGGTTGCCTAGGGCAAGACACAGCCTTGGAGATTGTGCCCGTATCTTCCCTCTGGGAGGTTGATAGCTGTTTTTCACCCGAAATGATTGAGACTGAGCCTTTATCTCCAGATAACTTTTCTTTATCTGAGGAGGAGGTTGTAGATGATAGCTTTTTCTTTGTTGGGTCGATGTGAAAAACAACTATCAAAGCTTGTCTTGGTTGGGTCGAGGTCGCTATTGTCATCGGAAGGTGAAATGGGGTGGTGTACCACAGAGTTGGAAAGGATAGAGCATTGCATTACAAATTTCCCAGACTTCATTATGACTAGTGTGTGGCCTCTCGCGTCAATAGAAAAGGCATATATGATAATGGGGAAGAAAGGGGAAGAATGGAAAATCCTCAACCTAATGAGCATAATTTATGATCAACTTCTCAAGAAATAGCTGCACTTTCTTACAAGACTATGACTACTCTGCTTTTCACATTAAATGATTTGTTTATTCTAAAATTAAAACTAATTGATTTATTTGTTTATGGATTCTCTACATGCGTTTCTTTAATATATTCGAAAAAAAAGGGTTATATACTATTAATAGATTTGAAAATAGTTTATTAATGAGTTTTATTTTTATTTTTTATTTTATTTTTATGTTTAACGAGTTATTATTATTTGTTCTTTTTGGTCAATTAAATATTGTTATTATTTTCATTAACAAATATATACTTTCCACATTAATAAACATTAGTAAATTTGTACATTTTTTTTAACAAAATAATTGTAAAATATTTATTTTCAATTTAATTGGCCTAAAAATCAACATGTTATTAAGCCTTCAACAATTTCGAGGAAAACATGATGTCATTAGCATTTATGATGTCATAACAACATTTATTATAATTTGTACAAAATGACTTTAATATCTATTTTACTCTAAAAAATTTCTTACGACAAATTTAAAGCTTTGACGTATCTGGGGCGCCAAATACGGAGCGAGAATGTTAACTGAGTTCGAAGGGGAGACAACTCATCAACAAACTATTGAGCTTTGTGGAGTGGACACCTGTCCACATTCTGCGGAAGCTGAAATGTAACTTTTTCCCTTGACAAAAATTCATAATCCTCGACAAAAATCAAATTACGGAAGTGTGATACATTTTTAAATTCTTATATTGCTTAAACTGAGAGGGTGTGTCGAATTACATAAGATCTATATGCTTTCACATGATAATCTATTTAATTTATTAGGCTAAATCAATTTGCAGCTTTATATTGATTAATAAAACTGTGAAGAGCTTTTCAATCTACAGGTTAAGGCTAAACAAGATTAATTAAATATTTTATTTATGATTAGATCAGCTTTGTGGACTCGAGGGTCGTGAAAAAATCCAAAGACTAACTAAATTTGGGTCTGGATGGTTTTTGGGAAGAGAAAAGACCATGATAGGTGATAAGAATTCATCGGAAAAGATATCCAAAGTCATAAAATTTGAAAAATAACATATACGTGGTGCTTTATTATTCATTCACACTTCACAATGCAACATATACGACAAGTGATCAATTAATAACAAGACAAGCCGTTAAAAATCCGCACATACTTGGAACCTTTTCAATGGTTCACTTTTCACACTCTCACATGGTTCTGACAAAGGAAAGCAACATGCGAAAGAACATGGTCAAGTTCTATTGGATCACAATCTCACTAACTTTGACATGCAACATTGGTGGCTTAATCTGATTGGTTCACATTCTGACTAATTCTGAAAAAGTATTAATATAAAACAAAACTACAGAACAAAATGATTATTTCTATTGGTTATTTACTGATAGGACTAACACGAGACTGATATTGCGAAATGTGAAGAGACATGGGGATTTTCTATTAGCTCGGGTTTCAAATTGGTCAGAAACAAGTTAACAAAATTCTAAATTTGTGAAGAGCGTTGAAGAATCTCATTAGCACATTCTTTGTAACGTTAAGAGGAATCTAACAAAGTCCTGACATTTTGAAGACAGGTGGGGCTATGTTATTGGCTAGAATCTTGCTAATAGTCAGTTGAATCTAAGTAACTTTGACGAGGAGGAACTACATTAAACATTTTGATTGGCTAAAGATTCACAATATTATATATTCATTTGGTGTCAAGGAAGACTTAGAAACACAAAATTAATGGTATCTAAGGGAAGCTTGCAGATTTGACAAGGAAAATAGAAGACACGTCGACGACAACAAAGAAAATTGTACTAACCAGAGAGTGACACTTGGTGACAATCTTATAACGACTGGGGATTGACACGTGGAACCATTTCACCATTATCTTGAGAGATGGTTCCGAGTGGACATAAGTCCCTGGAATAAGCCAATATTAAAAGAGTTTCGGGTCCACAATAAACCAAATAGATAATTTAGTTCAAAAATACCATTAGATTGCAAGATTATACTTTAAATACTATCAATTCATATATAAAATCTTTTTCTACATTAATTTTAAAATTGATATTCTTTAAAAATAGACAAACATATCTAAAATTATGTATTTTATTAATTTTTTCCTGTAATTCATTGTGCTTCATAAACAATTATGTTTTTCAAAAGATACATAAAAAAGTATACACAATTACAGTCATTTGCTCATTTATCAAAATAAACATAATTTTAAACTTCTTTTCATTAATTGTATATATATATTTACATAGTTTTTTAGAGAGAGAACTTATTTGAGAAAATAGACAGGAATTCTAGTATAAAATTCTAATACACACACAGGTAACGGACACAAGACTATGGCTTCCTAGATGAGATGAAGTGCTATACACCCTATGTATTTTCGCCTTGCCTTGGCTAGGAACCATATGACGTTGTACGTCATATGCAAGTTTTTCGCTTGACAAAAATCTATAATCCTCGAAAAAATCAAATTTCGGAAGTCTCACACGTTTTTAAATTCTTATACTACTTAAATTGAGAGGCTACGTCGAATTAGAAAAGATATATTCACCTTCACATGATAATCTATTTAATTTATAGGCTAAATCGATTTACAACTCTATATTGATTAATAAAACTATGAAGAACTTTTAAATCAGTGGGTTAAGGCTAAACAAGATTATTTAAAGTTTTTAATTATGATTAGATCGAATTTGTAGACTCCAGGCTCGCGAAATAAGAAAAAGACTAACTGAATTCAGGTTCAGATGGTTTTTGCGAAGACAAAATATGAGGACAGGTGTTTATAATTCATTGGAAAAGATATTTAGAATTGGACATTGCAAAACATAACATATGAGTGGTGCTTTATTATTCATTTGCATTTCACAATGCAACATACTCATCAAAAGATCAATTAATTAAAAGATAGACTGTTAAAATTCCGTACATACGTAGAACCTTTTCAATGGTTCATTCACACTCTCACATGGTTCTGACAAAGAAAGCAACATGCAAAAGAATGTGGACAAGTTCTATTGGCTTGCATTTTGACTAACTTTGACATGTGAAATCGGTGGGTTAATCTGATTGATTCACATTTTGACCAATTTTGAAAAATTCCTAATTTAAAAAAAGCTATGGGATAGAATGATTATTTATATTGGTTATTAACTAACAATACTAAAAAAATATTGATATCGCAAAATGTGAAGAGAGGTGGGGATTTTCTATAGATTATGTTTTGCATTGGTTAAAAAAAGTTTGAATTCACGAAGAGTGTGGAAGAATCTCATTGGCTTGTGCTTTGCAACGTTAAGAGGAATCTAACAGAGTCCTGACATTGTGAAGTTATGTGGGGCTATTTTATTAGATGGAATCTTAACAATAGTCAGTCGAATGTAAGTAACTCTAACAAGGTGGAACTACATAGAACATTCTGATTAGCTGAATATTTGCAATATTATATATTACTTTGGTTTAAGGGTGGACTTAGAAACAAAAAATTAACGATATCTAAGGGAAGCTTTTGGGTCCAACAAGGAAGACGAAAGACACGCCGATGGAAAAGAGATAATTGGACTAACCAGTGAGCAACCCTTGGCATCAATCTAATGATTGAGGATTGACACATGGCAACATTCCACAATTTTCTTGATAGATGGCTCCGACTGGACATAAGTCCTCGGAATAAGCCAATATCGAAAGAGTTTCGGGTCCACAACCAAACAAAAAAATAATTTAGTCTAAAAATACCATTAGATTGCAAGATTATACTTTAAAGGAGATCAATTTCATATATACACTCTTTTTCTACAATAATTTAAAACCAGATCTTCTTTAAAAACATACATACATATCTAAAATTACGTATTTTATTAATTTGTTTCTGTAATTCACTGTTCTTCATAAAGAATTATGTTTTTCAAAAGATACATAACAAAGTATACAAAATTATAGTCATTTTCTCATTTATCAAAATAAATAGAAGTTTTAACTTCTTTCCATTAAATGTATACAAAGATTTACATAGTTTTTCAGATAGAGAACTTATTTGAGACAATTATAAGGAATTATATTACAAAATTCCAATGCACACATAGGTAATAGACACTAGACTATGACCTTCTATGAGAGGAAGTGCTATACACCCCATGTATTTTTTCCTTGCCCTATCTAGGAACCATCTGAGGTTGTACGCTGTATGTAACTTTTTCGCTAGACAAAAATCTGTAATCCTTGACAAAAATCAAATTGTAGAAGGCTGATAAATTTTTAAATTATATATTACTTAATCTAAGAGGATATGTCGAATTACATAAGATCTGTATGCTTTCACATGATAATCTATTTAATTTAGTAGGCAAAATAAATTTTTAGCTCTATATTGATTAATAAAAATGTAAAGAACTTTTAAATCTGCGGGTTAAGGGTAAACAAGATTAATTAAAGCCATAATTAAATTTGCTTCATGGACTCCAAGCTCACGAAATAGGCCAAAGACTAATTAAACTCAGGTTTGGACAATTTTTGCGAAGACAAAAGACCAGGACAAGTGTCAATAATTCATTGGAAAAGATATGTAAAGCACGACATTGTGAAAAATAACATATATGTGGTGCTTTATTATTCCTTCGCCCTTCGCAGTGCAACATACATGACAAAAGATCAATTAATAACAAGGCAAATAGTTAAAAATCCATACATACATGGAACCTTTTCAATGGTTCATTTTTCTCACTCTGATATGGTTTTGAAAAAGCAAAACAACATGCGAAAGAACGTGGATAAGTTCCATTGGCTTGGATTCTGACTAACTTTGACATGTAAAATCAATGGCTTAATCTGATTGGTTTGCATTGTGACCAATTATGACAAAGCCTTAATATAAAAAAATTCTACAATATAGAAGGATTATTTCTATTGGTTATTAACTGATAAGACTAAATAAATACTAATTTCGTGCGGGGATTTTTTATTGGATTGGGTTTTGCATTGGTTAGAAATAAGTTAACAAAAGGTTGAATTTGTGAAGAGTGTAGTGCCCACTTCCCTTTGAAATCTTTCGATATTGATTATGACACTGTTGACTATATTTATGGACATTATTGTAGCTTTTGAGTTGGTATGATGTTAGACATTAGAGATCATGGACTGTTGTTGATTTTGATTCATCTGTGATGCATGTAGAGTATTGGGGACATTATATATATATATGTTTTCAGACATGTGATACTTTGTCATATTGAGTATACCTAGAAAATTAAACTAATCTTGTGATCATATGGTTATGGATGAAATTGTAAATGATATTTTTTCTTACTTGGATGATGTTTTGATTCATAGATATAGATGATTTGGAGTTATATTTTATATTTATTTTGGATGTTTTTGATGTGGCCATGAGGCCGAAGGTGTTATGTGTTTGCAGGTAAACATGTCACAACAAACATCGGGGGATTGAAGACCAACCACATTGGAATTCTAGATGAATTCAACAAGGGTCACCATGACAACATGTATTTGTTATTTGTGTATGTTTGAATTATTGTTAGGGGTTTCCATGGGGGGGGGGGGGTTACCTTCAAATGTGACCAAGGGGTTGTGTATATTCTTTTAATTAGTTCCTTTGTTTAATTTTAGTATGTGGATTTTAGTGATGTATTTTCCCCTTTATTATTTATTTTATTTGTGTCTAGATTAGTGAGTAATCATGTTGTTAAATAAATTAAAATGGGTCAAAAGAATGCATTTATTAGAGCTGTTGGCTCTTGGATTATGTGTTGTAAGTAATGTGTAAGTAACCTTGAGTGTGAAACACTCCACCTTCCTTTTGAAATTTGGATATGTCCTTAGGGATTGATTTCGGAGGCTTGTGGGACAAATTAAACTTGTCCCACACCTCTTAAATTGTCACATAAACCCTACCTATGGGTTGGAGGGTCAAAGTTATCCCTTATTATGTATTTTGAGAAGACAAATTGTAGGATTTTATTGCACCTTCTTACATAAAATTAATTTTGGTCCTTGGGGTGTGGACTTGGATTGTGTGTGTAAGTAAAAGGTCATTTATTCATCCACATTTTTAATTGTGCTTTGGAGTTTGAAATTTGACTTGTGAGGTGGAGTTGAGGATGAGTGATGTGGCATCCTACATGGAGCCACCTCATCCTCCTCTCTCCCTGACTATTTATTTGAATTCTTTTGTTGTTTTGGGGTTATTTCAGGGGGGTTACTTCATGTTGGTTTGGTGCTCTTGCAATTGGAGAGAGTTAGAGGATTTTGGATGCTTGTGGATTTTTTGGTGCTTTGGGACTGTTTGGATTTGAAGAAGCTTATTGTTGAACTTTTGGATCAAGCTCTATCATGGAGAGGTAGGAGCTTGACTCTCGTAAAAAGGTTTTCTTTCTATAAATTGTGCTTATGTGAATATTTTTGAATGTTTGGTATGTTTGCTGGATGGTTGGGTAGATTGCCTAGGTGTGGTGTAGGAGAATACTATGGGGAGCTTTGTGGGGAGGCATAAGAGTTGTGGCGAGGCATAAGAGTTATTTTTGGAGGGATTTTGGGTTGGGTGTTCCACCTTGGACAAGAAATAACTTGCTTTTCTTACTTTTGGGGGAGGCGTAAGATAATGGAGAGGCATAAGAGGTACTTGAGGGAGGCATACAAATATGTAGGGGTTTGAGATAAATATTTTGGCGGGTTTTTAAGGTGGTCACCCATTCCCCATTGGGAGGTATAAGCAGCTTCCCCATAGATCTTGCTCCTTTCGCTTTTGCATGATGAAGCCTTGTAGTATTTTGTTGTTGTTCTTCCTGTGACTGTAACTACATTATTTGGACTATGATATGATTGTGAAATCTGTTTTGTGTTGTGGAATCTTGTCTTATTGCCATGAGTTGAATCCATTTCCTATTGTAATGTG
The DNA here is from genome assembly GCA_019776745.2 of Taxus chinensis. Classification (NCBI taxonomy): domain Eukaryota; kingdom Viridiplantae; phylum Streptophyta; class Pinopsida; order Cupressales; family Taxaceae; genus Taxus; species Taxus chinensis. The sequence goes on along the minus strand of CM034155.1, from coordinate 295,281,574 downwards.
GTTGGGGCTCGGGGGCCAATGAGGAGGATGGCTTCTCCTCTTCATTGGAATTCTTGGTTGGGTGGAGAGCATTGCCTCTCCCTCTATTTGTTGTGACCAAATGAAAAATGGCGGATCTCTTGTTGCTGTTCTTGGAGTTGTGTATAAAGAAATTTTTTGCAGTTCTCCTTGGGTTCCTCATTGTAAAATTTCCCATTTTAAGTGGATGACTTGTAATAATATTTGTAGTGAAAAGCTTCTTTGTTTTAGGATATGAAAGTTGTATTAGAATGTGAAAAGGAATGAGAAAGATTTATTTGGTATATTTTGGCAAACAGAAAAGAAGTGTAAAAGGAATTATTTCATTTAATTGGAGTTGATTTACTTTCCATCAAAATGGTGTTACTCTTGGTTGAAATCTATTGTTGGAATTAGTTTTTTTACAAACTCTCTGTTTGAAGGCTGGAAAAGTCTGTGTTATTTGAAAGACATGTTTTTAAATAAAAATAGAATTGCATTCTTGCTTCTCACGTATTGAAGGAGAGTTAAACATTGTAAAATTTGAATAAATGAACTTAAATGTTTAGAGTATGGAAAATGAAGGAGATCAATTCTAACTTGTAAACACGTAGATTTCATTTAGACTCACTGTAAGACCTGCAAATAAATATCAGAAAAACATACAGAGTACCTTGCAACAATGAAAGAAAAGATAAAATATTAAAATGAACTAAGGATGATCAAAACACATTCCAAAATAGTTTGTATTGCCCTTGCAATTTACACAGTTCATCTTTAATTGGGCAAGAGGCAAAATAATGCAATTTCACAAAAAAGAAAGGAAATTCATTTTTGAATACTCAACCATTAATATTTTATCCTTGCAATCCATTTGAAATCCTTCAAGTGTAACTCTCCATGTCTGTTTGGTATGTTGAAGAAGAAAGAATGGCAGATCGAATCAAGTCTAATAGTTGAAAAAGTTTAATTCACGTTTTAATGACAGGAAAGACTCTTTTATCAAATTCACCCACTTAAGTTTTTCAAAAATGAATTTTGATGTTTCCTATGCAAAGAGGAGTTTGATCCCTTTCCAAAAAGTTTTCATTTTCCCAAATTCGAGCTTCCAATCGAAAGTTATGGCCTTATGAAGTTTTTTTTGCAAAAAATTACTTTTCCCAAATTCCTTGGTGGTCCCATAGCCCCGCCAATTTACTTTTGGAAAAACACTTCCGCGGGTTTGCGGGCCCGCACCTTCAAACTTTTATTTTTGAAAAATTGGCACAAAATCTTAAGTCTCCCCGCCGGTCCGCTTCCCCGCCTGTCACTGTAGGTCTAACATGTGGCTTCTTCAGGCGTCAGCGGAGGTGTGGATTGTTGTAGACCTTATCACTTTTGGAAAAGATTGGAAAAAATTAAGAAGTTTCGCCACCAGTCCGCCTTCCCGCAGGTCACTGTTGGAATGACACGTGGCTTCACTAGGCGTCGACGGAGGTGTGGGTTGTTTTTAACCTTCGTTCTTTTTAACACAAATGCCAACATTTCTAAGTTTTCCCCGATGGTCTGCTTCCCCGCTTGAAATTTTTGGGTTGGACACGTGGCATCTCTAGGCATTGGCGGAGGCGCAGCTCATTTTAAAATATTTTCACCCTTTAAAAAAAAAATTATAAGAATCATAAGTGCCTCCAGTGACCCACCTTTCCCGCGTTGGCTCAAAATTATGGACATGTGTCCCTTACGGCACTTGGCTTATTTTCTTCCCTTTAGGCAGAAGCCCCGTCCTGGGCTCACGGGGCGTGTGGGTGTAATGAAAATTGTTTTTTAGCTAAAAGTACAAAGCACCAAATTAACTCCCCAGGTCCTTTCAGCCCAAAACCTTCCCCAGGAAAATATTCATCCCTGGGCCCGTAGGCCCGCCTTGAGAAAAAATTCTTTCCCAGGCCCACAGGCCCGCTTTTGGGAAAAATTTCCTCCCCAGGCCCACTGGCCTGTAACTTAAGAAATATGAGGAGTTAGGAGGACTTCTTTATATCATTGGAAAGGGGAAGAAATTTCCTATCTAATGGAAATGTTTTTAGGAAACCTTAAGTGTGTTAAATATGTGAAAAATCAGGTAAAAGTGAAAATATGAGTCTGAGAGTGGGTAAGTGGGAAATTAGCCCTTTTTAACTTAAATGTGTAACTCTAAAGCATGGGTTGACTTTTTTAAGGGTCACGTTAGGGGATAAGAGAATGTTTTTCTAACCCATGTAAATAAGAACCTTGGCTATTGTTTAGACCTAGTGAAATTAAAAACGTTGGGAATTTAATTGTTTTGGCCCCTTTGACCCTCTAAAATTAATTAAGGAATATTTAACTATAGTGTTAATTTAATTATTTATTAAATTAACACCTAAGAGAAATTTAACTATATTTGGGATTAATTATACTCATTAATTTTGTAATGTGGATCTAATGTTTTTTACAACGGGAAAATTTCATTTATTAAATTATAATTGCCTTTGAATCTATGTTGTGACAACTGTTGCTTGAAGCATGGTAGTGGTCATGCTTTCAAAAAAAAATTATTCCATAAATTTTCTATCTAAACCTAGGTTGTTCTTGGGTCTTGAGTGGTCATTTTAGCGGGTTTTACAAAGAGCGTGGAAGGATTTCATTGGCTCGCACTTCAAAATGTTAAGAGGAATCTAACAAAGTCCTGACATTACGAAGATACATGGAGCTCTTTTATTGGCTTGAATCTTCATAATAGTCAGTTGATTCTAAGTAACTTTGATAAGGCGGAACTACATGGAACATTCTGATTAGCTAATGATTTGCATTATTATATATTACTTTTATTTTAGGGAAGAATTATAAACACAAAATTAACCATATCTAAGGGAAGCTTTCGTGTCCATTCAGGAAGACAAAAGACACATTGATGGAAAAGAGACAAGTGTACAAACTAGTGAGCGAAACTTTGCGACAATCTAACAATTGAGGATTGACACATGGAAACATTCCACAATTTCCTTGAGAGAAGGCTCTAAGTGGACATAAGTCCTTAGAATAATCCAATTTTAAAAGATTTTCAGGTCCACAATCAAACAAACAAATAATTTAGTCCGAAAATACCATTAGATTGCAAGATTATACTTTAAAGGTGATCAATTTCATATATACACTCTTTTTGTACAATAATTTTAAAATTGATCTTCTTTAAAAACATGCATACATATCTAAAATTACATATTTTATTAATTTATTGCTACAATTCACTGTGCTTCATAAACAATTATCTTTTTCAAAAGATACATAACAAAGTATACAAAAATACAATCATTTTCTCATTTATCAAAATAAAAAGAAGTTTTAACTTTTTTCCATTAAATGTATACAAATATTTACATAGTTTTTCAGATAGAGAAATTATCTGTGACAATAAACATGAATTCTGTTACAAAATTCCAATGCATACATAGGTAGCAGATACCAGACTATGACCGCCTATGAGAGGAAGTGCTATACACCCTGTGTATTTTCAACTTGCCCTATTTAGGAACCATCTGAGTTGTACGCCGTATTCAAAATTTTCACTTGAAAAAAATCTATAATCCTCGACAAAAATCAAATTGCAGAAGTCTGATGCATTTTTAAATTTTGTACTGCTTAAACTGGGAGGCTATGTCGAATTACAAAAGATCTATATGCTTTCACATGATAATATATTTAATTTATTAGGCTAAATCGATTTGCAATTCTATATTGATTAATAAAAATGTGAAGAAATCTTAAATCTGTGGGTTAAGGCTAAACAAGATTAATTAAAGCCATAATTATATTGGCTTTGCAGACTCCAGGCTCACGAAATAAGCCAAATAATAATTAAATTTGGGTCTGAACGGTTTTGGCAAAGACAAAAGACTAAGACAAGTGTCAATAATTCAATGGAAAATATATCTACAGTTGGACACTGTAAAAAATAACATCTATGTGGTACTTTATTATTCCTTCGCCCTTCACAGTGCAACATACACGATAAAAGATCAATTACTAACAAGGTAGACCATTAAAAATTCATACATACGTGGAACCTTTGGTTAACTTTTCTCACTCTAATATGATTATGAAAAAGGAAAACAAAATGCAAAAGAATGTGGACAAGTTTCATTGGCTTGCATTCTAACTAACTCTGACATGCGAAATTGGTGGCTTAATCTAATTGGTTCACATTTTGACAGATTATGACAAAGCCTTAATATAAAAAAATGTACGAGACAAAAGGATTATTTCTATTGGTTATTAACTGATAATACTAAAAAATACTGATATCGCTAAATGCGAAGAGATGTGGGGCTTTTCTATTGGATTGGGTTTCGCATTGGTTAGAAATAAGTTAACAAAAGTTTGAATTTGCGAAGAGTGTGGAAGGATCTCGTTGGATTGTGCTTCTAAACGTTAAGATGAATCTAACAAATTCTTGATATTGTGAAGATACATGGGGCTATTTTATTGGCTGGAATCTTTGCAATAGTCATTCAAATCTAAGTAAATCTGACAAAGAGGAACTACATGGAACATTTTGATTGGATAAAGCTTCATGATATTATATATTGTTTTGGTGTTAGTGCAGACTTAGAAACATAGAATAAATCATATTTACGGAAACTTTCACAATGCAAGGAAATTTTACGCTTGATCAAACTAACACCATTGTCGATGTCAACAGTGACATCTACCCATAAGGTTTATACCTATCCACATTTATACTACCACATTTTATTTATTTACAAAAATATCCTTTGTTGTTAATGTCTTTGTTTTTTGGGATTCGTAGGTACATTAACATGCACATTATCGAAACTTTTTCTAGCTTCAATTCTAGGAACAACACTTGCCATATGAAGAATATTACGCCACTACTTATATTTTTCTCTTTGTATGATACACAAAATACTATTGAATACCAATATAGTGTTTCGGTGATCGCATTTTGTAATTTTTGAAAATGCTACTCTTTATGCTCTCCCAAATATAAACATCAATGCCAACATTGTATATAGTCTTGACTTTTTTGACTTTTTTGACATTTTCAAACTTAAATTTCTCATGTTATTTCCTCTGCATGTTTCATTGTCATATTGTATCTCTCGAACCCTATTTTCCTTCCAATTTACACATGCTCTATTGCATATTAGTTTGTTGTTAACTATCACAAATATTCCATATCTTCATGACATTGAGGATTTGTTTTTATAACATAGTTGCACTTCATCTTGCACAAATACCAATTTGCTGTTAAGTATCACATATATTGGTTTGCATATTAGTTTTCCATTAACTATGGCACATGAATTTTACTTTGCAAAAAATACTTCTTAAAAAAACATACTCTATTATCCATAGAAAGACAAATACACGTCGTGCATTGTCATGTCATTCAAATTTTGTCTTCACCCATGCTTAGAACCAACTCATTCATTCTCACGTCATCGTAGCCTTGTAATGACCATTAACATTGTTTCACCAAATACAAGCAATAGCTTATATCTAACCCAATCAGCTCATCTTTTCCAACATTCTACCATCCTGTACATTACAATTTTAATTGTGGCAGTAGAAAGCCGACCCAAAACTTGAAAGATCATTCCAAATCAAATTCCACTATATATTCCATGCTTTTTGTAGCTTTCTGCAACAAAATAATGTATACCATCATATGAATCCACAAGATACTGTCATATATGGGCAGAAGATCAATAAATTATTTTACACTCATGGCATATCCGATTTCAAAATCAAAATCCACCATCACTTGGAAATCTATAGAATCTAGCCATTGGTTTGAAATTAAGAAATAACGGATTGACTGGAGAAATTCCAATAGCTTTGGGTAATCTAGATAAAGTGGAGAGCACGAATTTCACATCCAACAATATCTCTTGCGAAAATCCATCTACATTTGATGGTCTATAATACCTTGATGGAATAAACATATCTAATAATAATCTCACAGGATACATCGAGTTCATGGTTAAGATTAATGGATACGTCCCCTTCTAGAGGCAAGGGTTCCATTCTTGGCGGCTGGGTCTCGGCCTCTTATTGTTCTTGCTCTGTAAATGCGAATTATCATCATCTCCCTTCTCATGCGCATTGAAATGACCATAAACTCTTGGAAACGTCAAATACAGTTAATTTTATGCCTTCGCCAAATACAAAAAGCTAACCTTTACAGTCGCTGACCCAGTCATTACCAATACTCGACCCACATAAAAAAATGCGAGAATTTCCTGCATGTATACCTATCTCTCTATTTCCTCTACCAATTATTTCTCTTCTTTCCTCCACGTGTTTACCTACTCATTTCCCTACGCTTCCATCTGGAACCAAAATTTCATTCCTCTGGCTTATTTTGGGGCTTGGAGTCTTCCCAGGGCAATCTCATTGAGCTAGGTCAGAATGACACCACATGGTGCTCCTTGGACGTCAATATTCCACCATTTTTCTCCTTTTGTAGTGCCATTATAAAATAAAATGAAATGTAATTATGCCGAAGGCGTTCCCCCTATGGTAGAGGACCTCTGGACGTTTCTATGATTGTCCTAAATTTGACAGCCTTTTAGACGTTTTTCAAACGGAATTAAATTTGACAGCTGTTTGCATGTCGTTTTTACTTTGCATGCAATTTTTGAGTTTCTATTTTTAAAATCCTATTTTTAACTGCTGTTTTTTAGATTTCGCCCTGTTTTATAAATAAGGAGTTTGTATTGGTTATCTCATTAGATAATCAGTTCGTTTTTGTGAAAGAGGGATCCGAGAAAGTGAAGGGAGTCGACATTGGAACCACTATATCAGTTTTAAGGCGGCCGAAAGAGCGTCGCACGCGTCTGGTTGGCCTTGCGTTGAGATGCACAGAAGTTGTATTCTCCTTTCTTTCCTTTGATATCATGGCGTCTAATAACCAGGGCACACAGGGATTAAGATTTGATGATTATGACGAATACAGGTAGATAGTTTCGATTTGTATTCCTAATTTCCTACCATTTACTAAACTTTTGCCGCTTGCGCCAGAATAAGATAATGAAATTTCCTCTGCTACAGGTATTCCATAGCCGTAGCAGTTATAGCATTCGTGTATGTGGTGGCGCAGCTTGGGAGAGGAATTTATGATGAACTGTTCGCACATAACTTGTTCCCGAAAATAGTTACATCGATTTCGTCGGCGATCAGGTAACCACGGATCAAATTTACCAAAAGTTGCCCTTTCAGGTAATTTTGTTGTTTCAGAGGAGGGATTTGATGTAATTAGTGAATGATTTGTGCAGGTATTGGCTTATTTATTGCTTTCCTCTTCTTCAGCGGCGACGTCGATCACAAATGGACTGCGGGACAATGGGAACATGAGATTTACAGATATGGCGGCGGTGTCGGTGAGCATGAGTTTCATTACCTTTGCGCTCATGGCGGCTTCTTCTGTACTGTCTGGTTATGCCCTCTCCAAACGCATTCGCTGGTAATACGCGCATGAATCATCTGTTCTTATTTCTAGAGTGAAAATTATGAATTGGCCATTTGTGACTGTTCCGGACATTGTTTTTCACAGGGGATGTGATTACCTCGTGAATTATGTAATTCGTTATTCAATTCAATTCACCATTTCAATTTTCGAGTGTGTCAATGTACGTAAGTGTCCAAATGTAGAGTTGTAAGTGTGATGGCTGACTTGTATGCAAACGTGGAGTGTATCATCTTTTCAGTAGAATGCCCAAAAACAATGAGGGGGAACATGAATTGTTTGGTTGAATGCTTCAGTGAGGCATATTCCCTTAGACAACAATGATTCGGGCTTTTCACAAAATGGATTTTGTTGAACAAGCTTTAGAAACATTAAGGAAAATGTAACTGGTAGATGGAAAACTAGATTTCACAACCATTTTCGTGTTCTTTGTGCATGGTTGACCCTTTGGACTTGTTGGTTATCTTTTGGATGCATAGACCACCCTGTGAATTGGTTTTGAGAATATTTATTGGAAAATCTAAATCGTTATAGCTAGCTTCAGGAAACTCTACACTTTATCATCTTTGTGCCAAAAAAACATGTGGTGGATTGCGTGAATTTGTTTCTTTGTTGACTACTTGGCTGCGTTGGCAATATTGAGGAAACTCCAAACTTTTTCTGCTATGTTTGAATTAAACATGTGGTGGTTATATGGATTTACTTGCTTGGTGTAAGGCATGTGTACTGCTGTGGAAATGACACAATGGTAATTGGTTCATTTTTGTGAAAGAGGGATCTGAGCAACCCTTTGGAAGGGATTTCAATCTTCCATTACATTGCGAACAATATTTCGGCAACAAGGAACAACCAATGCACAGGTTTCATTCCACAACCTACAGATGTTGAAGGCATTGAACGTTCCGATCGCCCAATCCATTGCTGAAAGTAACAGGCGGACTGGACCAGGAAATCCTGATGATAATCAGTTACAACACAACGTTCTATTATGCAAACAACAAAAAATCATGCTTATTGCAAATCTATGGGTTGATGTAGGCCTCGTGAATGGTGCCACAGGAACAATCACAGACATTGTCTACGACGCATCAATGCAACCACCAGCATTACCTTTATTTGTTGTTGTAAAATTTGATAGATACAACGGCCCATGTTGGGATCCCTCCAACCCCTTACATATTCCCATACCCCCAATTTCCAGAGGGAATCGAAGACAGTTGCCGATTAAAATGCCCTGGGCATTAACTATCCACAAGTTGTAGGGACTTACTTTGCATAGAGCAACCGTCGACATTGGAACCACTGAAAGGCAGGGTCTGACATTCACAGCTTTCTCCAGAGTACCCTCGCTTGCAAATCAGCGCATTTCACCCACTTTTTCATTCGAGAGATACTCAAATATGGTGCACGTACCAGCACTCGAAGCAAGAAGAAATGAGGAAGCAAGACTACTATCACTCAACCCATCATAAATACTAGCTTCTGCTTTCATAGCACCTCAAATACTACTATACTCAACATTTCTTCTATCGAAAGTGGCAAGGTCGTTCAAGGGATATCAAATGTAATCAAGTTTATTGAAACTAAAATTTCCCACTAAAGGCTCCACTCATGATATAAATACTGCAAACGTATACATGTCTCATTACGTGTACGTATACCTACATTTATTTTTTGTTTGGAAATATGGTATGCAACTTTAAAAGTACAAACCTGTACCATAATTAAATGTACACATACAACATTACAATGTAATGTTTCAACTAAAGTCCTACACTACAACTATCAATCACACACATTATCAATTGTATAATAAATGTTTCTCCAACAAAACACCAACTGAACAACCAATGCACAACTAACAACATCAACTATAAAATTGATTAACTATCGAAAACGATATCACAAGTAATCATGTACAAATTTATAACAAGTTTGAAATGTAGAAACAACCTTCACATTAAGTGGATCAATAATAACTGTACCTCTAAATCAAATAACATATACTGTTCGGCGTTCACATCTCATGAAACACATGCGATTGCTAGTGGAGTAATGTCGTGGAGGAATTTGGTGGGCATGGTGGTTGGTTGTGTGTGGCAGGACGGGTTGCGTGGGGTAGACCCTGGTATCGAAGGGTAAAGCCACCCATTTTACCAAGCATTGAGGACATCAATTCGCCCATACGGCCTATCAGACCTATCACCTCCTTGAATAATAAAACAAGAACTTTATTTGAGATCCAAAGGTAATACCCACGCTGAAACCCAAGCAACGTTGTAGATTTAGAAGTAATTAGATACTTGCAGCAAGGGCGTTGTAAAGGAGGATAAAGAATGGTAAGGTGGGGATAGAAAACATTCAAGAGCAGGCTTGGAAGATGACAAGCTTGAGGATGCAGCCACGATGATCCCATCCTCCTATTTTTCAATATTCCTTCCATACTCTTATTTCTTTATTGCCACTATCTCTCCATAGAAATTTTTTGTCATTGTAATCTATCTACTCATTTGTATATCCCGAGGTCATTCATCCTGAATATGTTTGTAGTCTATAAGTGCCACTCTTTGTGCACTTTGTCTTGTGCCTTTCCAGAGGAGATATGTGTATTGCACAGAAGGAAGAGATTTGATTATGTTGAGTTGCAATTGTAGAGAAATCTTTTATGTTCTTGCATCGACATTTCCTTTCCTTTCTTCTTGTTACTTGTGAAATTCCCATTGTAATTTATAATGACCTTCTCAAGGTTTAGATCACCCATTTTTCTGTGCTACTGAAACTCTTTCCATTAATGTCCAATTCTCAACAATTTGTTTGGATTATTTCTTTCTTTTAAAGTATAATTTGGTCAAGGGTAAAGCTAGAGAGAGATCTCAGAGAACTGGGCTATTGTGTATTATGGTCAACATAAATATGGAAATGTAAATCAAATGTAGTCCTCAATGATCCTTGTACCATGCCCTACATATTATTCAATGCAAACTAACACCTGTTCAGTTTTCTCACTTAAGATGTTGTGAATTTCAATCTTCTTTTATAACGCATTTTCACCTATAATTTTAACTTCTGGGTCAAGAGTTCACTGTCAGTTGTTATCAAAATTTTTGTAGTTCTTTCTCTTACTAACTTCCATCTAGAAGTTTTGGGAAATATCTTGACTTGATTCTAGAAAAATAGTTTCTTACAGACACCTAAACAAGGAAAGTGAATCATATGTCAAAATTCTTGAGAAGATTGCGGTCTTTAGGGACATAAATTATTGTTCTGGGTGTGTTGGGGTGCAAGATTTATATGATGCTTCGAATGGGCATGTTGAAAAGGCTTATGAAACATCTCACCAAATGCAGTTGACAGAAGACAAAGTGAACTATTTGATAAAATGCCTCAATGAGATGTGGTCACAGGGATTGCAATCATTGCTGAATATACCCAAAATGGTGTTTATTTTGATGGAACTTTGATGATTTATTTTAAAGAAAACTCAATTGGAAGGTTTAAATCTAAACTCGTTAACCTTTGCCAACATCCTCCCAGCTTGAACCAAACTTGGATATTTGGAATAGGGTATGGATATCAATGAAAACATAAAGGATAGAGGAATATTGTCAGATGTTGTAGTTTCAATGGTCCTGGTAGAAATATAATTAAAATGTGGAACCTTACACAAAGCAAGTGAACTGTTTGAAAAAGTGTTTAAAAAAAATAAAAAACTTTTTTGTGGACAACATTGACTGCAGGATATGCACAAAATGGGTTTGTTGAAAAGGCTTAGAAACTTTCAAAAAAATGCACAGGAGTGTATTGAGGTGTGTTAGTGTAGAATCACAACACCCCTGAATGGCTTGGTTGTGAGTGGGACATTCGGTGTGATTGCACAACATGGGACCATCTCTCAAGTTGTGGGACTTGCAAAACTAGAGATAGACCTCTGGAGAAAGCCGGTTCTTTCTTCCTAATCTACCTACCACAAGCTACTCAAGTACAGGCAAAACCTATTCTAACCCTAATGTAACCATCCAAGGAGATAGGGAGAGAGAGAGAGAGAGATCGCGAAAGAGCCTACACTAAATGGTGATACACCAGAAAAGGAAGTGGGGAGATACTCTGTTGAGGGAGAATGAAACAAGGAAAAGGGGACTGAGGGAGGTCATATAGAAGTGACACAGACCCAGATCCAAATCCGCCATCGAAACTCCACGAAGCATGACATCCTATACCTGCAAACGTGAAATACATGCACAGGGAGCAAACACGAGATAGAGAGGCACAAAGAAACAACAAAATGATGCCAAGGGTTGAAAGATGCCATGAAACATGATTTTATCGCTCTATAAGATGCACAAACTATTACATGGGTGCTCAGAGGAACAAATACACTCTCCAGGTGTAGGAGAAGGCTTACAGTTCAAATGGAGTTGGGAAACAACTTGACAGAGTTTCCCCACATCCCAAAATGTTTCCCCCTTCTCAAATGAGAAGTGTTACAATATATATATATATATATATATATATATATATATATATATATATATATATGATAAATATCAGAGGGAAAGAAGAGAATATCGAATCTGCTCTTAAAGCTCAACCAACAACCATCAATGCCCCCCACGAATCCACCCACAATCTGTCGAGTCCGCTGCTCTATGTCTATTCGGTGTGTTGAAGAAGGAAGAACGACAGATCAAATCAAATCAGATATGGTAGTTGAAGCAATCAAATTCTGTATCAATGGCCTGAAAGACATTTTCCCATTTTCACCCATCTAACCTCATCAAAATTAAATTTTCAGGATCCCATGGCATATACGAGGTTGAGACCTTTCCAACGGTGCCAAATTTGTCGAATTTTGGGCACTGGATTGAAAGATATGTCTATTTAAATGTTTGAGTCAGGTCCTTACAAAAATGGTGAAAACCAGTTAGTAGAAGGGGTCCGCAGGCCCGAAACTCACTTTGCGCCCTCTGGCACCAAAAATACAAAAATGTAAAAAATGCTCCACAGCCCCACAATTCATTTTTGTCAAAAAAACCATCTTCGGGCCCGCTGGTCTGCATTTTACATTTGGGAAAAAAGTCCTCCCGGGCCCGCCTGTAATTTAGGCTTGACACGTGGCTCCTTGTGCATCAGTGGAGGTGCGGTTCTCTTTCATACTTTATGCCCTTTGAGCCAAAAAGTTCAAATTGCCTCCGACGGCCCACCTTCCCACTTTGACTTAGAACATGGCCACATGTAGAGCTGATTCAAGTTTGGGGACCGATTTTGGATTTTTCTTTTGAAGTTGCACTGAAGAGATACATGGTGCCTTCCGCAGCTTTGCTCTATTTCCTTATGTTTTGGCTAAGTCCCTTTTGCTAGGCGGGGCCATAAGTTTGACCCTGGACACATGGAGGCTTCGTGCTTGTTTGAAAACCCGCTCCAAATTTTACTTTTGAAGTAGCGTCGTGCTGACACATGGCTCCTTCCATTGGCATGCCTCTACTTTGACTATTCAACCTCGACTCTGTCCTTGTTTGGACCTGGGACACGTGGCGAGCCTGTGCTCATTTGAGTCTCCACTTTGGGTCACGCCTTTGAATTTGCACCGATGGAACACGTGGTGTCGTCCGCTAGCTATCTATACTTAACCAATTCAAGCCGATGCCTTTCTTGAACCTAGGACACATGGAGACATGGTGCTTGTTTGGGTCTCCGCTTTGGCTTTTACCTTTGAAGTAGCACCATTTGGACACGTGGTTGCTTCTGCTAGCCTGTGACTTCTCAATTGCCAATTTGGTCCCGCTTTGTCCCCTTTTTTTATCTTGGACTATGTGGCGAGCCCATGCTCATTTGGGAGCTACTCTTTGGATGCGTCTTTTGGAAATGCACCAAGCTGACAAATGGTGCCTTTTGCGAGTCTGCTATTTGGCCTCAAGTCGACTCGTATGCGGCTAATTCTGTAAATCTCGAGCCTTGCGCATTTTCTTTTTTGTCAAGCTCTGATCTCTATTGATGTCGTTTGGGCCCCTTTTCCAACCCTGCTCCTCCATTTCGAGTCTATTTGAGCTCGCTTCTGAATCATTTGTGAAGCCCGAAGACTCTGAGCCTTTCCTATTTCTCTCTTGAGATCCTCTAGCCTCCTTGACGCTGTTTGCCCCTTTTGAGCCCCTGGTTTCACTATTTCTGAGTCCACTTGTAACCTGACTGTTGGATTCGAAACGTGGGCTCGTACGTTGAAACCGACCTTTAGATTTATTCCTGTGTAGGGTCGTGTTTGACCAATTTTACCCGAGGCAAAATTGGGATAACAAGGTGTTAAAATGATTCAGGCACTTCAAGAAAACGATAGTGGCAAGTGTAAAGTAAAAATCCTAAATATGTAGCAGTATTTCCTAGTTTATGCAAAGAGAAGAGATTTCAAATGGGTATGTACCCATCAATGCATAATAGAAAGTGGGATTCTCAGTTGTTGTAGTTTCCCATACCTTAGTATAAATGTTTGTAAAGGGGATAAATGCAAAAAAAATACAATGGAGGGGTTTCCGAATACATTGGAACTATTCGATGGAATGCTAAAAGAGAGTTGAAGCCTTGTGGAATGCGGGTGAACCCGTTTAGAGAACCTCATACGTAACGAATGCTAATATTTTCCGGGCATGGTTCATCTCTCCTTATCTTTCATAATTCTTGTTGTTTAGTATCTCTTTTGAAATGAAATAAAACTTTAAAACCGTAGGATTATCATAGATTTGATTGTTTTAAATAAACTTGTTTTCAAAACAATAAAATGACATATCATAACTTACGTAACTCAAATATTCCTTTGTAGACAAATATGAATTCAAACCCTCATTTATGATGATCTGGAAAACTTTATGACCAAACTAGATTGCTACAGTACCCCTTTTTATTCATAGGCTGAAGTTGAGTTCCCTATAAATATTTAAACCACTTCCTTATTACAACAGATAAATCACGATTTTCATAGACTTGCAAAACAACCATCGTAACTCCAGAAAGGAGATGTTAAGTTTCCTTCTTGTACATTGTTATGTAAGGTTCACTTTAACCCTTGGATTGACCTTGATTGATCATCTATGATATTTTTGACGCTCCTCTACGAGCCGTGTGACCTCATGTTGCACTTTTAGAAAGTCTTTAAAATTGACAAGTTGGGTTTCCTATCGGCTCGCCATTTGAATCTTGAAAAAATAAATGCTTATCCTCCTTCATAAATCTCTATTAGTTTTACTAGACAATTACTTAGAACGTTTAGTTTGGGGAAAAAAATTCTTCTTGATGATTTGGAAAAGGCATTATTTAGGTCTTCGATCGTAATTGGACTAGGTCAAACTAGACCAATTACGGCCAGTGGCTCTATAAAACCCGCCACCATTTGAAAACCGTTTGCCAATTCTGAATTCTTCCAATTCCTATGAATTCTTTGTGTATAGGAGGACACATAAAAACTTACCCGTGTTGTGTTTTCTCATCGAAAGACAATGTTAGATAATTGTTTCTTAGCCTCAGAGCCTAAATTGAACATTTTTGCAACTACTAGGAAAACATAAAAGGAAAGTTGTAGGACCCCTGTCGGGTTACCTAACCCCTGTGTGATAACTTGTTGACACTTGTAACTAAATGTTTGAAACTCTATCATGTGACTTGCGTGAAATTAAAATTTTGGTAAAATAGTGGTTCTCTCTCTCCTTATCTCTTTCTCTCTCCTTGGTTAAGAAATGAAGTGAAATGAAATGAAATAAATATGTGTCTCTAACCCTCTCCTTTCAAATGAAAATTATTATTCTTATGTATATGGGAAACTAAAAACGATAATTATTCTAGATATAGGTGGATTTCATGCTCACATTGGTTTGCAAGATGCAAGTAGGATGACAAAACAATGTGGTTATAACTCATTGTGTATTACTATAATTTATGTATGTTAATGAAAAATATTTAAATAAATGCATTTCTATGATACAGTAAAGACATGTTACTGAAATTTGGTAATATGTATGAGATGCTAATTTTAAAGGTGCTTTGGAAATTGTGCATTTAATGATAGGTGTTCTTCCGATTCTAATTCTAAATATGGTATAAAAGGGGTTGGATATATATGTTAAGTAAACTTCTAGAGGCTAGTTCTACATTTTGACAAGTATTGAAGGGTTTATTAGTGAATTTTTAAAACATTTTTAATATGCTAGTGTTTAAGGGAAACATTCATCTAAACATGGATGTTATTTGATTTCAAAATTTGTACTGTAAAATTTGGATATATTTGTTAAATGAAATTTAAATTAATAGCTTATAGTGTAATTCCACTGTGCAATTAATGATTAAATAGTTGGTGCGTTGTATTCTTACCTTGTAAATGTAATAAAGAGATTTTAAAAAAACACTCAACACTAGTATAAGACTTGTGTATAACCACCCTTCATGTGTGATTTCTTGTAGAATAAAAAAACTAAAACCTTTGGATAAACTTCAATCTTTACAGTTGATGACACCTTGTAGTTAATATATAAGATCCAAAGTTGATATTTCCATCCTAGCTTACATGCTTAGTGGCATCATCATGAACACGTCAGTTAGGAACAACATGGTTAAATGTTATCTAGAGTATGTGGTTCCCTTCCAGGATTGGTAATCGTATGTGTAGTATGGAGAATTTGTTATGCTAAGCGAGTAATCCATGAGAAAACAACATTATTCATAGCGTAAAATCCTCCTGGACTGACATACATGTTGAATGGTGAAGATCACCCACCAACATTGGAAGTCACCTTTAAGAGTTAGGATCATATATGAACTTGATACCCAATCTCAATTGCCATTTGGGTTCTATGATGCAGTATGAGGAGTTTATTTTGTAACTTAAAACATTATTTTTTATGATTAGTTTGTGAAACATAACCAATTGATGTCCTGCTTTGGAGGAAGGTGACATTTAAGTCATTATCATATCATGTTTAAATCATCTTGTGGTGAGAAGCAAGGGACCCACATTGTGTAAAATATAATGTGAACCTTAACCCCTTAAAACGATGAAGTAATCCATATTTCTCTATCACTATCCTATAATGTATTGGATGTAGGATTTGAAACTATGTGATCATTTCCTTAGAGATAAAGACCCTAAAATATGGATTAGTGGTCTCATTGGGGATTCAAATGCCCCTATTAGTGAAATAGGTTATACAATTTAGATTACAAAATAGGCATATGAACCTAGTGAGGGAAATAAAACCTCTTGAGTTGGAAGAAAACAATACTGAAGAAACCTAATCTAAAATCAAAAAATAAGGAAGTATGTTGCCATGTTAAGTTCCTTCGAATCCCTTAACTTAACTATTGGAACATAACTTTAATAAAACTATAATTGATGATTATGGCTTGGGAAGTTCGTATAGTGAGATGTTATTTCATGGGTTAAGTGAAACATGATCTTCATTGTAATGTGAATAAACCCTCTCACTATGGATAAAGAACCTAATTTCTTATAATACTCATTTTGTACTAACTCAATTATCAATTTATAAATCAATGAAAGAAACTTGTCCCTAAATCCTTAAACAAAAAAAGGTGAACTTCACATCCCTTGGAGTTACACTTGTTTCATTGTGTAATGGAGGTATGATATAAGATCAAAATGCATACCCTTAGGAGAAAATCCTAGGGATAAGACCTAGTAGTCATGTTTGTATGTAAATAGCCTTATGTGCAACTAATTACCCTATTAACAAATGAGTGAATTAAACAAGTAATTGATATAATGTAGATGACCCTTATTCAACGAGATACACCATAAGATAAATGTTAAGCAATATAAAGGAAATATAGCAAAAGTAAAAAGGACTGTATGATTCTCACATTATGAGTCTTCCTAAAACTTAAGTCGAGGAGGGAAACATGATTTTAATAAATATGTAATCCTAAAATACTGTGTCGTGGGAAGACATTATCTATAAGTGTATACTATAGTTGAATTGTTATGTTGTGCCTTGTCAGAAAAAAGGTAGAAGCGTCTTGATGCATGTCACATGTTTTCATGTTATCTATGTGGGTTAATATTATGCAAACATAGCATGTGTTGCACGTAGTCCTAAGTGATCTCCTGTAGTGTCATGTGTATTGCAATGTAAGTCAGAAAAATATTATTCTATTATTTTTAATGTTATAATTGTATGTGTAAAATGTGGGCATTAAATTTGGTATCAGAGAAGAGGTTCATGCTTTCGAACCTTTAGGACAGATTGGATTTGCGACCGATTGGAGTTGGGATTAGAAGAGTAATGTGATATATGTTGTTATGTGACCAATGTTGTAATTGTGATATTATGAACGCACATGTTGTGCATGTCACTTAGTCTGATTTGTTATCCTACTGATGTGTTTTTGATGAGAGTATTCACTCTCCTTTTTTTGGATTCAATGAAGAATTCATGTGTAATGTCACACCTTGTTGTTTGTGAAAATAATGTTATTGTGGATTGCAGAGTGTTGGAGTTTCTTTTTATTCTTTGGTATGTAGGTGTGCAGATGTGTTACATGGCATAATTTTTATATAGTGAATTGAATTATATCATGATGTTATCACCATGTTGTGATGAATTGTGTATGTCACCATATTATATAGAAATTGATTTTATGTTGTAATGTTACTCAATGTGTTCATCATATGTATAATTCGTGTAATATGTGATGGTTCATGTCATGATTTAGGGGCATATGGTGAATGTATGATCCATATTGTATAGTGATTTCTCTTTGGGTGAAGTATGTGGTAATGTGATGTATCATAACATTGTAAAGTAATGATTGTGTTATACCCTATATATACCATGTGTAAGATGTTATGGTTAATATGTGTGAATCACCATTGTGTTAGTGATGCAGTTATGTGTTATGTTGTGAACCCTACACTAAACGACCCTAACAAAAATCAATAAAAGGTGTAATTTTGGAGTGAGGAAATGTGTATCGTTGACTAGTACTCGAACTGAGTACGAGATAGGAAGTGGAGTCTTACATAGGCTAAAAACCCACTTTTGTTCATTTGGTATGTATGGCACTTGCTGAACAGCTGTCATGCATATTTCATTTCACAGACACCTTAGGCTCAGTCAATGGATACTTATACTCCTTTCTATCTCCCTATATGGTTATCGTATGGATTCAAACTAAGTGTAGTTACGACTATGTTGAGCCATGTGGAAGCGGTGGAGGGATGATTCAGAGAGAGATGATGACACTTGTATCATTTTATATGTTATTTTACGAGATGAGGCTCGATGTCCGAGTGCTAGAAACTCATTAAGTACGTCTTTGGTGGCCTTATAAGCCCACTTAGTTATTGTAATGTGTTATTTCGATATACATATTTTATTCGTAAATTGAACATTTTATTTTTTCTTTCTAGAACCAACATTTTTCTTGATTGATGTGTCCTTATGTTTTTGGCATTTTATTTGGTTGTTGCACTAACATGTAGATTTTTGCTCTAACTATGGCTATTTGGCCATTTTTTTTACTTATTTTTAAATTTGATTTTCATGTTTAAAAGTTTTGTATCCTAGCCCAAGGCATTGGAATTTTGCCACTTGGTATTTGAAATGGATTGTTATGCTAGTTCTAATGTTGTAATATGTGGAATAAGATCATGGGATTTACCATGGAGTGGTAGAACCAAGGGACCCGCTTCTTTGTATGGGGGTATGCCCCAAGAAGTTGCAAATAACTTACAGGTTATTAACCCACGAGTTATTATGTGACTTGGGTTAGAGGTATCTGGACTCTATGCGCCTAGGGCCATAGGGTGACTGACCACTTTTGGGGAGTGAAAAGGAAAATCTATCTTTATTTTATATCTTGGGAGGTGTATGGAGATGTTTTTTTATGCTTCAAGAGGTATATGTAGTTGTTTTTTGATGCTTGAGAGGTATTGGATGTTTTATAATGCTTTGGGAGGTATATGGATTTATTATGTGATTCTTTGGGAGGTATATGTAGTTTCTTTGTGATGCTTTGGGAGTTATATGTAGTTGCTTTATGATGCTTTGGGAGGTATATGGAGTTTTTATGTGATGTGTTGGGAGGTATATGGATTTGTTTGTGATATTTAGTGGATGTGTGGCATGTTGGTGTTGTGAGTTATGTGTACTCTTGTGAGTCTTGTTAGATAGTTATGTTTGAGGTTTGACGTTTCCCTTGGCTAGTATGTAATATTGGTTATTGAGTTGGCACTTAGTGGTACAGTCATGGTATTTGGGTACATGTTATGAAGTTTTATTTGTATATGCGTCATGATTCAATGTTTTTTAGTACACTTGTGTGTGTTGGATCTATGCCTATGACATAATTGTTGGAAATTCTATGGTTATGTGGACTACTTGGGTTCCTTTCCATGGTGGAATTAAAGTTCCTTATGATGTGATACAGTCGTGAAAGGTATGTAGCAAGATGTCTCATGTGGTCATTAGTGTTGTGTTTGAGTTTTGTGTGACATATTGATGTCAATTATTGTTGGGACACACACGAACATAAGATAATTTAAAATTTTAAAAAAATGAATATTAAGGGATTGAGTTTTAAATATTTTAAAGGAAAATAATTAACTCAAGTAATAAGGTAGACTGCTATCAATCTTCACGAAACATTAAAATTTAAGATATTGCGAAATTTAGTTTGATTCCTTGTGGGCATGTTTATACCAACAAGTTATTTTGATCAACAACATGTGTAATTATTGAATTTCTTTCCTCTTTACCCTTCAAGCTTCATTATTGTGTCACGTTGAGTATGATGCTCTTATAAGGGAGGGAAATGTAGTGCTCACCATAAAACTCATATTAAAATAAAATAAAATTATATAATTCGTGAGAAATTTGTTTGGTGAGATTTCATTGGGAAGGTTGGGTGAAGGAACAAACAACTCCATGTGAAACACATGGGACAAGTGTACAAGGAAGATAGATTGGGGAAGGTGATGGCATGGAGCACGGTATGTGCACCTATAAAGTCACTGAAGACCCATCAAATTCCTTGCATAATAATATAAGCAATTTATTTGAATCCAAAGGGTTTTGACCACGTTGAAACCAAGTTAAAGTTGTAAATGTAGATGTACATTTGGAGCTTTAAGCTAGAAAATGATATTTTGTAGCAGTGGTGGTAGTGGTTGTAGCCATGATCCCATTTTCTGTTCATTTACAAAAAAATAGACCTCCGAATGCTTTGTGTAGACGCAATTGGAAAGAATTTCAAAATTTTGAGTTGGAATTGGCCTCATTGGTGAGTGGAAATTGAGTTTGTTATGACATTATCCCTTCCCATGGGATCCTGTATTGACAAATGGATAGAAAATGTCAAATTGTTCCTTGCAAATGAAACAAATAGGTCTCCAACATGATCAGTTTATTTTTCCACGTATACTCCCAACCTGTTGCAAAATATGAGCCTAGAACAATGTATGGACATCCAAAAAGCATAAAGATAGAATTTTGTTAGATGTTGTAGTAAGTTTTCTAAGAGATCCTTATGCTGACCTTGCTATGGAAGCATACACTTGGCAAGGAAATCTATAGACTAGATGTCAGAGAAGTGTGGCCACAGTGTATTAGAAACATAAATATGGAAATGTGTAAATGCAACAATGTAGTCTTCAAAATGGGTTTGTTGGAAAAGGCCTTGGAACTTTTCATGTAAAATAAAATATAGGATTCACAGCCTTTGCATGTTGAGATCCTTGGAACCCTATGCCAAAATAGAGGATTTAGAAATGGGAATAGACATCCATCAACGCATAATGGAAATCTAATTTTCTTTCCAGCTTCCTCTCATCCTAAATGCCAAAATATCAACGCTGGAAATGGATATAGAACTATACGAAAAGTGACAATTCATTGTTTTGAGGGTAAAATTTGTGTCAATGTTTAGTGTGTCTGCCACTAGATCTACTTTTGAGATTTTCTTCATCTTGTATTGAATTTAACTTGGTTCATGTTTTCATGCCTGTGTAAGGTTAGCTTGAACCCTGTAATGCTTGATTCAAGAAGTGATCTGCTTTGATATCCTGTCGACGAGATTTCATAATCCCTAAGAATCAGTTGTTTGAAGAATTTGATTTGCTTTGTATTGGGTGGGCTATATTTATAGTCCCTTGAAACAATCTAGGCACATCATGATCTAGGCATGCTTGCACATCTGGGTCGCCAATCTTGGTATAGATACAAGCTCTACATTTTTTAGTGTCCTCCCATAGCTCTTTTGTGTTTTGTATCAACTCGCTTGGAGTTCGAGCGTGCTGTGGGTTTGCCATTGGGTTACTTTGTATAAGGGAACTCACCATTCCTTTTTATTTTCTCAGTGTTCCTATGTTAGCTTGACCTTATTATGATAAGGAATTTTTTATGGGTTTTGTATTATGGAATTCTCTGTATCAACTATGCACAACTCACTGAGGTTTCTCCTAATACCTCAAAGAGAATAGATGGGACTCACAAATGTATCAATAGTGTAGTTCATTTGAAATTTTGGAGATTGGTGGTGGCTGGAATGTTGAAAGATCCAAATTTGTAGCAAATTGCTCCATGTGAGATTTATAACAAGAGAAAACATAATTTGAATCTGCCTATGTAACAACGCATTAATCTATGCTATAATATTTTAGACAAAGTATGGACATCTACCAATGTGTAATTAGAGGATGGGCAATGTATTGTAGAAAGATTAAATTGTAGCTACAACTATGGGGAGGACATGTATGCAAAATGTAGAACCATACTCTTAACAAGAAACCACCTGGAGCACCTCTTACCCTACGGACGTAAATATCTCTCAGGCATGGTTCATCTCTCCTTATCTTTCATAATTCTTGTTCTTTAGTCTCTCTTTTGTAACGAAATTAAATTTTAAACCATATGATTATCATAGATTTTATTGTTTTAAATAAATTTGTTTTCAAAACAATCAGACGACATATCGTAACTTACGCAATTCAAATATTCCTTGGTGGACAACCATGAATTCAAACCCTCATTTGTGATGATCTTGAAAACTTCCTGACCAAACTAGATTGCTACAATACCACTTTTTATTGATAGGCTGAAGTTGAGTTCCCTGTAAATATGTTGACCGCTTCCTAGTTAAAATAGATAAATCACGATTTTCAGAAGACTTGCAAAACAATCATAGTAACTTTGGAAGGGAGATGTTAAGTTTACTTCTTATAAATTGTTATGTAAGGGTAACTTTAATCCTTGGATCGACCTCAATTGATCGTCTATAATCATTTCGACGCTCCTCTAGGAGCCCTGTGACCTCATGTTGCACTTTTAGGAAGTCATTAAAATTAAAAAGTTGGGTTTCGTATCGACTAGTTGTTTGAACCCTGAACAACAAAATTCTTATCTGCCTTCGCAAACCTCTAGTATTTTTACTAGAAAATTTCTTGGAACCTTCAGTTTGGGCAAAAAAATTCATCTTGATAGTTTGGAAAAGGCATTTTGTAGGCCTCCGGTTGTAGTTTGACTAGGTCAAACTGGACCAATTACGACCGCTAGCTCCAGAAAAGTCATAGTTTAAAAATCGTCTACCATTTGTGAGTTCCGTCAGTTCTTGTGAATTATTGGTGTGTAGGAGGACATGTAGAAACTTACCCGTGGTGTGTTTTCTCATCGGAAGACAACGTTTGAAATTGGTTTAATAGCTTTCGAGCCTAAATTGAATGTTTTTGCAACTAGCAGGAAGACGTAAAAAGAAAGTTGTTGGAACCCTGTTAGGTTACCAAATCCCTAATGGAAAGTCTTGTTGACATTTGGTAAATAACTGATTTGAAACTCTATCATGTGACTTGTTTATGTGCAAAATTGAACTTTTGACAAAACTAGTGGTTCTCTCTCTCTCCCTATCTCTTAACTCTCTCCTTAGTTAAGAAATGAAGTGAAATGAAATGAAATAAAGTATGTAGTCCTCTAGTGACAACTCTCCTTTAGAATGGAAATTATTATTATTATGTAAATGACTGAAACTAAAAATGTTAATTATGCTAGATCTAGGTGGATGACATTTTGCCAAAATGATTTATCATTTCTTTCATCTCTCACATGGTTTTGTCACTGGATGCAAGTAAGATGGCAGCAAATGATGTGGGTATACATTCATTGTGTATTTTTAGAAATAATTATATTATATGTTAATGGAAACTAAAAATGTTATATTATATATATATCTATGGTGGATTTCATGTCATTGCTATGTTATAGTAAAGATTATGTTACTTGAAATTTGGTAATATGTATGAGATGCAAGAAAGTTTTAGGGGTGCTTTGTGGAATTGTGCATTGTAACTATAGGTATTCTTTGGGTTCAACTTATATAGGATATTGTAAAAAGGGGGTTGGATATATATATATGAGTATATATATATAGTGGATAGTTATATATTTTATTTATTTGTTACATAAAATTTATATATTCAAAAATGGTTAATATGTATAAGATGTTAGTGTTTAAAGGAAAATGTTCATCCCATATATGGGTGTTATTGTAATTCCAAGTTTTGTATTGTAAAAGTTGTTTATATGCATAAAAATGAAACTGGAATTTAATAGTTTATAGTATAATTCCAGTATGGTGCAATTGATGATTAAATAATTGGTGTGATTGTATTTTTTTACCTTGATAATGTAACAAAGAGATCTAAACGAAATAGTCCACCATAGTATAAATTTGTGTATAACTACCCTTCATGTGTGATTCTATTTTAGCATGTAGGAAACTAAAACCTTAGGATAAACTTAAATACCTTCATACAGTTGATGTCACCATCTAACTTAAGTAAAATTAGAACCCTAATCTTGAGTTTATCAGCCATAACCTACATGTCTTAGCGACATCGTCGTGACCCTGATCAGTTTAGGAAATGATGTGGTTAAACACTTATCTTAGAGTATGTGATTCTCATTCTAGGATTGGTAAGCATGTGCGTGGTAAGGAAAATGTGTTCTCCTAAGGTAGTATTGTTAGGAATTCAAAATTAAACATAGTGTGAAATCCTCTTAGAATGACATAATTTTTGAGTGGCGAAGATCACTAACTAACCTTGGAAGTCACCTTTAAGAGTTGGGATAAAAAATGAACTCAATACCCAACCCCATTTATCATTTAGGTTTTATGGTGCAATACTAAGAGTTAATTTTGAAACTTTGCAACTTTTTAATTTATGATTAGTTGGTGAAAATGTAACCGAAAAGGGTTGTGCTTGGAAAAAGGTGAAATTTGGATCGCTCATATAAGGTGTTCAAACCATTTTTGGTGAGGAAAGGGACCCACGTTGTGTAAAATATTTTGTGAACCGTAACCTTAAAATGATGAACTAATCCATCTTGCTTCCCCACTAGTCCTATTAGGTAATAGATGTATGATGTGAAACTATGTGATCTTGTCCTTATAGATAAATATCCTAAGACAGGGACTAGTTGTCTCATAAGGATTCAAATGGGAACAAATAGTAGCTTTTTTTGCATCACGTGATTTCATTTTATCTATGCGGGTTAATGTTATGTAAACATATCATGTGTTGTGTGTTGTCTCAAGTGAGCTCCTATAGTGTCATGTGTAATACAATGTAAGTAAATAGAAATATTATTATGGTATTTTAGTGTTGTATTTGTGTGTGTAAAATGTGGGCATTACACCTTCCCACTTCGCCACCTATCCTACTCACTCCCGCTGACCCTTTGACTTTCGACCCATCCAATGCTAGACCTGACAGTATTATAGACTTCAGTTAATTCTGGGGATTTCACGTCTGCCTCGAGCTATTTACCGTGGAGATCCCAAAATATAGCCACATGAACTATTTTCTCAGTTGCAGTAATACTTAGCAACATTTTTGCCCTTGTTTTTTATTTTGATTCAATCTAAAGATTTGCATGGTTAGGTGCACAAAATTAATTCTTAGGATTAGTTGTGAAGGACCTAAATGTCGTTATTTGTTGACATAGAATGACACACCTATTCATTGGAATAATATTATACTATAACATCTCCTCGAAACATACTACCATACATTCTTTAGCTAGTTTTATAAGGAAGTTGTTGATTCTTTTTAAGAGGAATTTGCAAATAATATCAATAGAATCATGTGTTTACATCACTTGAGACAAGAATAATAAATATAGTTGACATTACATCATTAAGTACTAAAATAAGACATCATATTGAACTCTAATAAAAATGGAAATTATTTTAATTTTAAAACTTACAAGAGGAATGTTTTTGTGGATCTGATGACTTGTGATCTTGCATAGTAGACCAATCCCTTAAAGGAAAGGAATAGCTCTATTTAAACAAGATGAAAATGGTTGTTTGGTCTTCTACAAGTTCTTAAATTTTTTGGCTATTTGCAATAACAATAACTGAAAAACATGGAAATCCCAAATTAATATGATTTAATAGGAACATGTTGGTAAATAAAAGTTCTCATGCCCTTAATAAAATGAAGCATAATGGATTTGATATTATGAAATCTCACGATATAACCGATTAATTTCCTCTGCTTTACTTATAGGATGAAAGACATTTTTAATATTTGAACATATAACTACAATAAGAAGGTTAAAAACACTCCAACAATGGGACAAAAACAGAAGCATCATAATTGTAATTATAGTTATTTAATGCAGCTCCAAAAATTTTGAGAACATGATGACAAAGAACTAATAGCAAGTATTAAAATAGGAAAACAAAAGTTCCATATAAACTAAACTCATTAACAAAAAGGAAATTTGAGGTTCTTGTCCACAAATCGTCAACAAAAATGACAAGAAAATACATAGAAATTATTAAAAAATGGTATAAATTCAAACACACGATCTGCATGCACTTTAGATGATATAGATGTAAATAGTACAACTAAAATTACTTTAGGGGCTTATACTGCCAAGACAAGTAGATGTAATGCTCTGATTGCAGGATATGCATGAAATGGGTTTGTTGAAAAGAATTAGAAAATTTCAAGCAAATGTGATTCACAGGTGTAAATCTACATTCCATATCCTTTTCCAGCATCCTCCCGGTGTGCGCTACAATGGGAGCTCTATAAGTAGAGCAGGGTAGAGATATACATCAAAGCATAATAATTTTATAAAAAAAAAACCATTTTTTTGTCTGTTGTAGTATTCCAAATGCCCTAGTTAACATGGATGCAAAAGGTGGGAGCATATACATGGGACGTGAACTATTTGACAGAGTGCCTGAAAGAAATGTGATCCATGAAATGCATGGATTATAGGCATGCACAAATAATTTTATAAAAAATATGTTGTAGGATTCCACGCAAAGCAAATGGAAGAGGGGAAATCCAAACTTCACACCATTTCCCAACATCTTCTCTTCCTATGCAACATCCCAATCATGCCAGAATAGGGGTTTTAGAGTGGGAATGGAGGTTCTCATCAGCATTTCCATCATTTCACCAAATTAATTGATATGGACCTGTATTTGTGTATGGAGCGGATTCAATTGTCTTTGAGATAAAAAGGAACTACTTCCTATCATTGCTTTGTTCGTTGTAAACAAAAGAATAAGGAGAAGAAATTGGGGATTATAAGTAACATAATGGCTGCCAACGCTTGTGATTTTCAGAGCTCAACTAGAAGGATGAGATAAATGTCTCATGAACAAATAGTAAGGTCGAGTGGTGCCTGGAAATTTGAATTTGTGTACAAGGGTGTCAACAAAGATAGATCACAAATAAAATGAAATTTTGAACCATATATAGCCAACAAATTGGACAACCTTGAGAAAATAACAATTGGTCTCTTTAAGTGTGATCATTGTTGGTTTTACCAAAAATGGGATTTTGATCGAGCTTTGGGATGAGGTATGGGTGCAAAATGAATAGCTTGGGGCTGCACGCAACTATTTGGCATCACATGGAAAAAAATAGTGGTCTCAATAGATTACGAGTGCAACATACCTAGAGTCCCCACATTCCTATTTCGCTGATTGTTCTCAGGCATGGTCTCCTTACTTATATCTTCTATAATTTGGTTCTTCATTTGCATTATATTAGAAACATTAAACTGCTAAATAATTTTACAATTGTATATGTAATAAAACTTAAATAGTGTAAAGCAATAAAACTCCACCTTGTGATTTTCGAAACTGTTTTACCATTTGAACATCAACTATGGTTGCCACCATAACCTCATACAATGTAACTCAGGTATCCGAATCAAGTGCTCATGTCCATTGATATTGTCGAGAGTTATATGGTTCCTCAACTTAACACAACCTTTTTCTTTACTTGCAAAGTTGGAAAAACATCACATTTAGATACTTGCTAAACAACCTTTTGAACCTCGTAAAAGAGAGGCCAAGCGTCGTATGTGTTCCTTGATATGAGGAGAGTCACATCAAGCTTTGGATTGGCCCTAGTCAACTGTTTTTACTCTCTTCACCTCTCTTATAGGAGTCCTGTTACCCATTTTGGCACTCTCAAGAAGCTACTATAACTGAAAAGTTGGGTCTCGTATCAACCTGCCATTTAGACCTTAAACAATGAAATACTTTCCCGCCTTCGCAAACCTCTAGTATATTTACTAGATAATGGCCTGGGACCTTTAGTTTGGATAAAAACTCTTCTTCATAGTTTGGAAAATGAGTTTTGTAGGCCTCTGGTCGTAGTTTGACTAGGTCAAAATTTGACCAATTACGACCGTTGGCTCTAGAAAACCTGTCGCCATTTGAAAATTGTTTGCTAGTTCTCAGTTCCATCAACTCTGGTGAATTTTCCATATATGAGGGAAATTTTAGGAATTTTCTTGGTGCACATTCATCCATCAAACTTTAGTTTTGGACATGGTTTTCAAAGCCCTAGAGCTAAATTTTGATTGTTTGCAACTAGGCCAATTACGATCGATGGCCTCGAAAAACTGGCCACCAATTGTAAACCGTTCGCCAGTTCTGAATTCTGTCAGTTGTTGTGAATCCTTGGTTTATAGGAGGACACGTAGAAACTTACATGTGGTATATTTTTTCACTGGAAGACAATGTTTGAAAGTGATTTCTTAGCCTCTGAGCCTAAATTGAACGTTTTTACAACTAGTAGGAAAACATAAAAAAGATAGTTGTAGGACCCCTTTCAGTTTGCCAAACCACTGTGGAAACTTATTGACACTTGTAAATAACTGTTTGAAACTCTATCGTGTGACTTGTTGTGTGAAATTGAACTTTTCACAAAATAGTGTTTCTCTCTCTTCCCTATTTCTTTCTCTATCCTTGGTTTTTAAAAAAGAAGTGAAGTGAAATGAAATAAATATGTGTCTCGAACCCTATCCTTTCGAATGAAAAGTTTTATTAGTATGAAAATGGAAACCAAAAACCTTAATTATGATAGATCTAGGTGGATGCCATACCAGTGATTTATTGCTGATTTCATGCTCACATGGTTTTGTAGGATGCAAGAAAGATAACGAAAATGTGTGGTGTAATTCATTGTTTATTATTGTAATTTATAGAGGTCATTGTAGAATGTGTATATATATATATATATATATATAATATATATATATATATATATATATATATATATATATATATAATGTATTGCCATGTCACAGAAACATTTATATCTAAAATTTGGTAATATGTATGAGCTGTTAGTTTTAGGGATACCTTGGGAAATGGGCATTTAATCATAGGTGTAATTTTAATTCATATTTACGTATCATAAAAAGGTTCAATATATATACGCCAAATGAAACTATAGAGGATATTTCAACATTTGCGAAGTCTGAAAAGGTTTATAATTGAAGTTCTGT
The DNA here is from genome assembly GCA_019776745.2 of Taxus chinensis. Lineage (NCBI taxonomy): Eukaryota > Viridiplantae > Streptophyta > Pinopsida > Cupressales > Taxaceae > Taxus > Taxus chinensis. The sequence continues at coordinate 295,252,282 of CM034155.1, read as the reverse complement.
AAAATGTTAGATGCTAGGGTTTAAGGGAAATGTTCCTCTATACATGGGTGTTATCTTGATCCTCAAATTTTGTAACGTAAAAGTTAGATATGAAAAAACTACTAGCGGGATCTAGCACATGAAGAGTGAGCACAAAGATTTACAAAGGAGCAAAAAAGAGCACAATAAAGAAGAACAGAGAAATAATTATTTATCTTTGATGATTATCAATTCAGGAGAAGCATTTAAATAGGTTTAACAAGTAGTTTGATACTCCTAGATACAAGGGATGCCAATCTAAAGTAGAGATAACACACCCTCTAAACTAGAGATACCAATCTAAACTAGTTATCGGAGTTTAAACAAACTCCTAATAAAATAAAACTAATAACAATTTTTAGCTCACATGAGCTTATTAGGTGTAAATGATTATTTACACCAACAAGATATGTTTACTAAATTAATTTGAATTTAAAATCTTATAGTGCATTCTAGTGTTCAATAGATGAGTAATTAATTAGTGTGTTGTATTCTTATCTTGTAAATGTAATAAAGAGATTTAAACGAAACACTCAACCCTAGTATAAGATTCATGCATAACTTGTCTTCATGTGTGATCTTTATTACCATAGAAGAAATAGAAAAGAATGAACTTAAACTTTGTACTCGATGAAACCTTCTAGTTTAAGTCAATAAGATCCTAATTTTGAGTTATCGTCATAGTCAGTATGTTTAGTGACATTGTCGTAAACCCAACAGTTAGCAACCGCATGGTCTAACTAAATTTTGGTGTAAGTAGAACTAACACTTCCTTAGGATCCTAGTGGACTACCTAGTCTTGTGAAGATTGAAATGAATTCCTTGTGGGATTTAGATGACACAATGGAGCTAGTGAAATAGTCGTACTATGACTTAAACTCTTGTTAATGATCCCTTTAGATCCTCTCAACTAAATATGTTACCTTGGCGAGTGAAAATATAGTGCATTGGTCTTTTATAGAGGCTTTATAGGGTAAATATGTTTTTTCCACCTAAATTTGATCTATTATGGGGCATATAACCATGAGTGAAAATTGGAATTAAACCAAACCTCAGGTACTTGATGAGGAGGTTAACTTGTGGTTCGTGTGTAGTTGTAATGCTTCCAATCATGTACTTCTTAAAGATGTTAGACAAGTATTTTTGTAACTATTTTTTTATAAAGTGATGCCAATAAGATACCTAAGAAACAATGTAAATGAGATGAGAAACAAGAGTGTACATGATAATGGTTTAGGAACAAATTTTCACTTGAAGTCCTTACGGTTGATTTAAGCATTGATATTTTTCTTAGGAATGGATACAAATTGTTCTTGGTGGGACTAGGCATTTGAGCCAATATAGAGTCCACTAAAAATAAAATAAAATAAAATAATGACGTGTAAATGCTTAATTTGACTCATACTAAATTTGGAACAAAAACAACCATACTATGAGCACAAATGTGCTACTAATGGAAGGAAGTTTATAAGAAAGGGAAACTTGAACCTTCGCCTCCTTTGAATTGTATTATTTTCCATTGACAACTTATGGTTGGTCCCCTTGCATAATGAGGGTAAAACTAAACATCAACTCAACATATTTTAAGAAATAAACCTTTAACATAAGAATGAGAGAATTATGAACTTTGTATGAAATTTGAAATATGGCAAATACTTATGTAAGTTATGGAGATTGTCGTAAGGGATAAAGGGCCAACTTAAATGGTCGAAATGTAAGTTGAATGTGAAATGAATTTAAGAATCTGTATATGGTATTGTCATGTGTCTATGTGAGCCGATGACTTATGTAATTGTCTTATGCATTGTTGAGTTTCTCTACTTGGAGCCCTTGTGATGTTGTGTAGTGAGCAATGTAAGTCAAAAAAAATTATCCTGGTATTTTTACTGTTGTATCTATGTGTGTAAAATGTGGGAGTTACAGCTAGGACCATACAAGTTAGCCAAGACTAAACCCCACAACCTGACCTACTTGTATGGTTTTGGAAAGAGAAGAAGAAATGTAAAAAAATACGTTTAGACATGAAACATAGAGGTTTTTTACCACTGTTATCGGATAATATTCCTAAAATTGATGAAAAAGTAGAGTATAATGATAATCAAGTCATATGAGAGTTAGAGTGATGAACTGTTTAGATTTTGATTGTGAGAATTTGTTTTCACAAGGGAGCATAATCGAACTTGACATTGCAATGAGACAATTTACCAATTTTTTGTGTTTGTAGGGGGGTGCATTGGTTTCCAAAGTGCTAAGTTGAGTGACAAGTGTCGACCTAGTGGACTCAAAGTGTGATAATTGAGAGAGATGCCTTTAAGATTAATTCAATTAATGTGTCAACGATATTTTGTAAAAAATAAATGCCAAATAATTATTACTGAATGCCTTAGGTCAAAAGTTTGAGTACTATAGAATATACTTTCCTTTGGTAACATAATAATAAAAAACAATATTTTCAAGATAAAATTTAAAGTTCTTAAATCTAATGATCCTAAACATGACACATATATTAAGAGTGGCCCCTTTCTAAAAAGACGTATAATAAACCTGGCTTAAAAATATCATATGTAAATTAAAACCTTCTTCCATGCAAATTATTGAACAACACTAAAATATTCACAAAAAAACCAAGTGAATTGCACATTCAAGCATTAAATTTTCAAAATTACAATTGCTTTCGGCTCATCAAATCCATTTCTACCGCATTTATAATATACCACTCTTAAATGCAACTTGTCACATTTTATCAAATAAACTTTATTTTTCCTTTGTATTTTCAATCCTTATTAATTAAGCATTATTCATACAACTCATCACCTTTTTTAAGTAGCTGATGGAACACTCCACTAATTTTTTCTTTCATTGAATACTCTTCTTTTCACTGAATGCTCTTCTTACCAATTCTACAAACCCAATATTCCTTAGATAAAATTGATTGATGGACCAACACTCATAAGATAATCTATTTTTACGCCAGAGGCATGTTTTTCAGTTAAATTGTATATGGACCTAGCCTTGCCAATTCTGACAATCTGTGCGTCAACGAAAAAACAATACAAAATGGTCGCGTGAATGTTTATACATTGACAATCTATTTTTGCATTCTTTAAATTTTTCTTCAGTATGATAATTCGTTCATTTATTCATTGTCTCCTTCCGTTGATAGGGCTGACAGGTCTGAAAAATTTGTCTTTATAAATATTGCATGCAACCTTCAACTTCTAAGCGGCTTCCACCTCGCGACCACGTCTAAATTTGTTGACAGTCTAGCTCTTCCATGTGGTTATAAATTCCATTTTTTTAATACAATATTTTAATAATTTCTTTATATAAATATAAATAAGTTATATATTTTGGTATATTTACATATATTTGTAGACAAGTATTTAAAATATTATATGGTTTTCCATATTTTTAGCCTCTCATTATCTATGTCTGCCTAAAATTTTAATTCGTAATATATAACTAAAATCACAAAAAATGGCCCACATCATATCAATTTACATGCCTCTTCTTGACAATATAGTAGGAAAGGGTCGTTGACAATTCAGTTTCTAGCTCACGTCATTCACCCTAAACAAATACACTTGTCGGTTTAATCTTAATTTATATTAAGACATAGGAACTGAACAAAAACATGTTATTTTAATAGGTTTAACCTCGGCTATGGAAACATGTTCTTAACTAAATCTCAAGTATTTAATTATGATGAAATATTTGTTCTCTGTCTATATTTTTTACTCCTGATTGGTTAAATAACTCAGTTGCAAACCGCCCCCTTCCGAAAGATAAAAGAGGTACGCATGTGATCTACTCAAAATTTGTTTGTTGCTATTTTGACACACAGCAAAAATATTTTGAAAGACCTGCGATGTTCACCTTCTACGTATTTAGGATGTTCAATGACTATATTGGAACAGACGATACAACGAGTGCTTCTGATGATGTTGGTTTTTTGTGTTGTTGGTGCATTCTTTGTTCGTAATTCTCTATTTTAGTTGAATATATATATATATATATATATATATATATATCGAACATTGTCCACTCTTTTTAGACCCAATTGTGTTCCCTTTTCCCTCACTATGCCGACAACTCATGTATGTATGTTCATAGTTCGATTACAAAATTAAATTTAAATATTTGCAAGTATTTTATGGCTAATATCATGAAAAACGTCTAAATGGACTTGAAACAGTAAAATAGGGCACATATAGTAGATATTATTTGGGCAGGGACAATTTGACTCATGCAATAGGTGTGTGACATGCATGTGTTTAATCACTACCATTTTATTTTGAACTTTCTATTCATGGCTTTGTCCTATTTGATAAATAGAATGTCGTCCAATTGAAAGTCTTGACGCCGTAAAAAAAGAGTAAAGTCTATTTTCCCCATATTTTAAAAACAAATTTGATTTGTTTCAGTTATGTAAAGGTCGTGTGTTGATGAAAAAGAGCTAATGGACATGGTAATATTGTTACCTTAATGAACCCTCCATATGTATTTTAATATATGTAGTAAAATGTTACTCTTAAGCTCACTATTGTTTTTATTAGGTTGACACATATTACATTTTGTAGATGTACAAGTGTCTACATTGGGAAAGACCCCATGTATGAATGTTTTGATCTGCAACTTGTCACCCACCACAAAATAATAAAAACAAACCCACAAATAAAAAAAATTCAATTGCATCGAGAAAACATATATTGTTAAAGCAGATACCATAACTACATGTACACAAAAAATATAGGCCAACTATGACTTATCCACAAACAATATTGCACAATGTCGGTTGTTGGATTTCTAATGTTAACATGTAATTACATTGATATCATTTTCTCGAAGCTAAAACGTTGCCAGTAAATTGTGACATCTCTGGGTTCTTTATTATTTTCTTTATAACCAAATCCATGTCGTGAACAATTTTAGAGTTGTCATTTAGGAAAGGAGGTCCAACAGAAGGGTCATGCGTTCCTCATTCCACCTATGAATACACCTTTTTTTAATCTTCCCTAGCTCCTTCTTCTTCACAAACCCCTATAAATTGGATGCCTTGTCTCGCTCCCACACTTCAATCGGCTCCATGCTAGCGTTGGACATTACACTTTCACTAAGCTCGATTAGATCTCTCAACTTTGGTTTGTATTGGATTTTCATATGGTTTTAGAATCAACAAACATTGACCTTTGTTTTTCCATTCCTCCAACCAAATCAACATAGTATTACATTATGGATCATGTATTGACTATTGTGAGCCATGCTTGCACCTAGGATCTCCTCGTACTACTGAGAGGATCACTCAAGTTTGCATCCTCCTTTGGCTTGGCCACCATTTCACATTAAATGTGGTGGTTAAACATTGCATTGGTTGAATCTCCAAACAACTAGATGATGGTGGCTACTCATGTCTGAATGCCTCAACATATAGGTCATCATCTCTTCCAATTGTCTTCCATCGAAATCCATGCATTCAATACATTCCATGAATTCAAATTTGTTTGCTTGTCAATAGATGTAATGTTTAAATTGATCTTCCAAATTATAATCTTCCAACAGATCCTCCAAATTATAATCTTAAATTAAAAAATTCCCTTTTTGTAACCTTGCATGACATAAACAATCAAAGGAGGACATGGTGCACTTAGAAAAAAATCTCTCTTTTACCAATTCCTTAACCACTAAGTATGCTACAAAGCATGTTTCCAACTGCTCGTCTCGGAAATTGGGACTATTAAGCTTGAGGGAAATGAGAGGTCAACAAGTATCCATCTTTGCATTGTTGATCCTCTAGCCAACTCAAAATTGTATTGCATTATGTATTAATCATGATTTTCATCTCTTCTAAATATCCTGCATCGACATCCATGCATTAGATACATTCCATGCATTCAAATTTGTTGGCTCATCAATAGATTATAATACTCACACAAACATGTTCCCTTTTTGTAACCTTGGACAACCTTGACAATCAAAGGAGTGTTAGCGTAACATATTACATTGTTTGGTTAGACGGTTTCCTGTAACCATTTATGCATTGTATATATTGTGGTGCTTGCATCATTTTAATTCAAGGCATTTGATCATTTCTTTCTCTCATTTGCCTTCATTGGTATCAGAGCACCAATTACTTGACACATGGGGAAGAAATCTGTTTTGGCGTTTTGAACCAGCATTGAAAGTTACAGTGACCATTTTGCGTGGGAACAACAATCAGAGAGCATTGGGAGGAGTGACCTGTTTTGTCTTTTACCCTATGAAGTGGAGCGATCTATTTTGTTGGGTGTCCATTTAGAAGAAGAAGCGATTTGTTGGACATGGCAGAAAAACTGAAGTGCACAACCTACAATTTACTTTTGCGTTGAGCTTTTTGAGACCTTTGGCGTGGCAGTTTTAGGAGTTTGTTTTATCTTTGCTATCTTTCAAATCAGACCAGTGCGTGTAACACATTGGCCCAACAAGTATTCATTGGTTTGTCTTTGTGTGAAAGACATTACATTCCCAGCATGGCTGTTTTTGGTTACTCCAACTCACGAGCGGTTGCATAACTGATTATCCTTCTCTCCTCACAAAAGTTAAGGGGAGGCTCATCGTTGAAAAAAATGCTGTGCAAGATAAGACCATGCTTTTGACAACATAAAAGGGTGTCAAGAAAGTAGACAATGCAAAAGTGCGGAACATATGACAGAGAGTCCTGACTGGGAATTTACTTCCTACTTCACCATTTTTTCGTTTCTTTAGTAGTTATTATGGACATTCACTTGGAAAAATACTCAGGGTTAAACTTTCATACATGGAAGGTGAAGATCCAAATGCAACTTATGCATAAAAACTTATGGGGTATAGTAGATGGGAAAGAGAAAATGCCTATAGACGCCGCCAAATTAACAGAATGGAAGGGCAGAGATGATAAAGCAAAAGCCATTATTGGCCTTGCTCTCTCCGATTCTGAACTCCATCATGTTGATCTCAATAAATCTTTGAAGGACATGTGGGATAATTTAAATCAATTATTTGGAGCGAAAGTAGTGAACATGAAGTTTTCCCTAAAACTTCAGTTATATAGATTCAAAATGGAAGAAAGCGTTTCTATGTCTAGCCACATTAATAATCTTTGGTCTCTGCTCCGACAACTAGCAGAAGTCAAAGTTGTGATAGAAGATGAGGATGCCAAAGCTATCATATTAAATAGTCTATCTTCCAAATATGACAATGTTGTTTTTACTCTCAGTCAAATTCAGTCTAAATCTTTAGATGACATGATCGTGGCTCTTCTTGCAGAGGAAAAATGCATAATTGACGATGCTACAGAAGGTGATACTCAACAAGAAAGTGCACTTTATTCCACAAACAGAAAATTTCACATGCGATCAAATAAAAATAAACAAGGGCCTAAATAAGAGATTGAATGCCACTATTATCAGAAGAAAGGTCATACAATGTGGAACTTTCATAGCCGAGCAAGAGATGTTCTACAAGGAAATATAAATCACAATGGAGCTAATACTACTCATATAGAAGATCCACAAGATTCTGAAGAGAGTGAGAAAGCTGTTGATGAGATTGGCTTCACATCATCTCTAGTACTGTAAGCAGCAACGAAGGAGGCTGGAGGAAATCCAGCAACCTCTTGCAAGTTGCAAGCGACGAGGCCGCTAATAGATATTGTGGCGAATAAGGTATTGAGGACCAATTCCTCAATTTTGGTTTGTTTATTTCAGTTTAGTGTTGGTTGTTCTATTGTTTTTCAATAAAGTGCAGATATTGCATAGTTTCCTGTTTGGGACCTCCTAAATTGAAAAGCGTCATGGGGAATAGAAAAGCACTGAAAGTAGCGCATGCTACTCGCACTAGGTTCGTGGTAAACCGTTAAAACCACCGAGGTAAAATCCTCTTGGTTCATGATAAACCTGTAAAACCACCAAGGAATCATCCTCTTGGTTCATAGTAATCATGTAAAACCACCGAGGTGAACAATCGGAAAGTGCTCATGTCCCTCTAGGTTTATGGTCAACCTTAGAAAAACCATGTGTATCGAGACCATGTAGGCACATGCTTGTGTGAAGACCCTCTTTGTGGTGTTCTCATTAAGGGGGGGACATCCAGTATCAGGAAATGTATATTTGTACGAACAATGTAATAAGGCAATGTAATAAGATAGGGAATGTTAGCATAACATATTACATTGGTTGGTTAGACGGTTTCCTGTAACCGTTTCTGCATTGTATATATTGTGGTGCTTGCATCATTTTAATTCAAGGCATTTGATCATTTCTTTCTCTCATTTGCCTTCAAGGAGGACATGGTGCGCATAGAAAAAAATCTCTCTCTTTCCAATGCCTCAACCATTTTCAAATGCAAGTATCAATAAACGTGCCTTTCAAGCATCAAGGAAATGAGATGTCAAGGTATTGTCACTTCTCCTCCTTCAATCTTCTTCTTTTTCGCCCTCCTCCTCACAAGTTTATTTCTGTCAAGTTTAACTCTCTCAACGTATCCCCTTCGACCTTTCCATCACACATTCCACGTACGATTACTAGTTTATTAAATGTATATCATTATATATACAAAATATTAATAGGTCTACCAATCCACACACCACACAAGAAGGAAAAAAAGAAAAACAAAAACAAAAACAAAAAACAAACAACAAACAACCAACAACAAGAACAACAAGTGCTCCTTCTCCACTTTAAATCTATAACACAATTCTTCGTAAGTGAAACCATATACCCCTTTCTCCCATAAACATAAAACACGCTGAATCAAGAAAAACCTACGAACCTGTCCACATCCCTACACTAAGCTTTCCACCTAAATCTATCAAGACATAAAATTTAAATTTAGAAAGCATTCCCTTCCTTGATGGACGTCGCAGGCAGGAATAATCGAATTTCACCTTTTAATTTGTGGCCGACATTATTTAACTTTAAAGCCGACATCGCCAATTCATTTATACCTTCAAGTCGAATCTAATCTCCTTTACTAAGTCGGTGCTTTGTTTTACGAACATTCTCGTTGACGTTTCCACGAAGAATCGAACCAGCTGCCTGCAACATCTATGAATTTTATATGTATCCTGTTTATTCCTATAAGTTATAACATCGCCTTCATTCTGCCTCTTCTCTTCCACACAATTTCATCTTTTGTAACGCGTCTTTAGTGTCTCATTTGAAATCAATGGCGTCTTCTTCTTCGTCTCAGGAACATCAGGCTTTCTCTGGAATTGAACCTCCCGGCATAAGGAGGAAGGTTTCTGAATCTTCAAGATTGTTTGACGTGTTCATCAACCACAGAGGCCCTGATGTCAAAGATACTCTGGCTACTCAACTTTACAATTCTTTGCAGCAGTTAGGAATAAGGGCGTTTCTTGATTCCAAAGAGAAGGAGCTTGGAGATTCGATCTTTTCTACAATTGAGACCGCCATCGGCTCTGCTGTAGTTCACATTGCCATCTTTTCCAAAAATTATGCGCAGTCGCCTTGGTGTTTGGCGGAGCTGGTTCTCATGTTACAGAGTCGAGCCATTATACCTGTGTTTTATGATGTGCATCCACGGAAACTCCAGCACATAGAAAAAGGAGTGTATGCTGAAGCATTCATTGATTACGAAAATAAGTGCAGATACCTGGAAAAGCTGAAGGAACGGAAGGAAGCCCTTCAATGTGTGTCATTTATCACCGGGGAGGAGTTCAATAGGTACGATTTCTGTGGTTTATGGGCATTTTGGAATTCTAGGTTGTTTTAATTTAATTTTCCTTCCTTCAAAACTGGCTAATTTTTTCCCCATTGAGCTCCCTATTTTTTTCAATGATTCAGTGACTCCGAAAACACAGTGAAAGCAGAGCGAAAAGAAGTAGAAAGGTTAAATTCTATGTTGCATGTTGCCAAATATCCAGTGGGACTTGACAAGCTTGTACACGATTTTGAAAGGCAATGCCTTGATGAGCTTGTACATGATTTTGAAAGCCATTCTGGGTTGAACAAAGGAGGTGAAGAGAAGGCTCAGATTATTGGCATTTTCGGAATAGGTGGGATAGGGAAGACAACTCTTTCCAAAGAGTTGTTCAACCGAAAACGTTTGCAATATAAGCGAATGAGTTTTCTGTTTGATGTGCGGGAAGCCTCTACGAAAAGTGATTTGCCTTCTTTACAGTTGAAACTCCTTAAAGATCTCTTCAACGAAAATCGGCCTAGTTTTCAAAGTATAGATGAAGGAAAGAAGTGCATTGGAAATTGTATAGGAAGAAGCAGTTTTTTGAGCGTACTAATTGTTCTTGATGATGTTGATCATGTGGAACAATTAGATGCTTTGATGGTCATGAATATACTAAATAAGCCTGGGAATAGTCTGGTAATTGTTACAACCCGTGATGTAGGGGTGCTTGTACGTGCAGGAATTACCATCGGATATAATTTAGAAGGAATGGATAGAGATGCTGCAAAAAAGCTCTTCTGTTGGCATGCTTTCAGGCAACCCCATCCGGCTAGTGGATACAATGATCTGGTTGAGGCCTTCTTAGATGGGTGTGGAGGCTTACCCCTGTCTCTTCAAGTTTTGGGATCGCACGTTCATGGCAGAAATCAAAATTATTGGAGTTAGAATTGAAGGAAGTCAGTGAAACTCTGCCTCGTGACATACAACAAAGACTTACGAAGTGGTCCCATGAGAGGGGGCTCCTAAATTTTCTTAGCTGGTGTGGAGAGTAATTTTAGGAGATTTTATAGTTAAAATAAGTTTCGATGCATTAGACAGGGAAGAAAAGCAAATTTTCATGGATATTGCATGCTTTTTTATTGACCATGAAAAAAGTATGGCCCTAAAAATCTGGAAGGGATCTGTATGGAATGTTGAGCATGCACTGCAAACACTAAAAGATAAATGTCTTGTTGAAGAAACAAATATGTATAGATGGCATAACATTGTATTTAGAATGCATGATCACCTAAGGGATCTGGGAAGAGAGATGGCGAATGAGTTGAGCCCTCCTCGTCGCGTGTGGCATCCTCAACATATTAAATCTCTGGTATGCTTGCCCATTTATATGTATCATATTTGAACTTCAATTGTTTAAATCGGAATATTTGTATTTTTCGTAAATCATTTAAAAAAGAAAGTAGAGCACTGTTGTTGCGTTGATCATTGAATGCAGGAACTAGAAGGATTCCAAGCCATTTTTTCCAAATCTGATTGGAGGTGTTTAGGTTGGATTGAAGATAGAGCCATGGAGGCTACAATTACATATTTTATAGGGAGTTCAGATGATTGGGGTCATGCAACTACTTCTTTGCTATGGCTTCAAATTAACTTTCATCACCGTATACACTACACAAACATTCCTTCATGGATTCCTCTTAAAAAATTGCAGTATTTAGAAATCCAGGAGGGGAATTGGAAAAATTGTGACAGAGTGATGTACAGGTATGGAAACTAAGCCTCCAATGCATTGGTTATATTTATTTATTTATATTGATTAGCCCTCATTTTCTTTATAACAAAAATCGTAATAATGGCTTAAAGTTTCAAACAGATTATTGAATGTTCAGCACTTGAAAAGTTGGCAGGTCTTTCCCATCTGAGCTTCCTGAAGACTATTAAAATTAAAAAATGTGGGAAGCTGAATTGTCTGGAGTTGGATGATTGTGCAAATTTGAAAAGAGTAGATGTGTCTGATCTTCCAAAACTTGTAATTTTGAGCATTCATCACTGTCCCGAGCTCAAGAAATTGTCAAATCTTTATGGTTTAAGTTCTCTTGAGCAGATTACAATTGATGGATGTTCGAAGCTTGTACAACTGATTATTACAGAATGTGGAAATTTGTTGGAATTAACTCTTGCCGGACTGAACTTTCTGCAGACTATTCAAATTGAGAGATGTGAGAAGCTGCAGAATATAGCAGGTATTGAAGAGTTGCTCGCATTGAAAGCTATGGAAATGTCACTATGCAACAATGCGGCAATGAAGCAATACGGAGTTCCATTGACAGGTTGCAGGCATTGAATAGTCGCACTATGTCATTGTATCTTATGCAAGCTTTGACCACTCTGCTCTCGACAAGACTAATTGATTTGTTTATTCTAAAATTATGATTTATTAAAAGCATTTATTTGAGTCAGATGAAAATTAAATGTGCTGTGCATGTGTTTCTTTCATATTTTTGTAACCAAAATTTCTAAATTGTTTTCTGGGATGGTATATTGACCAGTACACATCTTTAAGATATTTGAAAAGGGTTAAGAAATATTAACGACAATTGTTTTTTTAATTTTTATTTATTATTCTTGGGTATATCGCATTGTTAATAATTTTATCATTATCCTTTGTTTTAATTATTATTATTTATTTGGCTCACTGTCTTTTGTGCTTTCATTCTTATATCATGTTTCACTATTTCTTGTAGAAAAATCAAAACATTCAAAGCTATCTATTTTGTTTTGCCATATATATATAGAAAAATCTAGTTTATAACATATTTTTATAGAATTTTAATTTTTTTTAATAAACGTTAGACGTAAATTATTATAATATTATGATATTTGGGCTAAATGTTTGTTATGAAGTATTGGAAGTCTTGATAAAGATAGTACTACAACTGTAACAAACACAAAAACCTTGGAAGCAAAGCCATTGTCCTCATTTGTTAATTGATCAAAATGTTTGGTATGCACTTTTGTTGTAACTTTCTTCTTTTTATTTGGCTCATTTTCTTCCGTGCTTCAATTATTATATCTTGTTTAGCATCTTTCTTCCCTGCCAAACCTATATACATCCATTTTCTTAGAGAAAGCTAGTTTATAATGTATTTTTTTAGAATTTCTATTATTTTTTAATAAATAATAAGTATAAATTATTACAATACAATAATATTTGTCTTGAATGTCTGTCATGAAGTATTAGAAGTCTTGATAAGGATCGTAAACAAGCAACTGTAACAAACATTACAATAAATAGAATTTCTTTTAAGACATTGATAATGATGTAGGGATGAAAACATGTTAGAGAAAGACTTTGCTAGAGTTTTGACATCTAAAAATTTGACGATGACAGAATTTGTAAAAAAATCCATGATAATTGACCAATATTATTGTTCACATTGTGGTTTACTTCAGAATAACATTTTCTAAAATTTAAAATCTACAAATAATAGGATAATTATAAACTATCTAACTCATTTGTTAGTGATCATGAAAATGTAGAAGCCATCTATGTTGAATATTAGTGATGTATTATTGAAGAACATAAAAGGAACATTAATAACAAAGGTGGCATATAAGATGGAATGCAGAAAAAATGTGCCATGTGAGGGAATAAAATTTCAAGCCAATAAAGAAAAGGATGAATCACATTCTATTCGTCTTGGCAGTGTAAGTCTCTAAACTAATTTTAGTTGTACTATTTACCTGTATATCGTCTAAAGTGTATGTAGATCATGTTTAAATTTATAACATTTGTTGATAATTTCTGTGCATTTTCTTGTCATTTTAGTATTGCATGCTGTTTTTCAATCTATATGTTCTTATTTGTTAGGAGTGGACAATTTTTTTTATGATTTGTGGACAAGAACCTCAAATTTCCTTTTTTTGTTAATGAGTTTAGTTAATAAGGAACTTATGTTCTCCTATTTTAATTCTTGCTCTTGGTTCTTTATCATCATATTATCAAAGTTTTTGGAGCCAAATTAAATAACTATAATTGCAATTTGATGCTTCTGTTTTCGTCCCATCATTGGAGTGTTTTTTCCCTTCTTATTATAGGTACAAGCTGAAAGATTAACACTATGTCTTCCGCGGAAATTAATTGGTTAGATCCGAGAGTTCATAATATCAAATCCATTATGCTTTATTTTATTAAGGGCATGAGCACTTTTTTTTACCATGTTCCTATCATATCATATTAACTTGGGGTTTCCATTTTGTTTTTTAGTTACTGCCATTGCAAATAGCCAACAAGCTTGAGAACTTCTAGAAGACCAAGCAACCATTTTGATCTTGTTTTAATAGAGATATGCCTTTCCTGCAAAGAATTGGTCTGCTATGTGAGATCGTGAGTCATTAGATCCACAAAAACATTCCTCTTATAAGTTTTAAGACTAAAATCAATTCAATTTTTATTAAATTTTAATACGTACTTAATGATGTAATGTCAACTATAGTTATTCTTCTTCTCTTGAGTGATGTAAACACATGATTCTATTGATATTATTTGTAAATTCCTCTTAAAAGGAATCAACGACTTCCTTGTAAAACTAGTTAGAAATAATGAGTTAAAGAATCTATGGTAACATGTTTGAAGGAGGTGCTACAGTGTAATATTAATTCAATAAATAGGTGTACCATTCTACGTCAAAATATAAGACATTTAGGCACCCTTATGTATTTTCTTTTTTGATATTACTATAATGTTTTTGGGCCCACTTGAGGAGACAAAATTCAATAAATAGGTGTACCATTCTATGTCAAGAGTTAATGACATTTAGGCCCCTTCTTGTATTTCCTTTTTGTAATATTCATATAATGTTTACGGACCCACTTGAGGGCACGAAATTCAATGCAATTTTTTTCTATTAATAATATTGTTACCAACATGCTCTGGTGCCATTAATGATACTTATCCATTGATTGTACTAGAAAAAATTCAATATATATTTTTTAAATTTTAAATTCACTCTCACGAGAGATGCTAGGATTAAAGCAATATTGTATCTTGAGAGATTAAAAAATTGTTGGAGAATCAATTAATTCCATTCTATCCTAGTATTAGAAAAAGGTAGAATTTTCTGTAAAGCATGCATTATTTTTTTTGGTTTAAAATAGAAAAGTCTTGTTATGTTTAGTTTAGTTCCTATTTTTAGGATATTCCAAATAAATCAAAAAGCTTTGTATTCATGCACAAAAGCATACACTGTTTTTAGAAGATTGAATGCTCTATTTTAGAGTTGTGTCGTTATTTATAGGAGAAAAATTTCTTATATTAAGAAGCAATTGTAATTGTTGTGATCATATAAAACATATCAGATTGTAATGAGCTGAAGATCTGACAAAAGAAGACGAAATATATTTGGTTGTGCACAACAGTGTTGATTTTGTGTTAATTTTGGATTTTATTTTCTATTTTTTATATGCAGATATTATAGAGTTTTGTTGTTCGCTATTTTATTTATCAGCTAATTTCTACAAATTAATATCAAAGCATTTTTTCAGGAAGGTTTAAATTGAAAAGAATTTAGATGGCTTCCACATCAGGAGCATATCTTTTAAGTCTGCAAACACCACGATTTACATAAAATACTTACGAGTATTGGTCATTAACTATGAAGGTGCTATTTAGATCTCATTTTATGTTATATGGCATGTGTAGTGCCCACTTCCCTTTGACACCATTTTGATTAGTTGTTTTCGATACTGTCGATTTCACTTATGGATTTATTATAGCTTCTTTGATTTAGCATGCTAGTAGATATCATAGACACTGAGCTGTTATTGATTTGATCCTTATATGATGCATATGGACTACTGGAGACATTCGATGATGATATTGGTATACTTTTGACATGGTTATTTATCTGTAATTTTGACATGTGATATATTTAGTCATATTGGGTAGATCTTGATAACTGAATTAATGTGACGATCATTTTAACATAAATGAAATGTGGAATAGAAATGTACAAAAAAATTGTAAGTGATATTGTATTTGCATAGATGATAGTAATTCATATATAGTTGATTTTAGATTTATATTGTATATTTGGCATGAATGTTTTAACGCGGCCAAGAGGCTGAATGAAGTATTCCCTATTTTGCAGGTATATTATATTCACAACAACGTCGGGGGATTGGAGACCAACTACATCAGAATTCGAGAAGAATTCAACTAGGGTCACCATGGAAACGTGTAATTGTATGTGTGTTTAAATTATTGGTTAGGAGAAAATTGTGACCTAGAGGTCATGTGTTGTTTTGTTTTAATTTTTCCCTTTTAATATGATGGTATGTGCTTTTCCTTTAGTAATGAAATTCACTTGTTTTATTATTTAAATTTTTTGTTTTTGTGGTTTCCCATTTTATTACTCATGGGTTGTAGTGTATTAATCAAACTAATTTTAATTTTTCCTAAACTAATTATAGATGTGACCAAAAATGAGTTCATTTATTAAAATTGATTTGATTTTGTGTTGAGTGAATTGTGTTTGAGTTTTGAGTGTAACACACTCCACCCTTCATGGGAAACTCGAATTTGGCCTTAGAGGCCAAATTTGGAAGCTTGTGGGACAAGTCAAACTTGTACCACACCTCTTAAATGCCCATGTCAACCCTACCTATGGGTTGGGGGGGTTCAAATTTAGGCTCTTTTAGGTGTTTTTGGGGGGATAAAAAGGTAAAATGTTAATTGCACTTCCTTTCAAATATTTAATTTTGTCCTTTGGGGGAGTGGGCTTAGATGGAGTGTGTAAGGTTCTTTTCATTCCTCCAACCACTTATTAATTGTGCATGGGAATATGTGGTGGACCAAGTGATGTGGAGTGGAGAGGAAATGAGGTGGCATCCTACTTGGAGCAACATCATCCCTCTCTCTCTTTTCACTATATATTGAACTCTTGTTGCATGTTTTGGGGGTTGGATGAATTTCTTTTAGTCTCTTGAATTTTGGAGAAGGACAGGATTTTAAGGGAGTTGTGGATTTTTGGAGCTTGTGGATGCTTGTTTGATTTTTGGACTTGTGGATGCTTGTTTGATTTTTGGAGCTTGTGGATGCTTGCTTGATCTTTGGAGGAGTTTGGAACTTCGTACTTGGAACAAACTCTACCATGGAAAGGTAGGAGCTTCACCTTTGTTATATTATGTTATTGTTATATGTATGTGTGTACATGTTGTGTTGAATGTTGTTGTCTCTTTGAAATGCTTGTTGGGTGTGGGTAGAATGCCTAAGTTGGGAGTGGGAGGAGACTATGGGGAGTTTACCATAATAATAAGTACACATGTAATTATTATTCACCCATACATACAAATGGAGCACTAAGATATATTTCCTAACATTCCCCCCCTTAGTGCGAACATGGGGAAAACCTGCCTTATACTTGCACCTACTCATGATCTGATGATTTTACAGGATGATCATAAACCTAATGGATGGTTTTTCATAGGGTTGACCATAAACCAAAAATGATGGTTTTGCAACTGGTTTACCACAAACCAAAAGGGTGATGGTTTTGCATAGGGTTTACCAACAACCGAAAATGGTGGTTTTACAAGTGGTGTACCACAAACCAAAAGGGTGATGATTTTGCATAGGGTTTACCAACAACTGAAAATGATGGTTTTACAAGTGGTGTACCACAAACCAAAAATGAAAGTTTTCAAGTGGTTTACCTACAACCACATCATGATATGCCAAGTATTATTCTTAGCCCTCATGACATCTCACTGTAGGGAATACCATAGGAAATTCTGCTGAAATCTACTGCTCATATATAGAAAATACCAGAAATATAGAAAACTAGAAATGGAACATTGAGATCATGTTCCCCCCTCAATGTGAAATTTCTTTTATTCTGCAAACCACAATAGGAACACTGCAACCAAACACTCTACCAGAAACACAAAGAAACAACAGGAACACATTGTATAAAAAATCACCATAACTGATACGGCCCCGTCGTTGGTGACTAACGAGAGGTCGTTGAATGACCTCCAACCTCCTGTGCCTCCTTCCTCCAAGAACTTCACTTAGTATAGAAATTCTTCATAGTTATATTCAATTTCATTTGTTATTTGTTCATCTCTAGTTTCCCATTCTACAATTTTACTTACATCTGTAGATGCTTTTTCTTTTCCATCTACTATCCTCCATAGGTTTTTATTCATTAACTGCATCTAGATTTTTATTCTCCATGTATGGAATTTCAGCCCATTAAATTTATCTAATGGTGTATCCATTTTACTGAATCTAAATATCCAAAAAAAATTGAATGTAGATTTGAATTACCTTTCATTCTCTAATTTCTTAAAAAAAAAAATAGTGATCAATGTGTTGTATAGTAAATTGCACATTTCTCTCAAACTACGAACTGGGTTTTTCTAAACATTTTACTGTAGGTTTCTGTATAACTTATATTCTACACAAATTTTTTTGGAGAAACCCAGAGCACAAAACAAAAGTTACAAGATCTTATTCAAGACAGATTTAACCTGCTCTAGTACCAAATGTAGAAATTACTTCGATCTAATACAAAGAATCCATGAAATAGCTACAGACAATAATTGAAATCAACAACTCTATATTATATTTTTATTAATTCACTATTTCATTACACTCCATTATATAGGAGATGTATAATCACAATCCTCACGACAACATTTGTCTTCATATACAACCATACACCCGTATGGTTTCAACCTCTCACCAATATAATAATAAAACAATACTAATTGTTTTATTATTCTAACTTACTAACTTACCACATACTAACCACATTTTACATTTACTATTTAAATTTACATAGTAAATATACTGTCACTAATTTACCATAATAATAATTACACATGTAATTATTATTCACCCATACATACAAATGGAGCACTAAGATATATTTCCTAAAAATTATATGTTAAGTTTTGTGGAAGCTAGTAGTTGTCTTGAGTTGAGTTTTCTCCCATTGTAATGTGGTTGGGGCTCGGGGGCCAATGGAGAGGATGGCTTCTCTTCTCCATTGGGTATCTTGGTTGGGTGGAGAGTGTTGCCTCTCTCCCTTATTTTGTTGTGAATCAAGAAAATTCTTGAAGGAGCCTTCTTGTTGGTGCTTGGAGTTTGGAGTCTTGTAGGTGACCATGTGAAACTACCTTGTATTTTACCCACTTAGAGTGGAAGAAATTGTAATAATATGGTTCTTTCTTTGTGTACATTTTGGTATGGTTTCCCACATCAAGTGGAGGGCATTGTAATGACTTTGTGATCTAGAGGATCCTCACAGAGAAACACCAATCCAATATCTTCTCAGAATTAGTTTCATTCAATTCCATGGCATGGAGAAAAATTAGACGATTCCGTCGATATCTCGTTTGCAGAAAACGAAGCTCGTATGCAAAAGTTATGGCTCACTGAGATTTTTGGGGTAACTGGCAAATTTTGGGGATTATACATAGGTGAACACATGCATGCTTGTCAAGTGGACCAATGGGAGTGTACCATGTGGCAATATGGATAAATAAATAAATAATAATAATTTTGGCCACACCCATTTGTTTCAACGTATATTTTTCAAATTGCCATATATCAAAATATCCATGTATAAATCCCTACCATGTCACACCCCTTATCTCTCTAAAAATACACACATTCACCCACATTGAGCGCCCCATCCTTGGGGATAAGATAACTCTTAAGCTAATGACTACATACAACACCCACCTATATAAATGCCTTCCTATTTTCACACCCAACAAATGCAGGATCTTATCCCTATGGAAAATGCATCCCACATGGAGTGGGATTTGAACCTGGGCCGCTTGGGTATAAGTATAAGTGCCCAACTATTATACCCAGAGCTGTGAAGTGTTATAAAAGGAGCTATGTTTTATTAGTATAGACACGGGAAAGTGACTGTGTTATTGTTTTGCTCATAACTTGAGCTAGAGATGAAATTTTGAGATGAAGTAAAAAGTGAATCCTATTATTTTTGGCAGAGGAACGTGATGAGAAGATCAGATTATTGAAAAAGATTTGTAAATATTTTTTTTCAATATTTTAATTGATCGGTCCCATCCAGCCGAACCCAGAGATGTAGGCCACAAGTGCCGAACTTCCGTTATCAATTCTTGTGTCCAATTGTTGGTGATTCATCTCTTTATTTTCTATTTTTACACAGTAATTTCAGTTTTAATTATTTTATTAAAAATACAAAAGGATATAATAGTAATTTTTTATATCAAAAATCAATACAAAGCAGAGTTAAGTGTGTGCACAATTGCTAGTTAAAATTGATTTTCAGATCGCTTTGTAAAGGAAAGTTGTATTAAAATGCTTGTTATTAATATTGCATTGCATGTGGAAAGAAACAAATGGAAAAGAAAGTATATTTGCATTAAGTAGTTATTGTAATGTAGATATGAGAAAGAAGAAAATGTAGAGATTGTTATAAGTTGAAATTGTTCCAAATATCATTTTATGGAAAACAAGGTTAATATGGTTATTTTGAATGAATGAACATTGTAGTAAAATGAAGGAGAGAATAAGTTAGATTGCATGGTATTTAGAAATGTTGCTTTTATAAGAGAAAATGACTAAAGAATGAAATAGATTTATATTACTTTTTTCCCTTGTAATGGAAAGAAGAATCTAGTTAAACAAATGGAAATTATTTTTTTAAGTAGATGAAGTTTAATAGAAAAGAAAACACTTTAAAATGAATAGATTTAGCTAAGAAATGAATAAATGAGCAAGAAATCTCAAATTTGGAAATTGGAGTGAACAAAAACAAATCAAGGATGCATTTTTACACCTTCTAGTAACTTTAAGTTTTTGTAAAAATCACGGTTTTAAGGTTTTGTTTTTCGGAAACAGGACCGCCACCCTGTGCAGAAGTGACGGTCCTGTAACCACCACTCAGGCTATGGTGGCGGTCTCAAAACCGCCGATCAGTAAGGCGGTGGTCCTATGTTTGTCACCCAGGAGGGCCGGTGGTCTCAAAATTGCCGGTCTGTTCTTAGCAACGGTCCTATCACTTATGATAGATTTCCATGGATCTGCGCATGTGCGTGAAATTTAACCAATTTTCTCTAATTCCTAAGTTGTAAAATTTAATCTATTGTTACCAGCAAGTAAATAAAGATGAATGCTTAGGAATGTGACGATAAAACTCTAAAATGGTGAACCCAAAAGCATTCTTTCTTTTATATCAAAAGGGGTAGGGTTTGCCCCCAAATTTAAAACCCAATACACTAAAATCTTGGAATAAAAAAAAACTAGATTAGAGGAGGAAACTCCTCCCAATCCTCGAAGGAAATAGATTACATAAATAAAAGACTAACTAAGCTAAATCTAAACTAAATATTCATGTAGAATCCTCCATGGCTTCTTCCCCTTTTCTCTCATGGCTTCCTTCTCTCCAACCTGCAGATTTAACAAAAGAAATTGAACCAAATAAGAAGATTAGAATGAGAAAAGGTTTTAATAGACTCTCATAAGGATTTTAGGGCTAAGTTGGGAACCCTAGGATCTAGTGGCTAGGATGGATTTGATCTAAGGGTGGAGAATTGAACCTACCTTTATTAAGAATAATGCTATTTTTAAATATTTAAATTAAAATCCTTAGGGTATGTGTAGATAGGGGAGTGGGGTCATTTAATTGCTTAGTGATGTGGTGTCCTTAGAAACCTTAGTATGTGTAGGATTTTATTAAAGGGTTCTTTAAGTTATTAAAGTAATGAATTTAATAATTTAGCATAAGGTTAACCTTGTTAGAATTGAACTTAATGGAAAAAGAAGAAAACACCAATTTAAATGAATTAAACCTTGTTACCTTTCTTAGAACTGTCGATTTATGTACCCTACAAGTATTGTGATAATATGTATCTATTAACTAGACTTGGTTTCTCAATCTTAAACCTAAGTTAAGTAATGTAAGTAAGTTAATGAACTGTAAAGGTTAAGTACCCTTGCATCATTCTTGTATCGTAACTATCTCTTTTTAAAAAAAATTAGTCGCATTTTCGGGTTAAGTGTTTGGTTGAAACGAGTTCTTAGAATGTCATTTTTACGGGCATTACACTTGGTATCAAAGCCGTGGGTTCAAAGCTTGGACCCTTGGGCACTCCTAGAAAACATAAAGAATGAACATTTAACCTAGTGCAAAGTTGCTTCTTTCAAATCTAGAAAAAACCACAATGTTTGATAATTGTATTTAAAAAAAACTTAAAAAACTAAAACAAGATCTAGAGCAATGAACTAACTCTCGTGTTGATCTATGCAGGAGGCGTGGATCAGGTGAGGGGTATTTTCATATATACCTAGATATACCATTTCCAGAGCAGGCTGTAGCGGCCATTCTACCCCATATTTTACAGATGCTTCAGGACGTCAATGCCACCATACTCGGAGAGCCCTTGGGAGGATGAATTGCTAGACATGGCTTGGAGCCGTCAGTAGAGGCCCATGTATCCCTTTGACACAGTGAGGAGTATAGGGCAGAGAAATTCCACGCAGAGTCGGCTAGGGTAGAGTCACCGCAGAGAGGACATGGGGACATGATCTCCGGACATAGGGACAGGTCACAGAGCCCTAGACAGAGGGAGTAGCATATAGATAGACCTAGGGGTCTTCAGACATCAACAGTAGACCATATTAGGGAGATCTTGAAGTTATGACCATCTCATTATTCAGGTGATACATGAGGTTTTCAGGTAGAGGCTTGGTTGGTGAGCATGACCGGATGCTTCAAGCTCGTTCCTTGTACTAGGAACACAAAAGATCATTTTGAGATCCATCTTCTAAGGGATGGAGCAGGAGTTTGGTGGAGGACCGAGGAGTAGAAGCTCCATGTTGATTTAGAGAAAATCACCTGGGAGCTATTTGAGGAGTGTTTCAGGAGCAGGTATTTTCCCAAGAGGTTTATACAGCAGTGGATTGATGAGTTTCATGACCTCCGTCAGGCATTGACGACTTTAGCCGAGTATGAGATTCGATTACTAGACCTACTCCAGTACGTTGATTATATGCAGGATGAGTAGGTATGGATTCATACGTTCATTTGGGGCCTGAACTTGGATTTGGGTGGCACAATGCACATTCATTGCCCACAGACATTAACAGAGGCCATGGAGAAGGATTATACTACAAAGGAGACATGGGGAAAGATGCAATAGGCTAGGGACAGAGTTCGGAGCTGCATCCATAAGATGCAGGATGGTAGATCGAGGGGGTCAGTTCCTCCTCCATGGGGTGGATAGAGTTCAAGATAGGTGTCTTTTAGACCAAAGTAGTAGCAACAACACCAAACTCGCCCACCTTATAGGCCTCCTCAGAGATTTGATGTGCAGAGAGGGCAGAGTATGGGGCCTCCTCCTAGGGGTCCCATTAGGACACAAGGTATGCTAAGAGCTTAGTTAGCAGGAGCTTGGCAGTAGAGACCTCAGCAGTCTATAGCCAGATCATCAGGATCCACAACTCAGAAATCTAGAGTACTGGTTGGAGCTACATCCCATTGGAGAGGACCAGGTAGTTGCTATGTTTGTGGTGTTCCTGGACATCATTGGAGAGATTTCCCACAGAACCCTAACAAGGGTAAGATGTATATCTCAGAGCCTACAGTTGGAGATATGGCTTAGAGTCATCAGATTTACACAGTGGTCAAGAACCGCCAGGCTAAGCAACAAAATACCATTATTGAGATGACAAGTAGTATTGGTTCTATTTCCACCTCTATATTATTTGATTTTGGTTCTTCTGATTCATTTATTGCACCATCTTTAGTAGAGCATTATAGGCTGGTGGTAGTTAGGAAGGGTCGTAGTTGGTACGTTGAGATGGCTTCAGGACCAAAATTTCTGTAGACTCCTTAGTTAAGGAGTATGTAGTGGATTTGGGACCCTCCACCACTACCTCAGATCTTTGAATCCTTCCATTAGGATCTTATGGTGTCAGTTTGGGCATGGATTGGTTGTCTGATCACAGAGCTAGAGTGGACTATTACTATAAGACTATTGCTTGCATAGATGATTTTGGAGAGGGGTTAGTGACATTAGGAGTTAGGAGGGTTGTTTCCATTTGCATCATCTTCGCTATGCAACTTAAGCAGTGTGTGTGACGGGCTTGACAGTTGTTTGTGGTTACAGTTAGTGACATATCAGAGGATGAGTCGAGTGGACCATCCCTCGATGATCATCCCATCTTGATAGAGTTTTCTGATGTGTTTCTAGGGGAGCTACCGGGGTTACCTCCCCCACGTAAGATAGATTTCCATATAGATCTAGTTCCGAGCGCAGAGCCTATCTCACGAGCACCCTATTGGAGGACTACTCCTAAGCTATGTGAACTCAATTTGCAGCTTGAGGGCCTTCTAGAGAAGGGCCTAATCTGTCCTAGTGTATCCCCTTGGGGTGCACCGGTGATCTTTGTGAAGAATAAGGATGGATCCTTACAGTTTTGTATTGATTACTGTCAGCTGAATAAAGTAACAATCAAGAATCGTTACCCCATTCCATGGATCGACGATTTATTTGATCATATGAAGGGGGCTACAATGTTATCTAAGATTGATCTCAAGTCAGGGTACCATCAGTTGAGGATTACGGAGGCATACATTCATAAGACTGCCTTTAGTATGAGATATGGGCACTACGAGTTTACCATGGTACCTTTCAGTTTGAAAAATACCCCCACAGTGTTTATGAGTTTGATGAATGGGGTATTCAGGACCTTCTTAGATTGCTTCGTGCTCATCTTCCCTGATGACATTTTGATTTACTCATGTATGCGTGAGGAGCATGAGGGGAACCTTCGCCAGGTTCTTTAGTGTCTTCATGAGCAGTAGCTTTATGGGAACTTAGAGAAGTGTGCTTTCTTTCAGTCAGAGGTATAATACTTGGGTCACATCATCTCTGGGGAAGGTATTGTAGTCAATCCTTCCAAGATTAGAGCCATTATGGATTGGCCAGCACCCACTACTATGACAGAGGTGTGCAACTTCATGGGATTAGTAGGTTACTACAGGATATTTGTTTAGGATTTCTCTCAGATTGCTCACCCTATCACTTCCCTTCAGCAAAAAGGGAAGAAGTTTGTTTGGTCAGATAGATGTGAGCAGGCCTTTAGAACACTGAAGGAGTGTCTCACTACAACACCTATTCTCTCAGTACCAGATCCTCATGGTGAGTTCTTTGTTTGCATAGATGCTTCTTTGGCAGGCCTTGGAGGATTGCTGATGCAGGAGGGAAGAGTTTTGGCTTTTGAGTCTTGCAAACTCAAGGATTATGAGCTTAATTATTTGACTCATTATCTTGAGCTTGCGGAAGTTGTGCATGCCTTGGTTCAATGGAAACATTTTCTTCTTGGTCAAAGATTCACACTCAGGACAGATCACTTGAGTCTTCGCCACCTCTTCACGCAGCCCAATCTAAACTCTTGTTAACGACATTGGATGGAGTTGATTTGTGAGTACGACATGGAGATAGAGCATGTGAAGGGGAAGGAGAATGTAGTTGCATACACTCCTAGCAGATGAAGACATATGAGTATTGCCACTTTAGTAGGCACAAATTTGTGGAGCAGGATCCTTCAGCAGCTTCCTCTTGACATTTTATACATGGTAGCGAGAGCATAGATCGAGTCCCAGAGACCCCTTGAGGGGAAGTTTGATGGTTTCTCACTAGAGGTAGATGGTCTTATCAGGCATAGAGGTTGGATTTATGATCCTAGAGATGGAGGCTTGAGACAGGACATCTTGGCAGAGGCACATCATGCACCCTATTCAGTCCATCCTGGGGTGAAGACGATGCACGCTACCTTGGGATAGTTGTATTTTTAGAGAGGACTTTGGAGAGACATGGCTTCATTTATATCACGTTGTTTAGAGTTCCAGAGGGTGAAGGCCAAGTAGTAGCATCCAGCTGGCCTTCTCTATCCTCATGCCATACCGGAGTGGAAGTAGGACATGGTTTCCATGGACTTCATCGTTGGGTTACCTATGTCGAGATACCACCATGATGCCATCATGGTCACGATGTATAAATTGATGAAAGTAGCTCATTTTTGTCTTGTAAAGACCACCTATATAGCCAGTGCAGTGGCATGTGTATATCTTGATGATATTGTCAGATTACATGGGATTCTATGGAAGATCATTTGTGACTGCGATCCTCTGTCCATTTTTGGACCACCATGTAGCATGCCCTCAGGATAAGGATCAATTTTAGCATATCTTATCACCCTGAGACAGATGGAAAAATAGAGAGGGTGAATCAGATTTTAGAAGACATGCTTAAGATGTATGTGATGGATCATCAGGCGAGATGGGAGGAGTACCTCTACTTGGTGAATTTTTCCTACAATAATAGTTTCCAAATTTCTATAGGCATGGCTCCTTTTCAGGCATTATATGGCAGAGAGTGCAAGACACCTCTTAGTTAGGACATGATTGAGGATAGGGTTTCCCTTGGGCCAACATTATTATAGGATATGGAGTAGTAGGTCACCTTAATCAGACAAAGATTACAGGAGGCGCAGGATAGACAGAAGAAGTATGCAGACCAGCATAGGATAGATCGTAGTTTTGAGGTGGGCACGAAGGTGTTTCTTTATTTCAGACTGCATAAGAGCCCTATCCGTTACGGAAAAGGGTCTAAGCTTTCTCCAAGGTTTGTGGGTCCCTTCGAGATCTTGGAATGCATCGGTCCCCTGGCCTACTATCTAGCATTGCTACCTAGCTTGTCTCACTTCCATGATGTGTTTCATGTTTCTGTACTTAGGAGATATATTCATGATCCTTCTCACGTGCTCGATTAAACCTCATTGCAAGTGCAAGATCAGAGGCAGGTGATGGTGGAGCCCATATGCATTATAGAGTGCAGGACCTTGGGCCTTCGCGGTAGAGAGATTGACTAGGTTCGGGTCCAGTGGGATAGATATGATGAGACTGCAGCTACTTGGGAGGATGCTACTTTGCTAGAAGTGTAGTTTCCACACCTGTTCCAGTGAATTCTAGGAGGAAGTCGAGTCTAATGGGAGGGGGATTTAGTGCCCACTTCCCTTCCACACCATTTTAATTAGTTTTTTTTCGATACTTTTGATTTCACTTATGGATTTATTATAGCTTCTTTGATTTAGCATGCTAGTAGATATCATAGACATTGAACTGTTATTTATTTGATCCTTATATGATGCACATGGACTACTGGAGACATTCAATGATGATATTGGTATACTTTTGACATGGTTATTTATCTATAATTCTGAGATGTGATATATTTAGTCATAATGGGTAGATCTTGATAACTGAATTAATGTGATGATCATTTTGACATAAATGAAATGTGGAATAGAAATGTGTAAAAAAATTATAAGTGATATCATATTTGCATAGATGATAGTAATTCATATATAGTTGATTTTATATTATATTGTATATTTGGCATGAATGTTCTAATGCGGCCATGAGGCCGAAGGAGGTATTCCCTGTTTTGTAGGTATATTATATTCACAACAACATTGGGGGATTGGAGACCAACCACATTGGAATTCGTGAAGAATTCGAGTAGGGTCACCATGGCAACGAGTAATTGTGTGTGTGTTTAAATTATTGGTTAGGAGAAAATTGTGACCTAGGGGTCATGTGTTGTTTTGTTTTAATTTTTCCCTTTTAGTATGATGGTATGTGTTTTTCCTTTAGTAATGAAATTCACTTGTTTTATTATTTAAATTTTTTGGTTTTGTGGTTTCCCCTTTTATTACTCATGGGTTGTAGTGTATTAATTAAACTAATTTGAATTTTTCCTAAACTAATTAAAAAAGGAGTTCATTTATTAAACTTGATTTACTCTTGGATTTTGTGTTGAGTGAAGTGTGTTTGAGTTTTGAGTGTAGCACACTCTACCCTTCATGGAAAACTCGAATTTGGCCTTAGAGGCCAAATTTGGAAGCTTGTGGGACAAATCAAACTTGTCCCACACCTCTTAAATGCCCATGCCAACCCTACCTATGGGTTGGGGGGGGGGGCGGGGTCAAATTCAGGCTCTTTTATGTGTTTTGGGGGGATAAAAAGGTAAAATGTTAATTGCACTTCCTTTCAAATATTTAATTTTGTCTTTTGGGGGAGTGGTCTTAGATGGAGTGTGTAAGGTTTTTTTCATTCCTCCAATCACTTATTAATTGTGCATGGGAATATGTGGTGGACCAAGTGATGTGGAGTGGAGAGGAAATAAGGTGGAATCCTACTTGGAGCCACATCATCCCTATCTATCTTTTCTCTATTTATTGAACTCTTGTTACATGTTTTGGGGGTTGGATGAATTTATTTTAGTCTCTTGAATTTTGGAGAAGGACAAGATTTTAAGGGAGTTGTTGATTTTTGGAGCTTGTGGATGCTTGCTTGATCTTTGGAGGAGTTTGGAACTTCATACTTGGAACAAGCTCTACCATGGAAAGGTAGGAGCTTCACCTTTGTTATATTATGTTATTGTTATATGTATGTGTGTATATGTTGTGTTGAATGTTGTCGTCTCTTTGAAATGCTTGTTGGGTGTGGGTAGAATGCCTAAGTTGGGAGTGGGAGGAGACTATGGGGAGTTTCTTTGTAGGGAGGCATAAGAGATCATTTTCTTGAGGAGGGAGTTTGGGTTGGGTGCCCACCTAGTATGAGAAATGCTTGCATTTCTTCTTGTTCTTATTATGAGGGAGCCATAAGAGTTGAGGGAGGCATAAGAGTGGATGGAAGTATAAGGGGTACTTGAGGGAGGCATAAGAGTTGTTAGGGGAAATTGTGTTTTGCATTGGAGGCTTTTAGGTGGCACCCATTCCCATTGGGAGGCATAAGTGGCCTCCCCATAGGTCTTACTCTTTTGGCTCTCTTGATAAGCCTTGTGACATTGTTGTTTTGATTGCTTTCCTCTTGTTGAGTTGTTGATTGTGTTTTGAATGAATATGGAATGAATGTGAAATTATATGTTAAGTTTTGTGGAAGCTAGTAGTTGTCATGAGTTGAGTTTTTCTCCCATTGTAATGTGGTTGGGGCTTGGGGGCCAATGGAGAGGATGGCTTCTCTTCTCCATTGGATATCTTAATTAGGTGGAGAGCGTTGCCTCTCCCCTTATTTTTTTGTGAATCAAGCAATTTATTGGAGGAGCCATCTTGTTGGTGCTTAGAGCTTGGAGTCTTGTAGGTGACCATGTGAAACTACCTTGTATTTTACCCACTTAGAGTGGAAGAAATTGTAATAATATGGTTCTTTCTTTGTGTACATTTTGGTATGGTTTCCCACATCAAGTGGAGGGCATTGTAATGACTTTGTAAAGGAAAGTTGTATTAAAATGGTTGTTATTAATAGTGCATTGCATGTGGAAAGAAACAAATGGAAAAGAAAGTGTTATTGTAAAGTTAGTTTGCAAGTAGTAAGAAAGTTTTCTCCTCGTTGAAATCTTGAATGTATTGAAAGATTGAGAAAGAAAGTAATTTTCATTAAGTAGATTGTATTGTAAATATGAGAAAGAAGAAAATGTAAGATTGTTATAAGTTGTTTTTGTTACAAAATATCATTTTATGGAAAACAAGGTTAATATGGTTATTTTGAATGAATGAACATTGTAGTAAAACGAAAGAGAGAATAAGTTAGATTGCATGGTATTTAGAAATGTTTCTTTATATGAGAAAATGACTAAAGAATGAAATAGATTTATATTCCTTTTTTCCCTTGTAATGGAAAGAAGAATCTAGTTAAACAAATAGAAATTATTATTGTAAGTAGATGAAGTTTAATAGAAAAGAAAACACTTTAAAATGAATAGATTTAGCTAAGAAATGAATAAATGAGCAATAAATCTCAAATCTGGAACTTGAAGTGAACAAAAACAAATCAAGGATGCATTTTTACACCTTCTAGTAACTTTAAGTTTTTGTACAAAAATCACAGTTTTAAGGTTCTATTTTTTGGAAATAGGATCGCCGCCCTGTGTAGAAGTGGCAGTCCTGTAACTTCCGATCAGGCTATGGTGGCGGTCTTAAAACCTACCGCTCAATAAGGCAGCGGTCCTATGTTTGTCACCCAGGCAAGGTGGCAGTCTCAAAACCGCTGGTCTGTTCTTGACAGCGGTCCTATCACTTATGACAGATTTTTGTGGATCCGCGCATGTGCGTGAAATTTAACCAATTTTCTCTAATTCCCAAGTTGTAAAATTTAATCTATTGTTACCAGCAAGTAAATAAAGATGAATGCTTAGGAATGTGACAATAAAACTCTAAGATGGTGAACCCAAAAGCATTCTTTCTTTTATATCAAAAGGGAATAGGGTTTTCCCTCAAATTTAAAACCCAATACACTAAATTCTTGGAATAATGAAATAAAAAACTAGATTGGAGGAGGAAACTCCTCCCAATCCTTGAAGGAAATAGATTACATAAATAAAAGACTAACTAAGCTAAATCTAAACTAAATCTTCATGTAGAATCCTCCATGGCTTCTTCCCTTTTTCTCTCATGGCTTCCTTCTCTCCAACCTGCAGATTTAACAAAAGAAATTGAACAAAATAAGAAGATTAGAATGAGAAAAGGTTTTAATAGATTCTCATAAGGATTTTAGGGCTAAGTTGGGAACCCTAGGATCTAGTGGCTAGGATGGATTTGATCTAAGGGTGGAGAATTGACCCTACCTTTATTAAGAATAATGTAATTTTAAATATTTAAATTAAAATCCTTAGGGATATGTGTAGATGGGGGGTGGGGTCATTTAATTGCTTAGTGATGTGGTGTCCTTAGAACCCTTAGTATGTGTAGGATTTTATTAAAGGGTTCTTTAAGTTATTAAAGTAATGAATTTTATAATTTAGCATAAGATTAACCTTTTTAGAATTGAACTTAATGGAAAAAGAAGAAAACACCGATTTAAATGAATTAAACCTTGTTACCTTCCTTAGAACTGTCGATTTATGTACCCTACAAGTATTGTGATAATATGTATCTTTTAACTAGAATTGGTTTCTCAATCTTAAACATTAGTTAAGTAATGTAAGTAAGTTAATGAACAGTAAAGGTTAAGTACCCTTGCATCATTCTTGTATCGTAACTATCTATTTAAAAAAAATTAGTCGCATTTTTGGGTTAAGTGTTTGGTTGAAACGAGTTCTTAGAACGTCATTTTTGCAAGCGTTACAACATGTTAGATCTTAGATTTTGTTATAGTTGAAATGTGTATCTTATTGCTTGTGTTGTGTATTGCTTGGGTATGTATTTATTTATTTTCTCAATCCAGCATATAGTTTGATGGATTTTGGAGTTTTATTGGGGAAGGAGGGATTTTCTCTCTCAAACCTCATGGCTTGATGGGCAAGCCATGTTGGTTATTTCTCTGCCCTCATATGGTTTGAGGTGGGGAAGGTGGTTCATATGGTTTGAACCCACTTCCCCATTTTTGGAGAGGAAACCCATTGGGTTTGAAAATCTTCTGAAGGAGAATTTTAGGCAAATTGGTGGAGCAATAAGGAGGGATTGTTATCTTGAAGGGATAATGAGGCTTTTTGAAGAATCTTGTAAGTGTGCATCCTATGGTTGGATTGCACACTTTGTCATTTTGGATGTCTCATCTACTCTTCCCCATTGTTGAGGATGAATATGATTTTCTCCTCTTTTCTTTTGGTTGGTAAATGTTGTGTTTCTTTAATGTATGGATTTTTCTTGTATGTGAATGCATTTGTTGTTTATGTCTCCCTAAATATTGTGCACATTTTTGGAAGCTATCTCTCTCTCGAATGGGCTTGGGGGTGGCTAGCATGTCTTCCAACCTTTTGAAAAGACATGTAATGATGCCTATAGGTTGGGTGGTAAAACAAGCCTTTCTCTATGTGTTGGATTCTTTGGTGAAGAGCACAAAGTTGGAGTTCAAGTTTGGAAGATGGTTGGAGTTTCTTGATAACATGGCTTCTCATTTTTTTCTCCAATTTTTGTGAACACTACTCTCATTGTAATCTTATGGATATGACTAGGTGGGAAGTTTCTTTGTCTTGTAAAGTTCCCATTTTGTGATTGGGATTACTTGTAAACTAGTGTCACATTTGTATGTGTAACCTTCCTTCAATCTTGGAAAGAAGTCTTGTAATGTTTCTCTTTGTGTATCTTAAGTATTGTTTTTGAAATATGTATTATTTGTGAGTTTGAGCTACATGGGAATGTAAACTATTTTGAATGGTAAATGTTGTAAGAATCTTAAACTTTGTAAGGCAATACAAGAAGTTGGTTAAGAGTTATTCCTTGTTAATATCTTGTTTTAAAGATTGAAGTTTTTCCTTTGCAAATAAAAGTTGATTGCTATTAGATGTTGTTGTTAAGAAAATAATGTTACTCTTGCATTTATTGGTAGAATGGAAAGGGATTAAGGATAAAATGATTAAATACAATATGGATTCAAGTTTACTTATTTATTTATAACTTTAGAAATCTAGTTATTGTTCTTAAGAAAAACTTGTTTTAAGTTGTGGTTAGGCAAGTGTATAATGCCTTGTTGTCTTCTATTAAAATGAAATAAATACATTTGTAAAATTATTGCAAGATGTTCCATTTATTTTGTGCAAATCAAGTCTCTTTTTCTGTCCTTTTACCAAAACTAAGGATAATTATTGAAGATTTATATTAGTAACGACATATAAATTGATTTATAAATCAAAGCTAAGGCTAATTATTGAAGATTGTATACTCTACAAATACAAAAAAAATTTAAAAATGGATCATTTTGTGATGTTGTTTTATAATCAAATAAACCCGGTATATATTTGTATACTTGCAAATAAAATCTATTATTTACAACTTGCTACTTTTTTGAATATAGTGTATAACATAACTATATTAAAATATATTTAATATAGTTATATTATATAATATGACTATAATATATACACACATAGTAATATATTACTTAAAATATTATAATATAATATTTTAAATTATATTATATATATCTATATCTATATCTAATATGCTAATAAATATATATAAAAAAGGTTATAATTAAAAAAATGCGGTGAAGTTTTATTTGTTTAAAACAAAAAACAAAAGGATGTGGGGAGGGGCTGAACCCTCCCCCAAATTATGCCATTTCCACCCAACACCGTCCATTGCTCCCTTCCCGCATGCACCCCTCCTCATTCCCCACACCCAACCTCCTTGCATGCAGATTTCCACCCTCCCTTTTTGTAGACCCCTACACACACACCTCCATGCGGACCCTTCGCCCTCCCTTCCACTGTGAACCCCACTTCAAAACCCCTATGGCTATTACATAGTCTGCTGCCTGAATACATTTAAACTCTGCACTTTTTATTATTCGGGGGATGTTTAAAATGGTTTTTAGATTATTTGATAATATATATACCTATAGGCATATTTTCCTTCTAAAAACAAAAAATGGACATAAAATATACCCAATCCAAAGAATATATCTGGTTAAGGAAGCATAAAAAAAAATGATATTATCCCTTCGACTCCATGATACCATATTTTTCATAGCTCCTCCTCCTCAAGCTGCACAAAGATGAAAGAAAAAAATAAAACAAAATGGAGAGAAAAGAAAAGGAAATGAAATCATAAAGACATTTTAGGGTTGTTAGATCGAAGGGCTAAAAGTAAAAGCATCCAAGGGTTGAGTTTTATTCCTACACTTTTCAAGTCATGGGATTTTATGGGATTAGGAATTAAATTAAAAGAAGGGTGTGTGGGGGAAAATAAAATAAAAAGGGGAAAATTAATTAAATTAAAAGGGGTGTGTAGATTTTCTTTTGTGACCTTAGTAAACATTTATTAGAAATAAATAAATAAATTTTGAATTGGACTAGTGGTTAATTAATTGGTTAAATCAAATTATTATAGAATAATTAATAACGAGGATCGGGTAAGTATAGTAATTGTTTATACTTAAAAAAAATTACCTGAATTTTTAACTACGATTTGGTATGGTTTGTCATGTCCCAAGGTGGGGCATTACATTTGGTATCAGAGTGATGGTTCGCACACGTGGATGTTTAGGGTAGAATAATTAATTAATTATTAATTTTTTAATAACATTAAACAAGAAAAATAATTAAATGTTTCCGCTAAACCATTCCATAGATCAAAACATCTCTCCATTAACCATGTGAGAGAAATACGTTTGTTAACACAATTAGTGGTGAATGATTACCGATTGGGATGAGTAAATTCGTGACAATAAAACCACTAGTGGTGATTGGTACAAAAATTTGACCACTTAATTTGTTTAAAACAATTGGTAAAAGTTAAGAAAAATTCGTTCAAAAATAACGTGCAAAATGGCTCCTTGGCTCTCATAGTGGTGATCGATTTGGATGATCATGTTCTCTAGTGAAATGTGAAGTCACAACAAAATTTAAACCCAACTTATCAGAATGTTTGATCATGTAGTTGAATTTTTTTTAGCTTAGTTGATCGCATTGTTGTTTGGGACAACTTAAATTTAAGAAAATTTGTTTCGATTTGGACATGTAGTTTAGGGAGCTTTAGTAGGAAATTAAAATCTACGACTTCTAACATTTAGTATTTCTACATGTCCATTAGTTGCAGTAATTATATTCAAAAATAATAATGGGGAGTTAGATTTCCAAGTGTGTTTAGAAAGCCTCTAGTCGTTTTGGCACAAAACAAAAACTTGTCAATAACATTAGTTAACTCTCGAAATTAGGTCGTAAATAGAGTTTTGGTTATTAGTTTTTCATTTTGTAAGTTGTGTCGAATTCTCTATATATAGGAGGATAGATGCGAGTGATAGAACTCATTATTGAGTTGGGATCGCTTGTTTACAAGATCCATTTGTATCCAGTTTCACTAAAAATTTGCTGAAATGTAATAATGAAACTTTAATAGCTGGCCCCGAGAAGGTGCTTCCAGTTCGAAATCTACTTGCCAGTTTTGAGAAATGTATGTCTTGATTGACTCTCTATATAATAAAAAATTGACTGGAAGCATTTGTTTTACCATTTGGGTATTGGGTACTTGTTTGGTAGGCCCCTTTCGATAGCCATTTTCGCTAGATCGTAGAACAAGAGAACTAGGTCTTAATAAACTGTTAGAATTCTTAGGGCACCTTTGGAGGGTGCGAGATTTTATAATATGGTTATCTTGTTTTCTTACGGGGTTGAATATTATAACCTTGAAAAATTTTGTGCTTGAAGACATTTTTGAATGCTAACGGCCTTGGTTTAGGTTGGTCATCTTGGACATCGAAAAAGGTCTAGTTGTTGGTTTTGGAAATAAGAAGTAGGTCAATATAAGAATGTAGAATCGTTAATTGGTCCAAGGAATAGGTTTAAGGTATTTAGTAGTTGGATTCCTCTTCTAGTGATCCATTGTTTCTTGGGAATATCAACCGTAATGTTAGGGGCACTGATTTTAAACCTAATAAAAGGGGCGTAAAATAAATAACTGTATCTTGTATAGAACCACCCAATATGATAAAATGGTCTTCCATGTCTTAAAATTTCATTATTATGAATCAGAATAATTTTCTTCTCCTCATGTATAAGCTACAAATCTAAATTTTATACTTCTCTTTATAAGAAAATTTGCCAAGAAAGCTTATAACCTTGCTTATCTTTTCAAAAATATAATTGGATGAAAATTTTTACTAACATAAATTCCTCTAACTTGTCTCTAAACAATAAATGATAAGGGGAAAGGAAATTTACTGTCTCTTATTATCCGATGGTGTTACTCGAAGTGATATTTCATAGCTAGTTTATCCTCTTCACGTAATGTAAGAATAAATTGTTCTATTATAAAATGAATCTAGTTTTCACAACTCCAAAATTCTCATCAAAGCTCTTAGTATAACATTTAGAGTTAGCTTCGGAAATGATCTAGTTATTTTAATCCTTCTTGAGCTCAATAAACGTATTTTTATACTATAACCACTTACTAAGTTTTGTTACAATGTAAGTTGGTTAAAACCTTTTTACCTTAGTAAGTGCACGTGTGATTATAAACCTCCTCAAATTGATTAAAATGTTCTGATTTGATCATGTTTATAACCCTATAATTACGGGTAGAAATCATGGAATCACCCTCTTTCTAACCTCGAATTGTGGACTTACAAGAACAATGATTATGCAATACATACATACATACATACATACATACATACATACATACATACATACATACATACATACATATATATATAAAATAAAAACGATCTTTCGTCCTCTTTCTCTCTCTCTCTCTACAAGAATGAAATAAAATAAATTAGTGTCAATTACTCCCTTGGTTTGGTGTTACGGTTTACCAACGTTTGTGTTGACCATGGAATTTCAAGTAATATGGTCCAATAATGGTGAATGTAATGTTTTGTAATCCATATATATATAAGCACAATTGTGTGCATATGCCTCATAAACAACAATAAAAACGTGTAATTATATGTAATTTGAAAAAATCGTTGAATATGCAATTAAATAGCCTTTGTTGGACAACAATGCTATCATTTTTACCCCTTAAAAAGCTAAAATTAAGTTGATAATAAACTATTCCTTCAAATGGAATAAGTAATGTTTATTGATCTTAGTTATGTGATATTCATATAATATGGATTACACACTAAATGTTTGGTCTTATGTAAGTAACTTAGGCATTGTGTTTCCTAAGTTCGAGGTGAGAAAGTAATCCGAATAATTGAATGATTGTGATGGTTTCACAAATTAGATATGCCCTTGGCTATTTGACTTTTAGGAGACTCTTTCATAAGATTTATTTCACATTAGAAAACTCTTATTAATTTATTATAAGATAAATGATGTGAACCCTTATTGTAATCTAACTAATAATAATAATTAGCTAATATTTCCACCTACCTTGGATGAAGGCGTCCTTTGTAATTAGTATAAACACTAGTTAAGAAATGTAAATTGGGAATTGTTTTAGGGTACTCTTTAAAACATGGTCCCATTTTTTGTTACCACTTGAAAGGGTGGCTAAATTTAAAGTTATTTTTGTAAAATGGATTCACCCTCAACTTAATGAGAGTATATATATATATATATATATATATATATATATATATATATATATAGCAACACAATGGGCCAATTATGACCAAATAATTGTTAAGTAAAAGTTAACGTAAGTTCCATATCTTGAGAAGCATTAGACTATACCTTTCCTTAAAGGAAAATGTGTGTTGATCTCTTATACTCTTGAAGAAGGTATGTACAGACAAGTTGTATTCCATCAAAATTACAATTGCCTAGTATTTTGATAGGTTCGGGAAACATTCACTTTAAATGGATTCTATTTTTCCTAACTCATTCATGTTTTCTCTTGATTATAGTATTTAAGAAACGATAAATTTAAGTAAAGCATTTCATATATCTTATTGAATTGGAAATTCATTGTTTGTTGTTTCATTAAGGAGTTATGACTTGTTTGGGGTGTAGAAAGTTTGAAAGTTACTTTGTCATGATGAATTTTTGTTTCTAAACTTTTAAACAAAAATCCATTAAAATATCTCTTATGAGTTTTCTAAACCAAATTTTGAACCATAAATGAGATGTTCTAGAAAAGGGTACATGTTATGGAACTGTCGACACTAAAATTTTCCTCCCCATTAATGTATGTATTAGGAATAGAATGTTGTTAAGTGTAATTAGTAGTAGCGTCCGATAGAAGATAACGGCGCTGCCAGTACGACGCCGCAAATAATGTGGAGTACGGTAACAGTCAAAGTACAATAGGAATGTTGTAAAAAGTAAATATTTGTCGTAAGTGGTCCGGTAATGTTAAAATGTCAAAGTTTGGGTAATTAGAGAAGTAGGGTCTACATGATTAGGAATTAGAATATTATATTAGTAATAAGGACAAGGAGTGAGGTCATAAATATTTTGTGTATTTTATTTGTAAAAATTCTAAAAATGTGGAACCCATGTAAAATGATAAGGTTTATCTTATCTTAAGAGATAAGCTTACATGTACAGATAAGAGTTAAGGTATGGAATATGATTCGTCAGAGTGGATTTCTTATCCTATCTTAGAGATCAGATGGATAAGCCTGTAAGTTCTATAAATAGAGAGGCTACCCCCCTCATTTAGCATAGAAAGAAGTAGTAAGAAATATTGTAGGAAGTGTGCGATGGAAGCCATCAGTTAAAGGTGTGTTGAAGAAGCCATCAAGAGGTGTAATTGTAAAGTTTCTCCCATAGTCTTGTTGAAGTATCTCATGGGTGAGATTGTAACAGTTTCATGTGAATATTATAATTTATTTTGATATTTCAGATTTGTCGTCATTTTGTCTTATCATAGTCAATGGTATTCTTGTGTTCGGTTGTTGTTTGTTTCCAGATTACATCCACCAAACTAAAGGCTATGCATTAGCAAATAATCATAGCACGAGGAGTTCCCGGTGAAGAATTATCATAGTGCCGGATTGCTGATGACATTTTGGTTCCGTTGCCGGGACCATTCCTCGTTGGTGGATTTTCTGGAGAGATATTCCCACTTAGGCAAAAATTAATTAGAGGGTAACCTTGTTTTTACTGTGCATAGTAGTTACCATGGTAAAGTCATTTTTACTGTGCATAGTAGTTACCATGTTAAAGTCATTTTTGCCATGAATAGTAGTTACCCTGGTAAAGTCCTTTTTGCTAGGAATAGTAATTACCGCAGTAAAGTCACTTTTTACCGTGAATAGTATTTACCGCAGTAACTTCACTTTTTACCGTGAATAGTGTTTACCACAGTAAAGTTAGTTTTTACCGCAGTAAGTCAAGTTTTACCATAGTTTACCGTGGTCATTTCTAATTTACTGTAGAAAGGTGTAAAGTCACTTTCTAGTATAGTGATTCCAATTATTTGTGCACATAAGTCTTGTTAATTGTACTTGTGGGTTGGTATTTCACGGTCGTTACTTTTGAAAATGGGAAAGATTCATGTTTTTTCAGCTCAATCTAATGAAGATGCTTCTTCTTTCATTCAAGAGTTTAAACGATCTTGTATTTGTAATGGCCTTATAAGAAGGGAGCAATGGACTGAATTTTTTCCTACCTTTTTGGATGGTTCAGCACTTAGGTGGTTTGAAACACTAGGTGATAATGTGAAAAATTCATGGGATTTATTAACTGAAAGTTTTCTTGAAGAATTTGGTGAACAACAGAAATATGCAGATCTCATGATCGAGATCACAAAGCTATCCCAAGGAGAGAAGGAGAAGATAAGGGATTATCATGCTCGTGTTCTAGAGCTAAGGAGGAAGCTCGATGCACAGATCCGGAAGGAAGGACTAGCGGATGGGTTGATGAATGGCGTGGATAATCTCCTCTGTAAGCACTTCATTCTTGGGATGAAGTCAGAGATCAGACAACGAGTGAAGTATGACCGCCCAGCCACCATTGAACAAGCAAAGGAGATTGCAAGAAGGCAAGAAGAAAGCATGGAAGAGGAGCCCAAAGAAATTGTTGCTAAAGTAGAGCCTACACCAGCACCTTTGGTCCTGAATCCACAACCACTCCCGGTGAGCACAAATATTTCTCCTAATACATCTACTGAGTATGAAGATCTGCTCAAAAAGATGGGTCAGTTAACTATTAATCTTCTTCAAGGAAAGGAATTTAGTTCTCAGGGAGGATATAGAGGTCCAAAAAGAAATATTTCTGAAGTTGTTTGTTATGGTTGTTATAAAAAGGGTCATTATAAGTATAATTGTCCAGATAGAGCTTCTACATCTGGTAAGGGAGATAATGATAAAGGAAAAGCACCTGTGAATTCTTTTGATGTAGTAGATAAGAGTAGAAATAATGAAGTAGATGTGTTTGTAACAAAAAGAAAGAAAGAAAAAGATAATCAAGATGGAAATGATCCTAAGAAGATGAAAGAAGAAACTAGTAAGAAACATAGGAGAAGAAAGTTGGGTGTGCAGGATTTTCTGATTTCACAGGGGCAAGGACCATACTCCATCTTGGAAGATCTGTCCAAAAGGCCTGCAAATATTACATATGGTCAACTCTTGGCTATGTCTTCTGAGAAGAGGCGGGAGTTGCGAGGTGGACTCAATGCTCGAAGAAGGAAGGAGGTTGAGGTCCCTGTTTTGGAGGCAGAGGCAGATCCCTATGCTCCACAAGCTGAGGTATTATGTAATGGTATTTCAATTCATGATGTCTTAGTTGATGGAGGTGCTGCAGTTAATGTAATGACCGAGTCAGTAATGAATATGTTGGGTTTAAAAATTGATCGCCCTTCAAAACTTATGTTAAGGTCAGTAAATAAGGGAAAAACTAAACCAGAAGGTGTAGTTTCAAATGTGGCAATATCTGTTATGGGTGTTGTATGTGTGGTAGACTTTCAGGTGATGAAAAATGGTACTGTTGCATACCCAATGCTGCTGGGAAGACCATGGCTAAGGAGAGTTCATGCAAGAAACTACTGGAATGAAGGTTTCATGACACTTGGACGTGGTAGAGAGAGGGTGAAAATAAATGTGATCCCTCGGCATCATAAAGCAGAACCTATGGATTCAAGTGATGAAACTGATGATTGGACATCCTCTGATTACTCTAGTACCAGTGAAGTGGACACTGAAGATGAAGAAAGTGAGGTGGATGTTTCAGTCATGGATATCCTACCAGTCACACCAACTCATGACCCCATAAAATTCTCTGAAGAAGAAGTTGATGATCGTCTCCAACAAATAAAGATTGGTGATGCTGTGATGGAGAGTGAGAAGGAATCCTACCTCCAGCTCTTTCGAAAGTACATACACCTATTCACTTTTGATTACAAGGAACTCCGTCAAGTAAGTTGGGTAGAACATTGTATTGAGCTGGTAGATGGTGCTAAGCCCATAAAGCAAATGCCATATAGAATGAATCCTAATTTTTCCAAGACTGTAAAAGAAGAAATAGATAAGTTGCTTGATGCAGGATTCATATTTGTTGTGGAGAATTCAGAATGGGTTTCTCCCATTGTGATCTCAATAAAAAAGAATGGGAAGCTACGTATTTGTGTTGATTACAGGAAGCTCAATAAGGCAACAAAGAAGGATCATTACCCTCTTCCATTTTCAGATCAGATCTTGGATGAAGTAGCTGGCCAGGAATGCTATAGTTTTGCTGATGGATATAGCGGCTACAACCAAGATCGTATAGCAGAGAAAGATCAGCTGAAGACCATGTTCACCACTCCTTGGGGAACGTTTGCTTATAGAGTTATGCCTTTTGGGTTGTGTAATGCTCCAGCAACATTCCAGCGTTTGATGAATAGGGTGTTCGAACCCTACATTGGGACCTTCATCAGAGTATTTCTGGATGATTTTTGCATCTATGGGAGCAAGTTGGACCACCTACACCAGATGGAGACAGCATTTCAAAGGTTAGATGAAGCACAAGCCTCACTAAACCCTACAAAGTGTGTCTTTGGATGTTCTAAAGGCATCTTGTTAGGGCATGTTGTATCCAGAGATGGTATTGGTACTGATCCTGATAAAGTTTCATAAATCAAAGATTTACCATTTCCTATGAATAGAAGTAAGTTGAGATCATTTTTAGGCCATGTGGGTTACTATAGAAGGTTCATCAAGAATTTCTCAAAGATTGCACAGCCACTAACCCAGTTCTTGAAGAAGGATGTTACTTATGAACCAGGAAATAAGGCACATGAAGCTTTTGAACAACTGAAGGAAGCCCTGGTGTCTTCACCTGTTTTGAAGAATCCAGAATGGAGCAAGCCATTCATTGTGTACACTGATGCCTCAGATGCAGCACTAGGAAGTACTTTGAGCCAAAAGGATGAAAATGGGAATGAACATCCAATTTACTTTGGGAGCAGACAAATGAGCATTGCTGAGGTAAACTATACTGTAACTGAAAAAGAGGCTCTGGCTATCATTTTTGCTGTAAAGAAGTTTAGAAATTACTTGCCAGGGAAGAAATTTATAGTTGTAACAGATCATCAGGCTCTGAAATATATTGTCAATAAGCCTAACCCATCAGGGAGGATAGCAAGATGGATAATTTTGCTACAAGAATTTGAATTTGATATTATAGATAGGCCAGGAAAGAAGCATGTCAATGCAGATGCACTCTCTCGAGCCTATGATGGTTTAGGATCATCTTGTGATGATGATGATTTTCCCGATGCAACATTGTTCTCCCTTGACACAATCCCTAGTGAATACATAGATATTTGGAATTATCTGAATGAATTCAAGTTTCCTGATGGTGCCAATGCAAAGACTAAGAGAAAGATTACTCAAGCCAGTCGTCCATATTCTATTCTGCATGGAGCATTATTTCGAATAGGACCTGATGGACAGTACAAGAGGGCAGCTGGACGTGATCAAGGAAAAGAGCTTCTAGAAGAATTCCACAATGGTACATGTGGAGGGCACTTCTCTGGACAACTTACAGCAAGAAGGATCTTGGATGCAGGTTATCACTGGCCCACTCTTTTTAAAGATTGTTATAATTATTGTAAGACATGTGATATTTGTCAAACACATGGTAACCGTAAGACTTCATCAGCTCCATTATGTCCTATTCTTCCACTTGGTCCCTTTGAAAAGTGGGGAATAGACATTGTAGGTCCACTTCCAACTACATCACGTCAAAATAAGTATATTGTAGTTGCCACAGATTATTTAACCAAGTGGGTTGAAGCTAGGCCATTGAAAACAGCTTCCATGGATGAAGTGGCAAGGTTCATATATGAACGCATTGTCACCAGATTTGGTTGTCCATTAGAAATTGTAACAGATCAAGGAAGCCACTTCATTAATGAGGTGGTAGAAGCCCTAGTCAATAAGTTTTCTATTAAGCATAGGAAGGCAACAACATACAAACCAAGCACAAATGGACAGGTGGAACGAACAAATTTTGTGTTGTGTCAAATTCTAGCAAAAGATGCAGCCTTGCAGGTACATAAATGGGATAAGAGGATTCATGCAGCATTGTGGGCATATAGGGCAACATCAAAGTCAACAACAGGATACTCTCCATTTCAGTTGGCCTATGGCATTGATCCAGTTCTTCCTATTGAGTTTGATATTCCTACTATGAGAGTTATGAAAAATGAAAGGATGGATGAAAGTGATTCAGTAAAAGAAAGGTTGGTACATCTTCATTTGCTAGAGGAAATGAGGGAAATAGCAAAGGATACAAGCCATAAGAAGAAAATGAAGCAAAAGGAATACTTTGATCAAAAGATCCTTTGGTCTCCATTTCAGGTGAATGACTTGGTTCTAGTATATGATTCCAGATACAAAAAAAGAAGA
Organism: Taxus chinensis; assembly: GCA_019776745.2. NCBI lineage: Eukaryota > Viridiplantae > Streptophyta > Pinopsida > Cupressales > Taxaceae > Taxus > Taxus chinensis. Next base: position 295,209,314 of record CM034155.1, on the reverse strand, counting down.
CAGAGGAAATTTCTTCCAAAATGGATGGGGCCCTACAAAATAGTAGCTGTGCATGAAAATGGTACGTACCGACTGGAGGAATTGGATGGCACTCCCATTACGAAATGGGTCAACCACGACAAGTTGAAGATTTTCCACGCACCAGAAGAGTCTACTCCGAGGACGGAGTAGAAGCTAGGAAGGGGGAAGATGTCGACACTAAAATTTTCCTCCATAATTTCTATTTCATTAATGTATGTATTAGGAATAGAATGTTGTTAAGTGTAATTAGTAGTAGCGTCCGATAGAAGATAACGGCGCTGCCAGTACGACGCCGCAAATAATGTGGAGTACGGTAACAGTCAAAGTACAATAGGAATGTTGTAAAAAGTAAATATTTGTCGTAAGTGGTCCGGTAATGTTAAAATGTCAAAGTTTGGGTAATTAGAGAAGTAGGGTCTACATGATTAGGAATTAGAATATTATATTAGTAATAAGGACAAGGAGTATTATTTTGTTAAGTAAACTAGGTTAGGGGACTTAATGGTCCCCACTTGCATTAGTTTTATGTGTGTGTGTGTGTGTGTGTGTGTGTGTAATTGTAAAGTTTCTCCCATAGTCTTGTGTGTGTGTGTCTGTGTGTTTTGTTTGTTTGTTAATTAAGAGGATTAGGGTCACATAAACAGCCTTGGGTGGGCCCCACTAGACAACCAACCCTAACTCGGTGACTAGCTATATATATATTTCAAGCACAATGTATTGGTACTATCATTATGTGAACATAAAAATAATGGTCAAATTAAGTCAGCACCTTTAACTATGTTTGGTATTAGGTGAATCCTCATCCTTGACCGTAGTGAATAATGTGGATGTTAGAACCATATTAAATAGGATCGTGAACCGTCTTCTCCAGATTTGAGAGTAATGGGGAGCTAGGAGGTGAAAACACATGTAACCTTGGAAAATTTCACTGTCTTCTTGTGTGGCATTTGTATTATCTTGGATGGTTTCCTTGACTAGGATCATACGCAAGTAGTATGCAAAAACTTATTAACCCCTTTTAAAACAAAACTTATGTTCTTTTGGCTCACCCATCATTATTTTCTTTTAAATATAGACCTTATGTTGTACATCCTATTATTTGGACCCTTATAGGAATGTTATACATTGAGGCAAATGAATTCAGTTTGGAAGCTACAACTTTCCTTGATTAATATTCTCCTAATTGAAAAATACAATTGACCTTGAACCATGTTATATTTGATAAGACATGTTTATAAAAAGAATACTAATAATAAAATAGTTTCCTTAAAGTGTCCCTGACATACACTACATGTGATCATTTAGAGGTTTCAGATGCTGATGTTGATAACAATTTCCTTAGAAGATATAACTTCCTTTAATTAAATTAATATAAGTAAGAGAAACATCTAGTACTCGACCACATTTGAATTTGGTGGGACATGCTTGTTGTGACCAACAACCACATGATACGACACATTAACTCGTGAGGTCATATCCCTATATCACCTATTGACTTCTAGGAGGAAGTCTAATTTTAGGAGAGGGGGATGTAGTGCCCATATTTTCTAGCTTCAGTTATCTACCAAATTTATACTCATATTGATGTTTTGACATGGACTATAGAACATTTTGACATTATGTTATGTTATTTGATATTTCATGGACATGTATGGTGATTTGGGTGCATAGCGCCAATTTAGCTTTGATTAGTATGTTGGCACATTTTATTAGATGTTGTGGATATTAACATATTGTTATGTTATTTGGGCCTAATTGATATATGATGGATACATAGTTTAGTCACATGTCTTGATGATATAGTTTATTCGATTATTGGTGAGAACTCATGATAACATGGATATATGTCATTTATATCAAAATTTTTATGGCTAAAAAATTGGTGAATTAGTGTGAATTTGTGCATGTTATCTCAATTAAGACTCCATGTTGATGTTGTGATATCATAGATTACATGTTTAGACTTGATCGTTTACTAAATAGTTGATTTACACTTGTATTGGGAATATGTGTTTAATGTGTGCATTGAGTGTGTAGGTTACAGGGCACAAGAGAACATGGGTTTCAGGGTGGCTACATAAATTGTGCACAAGTGGCCCATGGGGATAAGTCCTAACCGTGTTAGTTTTATGAGGCCTTATAGTTGATTTTATTTTTGGGAACCATGAGTGACCCTTATTTGTAATGTTTTATGTCATGTAAAATTAATTATGTTATGGATGTATTATTCTGTTAAGTAAACTAGGTTAGGGGACTTAATGGTCCCCACTTGCATTAGGTTTATATTTGTGTGTGTGTGTGTGTGTGTGTGGTGGGTAGGGTGTGTGTGTGTGTGTGTGTGTGTGTTTGTTTGTTTGTTAAGTAAGAGGATTAGGGTCACATGAACACCCTTGGGTGGGCCCCACATCCTCTACATATGTGCCAAAATGTGCCAAACCTAAAATTGGGTTATTTATGACATTTTAAGTGACCCCTTTTAGTTTTGGGAGTTCACTTAGCATGAAAATAGGCCCTTGGACACTACCTATTAGGTAGGGGGCTTAATTTCAAGGCATAGAGGGATTTTCTTTCCTATTTAGCCTCTCTTTTGTCACCATCCATGTAATATGGGTTGGAATATGTGTGTTGTAAAAAGTTGCATAAATTTGTTCTATTTTCTTTTTCGGCAATTTGGGAGAGAGATGTTTAATTGTGAGTTTATCTTTTCTTATTTTTATTTTGGGAATCTTGACTTGAAGGGAAGAGAGGGGTGACATATGTCACCCTGTCATTGGTGAGGAAATTTATGTGTTTTTTCTTCAAATACTCCCTCATGGGGGAGAAAGAGGACTTTTTGGTTTTTCTTTTTCTTGGTGCTTGGAGACTTTTTTAGAATTGGAGTTTTACTTAGACAAGGAATTGGGAAACACCATTTTGGAGAGATTTTGGAGATAGGCTCTTTGATCTCATTTTATGTTATATGGCATGTTACATCTTATATTTGATTATAGTTGAAATGTATATCTTGTTGCTTGTGTTGTATATTTTTTGGGTATGTATTTTTTTTTTTCCATTCATCATATGGCTTGATGGATTTTGGAGTTTTATTGGGGAAGAGGAAGAGAATTTTCCTCTCAAACCTCATGGCTTGATGGACAAGACATGTTGGTTATTTCTATCCCCTCATATGGTTTGAGGTGGGGAAGGTGGTTCATATGGTTTGAACTCCCTTCCCCATCCTTGGAGAGGAAACCCATTGGGTTTGAAAATCCTTCCAAGGAGGATTTTAGGCAAATGGGTGGAGCAATAAGGAGGGATTATTATCTTGGAGGGATAAGGAGGTCTTTTGAAGAATCTTGTAAGTGTGCATCATATGGTTAGACCACACTCTTTGGAAGTTCGAATGTCTCATCTACTCTTCCCCATTGTTGAGGATGAATATGGTTTTCTTCTCTTTTATTTTGGTTGGTAAATGTTGTGTTTCTTTAATACATATGGATTTGTCTTGTATGTGAATGTGTTTGTTGTTTATGTCTCCCTAAATATTGTGCACATTTGTGGAAGGTATATCTCTCTCCCATGGGCTTGGGGAGGATAACATGTCTTCCAACCTTTTGGAAAGACATGTAATGATGCCTATAGGTTGGGTGGTAAAACAAACCTTTCTCTATGTGTTGGATTCTTTGGTGAAGAACACAAAGTTGGAGCTCAATTTTGGAAGACGGTTGGAGTTTCTTGATAACATGGCTTCTCATTTTTTTCTCCAAATTTTATGAGCACTAATTTCATTGTAATCTTATGGATATGGCTATGTGGGAAGTTTATTTTTATTGTAAAGTTCCCATTTTGTGATTGGGATTACTTGTAAACTAGTGTCACATTTGTATGTGTAACCTTCCTTCAATCTTGGAAAGAAGTCTTGTAATGTTTCTCCTTGTGTATCTTAAGTATTATTTTAGAAATATGTTGTATTTGTGAGCTTGAGCTACATGGGAATGTAAACTATTTTGAATGGTAAATGTTGTAAGAATCTTAAACTTTGTAAGGCAATACAAGAAGTTGGTTAAGAGTTATTCCTTGTTAAGATCTTGTTTTAAAGATTGAAGTTTTTCCTTTGCAAATAAAAGTTGATTTCTATTAGATGTTGTTTTTAAGAAAATAATGTTACTCTTGCATTTCTTGGTAGAATGGTAAGGGATTAAGGAGAAAATGATTAAATACAATCTGGATTAGAAAATTATTAAATACAATCTGGATTCAAGTTTACTTATTTATTTATAACTTTAGAAATCTAGTTATTGTTCTTAATAAAAATTTCTTTTATGTTGTGGATAGGCAAGTGAATAATGCCTTGTCGTCTTCTATTAAAATGAAATAAATACATTTGTAAAATTATTGGAAGATATTCCATTTATTTGTATAAATGAAGTCTCATTTTCTCTCCTTTTACCTGCAAAAACATTTTGACAATTTATATTAGTAACTACATATAAATAGATTTATAAATCAAAGCTAAGGCTAAATATTGAAGATTGCATATTCTGCAAATACAAAAAAAAGAGAGAAATGGATCATTTTGTGATGTTGTTTTATAATCAAATAAACCCAGTATATATTTATATACTTACAAATAAAATCTATTATTTACAACTTGGTACTTTTTTGAATATAGTGTATAACATAAATATATTAAAATATATTTAATATAGTTATATTATATAATATGACTATAATATATGCACACATAGTAATACATTACTTAATATATTATTATAGTTATATATTATAATATAATATTTTAAATTATATTATATTATATTATATATATATATATATATATATATATAATATATATATATGTTAATAAACATATAGAAAAGGGGGTTATAATTAAAAAAATCCGATGAAGCTTTATTTGTTTAAAAAAAAACAAAATGATGTGGGGAGGGGCCGATCCCTCCCCCAAACAATGTCAATTCCACCCAACATTGTCCACCACTCCCTTCCCCCACTCACCCCTCCTCATTCCCCACACCCAACCTCCTTCCACGCAGATTTACACCCCCTATTCGCAAACCCCTGCACACACACCTCTGTGCTGACCCTTCGCCTTCCCTTCCACCGTGAATCCCACTTCAAAACCCCCATGGCTATTACACAGTCCGCCTCCCTAATACATTAAAACTCTATGGTTTTTCTTATTTGGGGGATGTTTAAAATGGTTTTCAAATTATTTGATATAATATATACCTACAGGCAGATTTTCCTTCTTCAAAAAAAAAAATGGGTATAAAATATACCCAATCCAGAGAATATATTCTGTTAAGGAAGTATACAAAATAATAATAATAATGATATTATCCCTTCAAATCCACGTAACCATATTTTCCATAGATCCTTCTCCTCAACCTACACAAAGAAGAAAGAAAAAAATAAAACCAAATGGGGAGAAAAGAAAATGAAATGAAATCATAAAGACATTTTAGGGTAATTTTAGGGTTGTTAGATCTAAGGGCTAAAAGTAAAAGCATCCAAGGGTTGACTTGTATCCCTATACTTTTCAAGTCATGAGATTTTGTGGGATTAGGAATTAAATTAAAAGAAGGGTGTGTGGGGGAAAATAAAATAAAAAGGGGAAAACTAATTAAATTAAAAGGGGTGTGTAGACTTTCTTTTGTGACCCTAGTAAACATTTATTAGAAATAAATAATTAAAGTTGGAATTGGACTAGTGGTTAATTAATTGGGTAAATCAAATTAGTATAGAATAATTAATAATGGGGATCAAGTAAGTATAGTAATTGTTTATACTTAAAAAAAATTACCTGAATTTTTAACTACAATTTGGTATGGTTTGTCATGTCCTGAGGTGGGGCATTACATTATATTGCATGTTTCAAGCGCAATCTTATGAGCATTGATCAATTAGTTTAGAAATGATACAAAGTCTATATTGCAGACAATGAATGTGTGATATTCGATAAATCTCTAAGTACTCATCTGATTGCTAAAGTGAAGATGACAAGAAATATAATGTTTCAATTGAAGATTAGACTAGCCAATTCTGGAGTTTACAAAACAACCCAATCAGGAGCTCAAGTCACATCTGAAGCTCATACTATATATTAGTTTGGAGCTAAAGAAAATAAATCAACTTGTCAGTTAGTTATAAAAAATGAATCATGGCTATGACATATTATGTTTGATCACTTAAATTGTGGTGGTTTGAATTTATCACATAGGAAAAATATGGTAAAAGGTTTTCCTTTAATTTAGAAACTAGAGAGATTTTGTGAGGGTTGTATTTTGGGGAGGAAACATAGAGAGTCCTTCCTAGTTTGCAAAACAACTAGAGAAAGTGCACAACTTGAAATTGTTCATTCAATTTTTTGTGGACTTATGCAAACAAATTCCATTGGAGGTTTCTCATATTTTACAACATTCATTTATAATTATACAAGAAGACATGGGTGTATTTTTTGAGACACAAATAAAATATTATTGATATATTTCAGCAGTTCAAGGCCTTAGTGGAAAATCAAAGTAGACACTAAATCAAAATTCTAAGGATAGACAAAGGAGGTGAGTATATTTCTAATGCTTTTCTAAATTTTTGCAAATATCTTGGTATCCACAAGAATTCTACTACAAGTTACACACCAAAATAGAACAGAGAAGAAGAGAGGAAGAATATAATCATAATGAAAATGAAGAGAAGTATGATGAAGGAAAAACATATTCTAAATGAGTATTAAGAAGAAGCAGTAGAATATGTTGTTTACATTTTAAATAGGTGTCCAACAATTTTTTCAAAAAATATGGTTCCTCAACAGGATTGTGTACTGCCCCATATTTGACACAATCAAAACCAAGCACAAACACCTAAAAATATCATTTTTTTTAAAATATTATTTTATTTATATTTTTTTATGATCAAAACTAATGACAACACTTAGTTAATTGCATTTTATTATCCAATATTATTTTTGGGGTAACATACCCATCTGTCCATTTTAAAATTTCATTCAGAACTGTGTCCCAAGGTGGCCCGCTATACTAACCTGTGTCGAACATTTATTTATCTAAATATTTCATTTAATTTTACTTCGATGATCTACATTCAACATGTCCCTAATGGACCCATGCCAAATAGTTATTTAATTAAACATTTTCTTATAATGCCCACCTAGGTTTTAAAATAAATCCCTAGGTCACAATCTATATCTAAATGGATCCCTTAGGCCTTCCCACTTAATAAATTCTATTCCACACCCATTTAACTTCTCTTTTCTTTTCCCACAAATCTAAAGTTATGAGGACTTAATATCCACCATTGGATTGAATGAATCTAGGCCCTGGATCCTAGGTAATTCTAAGAAACCTGTAATGCCCCAACTTTACACATTAAAATACCCTTTTAAGACTCACTAAAATTTTGTAATTTTTTAAAAATACTTATTAAATTATATTTCCTAGTGATTAACATCATCTATTTGGCCATAACTATTTTATTTGATAAAATTTATTATAGTACATGGAATATTTAATCATCCCCAAGTTAAATCAATCATTTAAAGAATAACCTTTATTTAATCTACAAGGGTCATTTGAATTAATTTTGTCCCCTAAGTAACATTGTTATTTTCCTCATAACTTAAATAAGGAACTTAGTGTATAAATTTCCCTAAGGTACCCATTCCCTTTATTAAGTTCCCACTATGTATTAAACTTACCATTTAATAGCTTTTCTCCATGTAATAATTTAGACAAGACCCTTTATTTTAAAACTTGTCGTAGGCACCCATTTATTTCCCCTTATTTAAATAAATGCACCCACATTTAAATAAATTTAGCCATACTTAAATAAATTCATCCATACCTAAATAAATTTTCACGTATTAAAATAAATTTACCCACACTTAAATAAATTTACCTGTTGGTGTGAGTTATCCTATGTGTCCCCCTCACATATTGGAGGGTCATCTCACATGGGTTAGGTTTAGGGTTTGCTATTGAGTCTACACTAGGGGTATTCAGCACTCTATATGTACCCTTTCACTATTCATTTATGAGCATGCCAAGACACTCCACTGCCATTTTCTTATGAGCAAGCTTTATTTTTTTATGCAAGTTATTCAGTTGTTGATCGATTCTTCCTTGTGATTACGTTGGAGCCTTTGCGATTCAAATTGAGTGTAACTTCATTGTGGTGTACAGTTTCCGATATGATTCGTCAACTATTTCATGGTATCAGAGCTGAGATCAGGTAAATGTGCACTCATTTTTTTAATTGTGATAACTCTTGTTTTTCATTCTCTTACTCCTCGTGCAAGTAATTTCGATTGTTATATTCTATTTTTTTTCCTTGCTAATGTTATTAACAGTTGTTCTTGGGAAGTTTTCATTTTTTTATGTCTTTTGTGCATATGCAGGCATCTCCTTGAAGCTATCAGGGGTTTCACAGCTACATGTAACTAGCTATGGATAACTTTAGTAGATAAGTAAAAATAGAAGTTTATTTTTCTGGTTTTCTAATTTTTTTTATCATTAAACTAGAAATATTTTTTAGATCTCTGTGTTTTTTTCGGCTCTCTGTTTTTGTGGTATTTTGTAGATTACAGGTTTGTTTGTGGCTTGGAGTTCATTTGAAATGTTTTTCCACCTCCTCGAGCTCGTGTTATTCCCTAGCCGAGTCCCTTTGTGGTCAGTGAGCTCATGTTTTGGTTAGCGAGCTCATGTTTTGTTGTGATGTGTGCCTTGGTTTGGCTCACCTGCTTGTTCGCTGGTTCACCTCAGCCTCTGCTAGCCTCATTGTGAGCTCCCTGTCATGGCTTGCGAGCTCCTTGCTCCCTCCCATGTTCGTCATGACCTACACCATCCCGAACTCCCGCCGTGACCTCTGCTCAGCCCTCTGCGTCCTCTGCTCGGCCCCTGCTTCTCCATGCTCACCTGCCCCGTGCCGTGTTCACCTGGATTGCTCCCACTCACTGGAGTCTTTTCCGTGACTCCCCTATCCTGGTCGCCACGAGCCCGTGCTAAACCCTTTCTCTGCGTGCACCGAACGGTCCTGCAGCATCTCCATTGACACCTCGGCCTCTACCTCTCCAACGGCTCACCCACGGCTTCTCCAACGGCACTCCCCGCATGATGTTTCAACTGGCTTCTTTCCCATGTCCCACGCCGAGCTTTATTTTTTTGGGGTAAGTTGCTAAGTTTGTTTAAAGTTTTTTGGTAAGTTTTTAATTTTTTATATCCGTAACTTTTTTATTAATTGTTATTAATATAACTTAGTTAGGTTCCTTTATTTTTTTGATTTCCTAGATCTTCATAGATTTATTTAAATCAAATCAATATTCATTAGGATTTCATTACCTTAATTAGTTTTTTATTAGTTGAAATTAATTATTTTTAATTTAATTAAGTCTAGTGTTATTAATTTCTTCATTACGATTAGTGAATTTTTTAATTATCGACATTTAAAATAGCATTCTAATAATTTTATTACATGTTAAGCATTTTCTGAAGGTCCTCTGGACTCATTCTGAGTTCCTCTAAACCTTTGTATTTCACCCTTCTTATTGCTTGCGACTAGTGACCACGTCCGCCATAGTCTGCAGCAAGGGGGTTTTCATTTACAACATGAGACATTTTTTCTCACAACTAGGATTGGCTTTCACCTCCTTCCTTATTTTTTTCTTGTGCTTGTTTACAGTGTCCTATTTGTTGCACTCCATGAAACACTATTGTGGTCTCCTCTCTTGTGCATTATTACACTGATTGCAAGACGAGTTACGAAGTGTTTCAAACCTCACGCATGGACCCGATTGTAATCAACTCACTAAACTATAAAGTGCTAAAAGCAGGGGGTTGTTATATTGTCCTGGGTAGTTGTGTTTCTTTTTAGCATTTCTCTCTCTCTCTCTCACTATGGATGCATTTTCAATTCCTTTGCTTACGCTATTCAACTTCTTTGAATGGAGATCGAAAATGATAATGAAACTAAGGGGTAAAAGGTTATATTGCATCACCACGGGAACTGAGATGGAACCATACGATGAACCTAAAAAATCTAAGTGGTTAGACCGTAGTGATGAAGCTTTAGATCTTCTTTGCATGTCTGTTTCTCCTGACTTGCTCTTCCACATTGAGGCATCCAAAACACCAAAATCTGCGTGGATAACGCTGGATGAAATGTTTGGACAACAAGATGACATGAGAGCACATGAGTTGGAAAATGAACTACAAGGGTTAAATCCTAGTGACTTTGAAAACCTACAAGCTTTCTTCTTGAAATTTGTCCACATTAGATTGTTGTTAAAGGGATGTCAAGTAGAGAAGAAATATTTTCAACTGATCTTGTCAATTCTCTCTAAGCTAGGTCCTGAATATTCTGTCTTCGTGTCAAATTTTTATGCTACAAAAGCTGCTTTGGGCGATACTTGGACTATGCCCTCCTTTGACTGTTTTTTGTCCCAACTCATTCGAGAACATGACAAACTCATTCAAATGGGGTCTCTCAAGTCTAATTCACATGCCCTGTGTAGCAAGTACTAGCAAGGGAAAGAAATAACACTGAAAATAAGAAAGAAAGGATCAACCTAAGAAGGAAACCAAGACCAAACCTAAAAATGACACAAACACTTTGACTTCTGAGCCTAAGGAACAAAAAAATACAAGTTTTTGTGTTCCTATTGCAAAAAGTCTGGTCACAACGAGCACCACTTTTTTCAGAAATAGATTGATCACTTATCTCATTTACTTGAGAAGAATAAAATTAGTGTTCCTGAATCCATTAAACAAAGTGCTTCGAAGGCTGAGTCTTTTGCTACAAAAGGTTCTAAATATGATAAGAAGAAAGGAAAGGCCCTTGTAGCTAGACTTACTCCTTCATCGACGTGGATTATAGATTCCGGTGAATTTTCACCACATGGGTTCTTCACATGTTGAGTTTTCCAACATCAAACCTTGTGGAATGTCCCAAATCATGATGGGTAATGACATGACAGTGTCAGTTTCTGGTAGTGGATCGGTAGAGATGGATGGGGGAACATTCAACCAAGTGTTGAGTGTTCCTGATCTCTCTACCAATCTCCTATTGGTTTACCAAGTTACTCACCTTGGTGAAGGAATGTGAGTGGAATTTGGTCCTAACTCGATGATTATTCGTGAGCTTAATGATGACACTATAGTGGCTAAGGGAAAGGCAGATCAACCTTTACGGTTATATACCTTTTCCCACTTTACTTCTGATTCTACACCCACTGCCTTACTCACTCATGTAAATGAGGTTAGTAAGTTATGGCATGAGCATTTCAGACATCTAAATTATCACTACCTTAAACAATTGAGCCAAAATGAAATGGTCAACGGGTTGCCTCGCATTAAGTTTTCTAAGGGTCGTTGTGAAGGGTTGTACCCTTGGAGAGCATCCTGAAAATAACATTGACAAAGGAAAATCCTGGAGAGCTACTCATCCTTTGGATCTTGTTCACAGTGATGTTTCTGGTCCATTTCCTTCTCCTTCATTTACTAGAGCTCTTTATGTGTTAACCTTCATTGATGACTATTCGCGATATACTTGGGTATATTTTCTTAAGCTTAAGTCTGAAGTATTTGAACATGTTTTTTGGAATTAAAGGATCTTGCTAAGAAACATACGGAACGGTATATCAAGGTTCTTTGAACCAACACTGGAGATGAATATGTAAACAATAGGTTCATAGATTTCTATACTTTTGAATGGATCTCTTTACAACATACAGTTGCTTATAGCCCTTCGCAAAATGGAGTCGCAGAAAGAAAGAACTGTACTATGAAGGAGATGGCCACTTGTATGATTCATTCGAAGTCTCTTCCTCCGTAGTATTGGGCCAAAGTAGTTAATTGTGCAAAACACATTTAGAACCATGTTCCACAGAAGGCAGTAATAGGGATGACACCCTTTGAAGCCTGGTTTGGACGCAAACCTGATGTTGATCACTTTCGAGTCTTCGGGGATCCAAGGCTGTTAAGTTATGGCTCAGATTCCCAATAAGAAACGTAAGGCTTTGGAACCATAATCCAAACCTTATATATTTTTAGGGTATCCTAATGGTGTGAAGGGATATCAATTGATGAATCCTACTTCATATGAGATGTGCATTGAGAGAAGTGTTAAATTTGATGAGTCTTCTTCAACTTCTACTTCTCTACCTATTGAGGTTCTTCAACTCGCTAATTCAGATTTTGACTCATCAAATGATGATACTGTTGAGCATGATCCTCTTCTAGATCCTCCCGAACCATCAGACCTCTGAGTCTTCTGATTTTGACAGTAGTGATGATAAGGACTATGTCCCTTCTCACTCAAGTGAAGAATCTTCTGACTCTAAGCCTTATCCTCCTGGTCCTCTTTGGGGCAGGAAAACTTTGTAAAGTGTTGTAGATTTAGTTGGAGATACTTTGGATATGAGACATACTTGTTCAAATTTCATTCAACCCCACTCTTTCTTCACCTCTGCTTCTGATCCATAGTCTTTTTGGGAGGCTTCTAGTATTCCTGAGTGGGATTCTACCATGGATAAGGAGTATTCCTCTCTCATGAAGAATGATACTTGGGATCTCACCACTCTTCCAAAAGGAAGAAAAATGATTCAGTGTAAGTGGGTGTTCCAAACAAAGTATGGAGTAGATGGAGATGTTGAAAATTTTAAAGCACGATTAGTAGCTAAGGGTTTCTCCCAGATAGATAGGGTTTATTATACTAAAACCATTGCGCTGATTGCAAAGATGACTTCTATTTGATTGACCCTTGCCATTTTTTGCAGCGAACAAATGGAAATTCCATCAAACGGATGTTAAGAGTGTTTTCCTTCATGGTGACCTAGAGGAAGAGATCTATATGGAACAACCTCCGGGTTATGACCAAGATCCCCCCCTCATTTATAAGTTAAATAATTCTCTTTATAGCCTCAAACAAGCCCCTCGGGCTTGGTATGCCAAGATGGGACTCCTTCTTTACTTACATCATGGTTTACTAGGGTGTCACTCTGATCCAAATGTTTATATTCTATGGCAAGATGACTTCATACTCATTCTTGTTCTATATGTTGATGACTTGTTGATCACAAGCAGCTATTCCTCTATTATTGATTATGTGAAGATTGCTTTAGCCAAAAAGTTTTCCATGACTGACTTAGGTCTACTTCATTACTTCCTTGGGATCTAGATTTCACAATCTAACTCGGGAATCTTGATTTCACAACCTAATTTTTCTATTGATTTTCTAGCTCGGTTTTAAGATTTCTGATTGTAAGTCTTCTCCTACTCATTTTCTTTCTCAGGGTTAAGTTAGTTTCAAATTTCTCTACTTCCTTAGTTGATGGTACTCTTTACCGATTGTTAGTTGGGAGTTTGATCTACTTGAATCACACTCGACTAGATTTATTGTATGCTATTCGGATCATGTCTAGATTCATGCAGGAGCCAAATGAGCTGCATTGGAAAGTAGCTAAATGTATCCTTCATTATGTTCATTGCACTTATGCTTGCTCGGCATAAACTATCATAGAGGGGTAGATATTGACTTGATTGGATTCATATATTCTTATTGGGTAGGTGACTTAGATCATCAGAAATTTACTTCTGGCTATAGTCTTCTCCCTTGGTTCAGGGTCCTATTAGTTGGTCTAACAAGAAGTAGAATGCAATTACGATATCATCTACAGAGGCAGAATACAGAGGAGCAGTTAACGCTACCTACAGAAGCTATTTGGCTACAGGGTATTTTGATAGAGTTTTGGCATCCAATTTTGGTGGCCTACAATTATCTACTATGATAACAATGTGCACTATCTTTATTTGTAGAAATCCAGTTCAGCATCAGTGGATGAAGAACATTGAGATACATATGCACTTCATACGGGATCTTATTCATGATGGTATCATCAACATCCAGTACATTCAGACAACTGATCAGATTGTACATACTTATTCACCAATCCTTTCACTGAGATGAAGTTTCTTCACTTACGATCTCTTCTTGGGGGTGAGGTCTGCTGCATCTACCCATCTTGTTAGGGCTATTTAGTCCTTCTCTTTCTTCTTCTTCTAGAAAGATTGTGTTTGTATATGGGCACCTTATCAGGCCTTTAATTGTCCAATCCCCATTGGCACACCTTTCTTAGTTTTTTAGGAGTGTCTTCTCTCTTCCGTCTGACTCATCACAGCCCCTACCCCAACTTTGATGAAGGGGGGAGTGTTAGGTGTGAGTTATCCTATGTGTCCTCTTCTCATGTTGGAGGGTCATCTCATAAGGGTTAGGTTTAGGGTTAGGTTTAGAGTTTCATGTGTGTCATGCACTAGGGTTACTCAACACCCTATATGTACCCCTTTCACTATTCATTTATGAGCATGCCAAGACATTCTGATGTCCTTTCCTCATGATGCAAGATTTGTTTCTATTGATGCAAGTTATTCCAGTTGTCTGATCGATTTTTTCCTTGTTATCGCGTTGGAGCCTTTCATGATTCTGGTTGGAGTGCAACTACTTTGCGGTGCCTTGTTTCTGATACGAATTCGTGCAAACTCTTTTTAGATATTGTTGTTGAAAAGAAAAGGGAGGAGAAATAACTCAAGTATAGTGAATCTCGTGAAAGGGAGATGACTAGGCAACATAGCATTACAAGTGTGATGGATCTATGGAGGAAGACGTTGCGGGAAGGATTTGAGGTTCACGTAGAAGATGTGGAACCTAAGAATTTTGTGTTACCCCATATTGGAAACTATGGGAGAGAATCCCCTTCAACTTCTGATGAGATTTCATCGATGGAAAAAGGAGAGTAGTCGGCACACATTTGAACCCAGAGGATCATAATTTGTTGAGTTTGAGTTTCTAAAGGATCCTAGAGGATCATTTTTTCATGTTATTCCTTTAGCTATGAAGATCTTGGTCATTACCTTGAGTTAAGAGGCATTTCCCATGCCCTGCTAAGCTTCTTTGAGCAATGAGAGAGGGAACTAGGGTCGAGGAAGATGGCATATATTGTTGTTGAAAAGAAAAGGGAGGAGAAATAACTCAAGTATAGTGAATCTCGTGAAAGGGATATGACTAGGCAACATAGCATTACAAGTGTGATGCATCTATGGAGGAAGACATTGCGGGAAGGATTTGAGGTTCATGTAGAAGACGTGGAACCTAAGGATTCATTTTGTTTCTACCTCCATATTGGAAACTATGGGAGATCAAGCCCATTCAAGCTTTTGAATGAGAGTATCATCGATATATATATATAGGAGAGTAGTCGGTGCGCATATTGAACCATAAATGTCCTCGTTTTCATACCCCCTGGCATTCCTTGGTATATATAATAGATCAAGGAATTTAAGTATTACTAGTATTCCCTCTTTAGTTGGTATTATTTTTCTTATTACAGGCTTTATGTGAAAGCCGCAGACTGGCGCACTAGGAAGGGGGTATGAATTTCTCATTTGGGAACATGTGCCATTCATTGGGTAGACCATTATGGTATTTGGAGGATTTTTTAGACAAGGTGTAAGTAGGTAAGGGTTGGGTATCTCGTCTAGGAGTGGTGCAGGACACACAAATGATAGTGGGAGGATATCAAAAACCATCATCACATAGTTTAGTGGGACATTGGGAACACTTGGCGTGATCACTTCATGCCATTTTCCAACTGTAGGAGGTGGATCTGGTGGGTTAGGACCTGCTGGATCTAGTGGAGGAGGAAACACTAGAGGAAACCAAGGCCCTTGATCAGGAGGAAAAGGGCCTCAACCACCTCCACAAGTATTATTTAAGATGTATTTGCAGTTACCAAACAGTAGGGGTATTGAAGATTCTACAGATCATGTGCATAAGGGTGAATTACTATGGTACACGAAAGGGATCACTACCCTGGAGAAAAAGGAAAGTCCATTTTGCAACATTGTTGCAAGGCATAACTATAACATATGTATGATTTATTTAGATAAAAAGGTGAAATTTCATTTACTGTTTTGGTGGCATTACACAGTTTAATAAAATGAATGAAAGATTATTATGAAAACTGAATTTGTTCCATCTCCCTAATTCACATTTTAAGGGAATACAACTTCAACCACTAAATATTAAAAACAATATTTGTAATAAATGTAATTTAAAACATTCCACCAAAATCAACACTATTCCTTTTAATATATATTTCAAAACAAAAATATTTTCCTGTAACCATTAAACCATGAGGGCTATACGTTTTAAGAACTCCAAAGGAAGCCATCAAATTTGATTTTAACTAGCTAATCGTTCCAAACAACAAATTTTTTTTTAAATAATAAGCAAGTTAACCATTACAAGAGTGACCAATGTATAGTCCTTAACATAGATTCATTTCTCATCAAATCTTCACTTCAATATGTAAAAAAAAATATGGTTACACTATAAAAACATTTCCTTCAATGGACTAATGCATACCCCCAAGCTTTTCATGAATCAGGATTCACATGTAACTCTATAACATGAAATACAAGTCATCATAACAAGAAAGATTCAAAATTTCAATACAAATATTTTCTTTCCCCAAGGATATAAGCATAATCCCAATCATTATTTGAAAAAAATTGCACAACCTTCTTCAAAGCAAGATTAAGTTCTTTTGCAACAAGAATGAGTATTACTACAACATGTCTAAATTCAAGAATAGGATTCATTACATCAAGTGAACAATAAGATTATGACAACAAGATTTCTTCTCAAAGGAGAAGATCAAACTAATCATACAAATTCCCTATCAAGGAAGGATAAGATTATACAAATATCAACACATTATAAGAATAATCTATATTTGCATCCCAAGTTGGGAGATTACAAAAGGAGTTTACAACATAACTTTGCAAGAACAAAGTGTACACCAAGATGCTAAGCTTTCACCAAAAGTGGAAAGAAACATAACAATGTCTCCAAGTTTCTCCATCTATCTTCAAGCCAAAATTTGCATGCTTTCCAATCCACGAGGTCTTCAAAACACGAGGAGATAGGACCGGTTTCCTCCCAACATATTGGCATCATTACATGCAATCTCTAAAGTTTGTAGGACATGCTAGCCTCCCTCCAAGCCCATGGGAGAGAGAGCAAGCAATCCTCAAGTATGCACAAGTGGGGTAGGGATATAAACAAGAAACCATAACAAAAAACAACATCATTTAACACAAAAAACACTAAAAAGAAACCACCAAACACAAGGGGAGAAAACTCCATGTTTTCCCTCTAATGGGGAACAGTGGATGAGAAATCCAAGTGTGCTAAAGGTGTGATCCGACCATAGGAAACAAAAATAAAATAATTCTATAACCCCTCCTTATCCCTCCATGCAAAAATACCCCCCTTATTTCTCCTCCCAAGCACCAAAATTCCTCCTTGGGAGGATTTTCAAACCTCATTGGGTTTCCTTTCTAAGGATGGGGAAGGAGGTCCAAACCATATGAAAAACCTTCCCCACCTCGAACCATGTGAGAGGAAAAAGATGAAGAATGCCAACATGGCTTTTCCATCAAGCCATGTGGTAAGAGGGAAATTCCGTCCCTCTTCCCCCACACTACTTCAAAATCCATCAAACCATATGATGGATGGAGAAAATCAAACAAACAACTAAAATCAGAATCATGCAACAAAATACTAACACATAACCACACAACATCCATTTTCTTCTTCCAATGCATATAACAAAGCAAAATAAAGCACAAGAATCCTACCTCAAATAGCTCTCCAAGTATCTAAGCTATCCAATCCACTCCAAAGCCAAAGCTCCAAGCTCAACTCTAAAATCAAAATGCAACAATGACAAGCCAAAAGTCCTTTTCCTCCTCCATGAGGATGTATATGAAGAGAAGAAAGGAAATATCCTCTCAAATGAGAGGGTGACATGTGTCATCCCTCTCTTTTGAGAAAAATAGATTCTAAAAATTCAAAAGAGGGTAAAACAAAAAAAAATTAAGAAAAAAACCCCCAAATTCCCATAAATGCTAATAAGTCAAACTCCATCCAAATTTTTAGAAGCAAACCACCCAACCATTCTTGGAAGAATAGTGACTTGTGAGAGGTCAAATAGGAGGGAAAACTCCCATTTGAAAAAGAAATGAAGCCCTCCTACCTATAGGTAGGGTCCAAGGGCTCTTCTTCATGAAAAGAGAACCCCCGAAGATGAAAGGGGTCCCAAAAATTGCCCTTTCTACTCCAATTTCGGGTTTGGAAAAATGGCACAAGTACGGAGGTTGTGGGGCCCACCCAAGGGGTGTTTATGTGACCCCAACCTCCCAAAAAAAATAAATAATTAATCTAATAAACTTCTAATACAAGTGGGGACCATTAGGTCCCCCAAATTAGTTTACAAAGGACTAATAAAACATAATTACATTAATTAAAAATTTTGGACTCACCCATGGTGCCCCTATACAACATGCAAAATTCAAATAAGTATTCATACAACAAACAAAACTAGGACTCGGCCTAGTCGGCCGCTTGTGCATCTTTTGTTGTTGCCCTAAAACCCACGTTCTCCTATGCCCTAGAATCTACGCACTCATTGCAAACATTAAACATACTTTCCGAATATATATAAATCCAATAAATAATGACAATAAATAATTATAGTTAGCATGATATTAACGTAATAATAAATGTCAACCCATGATGATCATATGCTATCAACATGCATCCATAAATAAGAAAGATATGAGCTCCAACTACAATGATCACAATAATATGTTATAGTCAAGATACACCAATGCTATCCAAAATATGAATGATAACACAAATCCATCATAGGTCAAATAGGATCAACTGTATCATGTACTTCTGAAAACAAAATTGTGTACTGAAATAAAACTGGGATAATAATCACTACTAAATTGGTGCATCACGCCCTATCCATCACATGAGTCATCAAAATATCCAAATGAAATCACATAATATCTAGATATATTTATAAACCATATCAAAAATCTACTAGAATTAATGAGTCAACAAGAAACTATGGTAAGCAAAAAGGGTGGGCACTACAAAGCCCTAAATTTCCTTAAGGAAAATATTATAACCTTTGCTTTTTGTTTATTCTATTTTAATTTGCATATGTAGGGGTACAAGGAGGAGGATGGAGAAGAAAAGGGGAGACCATAGAGAAATATTGAGTCCCATTCCATTCATTTTAGATTTGCAAAGAAGGGAAGAATATTTCCCATGTTATTTTGATTTTTTTTTAATTTAGGGTTTTGAAGCTCTATTACTTCTTTTTATTTTCTTACCAGGGTTTCCAGGTTATCATTTTTTTTTGTAAATGTGTGCACAGTAGAATCCCCATCCAATTTGGCCCCTTACATATATACCCACGTGTGTGTGTATATATGTATATGTATGTATGTGTGTGTGTATATATATATATATATATATATATTAAATAAAACGTATTACAGGGGGGTGTAGCCAAATGGCCGAGGCAGTTGTGGTTAGGATTGTGGCAGCATGGCCGCGCTACATAGAGGAGTGTGGGGGAGAGTGTGGTGTGGTTGTGGCCACACCACACTCAGAGGTTTGCAGGGAGAGGAGGGGGGCAGGCCATGGCCTGTCTCCCCTGCGTCAATATTTTCTTTTCTCATTTCCTTTGCCAATACATAGTTGAGTCGCATTTCCTTATATTTATTTTTTTAGAAAATAAAAATCACATTTTATGTATAAATGTGTGTGTGTGTGTGTGTGTGTGTGTGTACTTAATTTGAAAGATGTATAACATTTTCAAAAGGGATGTTTATAAAATAAATCTCACTATCAACAATAAAGAAATATATGTATTCCTTTTTAAAAGAGACTAATTTTATTTCAAGCCCTTAGACTATATATAGATACATTCTTACAAAAAACTATATTTAATGGCATACAAAATATGATTTAACTCTCATACATAGACCTTGTTAACAAAATGATCATACATATTTTTTTCATATATACATTTTCAAATATAAGAGATCTCTCCTTTGATAAATGACAAGGTATATCTATCCTTTAAAAATCCAACTATTGATAACTAAATGCAAAAGAGGTTTTTAAATATGCATTCATAGCTCAAGAGAAGTCCAACTTATTATTCTCTTTTTGCTTATTATCTAAACTAATTTTCAAATTTCTCATTTAAGAGAACTCCCTTTGCTAAATATTTACAAAAATATTTACTAAAACTCAAAACAACTGGTTCATTTTCCCTTCATATAACCACATTCCATACTATAAGCAAAATGTATTTTTGAGCTTTAAACACATAATAGTCTTTTTCAACTCAAGATGATATAAAGATTTCATACATTTCAAATCCCAAATAACATTTCTACATTTTTTCCTTGTTCAAGCTGCAAATGCATTTCAAATTTTCACTAAACAAGGAAATACAAGGATGTTAGTCAACAACAAAGAGGTGGAAATGATATTACAATATCCCAAACCTTCTTCCCAAGAGAGAAGATAAAATGACATCATATTACAAATACAAGGTTTTAAAGCTTCTTCACAAGATAGAAGAAGACATAAAAACCATTAGAAAACTATTACATAACCATACATAAAATGCAAGTGGACGAGCCTCCCCAAAATGGGGAACAACATGTCAACATTTCCAAATTTTTCTTCCATTCTCCAAGTATATTTTTCCAAGAAAAAAGGGTCCATTTTCCTCCCAACCAAATGACATCATCACATGTCATCGCCACTAAATGGACATTCTAACCTCCCTTCAATCCCATGGGAGAGAGAGAATGCATGCCTAAATTTTTCACAAGTAAGATCAGACAAAGGGTGACAACACACACACAATATTACAATACAAAACAACCAAAAGAATACCAAATTCATAAGAGGAGAACTCCATGTTTTCCACTAATGGGAAGAGTGGAAAGGATCCCATAACAATCAATAATGTGAACTAACCATAAGAACACCAAAAAATATCTCCATAATACCCTCCATATCTCTCCATCAAAAGTACCCTCCTTATCACTCCATCCAGAACACCAAGCCTTCTCCTTGGAAGGATTTTCAAACCAAGCATGGTTTCCTTGCCAAGGATGGAGAAGGAGGTACAAACCATATGAACAGTCAGTCTTCCACATCAAACCATATGAGGCGAGGGATAAAAATAAATACCATCATGGATTTCCCATCAATCCATGTGATGTAAGAGGGGGTTTCCTCCCTCTTTCCCATATAATTCCAAAATCCACAACAAAATAGGATGGATGGAGAAAATGAAAGGAACAAGAATCGCAAAAAACACCCACAAACAAACAATCGAATTTAGAAAATTCAAAACAACCAATTTTCTTTACTACATTATACTATAGAAAAAAAAAAACAGTAAGTATGAAGGCCTACCTCAAAAATAAAAATCCAAGTTCAAACAAAAGTAAGCTCTCCCAAGCTCCAAGCTCTCTCCAACTCCCAATATTAAAGATGACAAACAAAATTTCCTACCCCTCTCCATGAGGAGGTATAAAAAGAAGAAAAAAACACAAATTATAACATATGAGAGGGTGACATGTGTCACCCATCTCATTCTCAAACAAAAGATTCAAAAATCCCAATAGGCATAAAACAAAACACATTTAGGAAGTAATCTCTCAAATTTCCTAAAAAGCCAATAAGCCAACACACTTCAACTTTTAAGAAATCACAAAAACCAACTACACTTACAAGATGGTTACAAGAGAGGGGTCATATGGGAGGGAAAATTCCTTTTGACCTTGAAAAGAGACCCCCTACCCATAGAGATTTTTTCCAATGTAAGGGAGAGCCCCAATGTGAACAGAGGTCCTTACAAATGCCACATTTAGCCCAAATTAGAGATTGGGTAAAGTGGCTCAAGGGTAGAGGTGGTGGGGCCCACCTAAATGATGATTAGGTGGTCCCAAACCATAAACAACAAGATTACTAACATAGTAACATCACTAATGCAAGAGGGGACCATTAGGTCCTTATACAAGTTTAGTACAAGGCTTAACAAATTAACAATAACATAGTTAAATTAGGAATCGCCAATGGTGTTCTGTAAATGAATACGCCACATACACATAAGAATACACAAAGATCATGCATGACTAAAGGACTCAACCTAGTCAGTTGCTTGTGCAACTTGAGGTGCAACTCTGAAACCCACGTTCTCCTGTGTGACCTGTAATCTACACACTCAATTCACCCATTAAACATACCTGCTCGATAAAATAAATTTAATAAATAATATCAATAAATCAATCATGGATAATCATTCTAACTATACAACATCCAATGTTTGTATGGAATGGCTAAGGACTAACAACATACATCTATAATAGCTCAAGTTATAAGACCCATCTAAGCACTTCCGTGATAACATTCAATTTACCATTATAAACTAGTGATATCAAAGTATACGACAAAATCATACATCGATTCATCAAATATGAAATAAAATCAACTGTATCATAATCTGTTGGTATCTGAAACCATATAATGCAAGAAACTAAGATAATGATCATAATGCTAGATTCACACTACATGCCCTAATCAACACATGTGTCACCAAATGATCTATAATGAAACCACCTAGTATCCAAATAGTGCTAAAACCCATGTCCGTAATCTAGTAAAAAAAAATTAGTCAGCAAATTAACTAATGAAATAAGAGGTGGGAACTACATCCCCCTCTCTTAAAATTAGACTTCCTCCTGGAAGTCACTGAAAGAGATAAGGATATCGAGCCCTCAAGGGTGTAGCATCTTCCCAATTAGTTTTTGTCTCATCATATCAGTCCCACTATACTCTAACTTGATCTAAGTCTTTCCCCCGATGGGCCAATATCCTTTTCTTCAGGATACACATGGGCTCCATTCTCCATTTTCCTTCATCCTCCACTTGTAATGTTGACCAATCTAATACATGAGAAATATCCGGTACATATCTACTTAAAAATGAAACATGAAAAAAATATTCGGCCTGGGCTAGGCATGGTGATAAAGCTAAGCAGTAGGCACATGGACCTACGACCTCTAAGATCTCAAATGGCCCCACAAAGTGAGGCGAAATCTTAGAACCCTTTCTATAATAGATTGGGCTCTTATGTAGCCGAACTCTCAAGAATAATTTTTCACCAACTGCAAAGTGATGTTTGGTCCTCTTGGTCCTTGCATACGCCTTCTGGCGTGCTCTAGCATTCTCAAGATGTTGTCTAATCAAAATAATCTTCTGCTCCAAGACCCTCTAATGAAGCATCGATGCAAACAAAAAACTCTCCACTTGGATCCGAAACTACGGAGATAGGTTCTGTGGTCAGTCGTTCCTTAAGTAACTGAAAATCATGCTCAAGATGTTGTCTAATCAAAATAATTTGCTTCTCCAAGACCCTCTAATGAAGCATTGATAAAAACAAAAAACTCTTCAGTTGGATCTGGAACTACTAAGTTAGGTTCCGTGGTTAGTCGTTCCTTAAGTAACTGAAAAGCTTGCTCACATTTTTCTAACTAGTCAAATTTCTTCCATTTTCGCTGAAGAGAAGTAATGGGCTGTGCAATCCTAGAAAAGTCCTGAAAAAACCTAATGTAGTATCCTGTTAATCCCATGAAATCCTCACCTATGTCACTGATGTGGGTGTTGGCCAATCTAGAATGGCTCATATCTTTGAGGGATCTAATGAGATACCCTCACCTGATATGATGTGACCTAAGTACTGAATATATGACTGAAAGAAACTACACTTCTCTAGGTTCCCAAAAAGCTTCTAGTCTCTCAAAACCTATAACACCTGTGTCAAATGCTCCTCGTGTTCCTCCTTGGAATTAGAATAAATCAATATATCATCTAGAAACACCAAGACAAATAGATCTAAAAATGTCCTTAAAACCCCATTCATGAGGCTCATGAAAATAGTTGGGGCATTGGTCAAACCAAAAGGTAAAACAATGAACTCATAATGCCCATAACGAGTGCGGAAATCTATTTTGTAAATTTCTGCATCTGTAATGTGCAACTGGTGGTATCCTGACTTGAGATCAATCTTGGTGAACACCTTGACACATATCATCTGATCAAACAAGTCATCAATCCTTGGAAGTGGATAGTGGTTCTTCAATGTGACCTTATTAAGTTGTTTGAAATCAACACACGGCCTAAGAGAACCGTCCTTATAGTTCAAAAAAAAACTAGTGCCCCTCAAGGAGACACACTAGGGTGAATAAGGCCCTTCTCCAACAACTCCTCTAGCCAAAACTTGAGCTCATGAAGCTCTGGAGTCTTTATCTGATGGTGACCTAGAAACTGGTGTTGCTCATGGTACTAGGTCTATAGTAAATCCACCCTCTATGGGGTGGTAATCCAAGAAGCCGCTCAAAAAATGCATCTACACACCTCCTCTCAATATACGCATGCTCATCAAGAGTTGAATGATATATGGAGTACCATCTGATCTGTCATTGACCGTAATCGCAAACATCTGACAACCCTTGTGCATGCTTCACTTGAGTTTCTTAGCTGAGATCATACACAAGGAAATAGGCCTCTACATCCTAGAAATAGCAATTGAATTCCCAAGGTCATCCTGACACTCAATAGTCTTACTTCTATAACCTACTTTGGCCTAATGAGACTCGAGAAAATCCATGCCTATAAAAACCTCGTAGGATCCTAAAGGAAACACTCGAAGGTCCAAGGTAGTGAATAATACTCCCAAATCGAGTATATAAATCTCCACGTAAGTATCCACTGTGAGTTTGGCCCTAGAAGCCAACTCAACCTACCAACTATCTAGCTTCCTAGCCACCACTATCCCACAAAGGTCTAGTATAGAGGGTGATATAAATGAATCTGATGCTCCTAAATAATATAAATACCCCTTATAGTACTTGTAGTCTCGATAACCATGGCATGATGTTAAGCCTAACGATTATCCACTATTGTGTAGACATGATGAGCATGTCCTACATCTGCCACAGTCTTATCTGAGATAGGGGCTATTTACCTGTCAAATGTGGTGGGTTTATGCGGACACATATGCACATAGTGATTAGGGGACCCACAAATAAAACATCCTACTAGTCCTCTTTGAGTAAGGGTCCCTCCTGTACTCTGGTGTAACTGAACAGGTTAGCCCAAATTTAGCGTGAATTCTGTATGTTGGCTTATACCTACTGAGTTGCCTGTCTCTGTTTACCTTACTCAAAACGTCCTCTAATTGTATATTACATACTCATTGTGGCTCCTAGCCTCTGTTGTGGATGTCATGGTGTTACGACTATGAATGTGAGTGTGGGATGGAGTCTTGGCGACTGCGTTGGGAGGCATGAATCGATCCTCTAAGTGGTGGGTGTTTTACTCGTTGATCATATGGAATGATAACACAATCATCAAGGCAATAGGATCAACTGTATCATGTACTTCTGAAAAACAAACAAATGGTACTGAAAAAAAACTGGGATAATAATCACTACCAAAATGGTGCATTCACGCCCTATCCATCACATGAGTCATCAAAAATATCAAATGAAATCACATAATATCTAGCTATATTTATAAACCATATCAAAAAAAATCTACTAGAGAATGAGTCAAAACAGAAAACTATGGTAAGCAAAAAGGGTGGGCACTAAAAAGCCTCGAATTTCTTAAGGAAAAAATATTAATTAACCTTTTGCTTTTGTATTCTATTTAATTTGCAATGTAGGGGTAACAAAGGAGGAGGATGGAGAAGAAAAAGGGAAGGACCATGAAAATATTGAGTCCCATTCCATTTCATTTAGATTTGCAAAGAAGAGAATATTCCATGTTAATTTTTTGGATTTTTTTTTAAGTTAGGGTTTTGAAGCTCCATTTTACTTCTTTTTAATTTTTCTTACCAGGGTTTCCAGGTTATCATTTTTTTTTGTAAATGTGTGCACAGTAGAATCCCCATCCAATTTGGCCCCTACAATCTACCAACGTGTTGTGGTTGTGTGTGTGGTATAATAAAAAACGTATTAAAGGGGGTTTTTTGGGTAGCCAAAGGGCGAGGCAGTAGTTGGGGTTTAGGATGGTGGCAGGGCCATGGCCGCGCTACACATAGAGGAGGTGGGGGGAGAGGTGTGTGGTTGTGGCCCACACCACCCTAAGGAGGTTGCAGGGAGAGGAGGGGGCAGGCCATGGGCCTTGCTACCCTGCGTCAATATTTTCCTTCGCATTTCCTTGCCAATACCATAGTTGAGTCGGCATTTCCTTATATTTATTGTTTAGAAAATAAAAAACAAATCATGTGAGTGATACAGACATTAACAGACACAACACAACCCACACACACACAACACACACACAACCAACAAACACACCAACCCACACACACCACACAACCAACACACCACACACACACACACACACGCAACACACACACACACACCACACACCACACACCACACCACACACACACATATATTACACCACACACACACAAACAGAATTTGAAAGAGTTTATAACATTGCAAAAGGGTGTTTATAAAATATAAATTCTCACTATCAAAAATAAAAGAAAATATAGGTCTCCTTTTAAAAAGAGGATAATTTGATTTCAAGCACTTTTCGGACTATAATAGTACCTTCTGTACAAAACTATATTTAAATGGCATACAAAAATTGATTTAACTCTCATAAATAGACCTTGTTAACAAAATGATATACATATTTTTTCATATAGACATTTTCAATATAAGAGATATCTCCTTTGATAAAATGGGACCAGGCTATCTATCCTTTAAAACATCCACTATGGATAAACTAAATGCAAAAAGATATTTTTTAAATATGCATATAGCTCAAAGAGAAGTCCAAACTTATTATTTTCCTTTTTGCTTATTATCTAAACTAATTTTCAAATTCTCAGTTAAGAGAAACTCCCTTTGCTTAAATATTTACAAAAAATATTACTAAAATCCAAAAAACTTGGTTCAATTTCCCTTATATTAACCACATGTCCATATATAAAGCAAAATGTTTATTTTGAGTTTTTTTTCAACCCATAATTAGTCTTTTTCAATCAGATATTGATTATAAAGATTCATTAATTCAAAATTCACCAAAATAACAATTTCTACATTTTCCTTTTCAAGCTGAAAATGCATTTCAAATTTTCCTAAACAGGAAATAAAGGAGGTTAGTCAACAACAAAAGAGGTGGAAAATGAATTACACTTATCCCACACCTGCGTCCAAGAGGCGAAGATTAAAAATGACATTCATTATTACAAAAGACAAGGTTTTAAAGCTTCTTTCACAGATAGGAAGAAGACATTAAAACCATAGAAAACATTTACATAAACCATAATAAATGAAGTGGACGAGCATCCCCAAAATGGGGGGAACAAACATGTCAAACATTTCCAAATTGTTCTTCCATCTCCAAGTATTATTTTTCCAAGAAAAAAGGGTCATTTTCCCCTTCCCAACCAAATGACATCATCACATGTTCATCGCCACTAAATGGACATTTCTAAACCTCCCTCAGTCCCATGGGAGAGAGAGGCATGCATGCCTAAATTTTGTCCAAAGTAAGCTCAGACAAAGGGTGACAACACACACCACAATATGAATTACAAAACAACCAAAAGAATACCAAATTCTAAGAGGAAGGAACCCCATGTTTTTCCACTATGGGAAGAGTGAAAGGATCCCTAACAATCAATAAGTGAAACTACCATATAAGAACACCAAAAAAATATTCTCCATAATACCCTCCATATCCTCTCCACCAAAAAGACCCTCCTTATCCTCCATCAGAACACCAACGCTTCTCCTGGAAGGATTTCAAAACCACAGCATGGTTTTCATTGCCAAGGTGGATGGAGAAGGAGGTACAAACATATGACAGTCAGGTTTCCACATCAAAACCCATATGAGGCGAGGGATAATTAAAAATAAAATAACCATCAGGATTCCCATCAATCCATGTGATGTTGTAAGAGGGGGTGTCTCCCTCTTTCCCAATATAATTCCAAAAACCACAACAAATAGGCGGGATGGAGAAAATGAAAGGAACAGAATCGCAAAAAAAACCCCACAAAAAACAATCCAATCGGAATTAGAAAAATCAAAAAACAACCAAGTTTCGTACTACAATTATTACATAGAAAAAAAAAAAAAAAACAGTAAGTATGAAGGCCTACCTCACAAACTAAAAATCCAAGTGTCAAACAAAAGTAAGGGCTCTCCAAGCTCCAAGGGCTTCTCTCCAACTCCCAATAGTAAGATGCAAACAAAATTTCCTACCCCTCTCCATGAGGAGGTATAAAAAGAAGAAGAAAAAAAAAAAACACAATGATAAATATGAGAGGGTGAAATGTGTCACCCATCTCATTATCAAAACAAAAGAGTTAGAAGATTCAAAAATCCAATAGGCATTAAAACAAAAAACACATTTAGAAGTAATCTCTCAAATTTCCTAAAAAGCCAATAAAAGCCAACACACTTCAAATTTTAAGAAAGAAAATCACAAAAACCCAAACTACACTACAGATTGTTACAAATTTTTTGTTTGAGAGGGTCAATGGGAGGGAAAAATTCCTTTTGGGGACCTTGAAAAGAGACCCCTAACCAGAGGTAGGGTCCAAGGGGCTCATTTCAAGTAAGGGAGAGCCCCAATGTGAAACGGAACAGAGGTCCTTTTACAAATGCACATTTAGCCCAAAAAAATAGAGATTGGGTTAAAGTGCTCAAGGTAGAGGGTTGGTGGGGCCCACTAAATGAGGATTAGGTGTCACAAAAAACCATTAACAACAAGATAAACATAGTAACATCACAATGCAAGAGGGGACATTTAGGGTCCTTATACAAGTTTAGTAACAAGGCTTTAAACAAATTAACACATTAACATAGTAATAGGGAATCGCCAAATGGTGTTATGTGAAATGAATACGGGGCCAATACACATAAGAAAACAACAAAGATCATGCATGGGACTAAAGGACTCAAACTAGTCGAGTGGCTTGTGAAACCTTGAGGTTGGCAACTCTGAAACCCACGTGTCCGGTTGGACCTGTAAGCTTACAACACTCAATCCACCCATTTAAAAACATAAAGATCGGGATAAAATTAAATTTAATAAATAATATCACAAAAATTTCAAGCATGGATAATTCCATTCTAAACTATTACACATCCAAGTTTGTATGGAAAATGGGCTAAGGACTAACAAAACATACATCTATTAATAGCTCAAGTTTATAAGACCCATTCCTAAGCACTTCCGTGAAACATTCAATTTTACCCTATTAAAACTAGTGATATCAAAGGATACGAAAAATTCTACATCGAGTCATAAAATATGAAAATAAAAATCAACTGTATCATAATCTGTTGGTTTATCTTGAAACCATATAATGCAAAGAAACGAAGATAATGATTTCATAATGTAGATTCACCACTACATGCCCTAATCAACCACATGTGTCACCAAAATGATCTCTATGAAACCACCTAGTATTCCAAATGAGTGACAAAACCCATGTCCGTAATCTAGTAAAAAAAATTAGTCAGCAAATAACTAATTGGAAAGAGGGAGGTTGGGAACTACATCCCCTCTCTTAAAATTCGGACTTCATCTGGAAGGAATGAAAGAAGAATAGGATATCGGGAGCCCTCAAGGGGTGTGTTTTCTGTAGCATCTTTCCCAAATTAGTTTTGTCTTCATCATATCAGTCCCACTATACTCGAACTTGGAATCTAAGTCTTTCCCACGATGGGCCAATATACTTTTCTTCAGGGGATAACACATGGGCTCCATCTCCATTTTCTTCATCCATCCACTTGTAATGTTGGACCAATCTCAATACATGAGAAAAGTTATCCGGTGGGACTATTACTTAAAAATTGAATACATGAAAAAAAAATTTCGGCTGGGCTAGGCATGGTGATAAAGCTAAGAAGTAGGAACTTGGAACCTCGACCTATAAGATCTCAAATGCCCCACAAAGTGAGGCGGAAGAAATTTAGAACCCTTTCTATAATGAGATGGCTTATGTAGCCGGGAACTCTCAGAATAATTTTTCACCAACTGCAAAGTGAGGTTTGGTCCTTGTCCTTGCCATACGCTTCTGGCGTGCTCTTAGCATTCTTCAAGATGTGTCTAATCAAAATAATCTTCTGTCCAGGACCCTCTAATGAAGCATCGATGCAAACAAAAAAAAATCTCACTTGGATCCGAAACTACGGAGATAGGTTCTGTGGTCAGTCGTCCCTAAGTAACTGAAAAATCATGCTCAAGATGGTGTCTAATCAAAAATAATGCTTCTCCAAGACCCCTCTAATGAAAGCATTGATAAAAAAAAAAAAAACTCTTCCAGTTGGATTCTGAACTACTAAGTTAGGTTCCGGGTTTAGCGTTCCTTAAGTAACTGGAACAGCTTTGCTACATTTTCTAAACTAGTCAAATTTCTCATGTCGTGACAGAAGAGGAAAAGTCTAAATTGGGCTGTGCAATCCTAGGAAAAGTCCTGGAAAAACCTCATGTAGTATCAGGTTATCCCATGAAAATTCCTCACCTATGTCCTGATGGGGGTGTTGGGCCAACTCTAGAAAGGCTCATATCTTTGAGGGATTTAATGAGATACCCTCACATTGATATGAGTGACTAAGTTACTGAATTTATATGACTGCAAAGAAAATACACTTCTCCCCTAGGATCCCAAAAAAAAGCTTCATAGGTCTCTCAAAAAACCTATAACACCTGTGTCCCAAAATGCTTCCCGTGTTCTCCTTGGAATAGAATTTAAAAAATCATATATTTTTCTTTTCAGTAGAACACCAAGACAAATAGATCGAAAATGTCATTAAAACCACATTCATGAGGCTCTGAAAAATCGTTGGGGCATGGGTCTTCAAACCAAAAGGTAAAAACAAATGAACTAATAATGCCCATAACGAGTGCGGAAATCTGTTTGTAAATTTCTGCCTCTGTAATGTTCAATGGTTGGATCGGACTTGAGGATCATTCTTGGGAAACACCTGGACACATCTCATCTGGATTCAAAACAAGTTCATCAATTCCTTGGAAGTGGATAAATGGTTATTTATCTGTTGACCTTATCAAAGATGTTGACAATTTAAACAACACGACCTACGCAGAAGCACCTTTATCTTCACAAACATAGATAACTAGAGTGCCCCCCAAGGGAGACACACTAGGGTGATAAGGCCCTCTCCAACAACTCCTCTAGCCAAAAAAACTTGAGTCATGAAGTCGAGGAGTCCTTATCCGATGGTGACATAGAAAACGGGGGTTGATCCTGGTACTACGTCTATAGTAAAAAGCCACCTCTTTATGGGGTGGTAATCAAGAAGCTGCTCAAAAAATGCATCTACACACTCTCTCAATAATCGCATGGCTCATTCAAGAGGTGAATGATATATGGGTACATTGATCTGTCATTGACCGTAATCGCAAACATCTGAACCCTGTGCAGCTTCACTTGAAGTTGTCTTAGGAGAATCATTACACACGGAAAATAGGCCCTACCCATCCTAGAAAATAGCAATTGAATCCCAATGTCATCCTGACACTCAATAGTCACCTATGTCCTGATGTGGGTGTTGGCCAATCTAGAATGTGCCATCTCTTTAAAGGGATCTAATGAGATACCCTCACCTGATATGATGTGACCTAAGTACTGAATATATGACTGAAAGAAACTACACTTCTCTAGGTTCCCAAAAAGCTTCTAGTCTCTCAAAACCTATAACACCTGTGTCAAATGCTCCTCGTGTTCCTCCTTGGAATTAGAATAAATCAATATATCATCTAGAAACACCAAGACAAATAGATCTAAAAATGTCCTTAAAACCCCATTCATGAGGCTCATGAAAATAGTTGGGCATTGTGTCCAAACCAAAAGGTAAAACAATGAACTCATAATGCCCATAACGAGTGCGGAAATCTATTTTGTAAATTTCTGCATCTGTAATGTGCAACTGGTGGTATCCTGACTTGAGATCAATCTTGGTGAACACCCTGACACATCTCATCTGATCAAACAAGTCATCAATCCTTGGAAGTGGATAATGGTTATTTATTGTGACCTTATTAAGATGTTTGAAATTAACACACGACCTAAGAGAAGCATCCTTATTCTTCACAAAAATAACTAGTGCCCCCCAAGGAGACACACTAGGGTGAGTAAGGCCCTTCTCCAACAACTCCTCTAGCCAAAACTTGAGCTCATGAAGCTCTAGAGTCTTTATCCGATGGTGACCTAGAAACTGGTGTTGCTCCTGGTACTACGTCTATAGTAAAATCCACCTCTCTATGGGGTGGTAATCCAAGAAGCTCGCTCAAAAA
Organism: Taxus chinensis; assembly: GCA_019776745.2. Taxonomy (NCBI): domain Eukaryota; kingdom Viridiplantae; phylum Streptophyta; class Pinopsida; order Cupressales; family Taxaceae; genus Taxus; species Taxus chinensis. The sequence continues at coordinate 295,176,983 of CM034155.1, read as the reverse complement.
TGCATCTACACACTCTCTCAATATCGCATGCTCATCAAGAGTTGAATGATATATGGAGTACCATCTGATCTGTCATTGACCGTAATCGCAAACATCTGACAACCCTTGTGCATGCTTCACTTGAGTTTCTTAGCTGAGATCATACACAAGGAAATAGGCCTCTACATCCTAGAAATAGCAATTGAATTCCCAAGGTCATCCTGACAACTCAATAGTTCTACTTCTATAACCTACTTTGGCCTAATGAGACTCGAGAAAAATCCCATGCCATAAAAACCTCGTAGGATCCTAAAGGAAACACCGAAGGTCCAAGGTAGTGAATAATACTCCCAAATCGAGTATATAAATCTCCACGTAAGTCATCACTGTGAGTTTTGGCCCTAGCAGCCAACTCAACATACCAACTATCTAGCTTCCTAGCCACCATATTCCCACAAAGGTCTAGTTAGAGGGTGATATAACTGAATCTGATGCTCCTAAATAATATAAATACCCCTTATAGTACTTGTCGTCTCGATAACCATGGCATGATGTTAAGCCTACGATATCCATATTGTGTAGACATGATGAGCATGTCCTACATCTGCCACAGTCTTATCTGAGATAGGGGCTATTTACCTGTCAAATGTGGTGGGTTTATGCGGACACATATGCACATAGTGATTAGGGGACCCACAAATAAAACATCCTACTAGTCCTCTTTGAGTAAGGGTCCCTCCTGTACTCTGGTGTACTGAACAGGTTAGCCCAAATTTAGTAGAATACTATGTATGGGTTGGCTATACCTACTGAGTGCCTTGTCTCCTGTCTCTACCTACTCAAAAACGTCCTCTAACTCTGTATATCTACATACTCTGTGGCTGCCTAGTCCTCTGTTGTTGATGTCCATGGTGTTACGACTACTGCTGTGAGTGTGGTGGAGGTCTTGGGACTGGTTGTGGAGGCATGAATCCTCCTCTAAGTGGTGGTGTTTTACCTCGTGTCCTATGATCCTATGAGGAATGAAACCTCTCCTAAAACTTACTCCTATTCTTATCCCTATGCTCTTAGGCCTTATTCCTGTTCTTCTCAGCTAGGTAGGCCTTCTCCATGACCTTCTCAAGTATCAGAGAAGATAACATCCTGACAACCCCAACTATGTCTGCATTCAGACCCCAAATAAACATGTTGACTTGTAATTTCTCATCTTGAAGATAATCCACATACTACAATAAATCCAAAAATCATCTCTCATACTATGCAACCGTGCCTAAACATTGTCAAAGATCGTGGAACTCATCAATCCTCTTCTGAGAAAAGTGTTCAGACATATACCGAGCTCTAAAGTGTTCCTTAAATAACTCCCAAGTCACTGATTCTATATTCAAATGGAGATTTCTCTCCTCATTCCTCCACCATACACCTGTTAAATCACGAAGGAGGTGTATAACAAACCTATCCTTGACATTGCTCTCATATGAGTACAGTCCAAAGCAACTGTCGAGGCTTAGGAGAAATGAATCGGCCCCAAATCCATCCATGGTTCCACTGTAAGTGGGAAGTTGTATGCGAAGAAGATCTCTAATCATACTTCCTGTGTCACAATCCTGACACTGATGCCCAACCATCTCCGCATCTAGCGAATGTGCTCTTTGTGCATGTAATGGTCCCTTGATGCTATGAGAGTGGATCCGAAGAAGAGAGGACACACTCTCAAAGTGAATGGAGGGGCTATGAGACATGGCCCACCTCTTAGTGTCATGCTGATGTGGCTCCTATTGCGCAGGAAGACGCTACTGCAAAAATCCCATCCTCTTATATAACACCTCTAATATCTGTGATTCTAACTCAAGGGCGCACGGATTGGGCATAGGTGACCTATGTCCTAAACCCCTAATAGATCGTTGCCTTGTACCTCATGCAAGCATCCTGTGTCTAAAAAGAGAGGGAAAGTTTATGATTTTTTGTAAGGTAGCATAACTGATTAAATGGGTTATGTTTATTTATTTAACCATTGTTAAATTAATTTTACAATTACCCATAGCATCCAGTGTTGTAAAACTAAGCTCTGATACCATATGTAATGCCCCATATTTGGCGTGATCAAAACCAAACAAAAACACCTAAAAATACCAAATTTTTTTTAAAATACTATTTTATTTATATATTATTACGGCCATAACTAAGAAAAACACTTAGTTAATTCTATTTTATTATCTATTATTATTTCTGGGGTAGCATACCCCTCTGTCCATTTTAAAATTTTATTCAAAATTGTGTCCTAAGGTGGCCCACCATACTAACTCGTGCCGAACATTTATTTATCTGAATATTTCATTTAATTTTACTTTGTTGATCTACATCCACGTCCCTAATGGACCCATGCCAACTATTTATTTAATCAAACATTTTCTTATAATGTCCAACTAAGTTTTTAAATAAATCCCAAGTCAAAATCTATATTTAAATGGCTCCCTTAGGCCTTCCCACTTAATAAATTCTATTCCACACCCATGTAACTTCTATTTTATATTCCGATAAATCTAAATTTACGAGGACTTACTATCCACCATTGGATTGAATGAATCTATGCCCTACATCCTAGGTAATTCTAAGAAGAATAAAATTTCTTTAAGGAAAGTATTATAACCTTTGTTTTTTTGTTTATTCTCTTTTCATTTACATAGGTAGAGTTTTAGGGAGGAGGATGGAGAAGCAAAGTGGAGACCATGGAGAAATATTGAGCTTCATTCCATTCATTTTAGATTTGCAAAGAAGAGAAGAATTTTCCCCATGTTATTTCGAATTCTTTTTTTTATCCAGGGTTTTGAAGCTCTATTAATTCTTTTTTTTTCTTACCAGGGTTTCTAGGTTATCATTTTTTTTGTAAATGTAGTGGCGGAGGAATCCCCACCCAAATCGGCCCCTTACAGATATACCTACGTTTGTGTATATATATATTGCAAGGGGACGCGGCCAAAGGGCCGAGGCAGTTGTGGTTAGGGTTATGACGGTGTGGCCGCACAACGTAGAGGAGTGTGAGGGAGAGTGTGGTGTGATCGTGGATACACCACAAAGAATGTGGTGTGGCCGTGGAGGTTTGCAGGGAGGGGAGGGGGTAGGCTGTGGCCTTTCTCCCCTCCGTAAATATTTTCTTTGCTCATTTCCTTTTTCAAAACACAGCCGAATCACATTTCCTTATATTTATTTATTTTATAAATTAAATTTCTCATTATATGTATATTTTTACCAGGGTTCAGCCAGTTGACTACTATTTCATTTAATTTAGGGTAAAGATTGTTTACTTAATATGAAAGATGTATAACAATTTCAAAAGGGATGTTCATAAAATAAAGTTGACTATTAACAATGAAGAAATATATGTATTCCTTTTTAAAGGAGAGTAATTTCATTTAAGCCCTTGTGCTATATGTAGAAACATTCTTACCAAAAAAATCTAATGACATAAAAAATCTGATTTAACAGACCTTGCTAACAAAATGATCATACAAATTTTTGCATATATACATTTTCACATACAAGAGATCTCTCCTTTGATAAATGACAAGGCGTATCTTTCCTTTAAAAATCCAAATATTGATAACTAAATGCAAAATACCTTTTTTCATATGCATTCATGGCTCAAGAGAAGTCTAACTTATTATTCTCTTTTTACTTATTATATAAACTAATTTTCAAATTTGTCCTTTAAGAGAACTCCCTTTCCCAAATCTTTACAAAAATATTTACTAAAACTCACAACAACTAGTTCATTTTCTCTTCATATAACCACATTCCATACTATAAGCAAAATGCATTTTTGTTCTTTAATCATACAATATTCTTTTTCAACTCAAGATGATATAAATATTTCATACATTTCAAATCCCAAATAACATTTCTACTTTCTTTTTTTATCTTTTTCAAGTTTCAAATGCATTTCAAATTTTCACTGAAAAATAATATAAACTAGAAGGAAATAAAATGATGTGAGTCTACAACAAAGAGGTGGAAAAAATATTACAATATCCCAAACCATCTTCCCAAGAGAGAAGATAAATGAAATCATATGACAAATAAAAGGTTTTAAAGCTTCTTCACAAGATAGAAGAAGACATACCAACTATTAAAAAACCATTACAAAACCATACATAAAATGTAAGTGGAAAATCCCCCCCAAAATGGGGAACAACATGCCAAATTTTATAACTTTTTATTCCATGCTCCAAGTATATTTTTCCAAGCTTCGACACCATGAGAAGGTCATCAATGCACAAGAGAAAAGGGGCCCGGACTCCTCCCAACCAACCAGATGACATCATCATATGCCATCTCTACCAAATGGAGGACATGTTAGCCTCCCTCCAATCCTATGGGAGAGAGAGAATGCATGCCTCAAATTCTCACATGTAAGGGGAGACAAAGGGTGACAACACACACGCACAATATTACAATACCAAAATACCAAAAGAACACCAAATTCACAGGGGGAGAACTCCATGTTTTCCTCAAATGGGAAGAGTGACAAGGAGCCCTTAACAAGCCATAATATGAAGCAACCATATGAACACTAAAAGAATCTCCATAATACCCTCCATATCTATCCATCCAAAATATCCTCCTTATCACTCCATCCCAAACACCAACCCTCCTCCTTAGAAGGATTTTCAATCCAAGCATAGTTTCCTTGCCAAGGATGGAGAAGGAGGTTTAAACCATACAAACAAACCTTCTTCCACATAAAACATATGAGGGGAGGAATAAATATAAATTCCATCATGGGTTTCCCATCAAGTCATGTGGCGTAAGAGGGGGTTTCATTCCTCTTCCCCATATAATTCTAAAATCCACCACAAAATAGGATGGATGGATAAAATGAAAGGAACAAGAATCAAAAAACACACCCACAAACAAACATGCAAATTTACAAGATTCAAAGCAACAATTTTTCTTTTCCACATTATACTATAGAAACAAAAAAAAAAGAGGTATGAAGGCCTACCTCAAAAATAGTAATCCAACTTTAAACAAAACCAAGCTCTCTTAAGCTCCAAGCTCCTAGATCCAAGCTCTCTCCAACTCCCAATTGTAAATATGACAAGAAAATGTTCCTACCCCTCTCCATCATGAGGTATAAAAATAAGAAACAAAAAAAAAAATACTCACAAATGAGAGGGTAACATGTGTCACCCAACTCATTCTCCAAAAAAATATTCCAAAATCCCAATAGACATAAAACAAAACACATTTATTAAGTAATCTCCCAAATTTCCTAAAAAGCCAATAAGCCAACACACTTCAAATTTTAAGAAATCATAAAAATCAGCCATACTTACAAGATGGTGACAAGAGATAGGTCATATGGGAGGTAAAATTCCATTTGACCTTGAAAAGATACCTCCCTACCCATAGGTAGGATCCAAGGGGCCCATTTCAATGTAAGGCAGACCCCCAATGTGAAAAGAGGCCTATAGTGCCCTTACAAATGCGACATTTAGCCCAAATTTGAGATTAGGTAAAGTGGCTCAAGGGTAGAGGTGGTGGGGCCTACCCAAATAATGATTAGGTGGTTCCAAACCATTAGAAACAAGATTACTAACATAGTAACATCACTAATGTAAGGGAATTAAAAATGACAGATTTAGCAATGGCTCCTACCACTATCTTCCCCGCGAACCCTAGTCCCCAAATCCTCCAAGGTGAAGGTTCCTTTGGAATTGGGCATGACATAGGAAGGTTTGTTGCTAATCAGAAAGGTGGTGATGGTTATGGCCTTCTGACCTAGCATGTTGGTAACACGGTGTGTGGCTCTGCTCAACAAAATGGCCTGGATCTTCAAAACACTTATTCAGGTCCGTTGGAACCACTCAGAGGCCATTATGATTTGATCCAAGTCCTTGTTCGTACCATGAGAGGTAACACCTTGTACATTCAAATCCATCAACTAGCTCGAGGTATGGACTTGATATTTATTCTTTCTCATAAACTGTACATTAAGATTGGGCATTTTGGGCTGGGGTTTACCGGTAAATCCATTGCGGATACCTCTATGCTCCTCTCCTATGGGATAACCCGTGATTCTCTTATTACTATGACTGGCATTATTTTGGGAGGAGCCAAGGATCAAATCTCTACCCCTTTCAAGGAGGCGCTCTTTAAAAATTCCTCTTGCTTGAAACCTCCAACAACTCTTCCTACCCCCGCTTACATCGTTGAGCAATCGTCTAAAGTCCTAACCCTGGAAATACAAGATGAATAATATTTATATCTACTGCAAGAAATAAAATCACAGACCTTTACATATAGATTTAATGACACCTAGCCATCGTATAACGCATCAATACATTGGATTCATACCTCATGGACAAAAAATTGTAAATTTTTCCTTTGTGCATGAGACTTCTTCATAGTCCTTTTCAATGACCTCAAGGATTACAAGAAAGCTATTGAAGAGGGCCCTTAGTTATGGGGTTTTTCTAGACTCTTCACTACCCCATGGTTTCCATATTTTGACCCGAATACCTTTTCCATCACGAGGGTCCCAGTTTGAGTGCAACTACCCAATCTTCCCCTTCACTTTGCCTTTGCAGTGCAGGAAATTGGAAATCTACTAGGGTGATTCATCAAAGTAGATAGACAGTGACTGCAGAGCGGTCAACTAACTTATATTAGGATTTTCATAGAAGTTGATCTCATCAAGGGTTTTTCGGATCGGATGACCCTCAAGATGGGAGATACAAGCTATTCTCAGATTATCAACTATGAAAATATAGCTGTAAGGTGTAGAAATTGTAGGGCATCAGGTCACCTCCATTCTACTTACCCTCAGAATAAATCACATGCTTCTCAGAAAAAAGGATACATTCCCAGGCATTAGAGCCCACCAGATCTAGAATAAAAAGGTGACGATGAAACTAGAACTCAAACATATTCTAAAACAGCTCCTTCGGTTACAACCACTGTTCCTTTTATTGCAGCTTCTATCCCTTCAACTACAACTCCTCCTAATTCAGCCCCTCCTAAAGAGGGTGAGTAGTTAATGGTTATTACTTCCTCTTTGGAAGGTACTTCTTCGACACTTAAACAACCCCATGAATCCGATCACTCCAACTCGGACAAGGAGAGTGCCCATCCTCTTGAGGGATATTTACCCTTGGACTTGATGGAGTACAATCCTCTTATCTCAGAGATGCTTAGGTAGGAGAAATGGCATTTAGTGCAGTCAAAGAAGGCAAATAAGGGAAGGCAATGACCTCTCTCTCTTTCCTTTTCTTATTTATGTCCTACTCCTTTTCTTTTTCAGTCTCGTATACTTTCCAGGATGCATACCCTCTTCTCCTTTTTCTTCCCACTGCTACTACTAGTGGCAATTGTTCTACTTGTGTTTCTTCTACATCTATGTGGCTATAATTTTCTACTACAAGTGGTTAACAACTGCTCCTCTTTTTATCTTCTGGTTTTCCTTTGCTTATTTTCTTCTTTGTTTTGGGCCTTCTTGGTCCGTTTCTCACTTTTCCCTTGGGCTTCTTCACTTTACTTCTTCATTGTTATATTTGCCCATTGGGGCCCTTATAAAAGGATGCGGGTCCTACCAAAACCCGTACTTTACCCTTATAAAAAAAAACATCACTAATGCAAGAGGGTACCATTATGTCCTTATAAAAGTTTAGTACAAGGCTTAACAAATTAACAATAACATAGTTAAATTAGGAATCACCAATGGTGTTCTGCAAATGAATACGCCACATACACACAAGGCTACATAAAGACCATGCATGGATAAAGGACTCATCCCAGCCAGCTGCTTGTGAAACTTGAGGTGTAACTCTAAAACCAACATTCTACTATGTGACCTATAATCTACACACTCAATTCACCCATTAAACATACCTACTTGATAAAATAAAATAAATAAATAATATCAATAACTCAATTATGGATAATCATTCTAACTATACAACATCCAATGTCTATATGAAGTGGCTAAGTACTAACAAAATAGATCTATAGTAACTCAAGTTATAAGATCCATCCAAGAACTTGCATGATAACATTCAATTTACCATTATAAACCAATGATATCAAAGTATACTACAAAATCATACATCCATCAAATATGAAATAAAATCAACTGAATCACAACCTTCTGGTATCCAAAACCATATAATACAAGAAATTAAGAAATGATCATCATGCTAGATTGGCACTACATGACCTAATCAACACATGTGTCACCAAATGATCCATAATGAAACCACATAGTATCCAAATAGTGCTAAAATCCATGTCCATAATCTAGTAAAAGAAATGATTTAGTAAATGAACTAATGCAAGAACAGGTGGGCACTACAAATTGGAATCACATAAAACATAGTGTTTCTCATTTTAGACTTTTTAGTTGCATGGCATATGCACATGTGTCTGGTGAATTAAGGAATAAGTTAGACAAAAAGGGATAAAAGTGCATATTTTTTGGATATTCATAGAATACGAAAGGCTACAAGTTGTATAATCTAGTCACTAGAAAGGTTGTGTTCAACATAGATGTACAATTTGTTGAAAATGAGGCATGTGATGGAAGTATAGAGAGGACAGTCAACATAGAAGAATTTATTTCTCATGATGATATGAAAAATGAAACTATAGAACATTAAGGTATTGTATATTCTTTGAATCTTGGACATGCAAGTCAAGTTGTAGCACAAACTACACCTCCATCTACAGCTATGAGGTCTCTGAGATTTCAATCATCTTCAAAAATTCAAGACACACCACAAATAACACTAGAAGAAACTCCTTCAGTACAAAATAGTCCATCATCAGATAGAACTTTGCAGTGAAAAACAAGGAGTCTTAGTGAGATTTATAATGTTGATACAAATAATTTTTTTTTTGTGTTTTTGCATTATTTTCTCAACCTGCAGATCCAATATACTTTGAAGAGGCTATAAATAATGAAGTTTTGGCTCAAGCCATGGATGATGAGATAAACACCATAGAGAAGAATCATACATGGGAATTGGTAGATCTTCTAGAAGGAAACAAAATGATAGGATTGAAGTGGGTCTATAAGCCCAAATATAGTGCTGATGGTAAAGTACAGAAAAATAAAGAAAGAATAATTGTAAGAGTTTTTTCAAAACAATATGGATTCAATTAAAATGAAACATTTGCATCAGTAGCACGTTTGGACATGGTAATAACAATTTTAACAATTGCATCTCAAAATAAATGACATATATATCATATGGATGTGAAATCAGAATTCTTGAATAGTTTTCTTGAGGAAGAATTTTATGTGAATCATCCAAAAGGTTATGAGATTGAAGGTCATGAAGGAAAGGTATACACATGTTGAGAAAAGTGCTCTATGGTTTCAAGCAAGAACCTAGAGCATGGTACGAAATGATCGATTCTTATTTGATTCAGAATGGCTTCAGTAAGAGAAGCAATGAGCCTACTTTATACATCAAGCTAAATGAATAAGGTAAGATTATTATTGTTTATTTATATGCAGATGATTTAATAATTATCAGAAACCTATCTACAGATTCATTCAAATCAACAATGAAGAAATAATTTGATAGAAAAATATCTAAGAGTAGTAATATACACAGCAAAATGTACTTTCTTATTAATTTTTTGCACAAAGCATTTTAATAATATATAGCCAATATAATAGGAAAACTACTTCCTAAAAAATAGGAAGTCAACCAAAAAACTTACTTGTTTATATGATTTACGGGTATAATAAAACTCTATAATAATATATTGTTGAAAAAATATATTATAAAAATATTGCAAAACATAAATGGAGCACTAAATATTATATTTCCTAACATTCCCCCCTTAGTGTGAACATGGAGAAAAACTACCTTGTACTGCAATGTGCCGCTACATAGCCTACTTATGATCTGGATGGTTTCAAGGACAATACCAACAACCTCTGGATGGTTTTCCAAGTGATTAACAAATAACCACACAATGGATGGTTTTTTAGAACAGTACCAACAACCTATAGATAGTTTTTCCAGTGGATAACTAACAACCACAATATCATGATGTTGCAGTAGTATCATCGACTCTCATCAATATCTCACTGCAGGGAATAACATAGGAAAATATCTTGAATTTTGTTGCTCATACACATAAACTGAATACTAGAAATGGAACATTGGATCATGTTCCCCCCATCAATGTGTAATTTCCACTTATCAAAAATATGAATACGGAAATATAATCACACTGCATACAACTGAAACTCTGAAAAGAAAGAAAACTCACACCACACAATGTGCCACCAAAGCTGATATGTGGCCCCATCGTTGGCGACTAACGAGAGGTCACTAATCGACCTCTAGCCTCCTGTGCCTCTGTCCTCCAATAAAGGTGCTGCTAAGTCAGATGGATAAATCTTTGATGCTCAATTGTTTCCACATTGTTTATTATATAGTATCCCTCCCACAATGTGAAATAACTTATTTTTCGGACATCAGGTAACATCGAAAATGCGTCTGTGAGGTAAATATTTTTTTACCTTTTGACTTTGAATCGCAATAAAATTTTGACGACTAAACAAAAATAGACTATTGTCAATACAATGATACTTTAGAAAAACGACAATACAAATAATCTTGAGATCACCCATTTTTGACTTTTACAATTACAATATAACTATAGACCTAAGACATGGTTAATTAATAATATTTTGACTATACTCAAGATGACTCACTTTTGACACTTACTCTTCAAAAATATTTTACAAACAAATGACAATAGTAAGACATATTTGATAAAATAGCCTAATTTTTTTAGTTCTAATGCCATGAAAAATTATAACTCTATTAATGCTCACCAAAAAGACTTAATACTAAAAACAAACTCTTAAGCTTAAAGACACTTTTAATGACTCTATATAAATTTTGACTATGACTCTTAAGATATATAATAATCCCAGAATAAAACCTAACATAATATTTGACTTGTGTATGCATATAGAATGGAAACAAAAAAGTTGAACCCACTTGGTAGGGGATAAGGGACGGCTAGACAAAAATAGACCGCATGCTTCTTAATTGCAGTGTTCAGCTGACAAGAATTTTGAGTAGGCCTCTACCTTGTGCAAGCTCACTGCCACATAATAGAAGAGATAGTTGGTGCATTCAAGAAAAATATGTAGTAAATACGTATCAACTATATCTTTGCTCCTAAAATCTTTCACCTCTTCCACTTTGCAACTTGCCTATAGAAACAGTCCACAGTAGTTTTAAGATGGTGATCAAATAATAATTATTAGTTCGCCGAGAACTTTTCCAAGCAATAAAATAGGAATTCAACCAAAAAACTTACCCGTTTATATGATTTACGGGTATAACAAAACTCTATAATAATATATTGTTGAAACAATATATTATAAAAATATTGCAAAACATAAATGGAGCACTAAATAGTATATTTCCTAACAAAATCTAGGTCTCATGCACTATTTTTTTGCATTAAAGTTCAACAATCAAAATTTGGATTTCTTATTTTACAAGAAAAATATGCTAATGATTTTTTCAAGAGATTTAACATGTTGAGCTATAAGCCAGTGCTAACATTAGTTGCAGTAGGTTTGAAATTAAGCAAAGAAGACAACAAATCATTTGTGGGTCCAACATCGTTTAAAAGGTTGGTTGTATGTCTCATATATTTGATGGCCACAAGGTGTAGACACTAAATCACACACTTTGGGTATCTATCTAGTCATGATTACATATTACTATTCATATGATTACTAAATGAGAAAATTACTAATTGGTCATTGTTTTTGGCCACCTTTTCTTGCCCTTTGTTTCCTCTTTTGGTCTTACACTCCTTTAAGCCCAATATTTATTTTAATACTTCGGCATTTCTCACCCTGGATACCAATGTCCAGGCATTCCCATCCCCTATGGGTGCCCATGACCTTTTTGTACTTTACTCACATCTTTTTGGGTCCTCTCAAGCCGTTTGGGCATCTTATTTTCTTACTAGTCAACCTTTTAGCGATTAATTACAAAATTCAACTAAGGGAATATATAAATATAAATTTATGTGATCGTAATAAGGGATAAAGCATTAAACATCTATTACCACCAACTAAGGTTGCATCCAAAGACATCTTAAGAGCATTCAAACATTCATCTAGCATCCATTCAAGGGTAAGGGAATGCATTTCTGCATACACTTAATAGGGGGGGAGTTCATTGTTGACATCCACACATCTATGTACATTTCTACATCTAGTTATTTCTCATTATTCAAGTGTGACCAGAAAAGAGCCACCTAGGGCACAATCTCTTCACACACACATAGAGAACTACATTGGGTCTGAGATGTAGTGCAACACTCAGTTGTAAGTTCACTTTGTGACATATGAGGACAATCTATACCTTCATTTGCATTATTTTATTTTTGGGATTTGCTGATATGCGGCCCCATCGTTGGCGACTAACGAGAGGTCACTAATCGACCTCTAGCCTCCTGTGCCTCTATCCTCCAGTAAAGGTGCTACTAAGTCAGATGGATAAATCTTTGATGCTCAATTTTTTCCACATTGTTTATTATATAGTATCCCTCCCGCAATGTGAAACAACTTATTTTTCAGACATCAAGTAACATCGAAAATGCGTCTGTGAGGTAAATATTTTTTTACCTTTTGACTTTGAATCGCAATAAAATTTTGACGACTAAACAAAAATAGACTATTGTCAATACAGTGATACTTTAGAAAAATGACAATACAAATAATCTTGAGATCACCCATTTTCGACTTTTACAATTACAATATAACTATAGACCTAAGACACGGTTAATTAATAATATTTTGACTATACTCAAGATGACTCACTTTTGAAACTTACTCTTCAAAAATATTTTACAAACAAATGACAATAGTAAGACATATTTGATAAAATGGCCTAATTTTTTTAGTTCTAATGCCATGACAAATTATAACTCTATTAATGCTCACCAAAAAGACTTAATACTAAAAACAAACTCTTAAGCTTAAAGACACTTTTAATGACTCTATATAAATCTTGACTATGACTCTTAAGATATATAATAATCCCAGAATAAAACATAACATAATATTCGACTTGTGTATGCATAAAGAATGGAAACAAAAAAGTTGAACCCACTTGGTAGGGGATAAGGGACGGCTAGACAAAAATAGACCGCATGCTTCTTAATTGTTGTGTTCAGCTGACAAGAATTTTGAGTAGGCCTCTACCTTGTGCAAGCTCACCGCCACATAATAGAAGAGATAGTTGGTGCATTCAAGAAAAATATGTAGTAAATACGTATCAACTATATCTTTTCTCCTAAAATCTTTCACCTCTTCCACTTTGCAACTTTCCTGTAGGAACAGTCCACGGTAGTTTTAAGATGGTGATCAAATAATAATTATTAGTTCGCCGAGAACTTTTCCAAGAAATAAAATAGGAATTCAACCAAAAAACTTACCTGTTTATATGATTTACAGGTATAACAAAACTCTATAATAATATATTGTTGAAAAAATATATATTATAAAAATATTGCAAAACATAAATGGAGCACTAAATAGTATATTTCCTAACAAAATCTAGGTCTCATGCACTATTTTTTTGCATTAAAGTTCAACAATCAAAATTTGGATTTCTTATTTTATAAGAAAAATATGCTAATGATTTTTTCAAGAGCTTTAACATGTTGAGCTATAAGCCAGCGCTGACATTAGTTGCAGTAGGTTTGAAATTAAGCAAAGAAGACAACAAATCATTTGTGGATCCAACATCGTTTAAAAGGTTGGTTGTATGTCTCATATATTTGATGGCCACAAGGTGTAGACACTAAATCACACACTTTGGGTATCTATCTAGTCATGATTACATATTACTATTCATATGATTACTAAATGAGAAAATTACTAATTGGTCATTGTTTTTGGCCACCTTTTCTTGCCCTTTGTTTCCTCTTTTGGTCTTACACTCCTTTAAGCCCAATATTTATTTTAATACTTCGGCATTTCTCACCCTGGATACCAATGTCTAGGCATTCCCATCCCCTATGGGTGCCTACGACCTTTTTGTACTTTACTCACATCTTTTTGGGTCCTCTCAAGCCGTTTAGGCATCTTATTTTCTTACTAGTCAACCTTTTAGTGATTAATTACAAAATTCAACCAAGGGAATATATAAATATAAATTTATGTGATCGTAATAAGGGATAAAGCATTAAACATCTATTACCACCAACTAAGGTTGCATCCAAAAACATCTTAAGAGCATTCAAACATTCATCTAGCATTAATTCAAGGGTAAGGGAATGCATTTCTGCATACACTTAATAGGAGGGGAGTTCATTATTGACATCCACACATCTATGTACATTTCTACATCTAGTTATTTCTCATTATTCAAGTGTGACCAAAAAAGAGCCACCTAGGGCACAATCTCTTCACACACACATAGAGAACTACATTGGGTCTGAGATGTAGTGCAACACTCAGTCATAAGTTCACTTTGTGACATATGAGGACAATCTATACATTCATTTGCATTATTTTATTTTTGGGATTGGATGCTTTATGGGGTTTTGAAGGTCATTTCTTCATTACAGGTTACAAGTGACATCCGTGAGCTTAGTATGACATAAAAGAGATCAAAGGTGATGTAACATCCCCATTTTAAGATACTAGAACAAGGGAATTTTTTTTTTATACAACATTCTCTATTCTGAATTATGTAATTCAAACACACGTTCAAGTTTTAATAATTGTTCTCTATCCAATTAAGGTAATTCGGATCACACAATTTATTTTTAAAACCAATGTTCTCTATTCACATATTTGCAATATGGAACACACATTCAATTCCATTCAATCATATAACAGATACCATATGCTGCTGTAAATGACTCGAAGAACTACCGATCTCCCATTTTATGGCTCAGAGTTTCAGCGATCTCTCATTTCATGACTCGGTGACTTACCGATCCTTTATGTTAATCCATGCATTGTATAATAAGTATACATGGTTCTTTTACTGTTTCCGGTTATCGAAGTTATCTATTTAAGAGGCCTATCTGAATATCTGTTACTGATATTCATCTGACATCCTGCTTCTTAAACTAGGTGATTAGGACAACGCAACCAGCAACTTGCGATACTTTGGCCAAAGATTTTCACATGCTTTGCATGATCATATTCCTAGATGTTATACACATCAATGGAATATGTCCTTCACCTCACTTCATCTGTTATCTAGAATGGTCTTTCCTGATCTCTGTCAGTCCTTCCGTCTAAGGTCAAGCTCTAACCCCAACTAGCAATATGAACGAGTATAGGAAGTTACTCATGGTAACTAAAGGTACGCAGACATATTATGTCATCCCTAGGTGACTCTGTGTGTCTAGTTACCTTTAGTCCTCCGAAGTCACTCCATATACATGATCACATTCCTATTCCCATCTAAGAAACTTAGTCCCAGCTTATGTAAACTTGATGAATTGATTCGAGAGGGCGTTGTAACATGTCAGCTACAACATTGTGTCGTCATGAAGGCCCCGCCTTCATGAAGACACCATATTGCAGCTGGCATGTGCCAAGGTCCTACGAAATCCTCTCATCAAGGAGTACACATCTAGCTCGAGGGATTGGATTATAATCTTATTATTTAAGATCAATTTTCCAGCAACCGCGCTGATCCTTAAACCTCGTCGTTCATTACAGTTGTATATAGCTAAGAGTGACTCAATTGGTCTTATAACTTGATATACATTTTCTCCTCCATATCGAAGGATCGTATATTTCCATCTTGGTTCCATTCTTTAAGCTTCGGACTACTAGTCCACTACAGCTTAACGTAGTAAGTTCAACCTTTTAAACTTAACCAAGTTTTACTCCCAACTGTAATTAAATTTAGAATTCCATCTTTTTAGATATCGTCACACGAGGTCCCTTCCTAAAATAAGGTATTCAGCTATCCTCCTGAACCTTACTTCAGTTAAGGTTTGTTAACAATAGATATGTTTTCCCATATCTAATATTTTCTGAATTTAAATATTTCGAGGATATTAACGGAGTCCGAATACAAGGTTCAACTACTCCTATGTTATTTGATATTCCTTAGCTTATAAGCTAATCTTGAATATCATTCAATTAAGAGTTCATATTCACCTGAATCCATTTTAATGTCAATTTAAAATTCATATAACTCAAGTATGAACTAATTGCACATTCCAACTTAAAAGTTGCATTCAAGTAAAGAATAGATATTATTTCCTTTTAAATCTATCCACAATCAATTGACTAACTCCAATCAAAGAATAACACTATATTCTCAATCTTTATTCAAACAGTTTCAAACTGATACATCCATTAAAATATCACACTTTTCCTTGTATTCATTCATAAAATTTACAATCTATACAATCGTCAGTCCAAACAACTGAACTTTGTTTATATCAAACAACATTTCAACACATAAGGATAGAAGAATGTAACTTCTTCTTTTCCCATTTCCTCGTAGAGGAATAATAGCTATCAAATACGATCCATCCTCAGCTAATCAAAAGAAGTATCAGAAAACAACCATGTCTTCGTTTTTACTCAAGATCCATCTACAAAATTACTTGCACGGGTCAGTTGATTGAACTGAGCATATTAAGCACTTGTCATTAAAATGAGGTGCTTTTAATTAACTGTCTCAATAAAAGAACCATGCTTTTATGAAACGTTAAAATGAACATCATCCAAGAATTAAGTACTAATAAGGATGAACAACATAACAACCCAATCATCTAATTACCCTCCAAATCAGACAAAAGGATTACTACCCTTTTCCCCAAATAATTACTACAAGAAGTAATTTCCTTCAAATAGTTCCAGAAATAACATCTGTGAGAACTAATACACATATGTACATACTACTGTTCTAATGTAAATGCTATAAATTCCATTCCCTTACAATAGTTGTAATTTCAAAAGATAGAATTTAACTAAAAATTCAAACCGAACTACTTTCCTTTCCTTTCGTACAACTCATCTGATTTCAAACAATCAAACACTGAAGAGAAAAGTAGTCATTCACCATGAATTCATTGGTGTCAATCCTCAAAATACTATAACCGAATAACACTTCTTTCCATTCAGAAGAAAGTAAACAGCAGTTAAATGCAGATGCTTATACCAAGGTAGTACAAAATTCATTCCATAACAATTATATATTTCTAGCTGTATGAGAGAAGAAATGAACATTACTTCAAATTATCCATCCAACACTCTCTTACCTTCCATCATAACTGTACTGAGAATTTAATCCAAACGTGATATCAATCAATGATAACAGTCCCAAGAGAAGTAAATAAAACCAATAATCGAATAAACAGAAGAAGGATCATATTACCTCTTCTCACTGTCTAACCAAATATCCACTATTTAGAACAGACATAATCCAATAGTATGATTCATTCTGAATAGTATATTTCAGTATTCAAAAACTACTAATTACCTTTCCAAAAATTTGACCAGAGTTCATTGCAACGGGTTCGTAAGCATTAGTATCAAAAGTACCTTTAAATACAACCATTTCCTCTTAAATGTTCCACCCAGCAAACATTTTCAGTCCAGAAACAACAAGTAAAGATATACAACAGACAACATTTCATATTTCATCGTAATATGAATAAAAGGACTCATTTCCCCAAATATCAAGGAAAAATTTCCAATTCCAATTCAGTTGTAATGCAACAGCAAGAATTTTTTGGACTGCAACCTGAATATATATACATTTAAATGAAAACTTACTTGTTTGCTAGAACAGTCATACCCAGCTTAATCTGAAATGAGTAAAAATATAGCAACTATACTACCATCGTTTCACTGTAAGAAGTAAGAAACCCCCCCCCCCTTTTTTTACAAGAACAAGAATCTATTCAAGTTCAGTTCCAGCCGATTATATTAAAGGAGTTTGAACAAGCATCTCTGTTACTCATGTGTATATATATATATATATATATATATACTTTCCAAAAGATTCAAAAGAGATATCAATACATTTTACTCACTCCTCAAACATTCTAGTTCAGTTCATAAACATTATCCCGAATTTGTTTTTCCCAATCGTTTTCACGTAATGAACTCAGAAAAATAGTACTCGCATAACTAATACATTCATCCACTCAAACCCATATAGGGTAACAGAAGCGAATACTAAACATAGTCAAAACAAACTCATACAGCAAACACAACCTCCTTTACTTTACTCATCTGCAAAGAAAAACCAAGGCCGTGTTCATTTTTATAATGACAGTTCAAACCAAGGTCATACAGAATCATCTCATCCTTCCGTTTTTACAAGAATACACAGAACTCAGAATTAATACACATATATCTAATGCATTCATCAGCACAAACTCATATTGGGTAATAAAGATGAATACCCAACACTGTCAAACAACTCACACATCAAGAACAGATTTATTCGACTTAATCTTTATGCAAAGAAATGTTCAAGTCGCATGTAGCAAAAGAAAATGACTCAACCCAAAAATCAACTCAACATTACAGAAAAATCATATAACCAAAACCCCCATCATAAGAGCAGGGTTGTTTTAATGAGACATTTAAACAAAAGAAAATGGTTTAAGGAGAAGGGCTTAACATGCCTAAAATTCTTTTTGAGGTTTGAAGAAAACCGCGTCCATAGGAGCTATTTCTCTCCACGGCGTCCGCAGTAGGGCTTTCCCAATAGTCCACTAACTTCCTCAAGCTCAAAAATAGCCATGGCTATTCCAACAACAGTAACAATAACCAAAAATAACAGCAGGTTTGACAGAACCATGGAAGAAATGCAGAGCAACTAAAAACCTGATTGAACACAATGACAAACAAATTTTTCCTCTATCCTCTTTCCAAGGCGAGCTGGTCGCTAAGACCAAGGTCATTGAATGCATTGAATGCATTGCTTTTTCCTCATTCCTCACGCCACCGCTGACTCAAGTTGGCGAGTTTCCTTTTTTTCAAATTTTGCATGTAATTCCTTTTTAGCCACTTAGCTAGTTGGATGCCTCCAACTTTTCCTATGTTCCCGCCAAACTTGGCGCTGAAACTTGTAAGGACTACATTTACTACCTTAATAAGTTTCTAACCTTCCCTTCTTATCCGTTTCCATCCACATGGGTCCATAAGTCCCCTTCCATAGGATATTATTAGTTTAGGTTTTTCACCTAGGTTGCAAATCATTAGGATTTGCCATAACTTACACCCCATGCTATATAAAATCCACGTAGGGTAGTAGTTAGGTTATAGGATAAAACTTAGTTGTAGGTTAGAATTTAATTCCATAGCATCTAATTAATAGTTTCCAACGAGTCTTACCGATTGGCGTTCACATTCAACACAATGCAGGACGTTTTGTCCTATGCTCAACACATACCTGTGTCACTTGCATCCAGACTCCTATTGTCTTACGCTATCCAGCGTTACAACTGTATGTGGTTCGGGAATCGAACATTTTCCATTGGCATCTACGTAACAGATATTCATACCTGAAATTAGGTGTTGCTACATTATATCAACCTTCAGTCTGGTTTCAGGCTTCTTTCCGATTTAGAAGTAAATCGACAAAGTGATCTCAAGAAGGCCCCAACATACCTTGGATCAATGGAATTGATTCAAGGTGTGCTGTCAATCAGTGAAAAGAGTTCATCAAACATACGACAAGTCTGTTGTCTCATTTAGCAAAACACAAGCAATAATAACCTCTGTCCCAAGTAAACAAATTACAGCAAACAAGGGTCTAGATTAGTAACACATTCCTTTTAAGATTAAAAGATATATCTTAACATATTTATCTTCATTTCAGCAGTTACAACATCATGAAAAGTGATTACCATGATAGCTTACAAAAATCAAGGTGTTACAGGTGACAAAAGGTGAACATCTTGTGACCCTGTAAAATCGAGTATCACAACTTCTAAAAAGTCATGCCCCCCCCCCCCCCCCCCCCCCAAAAAGGTCGCTAACACTCCTGATGCCGTTGACCCTCCATAGAAACCCTACTCCTGACATTTGTGAAAATCTCGTAATTTTCTGAGGTTCGGTGCGACAATTTCCCCTTTTTCTCACTAGTTTGTCATTTTAGCACAGTCAAGAATTAATTGGGAATTAGCTATGTCTTCTTATCACCTCATTTACAACTAGGTTTTTTGAAATTAATTGGTTATTTTCTTGGGTCAAATCTATATTTTCTTGTTTATATCTTAGCATTGTTACATAATACAGATTTAGCATTTTATTTATCCATTTAAATAAAAATTTCTTAATCATTTGGTGAACCCGACTCGTTTCGAACACTCTTAGGGTCCTCATACTTTTATTGCTTTTTATTTTCCCAGGATCTTCTCATCATGTATATTTATATTTATGATTTCCTGCTCATCAACCTTGAATTGAGAGCTAAAATCACTCCTCTCTTGGCTACTACTCACATTCCTTCTAATATTCATTTAGATATAGTATATAACACATTCACAGATGAATTTTCTCAACACATTGCTTTTCCATCTAATCCTTTTATTGACCTTGTTATTTTCGACAATGATCCACCGTTGTACATCTTGATCCACATTTATAATGTGGGTGCCAAGTGAACCATAGTCGATAATGGAACTGAACTTGTAGACACCCTAATTTAACACCTCTTCCAAATCAATTAATTTCCCCACTCCATTTCCCACAAATATACACTTCGAATTAATAAAATATAAATTTATTAATTATCATTTTCAAACCTAAAAATGACCTAATCCTTATTACATGTCATTATTCTCCATGTTTCTCCACTTTGAATTAAAAATTCAAATTAAATCCTCACCCACTCTTCACGGTCTGCACTCACCTAAGTCCTCCACTTATGAATTAAAAATTCAATTCAAATTCTCACCCACTCTTCGTGATCCCCCCTCACCTAATCATGCCCATATTTTCAAACCATGATTAATTAAAATCCTTTAAGTTAATCCAATTCCCAAGCTATAAATACAACCTTACCCCCTCTAAAACACATGAAAATTAGGATTGAAAATCCTGGCAGAGCTTTTACATCCTTTGAGCAAAGAGCATCCTTCCCACCTCGTCCTAATGACCAAATAACCTCATCTTGAAGTATCCCAAATCTATAATCCCTTTGTCCATTGGTGAAAAGTAAGTTGATCTTGTTGCAGAGAAGGCCTTGCTCTAGTTCGAGGAAAACATCTACATTTCACGCAATCATGGCTCATCCATGTTTCACTGCCCATTTCGAGGTTCACTAAGGAACCGAGAAGGAAAAGGTATCTGGCTAGTTGTTTTACTTTCTTGATTATCAATTTATTTTGCTAGCTCACATTCTGGCACACCCGGTGGGACTTACCCACGAATTATTATTTTTAATATCACAACTTGTTGCTTTCTCAATAGTTGACCTACTAGTATTTGTCATTATACTCTCATTTTCCATTCCATATGGCGTGTTATGGATAATGTTTACATTATGGGAGATTGTACTGCTTTTTGGTTTCCTATGTTATCTGTGCAGGTTCTGATGGCGATGGTTGCTCTACCTACCACGTCGTGAACTTCTTCAAGGGACGTCATTAATATGACATTTATTTTTTGTCACGTTTTTTAACAACCTCTTTTGTGCCGCTATTTTGGGATCCATTGGTATCCTCATGTTGATTTGTTTCTCATTATATCATTCTACTTTTTGCAAGTATCAGATACCTGAAAATAAGAATCGACTAAATTTTTGTTCTCCATTTTTTTAACCATAAAGATTTCCATAGTCTAAAAATTCAAACATCTTGATTTGTAGTATTCGTTCAATGTGATATTTTATTCGAAATATTTCACTTGCAATTCCTAACTTGGTTGGAAGTTGAAGGAATTGGTTCGTCTTAATTAGTGTTATACATTTATTCTATTTTGATGATATCAAAGAAGAAAAAAATCACACTTTGGGTTCTATGGTCATGGGAAATCAGTCCGGAAAATTCAGATCTTAGAGTTACAACATATATTGATCTAGATTTCTAAAAAAAATCATATCTTTTAGATCTTTGTTTTAATATTATCTTTGTTCAGTTTGATTTGATACTCAGCTTTTGTATTGGTTATAATAGGTTTTTTGAGATTCAGTGTTATAATCTGGTTTGTTATTTTATGAACTTCTTTGTACTAACCTGCAAAAAAAAAACAATGAAATTATTAATTTTGAATATAAAAAAATAATTAAAAACAATTTCATTTAAAAATCCTATCTTAGCCTACCCCCTATCCCCTTTCCCCAACTCAGCTAGCTCGTCTAGCATGGTCGAGCTGGTTCCTCCAACCCTTCCTCACATCTCCCATCCCCAACCTGACTCGACTCGCTTCCCATCCCAACCCCCTAAGTCTTCCCACTGCTCTACGAAATTCATTCCCTCGACCACTTAGCCGCTCTCCCCCTTACCAAATCACAATCCCACAGCCTGCTCCACTTTGAGCATCGACCTCCCCTCGGCAAAAAAAAATCATATCTTTCAGATCTTTGTTTTAATATTATCTTTGTTCAGTTTGATTTAATACTCAGCTTTTGTATTGGTTATAATAGGATTTTCGAGATTCAGTGTTATAATCTGGTTTGTTATTTTCTGAACTTCTCTGTATTAACCTGCAAAAAAAAACAAAACAATGAAATTATTATTTTTGAATATAAAAAAAAATTAAAAAACAATTTCATTTACAAATCCTATCTTAGCCTACCCCTATCCCCTTTCCCCAACTCAGTTAGCTCATCTAGCATGGCCGAGTTGGTCCCTACAACCCTTCTTCACATCTCCCATCCCCAACCCAACTCGACTCGCTTCCCATCCCAATCCCCTAAGTCTTCCCACTGCTCTATGAAATTCATTCCCTCAACCACGACTCAGCTGCTCTCCCCCTTACCAAATCAAAATCCCACAGCTTGCTCCACTTCGAGCACCCACCTCCCCTCGGCCACTCGACTGAGCTCTCACACTACTGTGATGGGAAATTAGTCTAGAAAATTATTTTAAAGTTGTCTCTGTCCAATTTAGTTTGATATTCAGAGTTCATAGTGAATACTAATCATACTTATATTAATAACGTTATACAGATTTGGTATTCTTCTAATTTTCTAGTTTATATTAATTCAATATGTGATTCTTTGTATTAACCTACCAAAAACAAAAAAAAAAGAATTATTATTCAATAAATCAACATATATATAAAAAGTATTTTGTAAACCTTATCCTAACTACCCTTCCCCTTATCCTCTCTCCCCCAGCTCGGCCGAGCTGGTCCTTCAACTTCACTACTCCCTCAGCCTACTGACACCCTTAATCACTCATCCCCAAATTTCCTCACCGCTTGCAGTCCTCTCCTCTAAACCATCCTTGACCATCTCTTACCCCGACTCTGTTCTCTCTCCCTCACCCGACTCAACTCCCAACTCACCCAGCCACTTGGCCACCCTAACCCTCTCCGTTCCCACGTCCCATTCACACCTGACTCTCCAAAGCTCATCCCAGCCGTAAGTGACTTCTTGCACATGTATCCTCCACAGCTCGTCTCACACACTCCCAACCCATACGGACATTCGGCCTCACATAAGCACACCGAGCCAATTAAGCCTCTGCTTTCACGCCTACCTTGCGCGCACACAAAAAAAATGAAATAAAACACCGAGCCTCCAAACTAATTTATACCACTACAAACATTTTGCCAATCAGGATTATTTAGGTTTTCGGTTTTCATTATTTTGCACAAGTAATTAGACTATAGTTTAGATTACCCGTTCTTCTAGTTTATTTTAGCTTCGCATAGGCTAGTTTAGAAATATTTTAATCCCGTTGTATCTATTTTCTTTTGATTTCATTAGGGTTATTTTTTCACTTACGTATTAATTTGTCTCCACTTCATTATTTCGTATAATTCCTTAACTTCCTATTAAAAAAAATTATTAGTCACTCTAAGATCATTAACTTCTTAATTAATCACAACTCATTGGTCCTTTTTTGACATTACATTTTTTAATTACCTTAATGATTTTTATTATTTCTCTCATTAGTGATTTTTTTGAACAATTAGGAACTTTATATTATTCTCATATTTTTTGGCTACACGCACTAATCTTGTTATTTGATCTTACAAGTGGACTCTATGACACATTCATACGCTGTCAAAGACTAGATTTTGAAACCCATACACGGCACACACCTTGTTCATTTCGCCACTCACACCAGTTACAAATTTAGGGCCCCCGAATGTTTCGAAACCCCTTAAGAGTCACTTTTTAATCATTTTGTCTTTATCTAAGTACCCTGCACTGTAATCTAACACTCTTGATTGAAACTTGTTTTTTTTTTTTTGCTTTTTTATGAAGCTAGTTGCTAATCACAACCCTTAGCACATATGCTCTTCTCTCACGCTTGATACAAGAGACCTTGAGAATCAAAAACGTGATGGGTTGTCTTTGCTTGTCCTCTTTTTGTTTGCATTAGAACGTCAAAACAATACTAACCCTCATTGCGCAGGACCCGACCATATGAAATTTAATCATTTTAGACTACTAACTTTGTCTGAAGGATCTATTTCCATATTATTTTTTGTCTCTAACTATCGTTTCAATTGTTATTTTATTTCATTGCATTGTTAATATTTGTTTTGTTGTTCGTTGTGTATGCTCTTTTCCTACACCTTCAAGCGATTTGTAAAATAAAAAACAACCACGATCGTTTTTTATAACTCTTTGTCTATAGGGTCCATTTCCTTATTATTTTCTGTCTCTAACTATCATTTAAATCGTTATTTTATTTTATTGTACATTATTAATATTTTTTTAGTTTTTGGTTGTGTATGCTCTTTTCCCGCGCCTTTGAGTGATCTAGGAAATAAAAAAACATCCGCGATTGTTTTTCTAACACTTCGTTTGCAGGATAACTACTAATTTATTTTCTGCATGACCGCATCATTGGAATATTGTCAAAAACACAAAACAAAACAAACAAATTTTAACCTTCCCACAAAAATACCACCATTCAAAGAAAATTTATGAAACCAAAAAAATTAGCACGCTCTTGTACGCTGTCATTTTCCGCCAGTGATTTATTTCAAGTTGGAAAGAACTTTGCTGATAACCACATCATCATTTTGTTTTTGCATGTAGTAGAGGTGGATTTCATCACCACCAATGCTACACCGGTGACGTGGACATGAATACCATGCACTAAAAGCATTCGTATTTGTATTACACTTTGAGACCTAGTCTCATCATGGCGTTTGGTATCTACCTCGCCCCTACTCCCCACTTACGGGTGATGATATTGTGTGGAACATGTGAGTCATGCCTAAATAAATGTAACAATGAAGCCTGGGCATCGTCCCTATAAATCTTCAGGGAGTTATATGCACACCATACACATTCATCCCACCATCACCTTCCGCTTTTTCCCAACACCTGTCTTGGACGTGGTGATTCACTGCAAAGCAAGTAAGTAAGAATTTGTGAGTATTTTTAGAGTGATAAGAACCTACATATGCCATTCCACAACATATTGTATGATTGCATGAAACAATTATCATTCCCGAAAAATCTACCTTTTGAGCCAAAAAAAATTGATACACATGACTACTTGTTGTTTGTAAACAAAGTAGTTTAACATCATTCTTCTCATAAAAATTGTTTTATATCAATGTGTTCATTGTAAAGTTCAAATCCTATCCGTGTTCCACAAAACCATTTCTCAACAGATTCAATACTAAAAAAACACTGTAACAATCAAACAACATAGATCAAAATGTCACATTGATTTCATTAGCTTGCTTCAGCCAACAAAAAATCCTCCATAGCTTGTTTCCAGCTATATCAAATTGATATTGAGTGACTTGTATTCACTCCTTATCTTTTCACTAGTCAAAACATCCTTCATATCTTGTTTGAAGCTATATCAAAATGAAATTGAGTGACTTGTGTTCACTCCTTATCTCATCAATTGTAAAAAAAAATCCTGCATAGCTTGTTTCAAGCTATATCAAACTGATATTGAGTGACTTGTGTTCACTCATTATCCCATCAATTGTCAAAAAATCCTTTATATCTTGCTTTAAGCTCTATATCAAACTGACATTGAGTGAATTGTTTGAGTTCACTCATTATTTCATCAACTTTCGAGTTTATCAAAACCACATCCAACACAAATCCCTTCATAGATTGCTTTGAGTTATATCACAACTGTGTTGAGTCATTTGTTTGAGTTACACTTCCTATCAACAATCTAGAGCTTGTTCAATCCCAATCTACACAACACAACACAAATCCCCTAATAGCTCATTTTGAGTTATATCAAAATCATATTGAGTTAACTTGCTCAATTAACTCTCCCTATCAGCAATTAGGAGCTTATTTAAGCCAAATCCAACACAAGCTTGTGCTAACTTATACCAATATAATTATGGCGGTCACACATAGTCACGGAAACCCTCTACACACTGAAAATGACGATGTAGAAGTCACGAAACCTAAACTCACCAATGAAGAACAAGAACAAGTAGATAGGGTGATAGAGCAAAACAAGAATGAATACCTACTATGCACCCTAGCCATGGGGGAAAAATACCTCTGGACTTCGGGACTGAAAATATAATTTTTTTTATCAATAATGGTGAATCAAGTCACCACAATGAATTACCAAACAACCCAAATAACTCTTCAACCGAAAGAGTTATTCACCAAAATCCAAGAGTTAACAAAGAAACTTGAGGAAGCAATTGTTAGAGCTAAAAGGTTAAAATACCTCAATCTAGAACCACATACTCACGAAGTCCTTAATAACCCATCCCATGAATCTCCATTCACACAAGAATGGAAACATATGAAAGACACCATTCAACGACCAAAAAAGCAATCAAAATAGTTCAAATTTGAAGAACTATGCCTACCCATTTGATACAGAAATGTTATGCTTACCCTTTCTGCCGTCCTTTGAAATTCCAAAATTTGATAAATACAAAGGAAAGGGTGACCCCCATGAACATGTCAAATAATTTTACATGCAATGTCAAGAAGTATCTTATCGAGACACATATCTTTTATGATTATTTCCTAAAATTTTATGAGGACAAGCCTTAGACTAGTTCCTCCATCTTCCCAAAGGGTCAATCACGACGTTCACAGACTTTTAGAAAAATTCGTTAAGCATTTTTCCTTCAATCTGGACTCAGAAGTAACCATGCTCGATCTTTGTAACACTAGACAAAGGCCCAACAAAAACTTTACCTCCTTTTTACAATGATGGCGAGGAATTGGAAGCATATTTCCCTGCTCAATACTAGAAATACAATTGGTTTACATTTTTTTCCCAAACCTCATTGTATAATTATCATTCCACATGCAAACGCACTATCTAAGTAATTTTGAGGAAGTCATTGAAAAGGGAACACAAATAGAGAAAGCCCTCATTTATAAGGGCTTACTTAAAACACTCTTTAGGGACCAACCTCATAGAGACGACCCTCATAACCAAGACACATCCAAAAATTTTATTCGGAACCGAAATATAGTCAATGATTACACTACTAATTCTCTCCATATCCAAAACATTCAAACCAATCCACCAAATATGATTAAATCCAACAAACAATTGATTGTAATCCCTAGAAAGGAAGCTCCTTCTCATGAAAGGTGAAGACAGTTCACTCCACTTGGAGAAATCCTATCTAGCGTCTTCCGTCACTTATAAAATGCCAACATGATCACGTACCCCATCGTCAAAACCTTCAAAGAAGGACAACTCAAACCAAATTGGTATAAGGACAATGAATATTGTGATTACCATTACATAAAAGGGAACTCTACATACCAATGCATGTAACTATGCCATTACGTCTAAGACTTGATTGAACGTGGAGACATAGAAGTTGAAAATAATTTTGAGACAAAGACACACAACGAAAAACTCAACATGTTCAAAAAACCATTCCCTAACCACGATGATAATTCGAAGGAAAAGGAACAATCATCAAACAACGTTGAGTATGACTCAGTCATCTCACCCATAGACTATGACAATGACTTAGTGGCTACCATAAAGATCAAAATTGACTGTGTGGTCACCACCAGATAGAAAAAAGTGTGGGTCCTCACCACAAAACAATCCACTACTTCATCTCCCACACCACCTCCTAATCCACTGTCTAACTCCACCACCACTTCCACTTCACAACCTACACTGACATTCAACATTGTTAAATAATTGGAAAATACCAAAACACAAATTTCCATCATGGAATTACTTAAGTATTCACCTGCACTACAATTCATCCTTACGTAAACAATCAATAATGCTCATGTCCCAGAGGACATCAATTCACAACAATTCCAGGCTTTAATCACACACCTTTCAGTACCTAATCCTATTCTATCTTTCGACCCCGATGACCTTCTTAACCCCAACATTACTAAAAATCATTCTTTATACGTTGATGGTTATATAACTCATCGTAAGATCAAGCATGTATTAGTCAACAATGGATCCACATTAAATATTTGTATAAACCATGAATTGACTCTTAATTTGTGTTCCTAAGTTATCTTCGAAAACTATTCCTACAAAATAACATCATAACCATTCATGGGCCTTACGTGATCCTAGTGAAAGAAAGTCTTTTCCCTCCATCCTCGGTATAAGTCTTCTCAAGGTCTAGAACTAGTTACTTTACGACACACCTATGTCAACGATGCAGTTGATGGCAAAAGTTCACCTATAACATTCTCATGAACGCGGCTATAGATTCATGCCAGGAAAGCCATGCCAGTTAACATTTTTACCAATGTATTTAATTCACATAATCATGGACACATAGAATTTAGGGCATATAATGGTACAGAAGTGAAACCAAAAATTAATGAGAAGTTTAAGAATAAAAAAAGTAGATGGCAATAGACATGACCTCTATAGTTGACCAGCAGAGATAGGAAGAAGTAAGAAAAAAACAACTGGGCACGTAATCCACTAATGAAAACATAGGGTCGATCCAGATATACTTCCCAAATATACTCCATCTACCATCATCTTCTGGTCAACCATCACCTTCAAAATCAGAGCAATGTCTTCCAATGCCATTCTCTTATGCTAATCAACAATATTCAACCGAGGCCTGCAACATCCTGGTAGAGTGAGTATTGGGAGAGTCTTGGGATAAACCCACATCCTATCTTACCATGTATGACAATAATCCCTCATATAGTCACTAAGAATACTAGGGATCTTGTTAGGTATTAGAAGTAGCACCCTTGGTTTGATCATGGAACCATCAAATACTTCAGATAACATGGGACCTTGTCCTCTAAGGTGTAACCAAAATTGTTCCTATGAGAAAAACCCCCTCTAGAGAAGGATGATTCCATTCTATCAATAGCTTAGAACTACCAAACTAACCTTAACTACTACGTGAGGTACAACTACTGGTCCCCCGTCAAACACATTATACAAATCATTGACAAAGGATATGGTGAATATCAATTCCAAAAGGTTATAGACTAGGGTTTGATATCGAAAAATTAAAACATACATAGGGAATAATCACATATCCTCCAGAGTTTTTAAAGAAACAATTCCACTCTACAAATTGAGGTGAATGAATATAGTTTAGAGGAAAATTTGGTTAGGTAAATATCTGAACATGAATACAAGTTCATTAGAATCTTGGATATATGACCAAATATATATGCTCACTATTATAAAATATCCTCAATTTATCAAATCTCATCAAAGTGGAGGTTGGGAAAAACTTGCAGGATGTGAAGTTGTAGAGCTACTAAAGGTCCAAATGAACAAGGTCATTTAGATCCAATGGACTTGCCCTAAAAATTCAACGTTAAACACGGCTTGACCCCTTACAATGTATTCAATCCAAATCCTATAATGAGAGAGAGAGAGAGAGAGAGAGATGAGACCAGAGAGAGAGAGAGAGAGAGAGAGAGAGAGAGGAGAGACCTTGTTGAGAGAGTTCACCCACATGTTCATTTCGAACATTAACTCCATTGAGACAAGCCAGTCATTTTCAAGCTTATGCATGTACACTCATTAAAGACCATTGTAGGCGAGGATATGGATGTCATTTAGGCCTTTTAAATGTTGGGTAATGATGAGGTGGTTGAAGAGTTCCTTGGAAATCATGAGTCAAATCTTCATTTCTCCCCATATAATCTCATGTTGAGATCAACCTTGATGGTTCTCCCTATTTTGGTGAAGAAATTGAATCATGTCAGTTCCTATACCTTTGAACCGAAAGCCCTTGAAGAGATGATATGAAGCGTAAATAAAAAATCTCCCATAGTTAAAATCTCATCGTCATCTAGATCAAAAAAACATGACCAATAAGACAAGTATCACCTTGTTTTCAAGGATTTTAAAATCCTATGTCAATGTCTACACTGAATCACCTGACACTGATGACTTACATAAACCATTAACATCAACTTCTGCAAAGGATACATCGTGGAACTCTTGTTGACTCAAACTAAATATATGAACATCGCAACTCATTGAACAAATTGAGAATGCTTTACAACATGGCTCATTGCATTCTATTACGAAACAAGAATGCGTATAATGTCACAACACTCATTGAATTCTAAGGTGGTTTTTGCATGGAACTATTATTATTTGCCAGGTTTGCAGACTTCCAAATCTCATAGAAACGATCACCTTGTGGTTCATCTGGATGCAAACCTGGTACAATAACAAATACGCATAATGTTTTCCAAAGTAGCATTGCTTGTCAAATTTGAAACTCCAGCCAATTTTCAAAATTTGACTGTTATTTGACCTATTGATGGTATTGGCTGAATGGATATTCTTTGCATCGCAAAGTTCCTCATATCCAAGATACATGCTCTTTTAACATTAGAGATATGCACAAAATATATGAGATACCTGCACTCTTCCACTTGTCTATGGGTCTTATGAATTTCCCTTGTCTCGTAGACATAGGACATTTTTGTCGATTCTACGGTAAAAACACTGACATGCTCTCCCTAATGAATGGATTCTATATTCTCACCTCTATCACAGAATTTCTCCTGTCTTCAAATTTGACTAATGATTTAGGACTTAGCCAAATCTTGGATATTTTTGTAAATGAAAAACACCCTTTTTTGCTTTAGAGAATCCCTTGGAACTTGTGGTAGAATGATCTTTACACCTGTATAAGGTCTGAACTACTAGATCTTTGTTGCATAAATTTTGAGAATCTATAGAGAACTTACTTTTACACAATAACCTCTGCAACTTGTGTTAATACGTATCTTTGAAAGGTTCTGCGAGTATAAAGTTCACCTTAATCCAAAGAAATCTGTATTCAGGGTGACCTCGGGAAAGTTGTTAGGGTTTATTGTCTCACAGAGAGGTATAGAAGTTGATCCCACAAAGTTCAAATCCATCATAGAAATTCCTCTTCCCTAAAACCTAAAAAAATTACACATTCTTCAGGGAAAAATCCAATCCATTCGATGCTTCATATCACAGTTAGCCGATAAGTGTCATCATTTTAATCAATTACTTAAGAAAGATGTGTAGTTCCACTGGAACCAAGATTTTCAAGACTCTTTCGCTAAATTGAAAGAATACCTTTCCAGCCCACTTGTGCTTATGTCACTAGTCACAGACAAACCCATGCTACTTTATACATCTTCCACTGAACATGCCATAGGAGATTTGTTAGCACAACATAACAATCAAGAAAAGAACAGACTATTTATTACCTTATTCAAACACTTCTTCAGCATGAGGTACAATATTATCAAATCAAAAAGGTATGCTTGGTAGTCATATTTGCATTCCATAAGTTACGTCATTACTTGCTTAATCACATAACTAAATTGATTGCTAAGGTTGATCCCCTCAAGTATCTCTTGTCTCGACCTATTTTAACAGGAAGAATTTCTAGTTGGGTCGTCCTACTTAGTGAATTTGATGTCGAGTTCATTCCTCAAAGAGTAATTAAAGGAAAAGCCCTTGCAGACCAAATTCCTGAGGCACCTCTTCCCAAAACATAACCACTTCATTTTAGATTTCCTGATGAAGATCTTTTATACATAAACATCGCACCATCCTGGACTCTATTTTTTATGGAACATGTAATCTCCATGGATTAGGAGTTGGTATTTTTATCATCACAAATGGAAGAAATTTTATCCCCAAGTCATTTCGATTAACATTCCCGTGCACCAATAATATCATAGAGTATGAAGATCTCATAACAGGGTTAAAACTAGCTATATCTTGTAATCTTAAAGAGTTGGATGTATTTGGAGAATCTTTACTTATCATTAAACATGTTATTGATGAATACCAGGTTGAGGATGAAAATATTATTCCATATAAGCACATGTTGGACAGCCTTTGTAACTATTTTCGACTAATTAGTTTTGATCAAATCCCTAGAATTCATAACAAATCTGTAGATGCCATAACAACTATTGGATCTCTGTTAGAAATCGCATCTAATCAACCCCAAGAACATTTTCTCGTAGAACATCTCTTAATTCCTGCTTATGATCTTCCTAAAAACACTATGGTATGTGAAATCGTGGGTCCAAATAACCATCGGTATAATTATATTTACACCTTCATCCATAATAAAACATTTCCTACCAACATGAAACCAATGCATAAACGTGCTTTAGCACAACATTCCTCTTGTTATACCATTTTAACAGACACTCTCTATAGATGAGGTTACGATGGAACCATTCTTCGATGTCTTAATCAAGAGGAAGCCTCTAGTGTTCTAACTGAAGTCCACTCTGGTATCTGTGGAGTGCACACGGATGGTATAATTTTAGTCAAGAAAATCCTACATGTTGGATATTATTGGCCCACCATGGAAAATGAAGCATGCCATTTTGTCAAATGATGTCAATCCTATCAAATACGTGGCAATATTATCTACGCACCTTCTCAAGCATTGAAATCGATCACCACACCATGGCCCTTATCTCAATGAGGGATTGATCTCAGTAGTAAAATAAGACCAACATCATCTAAAAGACATAAGTTCATCATTACCGCTACCGATTACTTCACTAAATGGGTAAAAGCTATGCCCCACACCTATGTTACTGGAAGTCAAATATCAAAGTTCATTTTTAACAATATCATCTGTCGATTTGGAATTCCATCCTATCTTATCGAAAATAATGGAAAATCATTTAAAAACTAGGATGTAAAATATCTTGCCAAATGTTTCCGCATCAAACTTAAGTGGTTTACTCCATACTACCCCCAGGGTACTGTTGTTGCAGACTCACAGCACCCCTGGATGCAGATCAGGCTTCTAGGTTGATGTTCAGGCATCCAGTGTGATTGCACAACATGGAATCCTTTCTCCAAGTGTGGGACTTGTGAAGATGAGAAAAGATTCTCCAGAGAAGGCTGGTTCCTATTCCTCTGTTCAGATGCATACAAAAAATGCAGAGGGTTTACTAAAACCTAATCTAACTTGCCAAGGAGACAGGGTAAGAAAATGCATAGAATAAAACCTAAACTACAAAGGTGATGCACCGAGGAATATTAGACATTTGTTTTGCAAATTTAACACAGACCACATAAATGCAATACAAACACCATGCACAGGTAACCAAACTGCAATAAGAGATCAAAACGACAGCAATGAATACATGAGAGGGTTGAGAATCAATCACAAACATATATATTATTGCTCAAAAGTCAATACAGTATATTACAGTGGCCAAGAGGCAAAATACTGGCATTACAACCTATATGGGAGGTTTGAAAGCTCCACAAACTCTCTTGCAAGCGAGGGAAGAAGGGAGGATGCAAAACAAAAAAAATGTCCGACCTCTTAAAAGGGCTTCTCTTTACAATATATATCAAGAAATGAGAGAGGAGAGAGGGGAAATTCAGAATCTACTCCAACCACTTCTTGGTAGCATTTAAATCATCTCATTATGATCCAAGCGGCGGATCCTAGCAAAACGGCGGGCTGTCTAACAGGAGCGGCGAGCTGTCTGCTGTATTAAAGTTGGTTGTTGAAGCATTACACGTGTCAGAGACGTTTTCTTAATTTTCTCCCTCCAAACTACACCAAAATGCAAGATTGACCCCAGAATCATGTAGAGAATTTCAACAGCTTTCTGTTGATATAAAGAACATGCAAATCTGAGCTCTGGATCGAAAGATATGAAGGTCTGAAGATTTAGGGCACAAAACAAGCAAAAACGGATTTTTAAATTTCTTTTCCCGCGTTCTGCCATCTGGACGACACGTGGCAGGCTCTGGTCCGCTGAGCAATTCCCTCTCTCCACCTTTTCATGTGGTTTTTCTTGTGGGCCCCTTAAACTTGGACACGTGGCACTATTTCATTGGTTTGGATCAGTGCTCGAAAACTCGCCCCTTTGACTTTTGGACCTTTTTCCTTGGCAACACGTGTCATGCTGTGATTTGTCCACGGGCCTGCCGGCTTTTCACATCCAGCACGTCCTTTTGTCCCAGATGTCCCAGTGCTTCACGGGACAAAATCCTTCGATCCACTCGAAATGGGCTTCCTCGTCCCTTTTCTGCCGGTGACACGTGGCTGATTAGATCTGATTGGCTTTCAAGCTCCTTCGGCTATCCATTTTTCGTCCCAAAAACTTCTGAACGCGTCCCTTTGTCCCACTCGTCCTTGTGCTACAGTTTCCTATTTCGGCCGAACCAGCTGGTTCACATCCTTCGTACTTTTGTACATTTTTTCCACTTGTCCCAGTGCTTCCCTTTGCTGGGCCGCCTGGAGGCGTTTCGGCTGAACCGCGCCTTGGTGTCCCGAACGTCCCAAATATTTCTAGGACAAGGACTTAGCCGATTTTCACAATTTTTTTTTGGTCCAGGCTTATTTTCTGCAACTTCTCGCATTCTCTCAGAGCTCGTTCTTTTTCAGCCTGGGACTTGAGAATCCTGATGTATGTTATCAATTCAACCCTGGGGGGTGAAGTTGGATAACAATTTGGCGACTCAGCGGGGTCATCTGCCTGCTAGATGAAAAGACCAGTTGCCTTTTTGCGATCCATTGGGCATGGAGTCATAAACAATGACCTGAAATGAGCCTGATACTGCAACTCCCTCCATGAGAGCACGCTGAACTGTAAAAACTCAAACTAGGAGCGACAAAACCTGCGCCAAAGCACTTAGGGAAACTGAAACCTAACTACAACAAGACAATGTGCATACGCACTTAGAGGAATTGAAATCTAGACTAATATTTACAAGGGTGAACCTTTTATTTTCAGTAGCAATGTTTGAGATAGATTCCATTTACTGGAATCTGTAGTTCTTCACCGTCCAATGAGGCCAATTGGAAAGCATTGCTGCTCTTGCACTTTGTGACCATGTATGGGCCACTCCAAATAGCATCAAATTTTGAATGCCTTCCCGGTTTTGCTCTGTCCGCATCCCATTTCAACACTAGATCTCCAACTTGAAAAGATCTATCCTTGGCCTTTCTATCAAAGGTTTTCTTGATCAAAGCTTGATCCTTTTCCATTGCTTGGGATGCCTGATTTCTGATCTCTTGCAGCTCCATCAACTCTGCATATCTCACCTCCATGGGCTCAAATTCAAGTAACTCCAGCTGCTTCATGAGTTCCAATGTTGGTAACTCAAGTGACATGGGCAAGATTGCCTCTCTTCCATAGACAAGCCTGAATGGAGAGTTACCTGTGGATCTTTTGGGAGTGATCCTATCAGCCCATAAGGCTGATTTCAGCTTGGTGTGCCAAGACTTCTGATTCTCATCAAGAGTTCTCCTAATGATCCTTAACAAGTTCTTGTTTGTAGACTCGGCCTGGCCATTACCCTGAGGGTAATAGTTCGATGAAGTGCTCAGGTAAATACCGTTCTTGACGGCCCACTCAGTCACCTTAGATCCAATGAATGCCAATGCATTATCAGAGATTATTGTGGCAGGTACACCAAATCTGGTTGTTATTCCCTCATAAAAGTCTAGGATGCTAGACTCATTTGCCTCTTTGAGTGCTACTGCTTCTGTCCATTTGGTGAAGTAGTCGGTGGCTGTCAAAATCCATTTATGCCCTTGGCTTGAATTGGGGTTAATGACTCCAATGAAGTCCAAACCCCATTGCATGAATGGCTGGTCAACTGAGATTGGATGCAATGGAAGGGCAGCAAACTTCTCTTTTCCTATGAAGAATGCACAATTCTTACACCTCTTGATCCATGCATAGCAATCACTGAAGATTTTAGGCCAATAATAACCAGCCTTCATGATTTTTAGAGCTGTCACTCTTGGTGCAAAATGGCCACCAGCTGGTCCACCATGAAACTCTTCCAACACCCTTTGAATCTGATCTGTGCTAATGCATCTCAGCAGCACTCCATTCACATCTTTCTTGAACAAAACTCCATCAACAATGGCATACGAAACAGCCTGCAACCTGAAGTGTCTCCTTTGGGTCTTGTTCATCTCTAGGGGGCATTGGCCTGTACCTAGGAAGTGCATAATATCTTGGGTCCAGCAAGGAGTGGGGGAAGCATCGTCTTCTTCTTGATTGCCACTTGGCTCATGATTGTCCTGGACTGTCAAAACAACCTCTTCTTCGTTGCATACTTCCTTTTGCTTCCCTAAAACCAGCTGCTCACACAGTCCTTTCCCTCTTACCAGCTTGGTGATCTTGATATCAATGTCATACTCCATGACACGGGTGATCCAACCTGCCCTTTTCTCATTCAAATCCTTGTTGAGGAGGAAGTCTTTAACTCCAACATGTGAGACCAGCAACTGGACCTTGTTGTTTGAGACTAAATGCTTGAATTTCTTCAAGCTTCTGATTACTGCAAGTACATGCTTTTCAATAAAAGAGTACCTCACCTTGTAGTCGCTAGGCTCTGGCTGAAAAAGGCAATCGGCTGCTCATCATTATCTTTGTTCTGCTGTACCAGAATGGCAGAGATAGTGTCATCACCTCCAAATGCATAGAGGATGAAATCCTTGGAGAAGTCTGGGTTAATGAGAGTTGGTGCTTGAGAGATAGCTTCTTTGATTGCCTCAAAACTCTCCTTGCCTTCTGCTGTCCACTTAAAAGCCATGCTCTTCTTTAACATTTTGGTGATGGGCTTGACAAGGGCTGCAAAATCTGGGATAAACCTGCGGACAAAATTGATCCTTCCCAAGAAGCTTTGAAGAGCCTTCTTGTGACTTGGCAATGGCAGTGCTCTTATGGCTTCAACTCTCTCTGGGTCAATTGCCAGTCCCTCTTTCGAGACAATATGGCCAAGGAGCTTTCCTTCATGTGCAAGAAAGATGCACTTCTTGGGGTTCAAAGACACTCCGAACTTTCTACACCTCTGAAACACTTGCCTGAGGTGAAAGATATGGTCTGCTGCATTCTTGGAGAATACAGTGATGTCATTAAGGTATATCAGCACTATCTTGTTGATCAAGCCCTTGAACGCCATGTCCATTGCCCTTTGAAAGGTAGCACCAGTGTTGGACAGCCCAAATGGCATCTTCTTGTAAGCATACGTGCCCCATTTAGTTGTGAAGGCTGTCTTGAATTGGTCCTCTTCTTTTACCATCACCTGATTATACCCTGAGTAGCCATCTAGGAGAGAGAATCTCTCTGAACCAGATACTACTTGCAATATTTGCTCCATGGAAGGGAGTGGATAATGATCCTTGAGAGATGCCCTATTGAGGTCTCAGAAGTCCACACACAACCTGATTTCTCCCATATTGCTCTTCTTCCTGACCGGAACCAAGTTAGCAACCCAGCTTGAGTGCTTGATCGGGAATATAATGCTTGCCTCTATTAGCTTATTTAGCTCTTTCTTCATCAGAGGCTCAATGTGAGGGTTGACTGGTCTCTGCTTCTGCCTGATGGGCTTAGCATCTGGATCCAATTCTATGGTATGTTGTGCCAAATTTGGATTGAATCCTCTCAAGTCTTCATAGCTCCAAGCGAAGACATCTGGAAATTCTTGGCAAAGCTGAACAAAATCAGATTTCTCTTGTGAGGTACTTACTTTGCCAATCTGCAATGTTTTGCCTTCTTCCACTAAAATAGGCTCTGAATCCTCACCCTTTACTTGAATGTTTGCCTTCTCCTTCCGGAACTGATCATTCGGGTTGAAGATTGACTCCAAGGTTATGAGGCCTTTTGGTAATTTGTTAGTTCTCAACTGCACCACTTGGTCACCATACTGCTGATGCAACTTGTCTTGATTCCTGGCAGAGAACTCAGCTTCTTCTTGTAGGAAATTGATGATTTGCTGGTCATTCTCAAACACTTGCCAACTGACATTGTTATCCGGCACTGAAGGCCTCACAATCACGTGGATGTTTGGCTGTACCTTGTCTTGTTGAATGCTTTTCGTAATGTCAAAGGCTGCCCCTACTGCTGCAAGCCTGTCAGCAGCTTGATTCTCTTTCCTAGGAATGGATTCGATGCCAAAACCTTCAAAATCTTCCATGAGGTCCCACACCCTGTTCTTGTAGCACCTGAGTAGATCATTCTTGGCAGCATGTCGTCCCTTGACCTGATTTACAATCAATTCACTGTCCCCAAAGACTTGCAGATTCTTTATTTTTCTCTTGATTGCCCAATGCATCCCTTGCACCAAGGCTTCATATTCAGCAGTGTTATTGGAGCATGAAAATTGAAATCTAAAAGCTGAATAGTACTTTATTCCTTGGGGTGAAACAAGCATGGCTCCACCTCCTGCACCTTGCCTACTCCTTGATCCGTCAAAAAACAACTGCCATACCTCGTTGTCATCATTATGGCTTGGCTTGGTGATGCTAGGAACAGGTTGATTTTCTTCGTGTATACAATAGACTCCCAGCTCAGATTCTTCTACTTCTTGATAGGGATCAAAAGCATGTATCTTGTTTGCCCATTCATCAAGAGTTAGGTCTGGGATACTTCCAACCTTGGTGTCAGCCTCATCAGTACTAGGGTGATCTTCTTGATCAAATGCTGAGCAATTGGCATTAATCTGACTTGGGGTGTAAGGCTCAATATGGAAGTTTGCAATGGGTTCGGATCTGATTGTGGCCTTAGTTCCATACCTTGTTCTAAACAGCATGTGAGACCAATCAGCAGACAAATACCCTCCAATCTTGGTTGTGAAGTCCCTTGACAAGCAAAGGGCAAAGAGTGGTGGAAGGTCTATGATTGATACATCTTGTAAGACAACAACATTTGGACATGCATGCAAGGTAAGACTCAAGTTTTTAATCACTCCAACTATTGCTATTGTTGTCCCATCCAATTGCACTACTCCTTTAGATATTACTTCATATTCGAGACCCAGTTGATCAGCTATTTGCTTGGGCATCATGGAGCTACTTGCCCCGGAATCAATCATGCAATTGTGTACTAGTTTATCCCCAATGATTAATGAAACATAGAAAGGAGGGGGCTTCAACATTTTACCTTGTTGTCCTCCATGACTTCCTTCAGGCTGGGCAGCATTTGTAAGCACTTTGTCTTGCATCTGAACCCGCTGATTCAAAGTTGTCCAATCCTTCATGGCAGCTTGCAGCAGATCTCTTTGGCCTGGGATAGATAGGGATTCCCACATTGATATGTTAATGTTTGTCTTCTTCATCTGATCAATGATACTGAATGGTGATGAAGAATCTCTCTGTTGTCCTTTGGTTTGCACGTTTACTCCCTGCACGTGGGCAGCAACAGCTGGCATTTGAGTTGGCCTAGGGGCTGTTCTTGGCTGCCCTTGTGTATTTGAAACTGGACTCTGCTTGCCAATCATTTGTGGAGCCGTGGAAGGTTGTGGATTGGCTGGGGCTAATGGTTGTTCTTCACCCAGATTCCTCCTTTTTGACCTTGTGTTGGCTGCAACACCTTGAGAAACTGCCTGATTCATGCCACAGAAATCTTCTGCTTGCCAGTTCACCAATGTAGTGTCATTTGGGGCTGATTGCTGTTGGAATGTTTCTGGTTGTTGGTTGTTTCCTTGACTGCCCTCGCCCTCCACACCGGTAGCTGTCACCATTAGTGCTTGATTGAGAGCACCATTGAAGCACATGGATTGGTTGTGAGGCTCGTTGCATGGAAAGCACCAATCATATTCCTGAGCAATGTTATTCTGTGTTGGCACTAATGCCTTAGAGGCAGATATGGCATTTGGATTATAGGGCTGGAATGGTCTATTGGCAGGAGGCCTTACTTGGCTTTGATTTTGATTCATATTTGCAGTTGGATTAGGTGGTCTTTGTGGTTGGTATGGCTGCCTATTAGGCTGAGCTTGGGGTTGATAAGAAGGTCTGAAACCTTGGGCTTGCTGTCTTTTGATAGTAACCAGCTCATTTCCCAAATTTTACAACTGTTTCATGACCTCTTGGAGTTCATTTGGGGCACTTGGAGATGAAGTGGAAGCTTCATTTGAACTCTGGTTTCTAGGGGTGGGAACAGGAGCCAAAGTGGGTGCTTGATTAGTGCTTGGATTTTCTAAGTTTGGATACAAGGGCATGGGAGGCCTAGGAGCTAATTTACCAGCTTGAATAAGACAGTTTTTCGGCTCTGATGGCAATGCTATAAGCCATAGGGATTGTTGTGCCTCCCATGGATTGAGTCAACATAGAAATATCAGAATTCAAAGCTTTAAGGTAATATAGAAAAGAACCTCCTGCTGTTGGCCTGAATGCCACTGGAATCCTATCCCAAGACCTTTGAAATCTGAAGTTGAAATCAGTCAGCTACTCATTGGGGGCTCTCTTGATAGTTGTCAGCTGCTCCAAAAGAGAGAAGTTGTCTCCCTTCTCTCCAAATTGCTCATGAAGTGCAATGCAACAGGTGATTCCAGTTTGTGATAGAACCAGCCCCAAGGCTCCTAAACCATTGCAATGCTTTACCCTTGAATGAAGATGCCAGTAATTTGACAGCCACTTTCATTTCATCGATTTCGTGGATTGCACAAAGGTTAGCAATATATTTGACATGATCACCTGGAGTAGTCTGATTTTCTCCAGTGAAGTAGGGAATGTTCTTCAAGGCTTGCAATAGGAACTGGATGTTGTGCATTGAGAGCAAGTGGGCTGCTACCTGTAAAGTTGATGTAGGGATTGTTTTGAGCCATTCTAATCGGTCTTAAAAACCCTTGTATACTGAATGAAAGGCCTGTCAGGTGGAGGAGTTGAGAGAGTTCTGTTTGGTGGAGATGGATACCTTTGAATCCTTCTTCCTCTTTGCCTTCTTCTGGGAGATAACTGCAGGTATTCAAACGGCACTTCTTCTTCTCCAACTCTTGACCTTGTGTTGATTCTTCTCATGAGTTTTCAGGCCTGCACTGCTGAAAATAGTTAATTCTTCCCTTTGGAGTCACCAGATATGCAAATAATAGCTCTTATAAGCAAGAAAACTGTAGCAGATGCATATCAACTTTGCTGCAGTGAAAATGAGACTTCTAGTGTCCCACCGGGCATGCCAAGAACTATTGTTGCAGAGTCACAGCACCCCTGGATGTAGATTAGGCTTCTAGGTTGATGTTCAGGCATCTAATGTGATTGCACAACATGGAATCCCTTCTCCAAGTGTGGGACTTGTAAAGGTGAGAAAGGATTCTCCAGAGAAGGCTGGTTCCTAATCCTCTGTTCAAATGCATACAAAAAATGCAGAGGGTTTACTAAAACCTAATCTAACTTGCCAAGGAGACAGGGTAAGAAAATGCATAGAATAAAACCTAAACTACAAAGGTGATGCACCGAGGAATGTTAGACACTTTTTTTGTAAGTTTAACATAGACCACATAGATGTAATACAAACACCATGCATAGATAACCAGACTGCAATAAGAGATCAAAATGACAACAATGAATACATGAGAGGGTTGAGAATCAATCACAAACATATATATTATTGCTCAAAAGTCGATACAGTACATTGAAGTGGCTAAGAGGAAAAAAAGAATGGCATTACAACCCATATAGGAGGTTTGAAAGATCCAAAAACTCTCTTGCAAGTGAGTGAAGAAGGGAGGATTCAAAACAAAAAAAGTCCGACCTCTAAAAACGGCTCCTCTTTACAATATATATGAAGAAATGAGGGAGGAAGAGAGAGAAAATCCAGAATCTTCCCCAACCACTTCTTAGTAGCATTTAAAATCATCTCATTATGATCCAAGCGGTGGATTCTAGCAAAACGACGGGCTGTCTAACAGGAGCGGAGGGGCTGTCTGCTGCATTGAAGTTAGTAGTTGAAGCATTACACGTGTCAGAGACATTTTCTTAATTTTCTCCCTCCAAACTACACCAAAATGCAAGATTGACCCTAGAATCATGTAGATAATTTCAACAGCTTTTTGTTGATATAAAGAACATGCAAATCCAAGCTCTGGATTGAAAGATATGGAGGTTTGAAGATTTAGGGCACAAAACAGGTGAAGAACAGGATTTTTAAATATCTTTTCTCGCGTTTTGCCATCTAGATGACACGTAGTAGGCTCTGATTCGCTGAGAAATTCCTTGTCTCCACCTTTTTGCGGGTTTTTCTTGTGGGCCCCTTAAACTTGGACACGTGGCACTATTTCATTGGTTTGGATCAGTGCTTGAAAACTCGCCCCTTTGACTTTTGAACCATTTTCCTTGGCGACACGTGTCATACTATGATTTTTCCACGGGCCTGCCTGCTTTTCGCGTCCACTTCACATCCTTTTGTCCTGGATGTCCCTTTTCTTCGCGGAAAAAAAACCTTCCGATCCACCCGAAATGGGCTTCCATCATCCCTTTTCTACCGGTGACACGTGTCATGATTTGATTGGCTTTCGGCTCCTTCGGCTATTCGCGTCCCACACGTCCCTTTCTCTTTGTGCTGAAGTTTCCTGTTTCGGCCGAACTAGCCGGTTCGCATCCTTCGCATCCATTTGTCCCAAATGTCCCATTGCTTCGCGGGACAAAAACTTCCAAACCGCCCGAAATGACTTCCTTTGCAGTCTGCCGCTTCACCTTTTCGTGTCCTTCGCATCCATTTGTCCCAAATGTCCCATCTCCTTAGTACGAAAGTTCTCCATTTCGGCTGAACCGACCAGTTCGCGCCCTCCACGTACTCTTGTCCCACTTGCTCCCTGTAAGGACTTGGACAAATTTCCTTTCTTTTGGCCAATTCGGGCATTTCACGTCCATTTGTCCCAGATGTCCCTTTGCTGTCTGTGCCGCCTATAGGCTTTTCGGCCGATCCACGCCTTTTTGTCCCAAATGTCCCGACTGTCCTTGGGACCAGGACTTAGCCGTTTTTCACAAATTTTTTTCTGGCCCCATGCTTATTTTCTGCAACTTCTCACATTCTCTCAGAGCTCGTTCTTTTTCAGCCTGGGACTTGAGAATCCTGATGTATGTTATCAATTCAACCCTGGGGGGTGAAGTTGGATAACACGTACATCTTATCGTAAACCTAAAGGAACCACCCCGTTTTCCCTTGTTTATGGTTGTGAATCCATTTTACCTATTTAGGTTGAACTCCCATCCTTAAGAATCTCCCTTAAAGATATAATTAATGAGGATAACTATCATTAATCACGGCTTCATGAGCTTGAGCTTCTCGATGAAAAATGACTTAATTTCCTCAATCATATTCAAGTCTATCAAAACTGATTGCAACCCCATTATCATAAAAAATTAAGACCTAGAGAGTTCGAGGTTGGTGCCCTCGTTCAACAAGAAAATCAAAAGAATACCACTAAAGAGCGAGAAAAAAAAGGAAACTTTGAACCTAATTGGTTAGGACCCTATGTAATTACAACTAAATTTGGGTATGGGGCCTATAAATTAGCCAATGAAGATGGTCAAGAACTTGATGAACCGATGAATGCAGTACATTTAAAGAAATTCTATTCTCGAGGTGCTCTCTATTCTGGAAGAAAACCACTTGTACATTGTTACTTTTGTCTTACTTATCTCCGAATAATTTAACGTTATTCATTCCATTGTCAGATATTTTCATTATCAAAATCACATCTTCACATTTATCATCATGAGATGGGTACTAATATAAAATCTATTAAGTTTTGTGAGTATCATAATTCTTATAATATCTCCCATTTTCAGCTACTTTCACCTCTAGTGATATCTAGAAGATTACTAATGGTAATATATTCCCTTCAAAGAATTTTTTTCTTTCATAAAAAGCTCTAAACTTCTTTACCTAGTTTGTTTGACCATCCATCTTAGTCTTCAGTGTTAAACCCTCACATCCTACTAGTCGTGTGGGGATGAGATTAGGGGC
Organism: Taxus chinensis; assembly: GCA_019776745.2. Taxonomy (NCBI): domain Eukaryota; kingdom Viridiplantae; phylum Streptophyta; class Pinopsida; order Cupressales; family Taxaceae; genus Taxus; species Taxus chinensis. The sequence continues at coordinate 295,132,698 of CM034155.1, read as the reverse complement.
AGACGTTCCTCTCAAAATAAAAAGCACTATTGTGAAATTAAATAAATTGTGAATAATTCATTGTCACATATTTCATCCTTCATAGTCCTTGGTGTTGAGCCCACACTTCCTACTAGTAGTGTGAGACTAGGAATGGAGGGAGGTGCCCTTACTTGTGTACATCTTGTCTTTGGTGATAAAACATTTCCTCTTACTAGTGGCATGGGGTAAAGCGTAGACGGTCATTCACAAATCACAAAGCATAAAAATGTTACACAAACATTCAAAAAATCAAAAAAATCAAAAGCATTAAAAAAAAAGAATTTACTCACCTATGTTTTTACTTCGGTGATGAGCCCATGCTTCTTACTAGTAGCATGGGGCAAGGCATAGAGATTCATCACAAAAAAAAACATAATCTTATCAATCTGAAAGTGCTTATAATTATAAAATTCCCAAAGAAGTAATTTATATGCCTAAATGAAGAGAGAACTATCTCTTCACCTGATATCTTACCAATCGATAGGCCACGTAACTTTCTAAGTCTAGTACGCGAGCTATAAAGTGAAAGTCATTTTGGAATTGATTCAGAAATATTAAGGATAATTGAGTCACAATTTCCCAAAGGGATTGTTATTAGCATTTGTTTCTATCTGCATCCTACGTCCTTCTTAATTCTCGGTGATGAGCCCTCACATCTTAATAGTTGTGTGGAGTCAAGAATGGAGCTAGACCTATTTTCATCTTATCATCACCAACATATCCTACCAATGGAGTGAGAATATTTGTATTATTTGAAGCATGAGTTACCACGAGGACCATAGTACATACAGATGATACCCCAGTTTACCACCTCTTATAAGTAGTTTGCATTCTGGTCCATAAAATTCCAAAAAAATCCCAAAAATAGTATAAAAATCCACAACAATCCAAAAAACATTAGAAAATCTCAAAAATCCAAAAAACGTTAGAAAAACTAAAAAATCCAAAAACATTAGAAAATCTCAATAATCCAAAAACATTAGAAAATCTCAAAAATCTAAAAAAACATTAGAAAATCTCAAAATTCCAAAAAACATTAGAAAATCTCAAAAATCCAAAAAAAACATTAGAAAATCTCAAAAATCCAAAAATTTTTTTTTTAGAAAATCTCAAACATCCAAAAACATTAGAAAATCTCTAAAATATAAAAACATTTGAAAACCCTTCAAAATCCCAAAAACATAGAAAAAATTGCAAAAAATCTAAAAAAATGTAAAACCATCAAACACCCCAAAAACTTGATAATCAACACAATTCATCCTTTAAACTATTATCCCCAATGAATGATCTAACCACCTTATGACTATCAAATTCAAACCACTTCTCCTCGCGTGAATCCTTGCTTGGGGTAAAATCCGGCTCTCATTGTTTCCTTGTTTGAGGACAATGACCCAATCCCTTTTACATCCTTATACCCCTGCTTGGGGGAACATCCAATCAATTATCATTTTGGAACACGTTAGGGACACGTTTACTAGTTCTTGTGTTGCATTATTAGTTACAAATTATTAATTGTTTTCTTGTATCAATATATATTACAAGGAGCATCTTGATTTTATGTATCCAGGTGTTTCCTCTAATATACTTTGGTTATGTGATTGCATATCATACCAGGGCATCATCTCTTCTTGATGGCATCTTTCTATGTTATCTTACATTTGCATATCGTACTGGGGAATCAAACTTTTTTTATGGCCCCTGTTTATGCTCTCATGCATATTACAGTCTAGTCATCTTGATCTTTTATATCATAATGCATCATGTTATGTGCTATATTAAAAATTAAGATTCTTTCGTCACGTGAGTATATTCCTGCATTATCAAAATTTTACTTTGTACCCCATCCATTCACCCGTACTAATACATTCCCCAGTTTGGGAATCCTACTTGATCACTGTTGTAGTTTGCGAATCCTACTTTAAGATATTTCTCAAGTAGCATTCACTATCAAGAAAATCCTCATCCCCCAACTTGGTCACCATGTATTTAATCCATTCATCCTCACTCCTCATTTCTACTCATCCATCGCTTATCCCACATTACACTTCTCACCATTCCTATCCCCTTTCACCACTTTGTTCTCTTCACTTTCACTCTTTCACTTCCATCTTGACAATCTTACTTAATCATGCTATCCATGTGGGACTCTCGGTGGAGGTATACCCTCTTCCTAAGATCTTACCACTGTAGAAACTTCTCCACTATCCCCTCTTTCATCGGACAACAATCACCACCACACACATCTTTCTGCTCCACCTCTTGTACTTATCATTCTTTCCTCATTACTCTCACCATGTGGGCATCCCAATTAAGGACTCCCCTCACACTGTCCATCCTACACCACATATGTTCCTCCATCCATTCATGTCACACTCATTTTTTTCTTTCCTTTTTATCACCTCATATTACCTCTTGTTCCACTATCGCTTACACCATTCACTCTTTTCTCATGTTTCCTAGTATCCATCTTCTGCTTGGTAATCTTACTTACACACTCTCACAGTATGGAAATTTTACTTTAGGGTTCCCCTTCAGTCCATCTTGTCATACTCTCTTCCCACCAACTCCATTAATCACTTCTTCTTATCATTCTTCTTCTTTGGCTTGGTGATCTTACTTAACCCCTCTTGCGGCATGATGATCTTACTTAAGAGTCCCTTTTAAGGATGATCTGTCATCTTGCACTCCCCCATCACTCCACCTTTTCACCATCCACATTTTCTTTCCAATCCCTATTATCACATCCTCTCACCTCCTCTTTCATTCTCACAAACACCACCTCCTTCTTGCCCTCTTTTCATCTCCATCAACACTCGCTTGGAAATCTTACTTAACCACTTCCATCACATGACAATCTTACTTAAGGGTCCTCCTTAATTTGAACTCATCATTCTAGAATTCTCCCTCACCTCATTCTTCCTTCCCTCCGTTGATCGTTTCTTCCCCATGGTCTCCCCTACGCACCACATTTTCCTCCTACCATTATCCTTTCTCAACCTATCATATCACAAAGTGCGTCTACCATATTACACCTCTAATCATGTTTCTTTCCCCCATTTTCCTCTACTTGATCCATCATCCTTCATACCGTTTCCTCGCATCATTTTCATGTCTTGTTTCTTCGTCCTCACATCATCCATCCTCATCCCCACATCCTCTCCTTTCCTTCACCTTGTCACAACATATACTCACATTTTCTTCAATCTTCTCATTCCATCTTCTCGAGTTCTCCCACATATATACCCCCATGCTTACATGCCATTTTTGTTTATCATCCCCTAACATTCTTTCATCTTCATCTCCATTTCCATGCTAATAATTATCGATGGACTCCCCCTAAAATTCAATCATCCTCATTCTGCGCGGCCTTGTTCCCTCTCTTTGAAATTCTCCTTTTTTTCTTCATTTCTTCCTTCCTATGTGTCCACTGATCATTATATGTAGACTCCCCCCAACATCCCTTTATTATATTTTCCTCTTCCATCCCTCATTTACTTTTTCCCTTTCCTCAATTTTCCTCCCATCTTTCCCCATCACTTATTATTTGTGGACTTCCCCTACTATCCCTTCACTATCGGTGGACTTCCCATAATGTCCCTTCATTGGTATGCCTTCTTCTTTTCTTCCATTCTTTTTTTCCTCGCTATCTCTCCATCTCCCTTGTTCATGCTAATAATTATTGGTGGAATTTCCCAAACATCCCTTCCTTGGAATTTACTCTTCTATCACCCATTCTCTCTTCCCTCCCCTCCCTTTTTTTCCACTCCGACCCTTTCTTGTCACTTCTTACCCACCTCTCCATCATCCCTTCGCCCTCTTCAATATATTTATTATCTTCATCATATACCCTCTGTCTATTTTATTGTCATCCTCATATCCTCATTTCATGCATCTCCATATATTTTCCAATCCTTGTCATTCCTCTTGTATTTATTCTATTTATGTTCCTGATACCGTCCACTCTTCACCAAATATATCCATTCTTGGTGTCCTTCCTTTTATATCATTTTCTTTGTTGTCCTCCCGTATTTCCCACTCCTCGTCTTATTTCACTTCCTATGTATCATCTTATTCCCATTTTTACCTCACGTTTCCTTCTTACTTCCCCATTAATAACCTAGCTCTTCGGCATTGTCCCATCATTTTTATAATCCCACACTCTACGTGCATTTCCATGCAATCTGTTCCATATTTTTTTACCTTGGTCTTCCTCACAAGGACCAGGTTCCTTCAATATTTTCCCTGTATCCACTTTGTCATCTCTTCTTCCCTCATCATTTTCACCTCCCTCCTAACCTCCCATTCCTTTCTCTATTAGCCCTACCATTTCAATCATTTTGTACCAAGTTATCTTATTTTCTCTAATTTCTTTTATTTTTCTAGGTTTCTTTCTCCTCGCGTTTCTCCTTGTTTTTCTTATGTTGTCATTTTTATAGAGTACAAAGTCAATCATGCCACTTTTGTGACTAGTAGAAAAATAGAGTTTTGTCTTGTGCAATATTTTCTCCCATAAGTCAAGTGGCTATAGATTCTTCCCCATATTTGTTGATTTACACACCAATAGAGTCCTAATTAAACTCAATAATTCTATGTGCATTTAAGACATATGATGACACAAAGAACAATCATGTTTAATTCATAAGGAAAGATTATTCTTATACTTTCTAAAGCACTCATGTATTAAAATCGAGATTTCAAGCATATACTTATGACACATTAGTGTGAATTTTTCCCAAGAATAATAACTTTATATTTATCAAATCTCTTTATCTGTATTTCAAAAACCTAATTTCCTTATAATTAATAAATTAAGTTTTTGATTTTAACATGGAATTCTTAAGACAATATACTAAACATAAACATAATAATAATGACATTGACGAGGGAGAAATATAGAATATTCAATATTGAATTCATTCCTAAAGAATTTTGATAACATAATTTCCAATTCAAGATACAACCCTAGCCAAGGATATCTAATGTGTACCCTCTAACCTTATTTGGATGCATGTTGTGCACCTCGTCCCAATCAAAAGTCTACTTACCTTTTTCTTTGCACTCGAGGTTTTTTCTTTCCACTATGTTCTTCTGCATACATTTAATTCATTATTTTCATAATTTATTTCATTCCATGCATCAAAGGTATTCCCCATGTATTATAATACTCAAAGGATGTATATAACTAACACACCTCTTTACATCCATTTTATTTATATTTGTACATAATAAATTTTTATCAACATAACAACCTCATGATCAAGTATTTGTGCAATATCATTTTTGTTTTAATTTTTCACCCATTTATTTTTTAGCATAAGGAATAACACTTATTTATTTGGTATGACTAATCTCAACTCATAGTAATTTATGGAAAATTAGTCACTTAATATTTCCCTTTGTAAATTAGCTTCAATTCTCGTGAGCATAAGGTTAATTTAAAACAAAATTTACAAGTAATTTTCAGTCAGAAGAATGAATTTAGTTTTATACATATAAGACTATAAACAAACTTCCATCTTACACAATTCCATTATGTTTTAGTTCAATTATCCACAATTTCCTCTAGCTTCATGTTAACAACATATAACAAGAGTAACATTGCATGCATTAAATTCATAAAACAAACTAGTATATTAGCTAGGTAAAAAATGCACTACCTGCATAACTTGTGAATAATCATATCAACTTCTGAATGCAGTTTTCAAAGACATAACTAGTTTGTCATATTATCATAAACATCTAAGCAAGGTTAAAATTATCTATAATCAATTTAGTCATATAAGAAATAATAAACAATTTTTTTGTATCTAACATTCCGTCCAAAATTTCACTTTCATTAAATCTAATAGTAGATGATGAGACCAGATTAATAACGATATTACCAATAATTGCATCAAATGGACAACTATAATAATATGGAGGAGGATGTGTAGTGTATATGTGTTGAACCTTAATGTGGATTTAGGGTATGTAATTGAATATCTTAACGTTTTCTCTCTCAATAACTTGAGATCTAGACTTTGCTTAATTTGGGTAAATAGTAATAGTTTGATTGTCAATGAGATCTTAAATGATATGCTTTAGGTTGACGCATTGGTTTTTATAACGTCCAATAAATTAGTGATGATTTAAAAATACTCAAGAATCAAATGATCTAGAGTGAGAATTTTGAATAAAACTTCATAAGTGTAAGGAAATACAAGAGGTTATATTCAAGCAGTTTTTATAGTATGAAGATACCCATTTTAATTTACATCTAGGAGAAGTTTGAAATTGAAGATTAGTATGTGGATTGGTATAAATAAGTAATCAAATTACATCAAATTTGTGGTTGTACGATTCGAATTTGAAGCTTTTTTTTCCATGAAACATAGTATTATTCAAATATTGGTCATTGGGAACATGTTAAGGATTGTTCAGTGTGAGAAGATTCAACTCTCATTCCTTAAGGGTATGATATAACTCATAAAAAGATAAAATAATTTGAAAATATGATAGATTCCTGTAAAGGAGATGCTAAATTCTGTATAAATAGATATTAAATCTTGTTATCCACAAGGTAATTGTTAATATTGGTAATTATGATTTTATAATGACACAACCTGTATACATTAGTTAACCAAACACGTACATATAAGAACATTTTCCAACAAGACTCACATTAGTTTTGAGATGCAAGCCTAAAAACATAGATTAAATACCAATTCTAATATAACATAATTTAGTTATGATTAAAATTCTAATCTGTAAAACTCCTAACTCAAGTACGATAATATTGCAACATAACATTAATGTGCATACAAACAAAACAAATTTTAGGCTTGAGAAAAATAAAAAATAAAGAATGACTATGATCTCTACTAGAGTTGAATGATAACTTATTATAGGATAAAAAACTTCACCTTGTCAGTGCCTTGCGTTGAAACGCATACGACATACAGAATTCAAAATTTTAAGTGTGTACTCTTTTATGACCTATTGTAGTGCCCCGCCTTGGGACATAGATAACCTCACCAAAAGATAAATAAAAACTTAGGTAATTTTTTTTAAAGTAAATGTAAACAAATACTATTACTATACTTTTCCGATCCCATTAATAATTATTTTATATTAATTCGATTTACCCAAATTAATTAACTACTTGTCTAATTTTCTACTTAATTATTTATTTCTACTAAATGTTTGCTAGGGTCACAAAGGAAGTCTACACACTCTTTTATTTTATTCACCCCGTTTTTACTTAATTAACCCACACACACCCTTCTTTTATTTTACTTCTCATTCCCATCAAATTTGCGTGATTTAAAGGTTGTGTAGGGTTTAATGTGGACCCTAGGATCAATCTAATTTTGGCCTTATATTTAAAACTTGCCTTAAAGTTTCCCTAACCCATCTTTATGTTTTCCTATTCCCATTTGTCTCATCTTGTTTCTTCTTTATATATATATTTTTATGTTTCCCTTCCAGAGATCTTCTCTTGTTTTTATTATTTTTTATTATTGGTAAATAGTATTTTGAAAGGGACTATACCCTTTTACAACAGTGCTCAAAAGAAATATTTTACCCCAAAAATCCCAACAACAGAAAATAAACTTTTAAGAACCAACAAAAGCAAAACAACTGCTTAATAAACAACTAAAAAACAACAACTTAACAGCAACACATCTACCCAACAACTGTGCAATAGGCCATTTGCCTAGATGTAACAATAATAGCACCCAAAACGACAAGAATCATACCTTGTCTAAAAAGGTGTGGGATTTATATTTGGCATTTCCCTTCTTTTTCCTATCCACCATAGTCCATTCCGAATTTCCTGCATCCAATGCAATCGGGAGAGAAACTGCAATGGATTTGATGAGGATGTGACCCATAGGAAGGGGGGCCGAAACTTCCTTAAACATTGAATCAACAATCTGCAGAGAATAGTCTGTAGGTAGTTTCTCTATGTTGGTCTGTGAATCAACCATGACGGGTGAGTCAACTTGCAGGAGGGCACTAGATTCCTTAGCCGGATTTGAGTCAATTGTAAAATGATCAGGTAGAGAATCCTTCCACCAGGAAGTTTTGGTCTTTCATTTGGAATGTTCACAATCGTTTGTAATATGCCCAGTTTGGAAGTAACGCCGACATCTGAACGTAACTCTCTCATAGTCTAACCTCTGTACCCAGAGCCTTTCTCCAATCTGAAGATTGATTTCTGTTGGTAAGAGTTTGGAGGTATCAAGATAAACCAGGATTCGAGCATACGTAGTATGTGTTTGAATGGGGGTCTTATCATCTACTACCACACATGAGCCAAGAGTATCTCCCATAGCAATGAGACAAGATCTGTTCCAAAGTTGTAACGAGAGTCTTGGTAAACGAACCAAAGTCAGGTAGGTATCAAAAGACTCCTTTAACGGGTCGAAAGATGGATACCATGGTTTGGACATAAGCCCATGTTTCCTCCAAACCCAATGTTGGCTAAAAATTAAATCCCTATCTGCAAGGGTTTCAAAGACAACAATGAAGTAAGCTTTAGCACAAGGATAAAGCTCAATCTTACCTTGTATTTTTTCTCTCCATTTCTGGGCTATCCAGTCATGGAGCTAAGAAATCTTAGGCCAAAATTTATGGAATCTGCATATGAGACCCAGCTGGGAGAGATTTTCCTCCTCCTTAAGAATCTTTAGTAGTAGATCCTCCTCGATTTTCAGCGTTGGGACCTCCTGGGAGGGTTTTAAGAGCTCATTTCTGACATTCTCCTTCTGTTTGGAGACCGCTGAAGCATAAGATCCGGACCTATTGTTGCTGTTTAGTTTGTCCTAGTTCTGGCTTACCCCTGTACCTCTTCCTCCATCACCAGATCCACTCTTAGTCTCTTGCAACCTGCAGTTACCAGTATTGAGTTTTAAAGGAGATAATGAATCTTTGACTGAACCATCTTTACCTGTCCCATGAGTGAACACCCCTGTTTTGATATGGGGGTCTTGGTTAGTATTGAAAGCCATACCAATCCATGAGATTGGTGCTTTATTTTCCTCTACATTTTTGCATCCGCCTCCCACAGATACCACTGGTTTCTCGCCGCCATTAATAGGGACCTCATTTCGAATTTCTGAGAGGGGCGAACCTCTGGCAATGCTCGTGCCTCCTCGAACCCTTTTTTTAGATGAAGCCCGCGTAGAAACCATGGAATAGCCACGGAACAGCCGCTGAGCAATCTCGGAGCAGTCGCGGAGCAGCCGCGGAGCAATCTTTCTTAATATGTTATCTAAATACTTTGTTTGTCATTATATTTTCCATATACACATGCGTGTTCACTTTATTTATAGTTTTGATCGCATAATTTTAATAGATTGACACCCATAGCGTGGATGTTTGGCACATTACCTATTACTAGTCCCACACCAACTCCTATGGGCATCCACTTTTGTACACACTACATGTACTATTGCTTCGGTTTATGCTAATTCATATTCATACTACCACACTAATATATCAGATACTATATCATATTATACATGTTTCGACATACATTTTATATTTCTAACATGCTAACGGGTGCTTCCTGTTTAACATTTGTCTTGCAAGAACCCTATGCCAACATGGTTGTCTATTACTCTTTTCTTGTCACTTTTTCCATTCTTTGTGGGATTTTCACCATGTCTTATTTGTTCTCTGATTGTGTGTATTATTTTGGCCTCTTCGGCCTCGATTGTCTTACGAAATCGTGAGTGATGTTCCATGTTTGTAACCCATTTTTTCCGATCTAATTTATGTGTTTTATTTCTTTCCTACAATGTTTTCTTAGGTTCTTAGCTTACTCCTTATATACTACATGTGTTTTTTTATCTTATTTACACTAACATTTGTTTTCCTAGCCACTTTGTTTTTGTGTGCCTTGGTTTCTACCAAACACAATCCCTCCCCCCTGCAGGGATTCAATTTCAATAAAATGGTCAGTCCTCCTTTGAGATGCATACTCTTTAACGAAATCACATGTACCCCAAACGATGGGACATCCATTGGGTGAATCATTCACCACATACAGTGGTTTATAGTCAAAGTTCAATATCGGTACAACATAACATTGCATCACAACAACGGCCCTGAATCTGACTTGGGTCTTCAGCATAACAAAGTCACCAACGCCCTTGACCTCGGCTAAATGCATGTGACTAGGGGGAAGTCACACAACATTTTTTAGTTCAACATATTTTTTGGCAGTTTACACAGCGACTTTTACAAGGCACATAGTTCTTCAGCATTCATCATGCATGCACTACATTGTATTTTCTACTTTCACGTTGGATCGGTATTATTTGAAACAAATCAGATTTTTACACATCATCTGCAGTGGTGTTCACATTGCGTGGAATAGTTAAAGGTTTGAGGATGACACCATAATTTTCTCCCTATACTTCTTTTGTTCTAAGCGTGAGATAGCCCAAAAAAATCGTATTTAGCATAGTTGACGTGAGATCACCTAAATAAATCGTTCCTCTACAACATCTTCAGGATCCCTTCTATCTCTTTTCCTCATTACAGATCAGGTACACATGTTTCTTTTCACATTTTTACATACTTTATTGCATACTTTTTACTCATTTAAATCAAATTTTTTATATACACGTATTTGAATACTTATTTGTTCTTCTCTTTTACAGGTCCATCCTTATGGGAAACGGTATTCAAATAATGACACATCATCACACATCATCAACACAATCAAGCGACATCAAAAAAAGATACAAATGTGACATCTACACCTAGACTCTTGCCCTAGGGTCATCATCATCATTTCTTTTTACTTTCTCCTCTCTAGTTTCCACGCTTCACTTTTTTATCACTCCACACTTTTCCTTGTCTCTCGGCACACTTTTCACCATCGATCTATATGGTTATCAGGTACGCATCTCATATCTACTCTATGTTATAAATAATTCTCTCAAAAACGTCACGTGGGGGAAAATGTAGACACTAAATCATGTAATTTTGGTATTTATCAAGTCATGATTACATACTACTATTCATATGATTCATAAGTGAGAAAAGTACTAATTGATCATTTTTTTTTGCCACCTTTTCTTTCTCTTTGTTTCCTCTTTTGGTCTTACACTCCTTCCATCTCAACATGCCTTTTCATACTTCAGAATTTCTCACCCTAGAAACCAAAGCCTAGCCAGGACGCTAGCGCCTAGATGCTCCCATCCCCATTAGGCACCCCTAACCTCTTTGTACTTTTCTCGCATCTTTTGGGTATTTTTTAGTCATTTGGGCATCTTAATTTCTTACTAGTCAGAATTTTAGTGATTAATTATGAAATTAAACTAAGGGAATCATATAAATATAAATTTATGTGATCATAATAAGGGACCAAGCACTAATCATCTACTACCACTGCCTAAGGTTCCATCCAAAGGCATCTTAACAACATTCAAGCATCCATCTAACATCCATTCAAGGGCAAGGGACTTCATTTCTGAATACACTTCATAGGGGGAGTTCATTGTTAACATCCACACATCTATTTACATTTATACATCTAGGTATTGCTCGTTATTCAAGTGCGACACACACAAGATCCACCTAGGGAACAATCTCTTCACACACACATAGAACTACATTGGATCTGAGATGTAGTGTAACGCTCAATCCTAAGTTGATTTTGTGATAGTTGAGGATAGTATGACCCCTCATTTACATTATTGTTTTATGGGAATCAATTTTTTGTGGGGTTTTACAGGTCATTTCTTCATTGCAGGTTACAAGAGACATCTGCGAACTTAGTGCGACATACATGTGATCAAAGGTGACAATAGGCAAGCATCTTGTGACCATGTAAAATATATTTCAGTAGCTTTTGAGAAGTTACATACACCCCAAATAGGTCCTTGGTGCCCCTAACCCTCCATAGGTTCCATGGTCCTGGCATTTGCGACACTCTTGCAATTTTCTTAGGTTTAGTGCAGCAATTTCCCCTTTCTATTCGTCACTTCAACACAATACATAATTAATTATGAATCAGATAAGTCTTCTTCTCTCCTCATTTACAACTAGGGTTTTTGAATTTAATTGCTTATTTACTTGGGTTAAATCTATATTTACTTATTTATATCTTTGCGTTGTTATATATTATAGATTTAACATTTTTTTAATCCATTTAAATAATATTTTCTTAATCACAAGGCTTGACATTATGTATGGTGTGAATATCATCTCAAGGTTCATGGAGTCACATAAAAATTCACATTAGCAAGCTAGAAAAAGGATTTTGAGGTATGTATGTGGAACTAAGAATCATGGAATTTTTTATTCAGCATTAGATGAGTTCAAAATCATAGGTTATACAAATAGTGACATTGCTGAAAGTATAGATGAAAGGAAAATCACATCTGACTATGTTTTTCACTTTGGAAAATGAGTAGTTTCATGGGCATCAAAGAAACATCTCATAGTCACACTATCTTTAGCAGAAGCAGAGTATGTAGCAACAAAAAGAGTAACATGTCAAGTTGTTTGGATGAGAAGAGTGTTGAAAGATTTGAAGTAGAATTAGGAGGATGCTACACAATTTTTTTGTGACAACAACTATGTAATAATATTTTCCAAAAATTATGTTTTTCATAAGAAAAGAAAGTATATAGACACAAGGTATCATTTCATCAAGGAGTTAGTTGACAACAAAGAAATATATCTTGAGTTTTGTATATCCAAAGGTCAGTTTGTTTATATCTTTACGAAACCTTTGACAAAGGAATTTTTTGAGTATTTGAGAAGTTTTTGGGGAGTTTTTGATCAAGGATATGTAAGATCCAATAATGCACACTCATATCCAAAATAATAAAAGGATTGAAGATTGAAATTAAGGGGGAGTGTTGGAGTATCAATTAATTCCACTCCATCCTATTATTAGAAAAACTAGAGTTTTCTTTAAAGCATGCATTAATTTTTTTTAATTTAAAATAGAAAATTATTGCTATGCTTAGTTTAGTTCCTATTTTTAGGATATTCAAAATAAATAAAAAAGATTTGTATTCATGCACAAAAACATGCACTATTTTTAGAATATTGAATGCTCTATTTTTAAAGTTGTGTCGTTATTTTTGGGAGAAAAATTTCTTATATTAAGAAGTAATTGTAATCATTGTGATCATATATAATAGATCATATTTTAATGAGCTCAATCATGACAGAAAAAGAGGAAATATATTTGGTTGTACATAGTAGTGTTGATTCTGTGTTAATTATGGATTTTATTATCTATTTTTATTTGCAGATTTTATTCAGTTTTGTTGTTTATTGTTTTATTTATCTGCTAATTTCTACAAAAATTGGTAGTCTATATTGTCTATATAAAGACAAAAATAATATCAATATAGAGACAAAAATGAAATCACACGTCTTAAGAGGCAAGAATGATATTGTCTCTATGGAGATAGAAGAAATATTATTCTATATTGTCTCATGAGAGATAATTCTTTGAGGAAATAATTAGAGATACCTCCATTGAGACAATATATGAATTTATTTTTTTGTCTCAATTTAAGATGATTTGGTAAAGTATTGTATCTAATAGTATCTCAAAACACCTCCTTGTAGTGATGTAATTTGTTAATTAAAAGATCAAATTCATTATTTTGTACTATTCTAAATCCTATGTTTTCTAATTTTTAGTATCAGAGCAGGTTCTAAACCGATCTAATTGGGTTGTGTACAAAGAGAAGAGAGAGGTGTAGAAGAGGAAGAATTTTGCAATTTGATATATTAGGGAGGATCTCTAGGAACTCAATTTCAGATCCATAAAAATTAGTTTTTGTAGGTTGTTAAGGCATTGGAGGAGCACCAACCAGAAATACTCATTGCATTTTTTATGTACACCATTTACGAAATTCAAAGTTCTTTGGAAGGATTTTGTAAGAGAGTTGCATTATATTCCATTGCTTTTTCCTCATCTCAGTGATTCACCTATCTCAAACCCCTTGGCGAGGTATAAAACTTGATTCCCTTTACTGATCTACTAACCTCAATGCCTAAATTAGCCCCTCAAGATGCATTGGACACTTAACAGGTTGTGTTCAACATTGGTGAGCTGCATCATCATTCAACAAGACTATACATTGCATCAAAGTACAGTCAATATGATAAAATAAAATAAATCAATATTAAAAAATATATTTTTAAAAAAAGAAACATACATACATGCCCCATTACTACCTAGTCTTCAAGTATATTATGTTTTATCTATTAACTTTATGTTCAGCTTAAAGATAATGTAACTATACAATGCTTTGAAAAAATAGTGGGCTCTTTACCTATAGCCTTTTTAAAACACTACTTATATTAAAATATAAACACTTAAAATAATGTATTTATACTTATTTTAAGTTATATCATATATTACTGAAAATGGGATTTGCATAACCCACCTTAAAACCATTAGATTTTCTATAAATTCTACTCACATATGGATATAGAAGGTTGGGCCCATTAAGAGGTTGTTTGTCAGGTATCCCATCCATTTTTGGCATAGGGAGAGAATTAAGAGCGAGGAGCCGATACTCCCCTAGCGAGAGATGTTACATGACATCTTTGAATGAGAGGTTTTCTGGTAGTTTAGATAACTGAATAGAAGAACTTGTGGAAGACTAATTAGAAGATGTAGAGCTATGCGTGGGAAGGAACACGTCATTAGGTCTATAGGTCATGTGGCATGCCTTCAACCAATTAATATTGTCGGGAATAGTAAAGGTTTTACCCTCATTTTAATATTTTAGGAAAATATTTATTGTGTATGGGACACAACACATAATGTGTCTCCATGGGCGGCCTAGTAGGATATTATATTGGAACTCCCCCTCTAAAAGATAGAAGAGTTCGTGAAGGATTTTTGGGCCTGTCTTGATAGGTAGATTTGGAGGCATATGATGATATGATGTTGATGATGGTGTCATTTTTTATCATAACTCTCTTAACAAAGAGTGTTTTTGATTTGGGCAGCGATGAAGAGGGGAACATCATGGTCTTCGGGTTGTAAGGAGGGGATTTCGAAATCCTCGAATGTGACAGTGGAATCCATTTTAATTGTGCTAAAAAAGTTGGAAAACGGTTGGGGATCATCTGATGATATTGAAATTTGGATTGATAACTTCAATCATTACTTTTCTATGCTGCGGATAATTTTGGACAAGTTCGTAAAGAGACATCTTAAAGAGAGTTTGGTGTAATTTTTTAAGAATGATGTTCTGAATGGATGTGGTAAGTTAAGTTTTGGGTATAGTGAGAATGGAAAACATGGCCTTTGAGGATGATGGGCTAGGTGTTTCAGAGGGAGTGACAAAGATGGATATTTTGGGCCTAGTTTGATTCTGGGATTTGGAGTCTTGCACATGAGCTCTTGTGGTTATACAGAAAATATTTATTTGATGAAGAGAGGCTTTACTAGAGGAGGCATTGTATTTGTTGGATGTGATATCAAGTGATGGGTTTGGATTTCTATGTTTGGTTGTTTAAGAAGTGGGTTTAATTTGATGTTTGAATTTGAATATACTAACATTGGAAGGTGGATGGTCTTTATCTATGGGGAGAAATCCCTTGTTAGCCAAAATTTTATTTATGGCATGGAGGGCTTTGTAGTCATCGATGAGGTGTATTGACATTCGACGGTGAGAACAAAATGCATCATAGTTATACTAGGAGGGATTCCACCCTTGAGGATCAGAGGATTTAATAGGCGGTAAGGTTATGATTGATGAACATATAAGATTTTACAGGATTTTAGAATAATATCATGATATTGTTGGCTAAGATGTTGATGAAGGTGAAGATGTTTGAATGACACTTGATGATTTAAAGGTTTTTGATAATAGAGTATCGTTTTATGGGTGATTTTTAGGTGTTAGTCAAGGGAAAATTTTAGATTCTGTGATTAAAATGGTGATTTTGGATGAAGGATGATGCCCGAAAATAGAAGACAGGTTATGTATTTTGTAACGTAATTGCTTGGTGATAGTTTTGTGGGATTTCTATTTTTCTAGATAGGTGATGATTTTTAATTTGATGGAGCCTGAAATGACCTTAATAAGAATTATTCAGGATTTCAACGACATGCTTCTTCTCTTGTGATTTTTATGGGACAACAACAAGAGTGTCCTTATGAGAGGATGTGTTGGGATTGGAATATTGTGATGTAGATGAGGGTGATGTATCCATGGAGAGGATATATAAAGGGTTTGGTTGTTCATTTGATGCTTCAACTATGGAATCACATGGTATGATAGATGTGGATGGAAGGGTTTCGATAGTGTTGATAGTGTGGGTAACAAAGATTTGATATACTATGGTATTAGTTTGAATTTTAGGTGGGGGATGGTTTGGAAATGGTTTTTGAAGAGATCGATAACTTGATTGGGAGGTACGTTTGGATTTTATAACTAAAGGTCACCTTGATTAATAATATCTTGGAGGACATTTATGAATGAACAATACCTTTCGATGTCATATCTTTGGACTTGATGGTATTTACAATAGTCATTTTCTCTATACCATAATGGTTTGGATGTGGATATATTGATAGGTCGGATGAGGGGAAGCTTAATCATGCAAGAGGCTATACGTTTGTGAAATATGGCACTATAGGACTCCCCTAAAGGTGTATATTGAAATTTAGGGATGGATCATTCGGCATCCAAATGACCTTTAGATGTAGTTTTTTTTTAAAAAAAATTTGTTGAACCTTTAGACATGTCGTTGTTAGAATAAGTTTTGAAGGAAGACTCAGGATTTGGATTCTTAGATCATAGTTTCACCTTATCATCCTTAAGGGAAAAGAGTTAAAGATTCCATGACATGGAAAAGGATTCATCAAATGTTTGAAAAGACTATATTTGAAGAGTTGGTGATATGTGTTTGGGGAAGGATCACAAACATCTTGATCATCTCAGTATGTGGGAGAGAGGAGAGCTAGTTGATAATTCCTCTCCATCTGGTGATGAAATAAATGAAAGACTCATCCTCAAACTATTTTATTACATACATATCAGTAAAATAGATTTTACAGGCTATGTGGATGGAAAAGTGTTCTAGGAACAATTGTGCAAGTTGTGTGAATGAGAACATGGAATGTTGCGGGATACTATTATACCATTCAAGATCAGGGCCAACCAAGGAAATAGGTACTATCCTCAATATGAGGTCCTGGTGATGAGAAATAAGATAACATTCATGACAGAAATACCTGATATGTTTTTGTGGGTCCTCCTTGCTATAGAAATTGATGAACTTAGGAAGTTCCCAGTGAGGAGGATAGGTTTTTAAAGGTACAGATGGATTGATAATCTCATTATAGATAGGTTTGTAAGTGAGATTTTTCTGAGGTCCCATAGTGGTGGATTTAAGGCTAGCAATTCTATTTAGCAGTGATTGTATGGGATCATTTTGGGGTTTTTATATGTTTTAAGGAGTGGCTTGATTATGAATGTAAGGGTTTGATTTTTGATATAATTGATATTGTAATGGAATTTTATGAGAAGTAGGAATATTTACAGGGATGTTATAAGTGTACTGAGAGACTAATGATTACAAAGATTACTTGATGTAATTATAACTAGGAGTAATAAAAGTATTAATAATATTTTTTTATGCTTTTGGGATGTATTGAGAATGGACATAACCATATTGCGAGCCAAGAACATTGAATGTTTGTTCTGAAAAATGATGATTACTTCCTATGAAACTCATGTTGATAGGAGGTATAGACGTGGGGATAGACACGAATAGATTTTGGATTGAAGAAACAAGATGTTTTGATGAGACATGGGTTGAGTCATGATATACGGATTTATAGGGATTGGAATACCAAACTAAACCTACCGAAGGAGGAAGGGTAGTAGAGACTACGTGACTGGATGTAGATGGAGAGGTAGTGGTATGAGTTTTTGTGACCTGTGGGCTAGATGAGAAATTCGATGGAATAGGTGGTTGTTGATTAGATGTGTCTTACGATGATATGACATTGAGATCGAAACTAGTGATGGGAGTAGAGTTAACAAGAGTTGTTGATGTCTCTATATCACTAGAGGTAGGATAAGGATTGATATGTTTGATGACTAGTTGACAATCGAGGTCGCAAAGTTTGGAATATTTACAAGTGTTGACAGTAGAAGATGGGAAATATCCTGGATAAGGAAGGTGACTAATGTGAATGCCTTTGGAAAAAAGGTAGCTACTAAGGGAAATCGTATTGGAATCTAAGAGTTCTGTAAAGACTAGGTCCACTTTGGAAGAACTGCAGGGGGTCGAGACAAGGAGCATCTGATGTTGGAGATTGCGTGCTTGGGGAATGCGAAGGTTCTTGGTTTGTTTTAAAGGGTGGTTGAAATGGGTTGTTTTTAATGTGAGACTGGATTGGTTCTAGGGATTGTTGATGTGATTATGTCATGTTCACAGTGTTTTGAAGGAGATATTTTTATCTAGTATGAAAGATGAATTGAACAAGCAATCAATAAAGAAAAGAAAGATAGTTGTTTTTAGAAAACGAAGATCACACAATCACAAGAAATTTTTAGATTATCTTGATTAACTTAAGAAAAGTGTGAAATGTAAAATGGCTGAAAGGGAATTATGGAAGATGCTAGCTAAGGTTATTTTTAGGTGAGTTAAGGCTAGAGTCCTCAATATAATTAAAGGTGAGTGAGGCCCGAATCTCTATTGGTGTTAGTATAAGGTGTGATATTAGGTGTTACCCCCTCACTTTACGGTCCCGTAATGATAAGGGTGTTAGGTGATTATTCGATATATCGCACACCATATTGTTTATACTCGACCAAAACACCAATTTGACTTCCCCCTTGTTGATCAAATCTAAGTAGGTAGACTTGGAAGGGATTGTTTAGACACAAATTTGATTCGATGTGGTTTGATTGTGTGTGAAGGGATTTTGTGAATGTAACAATTTAAACCCTAATTAGACTATATAAGCAAGCAGATATGAAGGTTAATTTTAAGACCCAAAAATAAATGTTGATTTCAATGAAGAAAAACATGCTACTAAAATCCTAAAAAGGAATGAAAAAGAGAAAGAAAGTTGTACCTTTAATCACTATATTTTTTCTTTTTGATTTTTCTTGTTTTTACGCGTCTTCGAAGAAGAGATTCTAAAGCACTCTAAGATGAAAAGTTAGATGATTTGTTGAGAAAAGAAATAAGAAGATATGCAATCTAATGAAAATGGATGATGGTCCCATCGGGCGTGCCAGAATGATTTAGAGAATTTACAGTTCTTATTTTAAACTAATAAAAAGGAATGTCAAAAACTAATTAACCTCGTAAGACAATAGGGTTTAGCGATACATACATCGACAAGTGTTGAAATGTATATGATGTGGACAGATGCAACATACTCCTCCTCCAAGGGGATGAGAACTTGCATATACAAAGATGACTAAACAAGATAAATGTTAGATAAAATATGATGATTTTCTCAGCAAAGGCCGTTCCTAGGAGTCCAAAGGGATTCCTTGAAGGGTTTTAACTCATTATGATATAATCAAGTGATAAATGATAAATATATGATATGATAAATGACAGTAAAATGATAATTA
This sequence comes from Taxus chinensis, assembly GCA_019776745.2. Lineage (NCBI taxonomy): Eukaryota > Viridiplantae > Streptophyta > Pinopsida > Cupressales > Taxaceae > Taxus > Taxus chinensis. The sequence goes on along the minus strand of CM034155.1, from coordinate 295,113,091 downwards.
TATCATATTACAATCGATCACTCTTCCAATAGGATGGGAAGATCCTATTCTTCTCAATGTGTGGCCCAAGAAAGGTTCAGATGATGCTCGATATCCTTGACTTAATTAAGCCACACTTGTTTCACGATGTTTTACTCCTCTCATATGATTTCAATTTGGTTTGGAATGTCCTTAATGTTGGGTGTCAGGGATATAGTGCATAGGCTCAATTCATGCACTATATCAAATTGTTCCCAGATGAAGGGTTATTGGACTATAGGAAGGTCATAAATATCAGTAATAGGGCGAGATTCACTTCGAATTGTCATCAACAGAAATAAACATCTTGTAGACAGAGAGTGTAGACAGAAACAAACGATATATTAATTACAAGTATGAAAAATATGATAAAATGATAACTATGATAGAGATCCTTACCAATTCAGAGGAATCATGAGCAATTAGGGTAAATTTCTAGTAATTTACCATAATCGTAGGAGATTGCAGTAATCGCTGTTGATCACTGTGTAAAAGTTGATACTTTGATAAAATGTAAATTTGATATGAAATAAATACTGAAATTATTGGTTTAAGCTTATATCTGATATGTGAAAAAAGATGAGATTGAAAGAGATAAATATTTTCTTACCTTTGATATGAAAAGAGATTGATAATGTTGTAGAGGCCTTACAAGAATTTTTGAATGTTATGATGACTTGATAGGGATTCTGGAGGGGTTTGGATGTGCAAGGTGTAGTTTTCTTGGTCTTGAACATGACATAGCTTTGCTACAGATGCTTGAGGGTTCCTCAAATAGGAGGTTTAAGGTTGCTTAAATAATCGTTAGCGATCCACGAAATGCGGGAAAAAATTCTTGGAAGTGGTTTTAACCATTTCCAAATAAGGTTTCTCGGGTGTAAGGATAAGGGGAAATGGTTACAAAGGTTTTATGGGTGCTGGGAGGTTAGATGGTTAGGGTTAAAATGGGTTAGGCTAGGTTCTGGGTGGTTAGGGAGGTTTAAGGTAACTAAATAGGCTTTACAAGGGGTAGAAACTTGATTTTGTGGGGGTGAGGGAATGACTTAGGATAGGTTTATGATTAAATTGATATTAAGATATGAATGTGAAGGATGTAGATAGGTCATCTAGGGTGTCAAAAACCATGGTGTCTACATAATGTATTGTTCTTCAGTTATATGCATCATATTTTCCATTCCAGTTTATTGTTGTTTAGATTTTATTTCTGTTTATCATTATTGTTTCTCTCATTTTAGTATCTTCAAATTGACATTTAATAGAGAATAAGAACAAGTATTTAATTTGTTCCCTTATATTTTCTCTTCTAAACCCTCTCTCCATTCCATTCTAGATCTACTTTCCCTTCTGAAGCAAACTCGTCTATTGGGATGAGATCCCAACCCCCATGGTTACAATAGTGTAAATATTGTGAATACTCTTTAGTGTTTGTAAAATAGTAATAAATAGGGCATCTCCCCTTTCTTTGAGGAGGGAAATTTTTTTGCATTATATGGTTGAACCTCATATTTTGTTTCTGACAAAATATCCAACCACCACAAGTAAATGTGGGTATTGATTGAAGAAAAATTTGAGGTTATGTTCAAATCAATGTTTTAGTCACTACATTGTTGAAAAGAAACCAAGGGTGCATACAAGTTGTTGGAAGTTCATAAAGAACTTATAACATGTGTTGTTTATAATCACTTGGATATGGAAGTGCAAAGAATATTTCAATTAATGTTGTAATTGAATGTATGCTTCTTATAGTGGAAATATCGAGAAATGTAAAAAATACTAAATGCATGGAACATGGAATGATCATTATAAGTAAACGTAACAAATTAAGTCAAATTGAATTCATGCTATAATTGAAGGACCAAAATTTTGTTTTTTTATTTATTTAAAAAGGACATCGTAGGATAGGGTTCTTTTATTTGTTAATATTGAACAAAATTTAGAGTTACATCCAACACACATGCATATAACGATATTTATAGGAACAACTAAGAACACATGCCACTAGATCACAATATAGTGTGTTCATTGTCACTTCTAACAATGCAATAAATAACTTACAAACATAGTAGATATCGAACATATTAGGTGTTATTCAATAAGTTTCAAAATGTAAGCTTAATGTAGGAAGCATCCTTTGTGCTAGTATCTATCATAGGAAATTTATCATAGACAAGTATAGAACCCAGAAAGCTTATCAAACATTATATGGAATTTACTTGTCTCTTGCATCAACATGATGACAAGTTATTGGACAATGTGTGGGCTTTTGCACACAATGTTTTTATTTGTTACAGTATTGCACAACACTATAGTGAGACATCTTGTGAAAAATGTTGAATTTTAGGTTAAGGGGTTTTGAGATAGCAGACAGATGCAAAAGACTTAGCTCATTAGGAGTGGGAATTTTTTGTGGTTGTTAGATGTAACATAAGTTATTCCAGAAGTGGTACTTAAGATCTCAATAAATTTTCCACGCTGTAACACATTTTCCATGGTCTGAAAGTACATGTATAAAAAAATCACAAATGAGGATGAGAACACTCTAAGGGAAACAAATTCTTATTTTTTATTGAGGTGTGCACTCAATTGGGAACTAGTTTTACATAGAATTTTGACATCTCTGCACATACTTCAGAGGAATTATTTATCAGGTTTACAATTGTGAGTAAGCATACAACCATACTAGTGGTCACCTTCAGCTTAGCAATTATGAGTTAGGGACATCCACGCTGTCAAATTCACCCAAGACATGATCCTGACCTTAACCGGTTCGACTCTCCGTGTCAGGGTATCTCCAGGCCTTACACACAAAAATACTTGATCTGTGGTGGGATCCATGGGAGCCAGCATCATCACTAATGTACTAAGGGTCATTTGATAACAATTCGTCATTTTGACAAAGATCGACTCCAATGTCAAAAAGACAAAAAAATATACCTAAATGCCCATTTCCAATGTCTTCATCACAGTTACCAAATATGGTTGATTTTTACAAATTTACCATATTTTTTTGTTTTCTTCCCTTAACTGAAAGAAAATCTAAAAATTTTAGGATTTGGTAATGTTTTCACGCGGATCGTGCACCCATTAAATCTCTGAGTGATCCCATGCAACTTTGGAACATCCCCAAGGTGTGGGACCTTGTCACCTTGGGATGAACCTCCGGAGAAGGCCGACTTCCTTTGAGACTTGGAGCACTTGATTTAAGATCAATATGCAAGGCTAAAACATTTGAAAATAACTCTAATCTACTCAATTTATGGGGCTTAAAGTTAGAGATAAAAAAAGAAAAATAAGGTGATGCACCAATTATATTTAATAGATAGACCTACTTAAATGCAAAATCAACTCCTCACAATAATATATGATATGCACATGTCTTGCAATCTTTCTCCATCCATGATTGTAAATAATAATATAAATTTGTAACAAAAAGGAGATAACTTTTCCACAAATGATATTCAAAGTAACTATATCATTTTTTCACATAGATTGAAATAAGATAACGGAGATAAAGGTATATTAACCAATCACATCAAGGAATTAAACATTCACACACTATGAATTGATCAATGATTAAAAAAATAAACCAGATATTTCACGGTAAAATATTGTTCTAAATATAATTGAAAGGATCAAATTATCTGAAGCACTTTTCCAATATTGAAGAGTAACTCCCCAAATGATCTAAATTCCCTTTAAAACTTAATGCATCTAACTATTTATAAGTTCAAGAGGTTGAGACATTACAACTGAACCTTTAACTAACTAGTTACTAAAAATAGAGTGCAATTAAGTTCAAGGGAACAGGCTCCCATAAATATAGTAAAGTTATTGCACTGGTTTGATCAAGTCAATCATGTAACTTTGATTGACTCAGAGCTTTAGAGTCATTCCAACAATGGCCGTCAGGCTTAGCTGGGACCTGCGGCATCTGTTTCTTCTTCAGGTTTCTCCTGATCATTTTCCCACATAGCCAAACGGTGCTTGTAATCAATGAAATGTTTGATAATTCCTTGTAGATATTCTTCCTCTGGCCCACACATATAATGATTTATGACATCTAATGTATCAACCTCTCTCGCAACCTTGAATGGAAGCCTTTTCAATTTGTTCACCACCTTCTTCAGCTGGCTTATGAAGTTCTGACACGAAACTAATCTATGAATTGAATTAATATTGAAAGTTTTAGTTACCTCATCATCCTCTGTAACTAAAACTTTGGAACTTGCTTTAATCAAATCAACAGGAAAAGCATCAATATTTTTGTTGAAGAATTTGCAGTTGATGTTATCAAATTCTTCTAAAATGTCACTTAGTCCATCCACTATTTCAACATGTTTATCCTCCAATTTCTTGATTAAATCCTGAAACACTTGAGATATGAATTCCGTGGCATTTTGATACTCAACAAAATTAAAGACATTATCAATTACACCCTCCTGGAGAAGTATATTTGGATTCATATCTCTAATTTCCTCCCAAGTAGTCAAATTCAGGATCAAATTATTAATATCTTCAGAGTGGATTTCATCTAGCTTTTGAATAGAAAATTTCTCTGTATGCAAATAATTATATAGTTCCACAACTATTTTTACTAAAGGGTTGGTCTCCTGGAGCATACACTCAATCCACCCATCAACTGGTCATACCTTCTGACATATCTTCTCAATTTCATTACATGAGATATCATCAAGATGGGAAGAGATATTCATAGCAGTCGTAGTTGAAGGATCTGTGGTTGGAGTAGGTTGTGTGACTTTCTTCAAAAGAGCAGTGAGTTGTTCAAACTTTTCTTTCAATTCATCCTTAGAATCCTTATCTTTGTCATGCTTTTCTAACAAATTCCCAAGGGCCACTTGAACATCCTATTTTGCACTCTCATGTGTTGCCTTTTCTAACTAAAACCTAGAGATTTGATAATCTATTGCAGTAATGGTTTCTTTGGTTTTTCCTTTAGTGGGGGTGGATATCTCCATGAACCTTTCTCTTGACTGGCTTGATGATAAGTTAGAAACAATATTTAGTCATTTGGCCTGCCTTTTTAGAATGGCTTCCAACATGCTTAGATCAATCACATCTATGAGGGTCACCTTCTTATTTTTCTTGGGGGTCTGGCAATATAGCCATTCAGGTATAACAGACGTAGATGAAAGTGGCATGGTCACAGCTGAACTTGGATCACTGGGTAAAATAATAGCACGTGGTAAAATAATTAAAATGGAAGTGGTAGTGATAGATGGTGCGGGAGTTAGAATAGCTTTGGGAGTAGATGAAACGAGATTGGAAATGGAAATGGAAGGAAATGAAATTTGTTGAGAAAATGGAGCGAAAAGTGGAGACCAATCATCTCTCCAACTGAGAGAACAGGAAGGGATGAGAAAACTTGGGCCATAGATGGAGATGGAAAAGCAGAGACGAGCAGAGGAGTGGTAGACAATGATGGAGGCGGTGGAGTTGAGGATGGTGATAATGGTAGTGAAATACAAAGTGGCAAACCTTGTGATATAACCAAAGAAGCACTGACATTAATAAATTCATATACTTTCACTGTAGAAGACACAACCTTGGTAGTAGGGATTTTTGCAAGAGAAGAACTACAAAAAAAATGAGATATTTCTTGGAGCTGTAGTGGCCTTTTGAGTAGACCTCTTACCTTTTGTATGTTTAGGAAAACTTAGGATCGGCTAGGCTTCTATTCTTATAGCCTGTTCTAACTCTTTGGGTGAGATTCCCAAAGTATATAACCAATCATATGTTCTTTTCAAGATTGGTTGCACCCTTTGCTTTGTATTAGAACATTCTTCTTGATACCAATCAATCCATGGTAATGGTTGATTAGCAATGTTATCACTCCTATAAACTGGGTCAAGAACATTATGATCATATTTGATTCCATTAGGAACATCTGTAATACCATATTTAACTTCATTAAGAGTTAACATTTCAAACTCTCGTTATCTAATGATGACCTCATCTCGACAATGGATCCAAATATCTTCTAACTAACGAACATGGGAACTAGCCAGCCTTGTTTCACTAAATTTTCCCCAATAATTAAAGTTAGTTCTAGGGTGGAAAGTTCACAAGGTAACTTCAAACATTTATCCATGAAAATTATTTTCCTTATAAATACTAGCACAAGTGTATCTTCCAATTGAAATGGGAAACTGGACTCTTGTTTTATGTCATTTATTTTGAATCTTATGATAATCCAATAAATGGCGAACCAGTCCTAACAAGATCCATTTATCAGTTGGGCATCTTGGTAATTTTTTAGGAGCACCTAGGAGACCTGGAACCTTGATGTATGTAAATGCTGGGAATTGGATATATATGGCTCCCCATTCCCTTACCTCCTTGAAATCTTCAACAAAAATTCTGCGATTGTACAAATTCTTATCAAAACGATAAAAAAAGACAACAAAAAAGGCATCATTAACTCTGCGGAAATTTTTATTACCTTCTTCCATTGTGAGTTGAGGATAAAACTCATAAATATGTGAAATGCTCCTAACACCCTTTGTATTCAACCCATTAAATTCTCCCATGGCAGTTGCCGCATAGACGAGGAAAGAAGTCATAAACAAGTTTTTTGAAGTCAAGACATTGCCCAATTGAAAACAAATTGAACTACTAATATGTTCTCCCCATCTTATAAAATCCTTATGTTTCTTAATGGTATCAATGCAAAGAAACATCCACTCCTGAAATTCTCTTGCTGAAGCGAGACCCAAAACTCTACTCAAAAGCACAATAAAGTCATTGACTTCCTAGATGAAGTCTGAGCAGAACAATGTTTTGAGGAGCTTAGTAACATTCTTAGCCAAATAATTCTTCATCATGATCTTCGTTTATAGTTAATAGTCCTTATCCCAGTATTCAATTGCAACCTCTTGGGAAATTGTTGCATATTCCTCGACATCTGGATGTTTGAATAAGTCTTCAAAAAAATTGGTGTCCAACCTAATCACAAATTTACCATCATCATCCTTTTCTGATTTAGAGGCCTTATCGAAGTGAGCTGTTGTAGCCAAGACAAACTCAAAGCAATGCATGGATGAAGGAAAATCAGCAACAAGAGCAAGCCCACAGTCAAATATGGCTTGTATCTAAGATTTTTTATTAGGGGCTTTTAGTCTTTCCCATAATTCTGACATATCCAACTGTCCCAAGTCTGTGTCTCTAATGTTTTCCAAATGTGAGGATAAACAAGTTTGAGGGGAAACTAGTAAGAAGGTATACTTCATCTTTTCCTTTCCTTTTGAAGAAGAATTTGACGTCAGTTCAGGGTTCGGAACCTGATCGAACCTTGAAAATTTTATAGAAACAATTTTGAAGACTCTAAAACACTGAAGTCTGAAGGTCCGAAAACAATCTAATTCTAAAAAGATGAAGCTCGAAACTCTAAAAAGCCGAATTCTGCTTAGTTCCAAAACTTGAAAGGCATACCTCCGAAATTCTGAAAATCCGAAATGATGCTAACTTCGAAATCAAACTCTTCACAGTTCCGAAAAGCACAGTTCTGAAATGCCGAAAGGCATACCTCCGAAACGAAAACCTCTGAAAAAGCACACCAAATCCAAAAGCTAAAGGTTCTGAAGATCTGAAATGAGGTTTTTTCAAAATACTTGGGTTCAATGAGACTTAATGCCTACATGATTCGAAGCTCGCAAGATTGAATGAAAGGTCAAACAATATGTTTGAAATGAACAAAAATGAACAACGAAATGACAATGGCTTCCACGTCTAAGAAAGAAAGAGAATGAGAAGAAATAACAAACAAAACCATGGCAATTTAAACTAAAAAGATTTAAAAACCCCAAAAAATTACCTTGAAAGCGATGCCTAAAAGTACGATATGGTGCGGTAAAAATTGAGGTGTCAGAGTGAAAATTATGAGTGAAAATCCATGTTTATAGAAGTAAACCTGAAATTAATGCCTGAAATCCGACATGTGTGGGGTGGTTGGGAATTAAATGTTATGCGAAGAGTCCAAAATCTGAAATGCAAGCATGACCAGTCTAATGTGAAACCCGAAGTCCGAAATTCGAAAGACTGAAGTTTCAAAATTTCAGAACTTAAGGATTTCAGACTTCAGAACTTGGGAATGAAAATAGCCCCAAGTGTAAAGTGAGACTTTGAAACCCGAAAACCTGAAGTTATGAAAATTCGGAACTTCAGACTTTCAGATTTTGGAACTAGAACACGAAAAATGATAAAAAATATCAATGAGAACTTCGAAACCCGAAAACCCGAAGTTCCAAAATTTTGAAACTTTGAGATTTCGGACTTCGGAACTTTAAAAAGAAAAATTTACTTGTAAATGACACAAAACCCGAAGTATGAGAACCTCCGCATTCTGAAGTCCAAAAATTTAGACTTTGGAAAACTCATGATTCCCTGAAAAACTTAAGGAAGAAATTTCATAGAATGGTAGATTTTTTGTTTAAAACTACCCTCTAGTTAAAGGTAACTTAAAAGATCAACAGGTAGTTTAAAAATTAGAAAAGTTAAAACCCAATGCTAGGGCTGTAAATAATAATTTTTTTACTAAACTTGTTTCCCAAATAGCCAAAAACTGGTGCTAGAAATAATATAAAATCCACTAAATATGTTTGGAATTGATGTTGTTGTATTTATAATAGCCCGGTGGTATTAATTATAAAAATTACTATATTTTTTTTATCATATTTTTTCTGTGGATCAATTTTTTTTCCATATTTTGTGTCCACTGTTTAATACTCTCCGTACGGAGTTGCTACCAGTGTCTTCATAATATATTAATAAAATAGGTGGTCGATAGTAGTGCTAAGAGCATGGCATTCAACAAAGAACATGGAGTGGTAAGTGTTGCCTTCCCAGAGACACCATGTGCATCTAGTTTTCATATGCGTAAAGAATGCTTTAAATGCTTATCCGTCAGACTAGTAAAAACATTAGAATATTGGAAAATTAGTAGTTAATGTTGCGAGTAAAAATCATAGCAATAGAGGGATAAACACGAAGTACGAGGACTGTTTGTAAGAAATTCTACGTTGTTAATGTTATGTCACTACATTTCCAAAATTAGTAAAATCATTTTACCAAAATTAAGAAGCAAAATCCTAAAAATGTGTTGTATACCATGTTACAAACCAGGCCTGGAATTTGATGGTCACCCAAAAATATATCTAAAAACCACCCTACCTATTCGAAGTTGTTGAAAAGAAAGGACAAAAGGAAATTTCATGACCGTTTCGTGATATAGTTACCTTTTAATTTATGTTTTTAGTAAAATTTTAAATTGTCAAAAAAACTTAATTGATATATGTCATTTTAAAATAATTTTAGGATGATAAATATATTTATAAATTAAATTATAAACTCATTAAATGAGATGAGATAAATCCAATTTTTCTTGTGGCTACTACCCTCCACTCAGTATGCACCACTAGGGTGCATCGCAGCAGTCCATGTTTACATGGACTGCTGCGATGCACCCTAGTGGTGCATATTGAGTGGAGTTGTATAACATAAATTCAGATGTTAAAATGAGAAGGGAAGTTTACCAGCTTAAAGATTTTCCTTCTCTAATTTTTCGGTATTTTATTATTGAGCGGCGACTCTGACTGGATGAATAATCCTGTAACAATAGGCTAGTAAAGAAGAAGAATAGTAAATTATGAGAGTAGATACAATCGTGGTAGCAATCTAAATCTACAAACCATTAAGGAAGCAGAGCCTATAAAATCCTCTAATAGGAAATTAAGAGTAACGGAACAACTTCCTACGCTAATCTTGAGGAGAGATATTATGCAAAACTTTCAACATAGTAAAACAGTTACAGAAATATCAGCAACATATTCATAACAAAACACAAACACCAGATATACGTGGGGAAAATCCTTTCGGATAAAAAACCCCACACTCCAAAAGCCCACTCAATGTATTTCAAATCTAATAACAAGATTACATACACTTGCAGAGCAAGTTTCTTACAGGAGTATCACCAGAAACAATTCTAGGAGGATTAAAACTCACTACTCCACCAATTGCTTCTCCAAGCCTTCAATTTATAGACCTCCGGTTATACAAGAAACCATCTATGGTTTACAAAACCATGTGCCAAACCTCTCATGAGGTGGATAGCATTAAAGAGCAAGATTTCGGTCTAAAATTAGGCTCCCACGTCCACAATATTCTCCCCTATTTTTGACCCTTATAGATGTCATAAAATCTGTCATAATATCTCTAAAAATAGCCCTTCCATGATATACTATCATATGGGAATCTTTTGACAACTCCTATTTCTATTTTTAGAGCCTAGACAATGTGAAACGGTTGTAGGAAAATATTAAATGAATAAACCAAACAAGGTTGAGACACCTTATTTCCAACAATCTCCCACTTGTCGAATACCTTACAAGGGCCAAGGGAAAGATACCATCATGGATCAACTTCTAGGGGCCGAGAGGCCCATAGACTCGGAACACCACCTGAATTTCATTGTGCTCACAGGCTTAGTTAATGCATCTGCAACATTCGCAACTGTCTCTACCTTTTCCAGCTTCACCCTTCCATCCTCGACCATATCTCTCACAAAGTGATACTGAACATCAATGTGTTTGGTCCTGGCATGAAAAGTCGGGTTCTTCGCAAGGCAGATTGCGCTCTGACTGTCACAGTATATTGTAACTGCACCCTGTTTTAATCCAATATCTGAGCACAAACGCTTCAGCCAAATGGCTTCTTTACAGGCATGAGTAGCTGCCATGTACTCTGCCTCAGTAGTGGACAAAGTGACCACAGCCTGTCGCTTGCTCATCCAACTAATTGCACCACCATTAAGAGTAAACACATATGCACTGGTGGATCTTCTGCTATCGACATCACCAGCCCAATCTGAATCCACAAAACCATGAATACGTAGGGAATGTTGATCTCCTCTTCCATGAAAACATATAGAGTACTCTGATGTACCCCGCAAATATCTGAAGACCCTCTTAACTGCATCCCAATGCACTCTTCCAGGATTAGACATAAAACGAGAAAGAACTCCCACTGCTTGGGCAATGTCTGGTCTTGTACAGACCATAGCATACATTAAGCTTCCAACTGCACTCTGGTAAGGCACTCTGCTCATTTCTTCCATCTCCGATGGGGATGAAGGACATTGTGAAATGGAGAGCTTCGTTCCCAAAGTAACAGGAACACAAAGTGGTTTACAATCCTGCATGTTGAACCTTTGCAAAACAGAACAAACATACTTACTCTGGCCAAGCCATAGCTTTCTGTTCTCACGATCTCTTCTAATCTCCATCCCAAGTATGTGTTTTGCTGCACCAAGATCTTTCATTTCAAATTTCACAGAGAGCTGAGATTTCAATTCTGCAATCAAACCTTTTCCTTTCCCAATAAACAACATGTCATCAACATATAAAGTAATTACCAGGAAACAATCACCATCAGATTTAAAATATACACAGTGATCAGATTTAGACCGCACAAACCCCAAACTCAACACATATGAATCAAACTTCTGGTACCACATCCTAGGACTTTGTTTAAGGCCATACAGGGATTTCTTTAACTTACAAACCATATTGCTTTTACCTTTCACCATGTAGTGCTCTGGCTGTGTCATATAGATTTCTTCCTCCAAATCACCATGAAGGAAAGCAGTTTTCACATCCATTTGTTCAACCTCTAGGTCATAAGCTGCTGCAATAGATAATAAAAACTGAATGGATGTCATTTTAGCAACAGGAGAGAATATCTCACCATAATCAATACCCTCAACTTGAGAGTAACCCTTCGCAACCAACCGTGCCTTATACTTTTCAACATTTCCATCTGAACCAATCTTTTTCTTAAACACCCATTTACATCCAACAGGTTTCCGACCTTCAGGCAATGGTACAAGGTCCCATGTATCATTCTTTTTAAGGGCTGCCATCTCTTCATCCATGGCTATTTTCCAGGACTTTGCATCATTCATACCCAAAGCCTCTTGTACAGATCTCGGTTCATCAATGTTAGTACTCAAAGCAAATATACACTTCCAATCATCAGGAGAATACCCATACCTTTCAGGTGGTTGCCTTTGCCTTGTAGACTTTCGAACAAGCTGAGGTGGAGATTCTTCCACTTCTTCCTCTTCTTCTTCCTCTTCTGAAGATTCAGAGCTTGGTGAGCTCTCCTCAACTTCTTGTCTATTTTGGGGTCTCGATTCAACTTTCTCAGGTGTAGAAGGAAGTTGAACCACATCCTTTTTTTGTTCATTTTCTTTATGTTGTTCTGGCTGAAAATTAACAGGGAAAGATTTAATCTCTCTAAAAATAACACTTCTAGAGTATATTACCTTTTGTGCAACAGGATCCCAAAGCTTGTATCCTTTCACACCATAGCCATATCCGATGAAGATACATTTGACAGCCTTAGAATCCAACTTTGTTCTCTTCTCCTTAGGCACATGTGCATATGCCTCACAGCCAAAAACTCTCAGATGTCTAATTGAAGGCTTTTTCCCCGACCACGCCTCCATTGGCGTTTTATCAACAAGCGCTGATGTAGGAGATCTATTTATCAAATAGCAAGCAGTGGTAACAGCTTCAGCCCAAAACCTCTTTTCTAGACCAGCTCCAATAAGCATGCTCCTAGCCTTCTCCATCAACGTTCTATTCATTCTTTCTGCAACTCCATTCTGCTCCGGAGAATACGAAGTTGTCTTTTGTCTTTTAATCCCGCAATCTGTACAAAATCTGTCAAAGTCTGCAGAACAATACTCACCGCCATTATCAGATCTCAAACACTTAATTTTCTTCCCAGTTTGAGTTTCAACCATAGCCTTAAATTCCTTGAAACGACTAAAAACTTCAGATTTACTCTTTAAAAAATATACCCATGTTCTCCTACTAAAATCATCAATGAAAGTAACATAATAAACTGATTTAGCAATAGAAGCAACCTTAACAGGACCAAATACATCCGAATGGATTAGATCCAAGATACATGAAGACTTATGAGTAGACGAGTAAAACTGAACGCGGTTCTGTTTGCCATAAATACAATGTTCACAGAAATCAAACTCCAGATTGCAATCATTCAACCCCTCAACGAGGTTCTTATTTTTCAGGGCTTTTAAACCCTTCTCTCCAATGTGGCCAAGCCTTTGGTGCCATAACATGGTCTTCTCTGCAGGTAATTTTGATTCGGTAGACAGAGCACCCTTGGGTACCCAGAAGCCACGACCATCCGCAGAGGAGGAAACCCTCTCCTTTTTCAGCGAAGTAGTTACTGGCTTAGTTTTATCCGAAGTGCTATTGCACTCAACCGTGCATGCATCAAGTTGGTACAATGTACCCAATCTACTTCCTCTTGCTATCACCATAGCACCTCTCACCATTTTCACACCTGCTTCAGAAAACTGTACATGCACACCCGCATCTATTAGCTTGCTAACAGATAATAAATTTCTTGCTAGTCCTGGGATATGCAAGACACCATCAAATCTTCTAATTCTACCATCAGAAAATTTCACCTGAATACTACCACGACCAACAATTTCAAGGAAAGAATTATCACCCAAATACACCTTACCACCATCATAGTTTTCATACTTACTAAACCAATTTTTGTTAGGAGTCATGTGGAAAGATGCACCTGAGTCTATCAACCATGCATTATCACTTGCACGAGTGGCCAAAGCTGCAATAAAGGCATCTCCATCTTCTTTTTCAGACTCAGAATCAGAATCATGCTTCTTCTTTTTCTTTTTCTTTTCTTCTTTGCATTCCCTTCGGAAGTGTCCAGATTTGCCACAGTTCCAGCATATCGCCTTGGACTTACCAGGGGATTTTGATCTCCCCTTATTCTTGGAATGGCCACGCTTCTTCTCATCTTTGCCTCGTTCTTTTGTTCTTCCTCGAACACTCAAAGCCTCTTTGGCATTCAGAGAGACCTTCCTTCTCATCTCTTCGGAGAGTAGAGAACCAACAACATCCTCCATCTTCAGAGTGACTGAAGTGCTCCCAATGGCCATGACTAGGCTGTCCCATGAGTCTGGCAATGAAACCAACAACATTTGGCACCTTTCTTCTTCGTCCATCTTAACCCCAACCGAGCTCAACTGAGTCACCAACATATTGAATGTTTCCAGATGCTCAGATATTTGTCCACCTTCTTCCATTCTCAAGGAAAACAACTTCTTCCTCAAGAAAATCTTATTTACTAGAGACTTAGCTTGGTATATCTCACCCAAATTTTTCCAAAGCTTCTCCGAAGTGGATTCTTCATGGACATTTATCAGGATAGAATCTGCAAGACATAGTCTAATAAGACCTTTAGCTTTTCTATCCATTACATCATATTGTGCAGCCAAAACTGGATCCGTAGGCCTATAGACCTTCTCATCCACCGCATCCCATAGATCTCGATCAACCAACAGATCTTCCATCTTCAGCTTCCACATTTCAAAGTTTGTGCCAGAAAACTTCTCTACGTCAATCCTCCCAGATGTGCTCGCCATTTGAAAAATATCTGCAACCAGATAACAAAGTATTCTCTGCACAAGCTCCCACTCAAACCCGGATTAGCACAAAAAACCCAACAACCCACAACTGAAACCAAAGGTGATCAGGCTCTGATACCACTTGATAGGAAATTAAGAGTAGTGGAACAACTTCCTACGCTAATCTTGAGGATAGATATTATGCAAAACTTTCAACATAGTAAAACAGTTACAGAAATATCAGCAACATATTCATAACAAAACACAAACACCAGATATATGTAGGGAAAATCCTTTCGGATAAAAAACCCCACACTCCAAAAGCCCACTCAATGTATTTCAAATCTAATAACAAGATTACATACACTTGCAGAGCAAGTTTCTTACAGGAGTATCACCAGAAACAATTCTAGGAGGATTAAAACTCACTACTCCAATTGCTTCTCCAAGCCTTCAATTTATAGACCTCCGGTTATACAAGAAACCATCTATGGTTTACAAAACCATGTGCCAAACCTCTCATGAGGTGGATAGCATTAAAGAGCAAGATTTCGGTCTAAAATTAGGCTCCCACGTCCACAATATTCTCCCCTATTTTTGACCCTTATAGATGTCATAAAATCTGTCATAATATCTCTAAAAATAGCCCTTCCATGATATACTATCATATGGGAATCTTTTGACAACTCCTATTTCTATTTTTAGAGCCTAGACAATGTGAAACGGTTGTAGGAAAATATTAAATGAATAAACCAAACAAGGTTGAGACACCTCATTTCCCTTTTATTGTAAGATTTGAGAATGTTTCTATGGATGGATTTACTTTATCAAGCACTTAATTCAATTGATCCTCAAACAAACATAATCATTCTATTATGAAAAGTCTAGAGGCTAAATAGTCGATTGGTTAGAACTCATATTTATTTGACAATTTGAATATGACTAAATCAACCCCTTTTATTAGGCTTAGATATTTTGTCTTCCGCTGAAATTAAGTCATCTAATTACGCTGAAGGCGTCCCCTCTATGGTAAAGGACCTCCGGATGTTTCTGCGACTATGTTAAAATTGACGCCTATTTTGACGGTTACGACAACCTGTTTGACGTTTTTGCTTTTGCAGGCTATTTTTTATAGTTTGGCTTTTTCGTTTTTGCATGCTTGTTGTTTTTAGTTTAGCATGCACCGAGTATATATATTTAGCAATACTGTAGATTATATATCGTCTCTCCTTAAAGTTCTGTGTTCTTGTTTGCAGGTAGCTTGTGGATTTTCTCCTTAATTTCATATGGTAAGATTGATTGTACAATTGTTTCAAGTTTTTTTTATTTTATCTAGAACGCCCATCATCGATTTTTGATTTGAAGGTTTGAGATTAACTCTTGTAGTTTTCATCCATATGTGATTTTAAAGGTGTCTTTTTGTTTCACATGAATGAAACGCATGGATCTCCATAATATATCATCGCCATTCAATTGGTTTTTGATCATATTCAAAAATTTCAATCATGACGGCCAATTTCGATCGGTGGGAGGCATGAACAGTAACCACGGGAACAGTACACCCTAGACATAGACAATAAAATGGAGCACAAATCACATATATTTTTAGGGCAGGAACACCAATGGAAAGTTTAAACAACCGTGGCTTTCATATTTAATGGTTTTCTGCCCTTACAGGTACAACGTTTCCTTTTCTTGTTGTGCACGCATTTCCTGGAGATGAATTTTCACTGTGCACGATTGAAATTGCAGATCATGTTCAACCCCTCCAAAGTTGAATTTGTTTATTTTAGGCAGCATTTATTTTATTTTTTATTCTTGACAAGAGGAAATATTTTGCATAAAATTTCATCTCAATGGATTTTTGTAAAATATTATAGACGTCATAATGCAGCGGCTTCCAGTTGGTAAGCTCCCTTTGATTTTGTTTATATGGAAAATGCGCCATACAACAGATTCAATAATCTATGTCATTTTTTGTTTTGGGTTATTTGTAGTAAGAACCAAAGCTGTTGCAGGTTGTGTAACTACACCATTTGACAAAAACACTCATGGCAACCCCTGTTCCAAAGCTCATATTTTTACATTGTATGGGAATATGATGCTCTCCCACACTGAGATCAAAGTTTAATAGGAATTTATTACTGAGAGTGAAGATTCCACCTCCGTAGTGAATAGATATGTCTTCATTCCACATATTTGAATATATGGGTAAATAGCCACATGCATATATGCTTGCAAATGAGGGTTATGGGTTTATTTGGAGTAGTGTATGTAAAATATGGCAGGAAAGAGGATCTTCACTAAGTGTTTGACAAAATGCCTTGAATCTGAAGCTAGAAATTTGTGGTTCTGAAGGAAGATAAAAGTTTGAATGGCTTCCAATGTCTTCTGTTAGCTTGCCATTATCTTATTCTGTGATGAAAACTTTTACATATCATGTAATCATTGCAGTTCATGAAACCATACCTCTTTAAGACATTTTGTCAAACAATTTACCTACGTTGTGTGTGCTCGTATAACTGAACTAAATAAATCTCTCCATTAAAATTTGGTGGATGTCTATGCTTACTACAACTAAACTAAATAAATCTTTCCATTAAAATTTTATGGATGTCCATGCCTTGTTCGAAAGCTCCCATTTTCATATAGGGCAGGAGGATACTGACAACGTGTATCTTTTGTATCTTCCAGCCCTTATGTTGTTTTCTTAGCCTAACTTGTAAAAAGTGGAGGGTAAATCCTCTTTGAAATACTATGAAGTTTTGGTCATTTTCTTACCTTTATATTTTTTTGCAGTCTGTTTTAATCTAAACCATGGAAATGTGGTAAAATAAACCAAAAAATATAAAAAACTCCGATTGAAAAACAGAACGAGGATTTTGTTTTTCCAATGGTATTAACTAAAAACCTCTCGCAAATTTTGTACAGCCATAGTAAATTTCATGATTTTCCTCATTTCAAGGATGAAAAACATTTTTGTGAAGGTTTGATGAAAGAGATGTTCCTCAGTTTACATGGTAGTACCTCGATTCTGAGGAAAATATATCTCCTATTTTGGAAGAAAATATAGGAAATCTGTTTATGAGACAATATCTCGGCTTGATGAAAGGGATGTAATGATTAAACATATACCCTTTATTTTACACAGTTGTCTCACAATTTGACAGTAAAGGTGATCTTAAATTTATAAGGCATTATCTCAATTTTGATGGAAAAGATACTCCTCAATTTGAAAGAGGAGATACCCATCAGTTTACAAGGCAACATTCGATTTTGAAGGAAGAGATACTTATTTGTTTAAGAGGTGGACGTTCATCAAATCAATCTCCACCGTTGACAGGAATATCCCTATCCCATCTATTAAACACCTTGGAAAACACGGACTTCGCCTGAAATTCCTCAATTTTAGGTGATTCACTTACGGGAGTGAATGCGTAAGTGAGCCTTTTCTTTACCGAAGGCCATTTAGAAGTTCCATTGAAGCAAGAGCAGTGTTTTTATGTGTGGTAATGGATTTGGTTTCTGTGATTTATAGACAACATGGTGGAAGTGTCGATAATATTCGGAACAACACACCTTGGTGTAGTGATTTGTGTCAGGGGTTTCTCACTGACACTTCCGGTGATGGGAAGGCCGAAGTTGTGATGGTAAAGCTTCACCGCGGACTCCAGCGCCAACTCAATCTCCAAATCACACCTCTAATATTGCGATTTTATTGCAACATTGGTGCTCATAGCAAAATTCAAACACAGATTCTCAGTGCCTTCCTCGGTCAGAACTTGAAGCCAATTTCAGGAAAGGATCAGTTGTGTATTATTATTATTATTATTAATTTGTTGGATATTATTGAACAACCTTGTTCCGTATCAGGTATATCTTAGCAGATTGCTTTCACTTCATTTTTCAATGGACCAATAACACCACAAACAACATCAGGCTGCAGAGGAAGAAGAAAATGCAAAGGAGAAACACCACGGACGTTACCCTGTTGAACAACTTCAGGTTTGTTTGAACTCAAAATGATAAATTTATGAAATTTATGTAGGTAACCATTGTTTATAAATGCAATTATGAATGGGTTTTGAATGAATTGGCAATCAATTTTGATTTGGGGGTACTGTGATTGAGTAGATGTGCTCGAGAAAGTTACATATGCTAGAGCTTATAACACAGATCATCAATGTAGATTGTTACTAGAAGCAACTTCAATAATGGCATAAACAAAGTATTGAATATAATTGCTACAGTTTGTATGAATGCATTTTCTATTTATAAAAATGGTTTCAATAGTATGAAATAGTTCTTCCAAATTGGACCCTCTTGAATACTTTAAAAATCTTTTTTGTGTTCTCCTCCTCCAGCAATTTGCAATTTCAACTTCTGTTGTTTAACAATTTCAAAAAAATTAAACTTTCAAAGGTTTATCTTTTAAATGCAAATTTGGTTTCATTTGAATTTTGGCGGTTATAAAATCTCAATGTTGTTGTATAAGAATTCCCAAAACATATCGATTTAGAGAATTTGGGACATTAAAAAATATTTAAAAAGTTCATTAAGGGAAATCAAAATTTGTCCTATTAAGTTCTTCAACAAGTGGTTATTACGTTACGCATTACAAGATATCTCCCTCAACATTTCGGTGTTCACATCACATATTTCACATATGATTGCTAGTTACACCCAAATTGAAATTATCACATACAACCCTATAAGGGATACAAAATAGTAGTATTCCGAGCATAAACCTATAATTTTTTACAATTAGAGTCATGAATTCCCACTTGAAGTAAACGGGTATATGTGTATAACCTAATTAATTTGTTTATAAAACTATAATTTTTTACACCTAGAGTCGTGAATTCATACTTAAAGTACACGAGTAAATTGTTTACATCATAATTAATTTCTCTTTATGGGCATGTACACTAATAATAATGATGTAAAGATTTGTAATAGGTAAATTACTATGATCAATTAACTTCCAACATTTGTCATTCATAATCAGAATAATGCTTTCACACTTGTAACAATTGATAAAATATGAGTAATTCCTCAAATACACAAGATAAGAAAGAACTTAGTTGTATAATGCAGAATATGGAGAATCTAAATGTACAATACGATAGAACAAGAAGATCAGAAACTAGAAGTTTTTTGGTGCAAGTTATATAATTGAAAAATAGAATATGGACACGACCATACAACTATTGTATAGTCTAGAACTTATTTTTACGATTCTAACCTGGAACTGTTTAGTCTCAGACCCTTAGCCACTCTAGATCTAAAACTTCCTCTATGTTTTTCTTGTTTGGAAATTACCTTTAGTGTATGTCAATCTTTCTCTAAAAAATTCAAGATGACATGTAATCACCTGTAAAAAATTAAAAACCATAGAAACATGTAGAATCCTTAATCATAGCATTAATAAATCAAAAAGAGAAAATATGTGTATGTGGTTGAGGATGGATTACCTTTGGTGCTCAGAATCATAGTTGTTAAACCAATCCAAGTGTTGCACTACATGCTCTTGTTGCATAATCAAGCCTTGATTAGTTCTCTTAGGTACTTGTGCAAATGTGAACAACTAACCAACCCTTAGGGGTTACCTCATGTCTATTGGCACTAAGATAGTGAGATAATTGTATAGTGTAGAATGTACCTAGTGAATTAGTAGTGTGATGTGATGTGCCTCAACTATATGACTTAAGCCTTTGTTGCTTGAAATCGTTGATTAATGTTGGGAGTGAATTTTCTCTCACTAATTTACATGTTTGAAAATGGAGAAAGTTAGAGGCTTTGACCTAGTTAAGTACTTTAGTCCTATAGTAGGGACTTCTCTAATTAATATGCAACTAATTTAGGAATAGTTAGGAACTCTTTGAGTACTTTTGGAATGCTATTTACAAGAGGAGTTTGCAAGAGTGTCAAGTGAGTTATAAAGTGACATTGAGTTATTTATATAGCCTTCCATAGGTGAAATATTCTAAAAGTCTGACCGTTGGAAGATGAAATGAACCAAATAAGATATTCAAATTGAAAATAAAGTTAGTGAATTTGAAGGGTTGGAATCATACAGTTCATCCAAGACCAGAAACCATATCCTAAGTAAGTTGTACATTCCTAGATATAAAGTGAGAAAACTAAAATAGAAAGTTCAGACATGAAGCATCGATGTTGTTTACTACTGTTATCAGATAATATTCATAGAAATGAGGACAGATCAAAGTGTAATTATAAGCATATCAGGAGACAGCTAGAGATATGAACTGATTGGGTTTTGAATGTGATCCAAGGTTCATTTTAAGAAGACCCCTCCAAAAAATTACTTTCGAATAATTGGCGAATCCCATAAATTGACTTTTGAATTGTTGGCGAATTTCTGAAATAACATTTCGTTGCGAAGGTGATTTCACATAGTATTTTTTCTCCTCGTTTTGAAATGTTGGTCGAGTGGGTTGGACAGGTGGGTTAGACGGGTGAGTTGGACAGGTGAGTTGGAAGGGTGGGTTAGACGTGTGAGTTGGACGGGTGGGTTGGACGGGGATTAGGCGGGAGAGTTGGACGGGTGGGTTGGACGGGTGGGTTGGACGGGTGGGTTGGACGGGTGAGTTGGACGGGTGGGTTGGATGGGTGGGGTAGACTAGTGGGTTGGATGGGTGGGTTGGACAGGTGGGTTAGACGGGTGGATTGGATGGTGTGTTAGAGGTCATTGGTTGGACGTTGGGTTAGAGGGGTTGGGTTGGATGGGTGGGTTAGACAGGATAGGGTGGACGAGTGGGTTGGAGGTTGGTCGGAGTGGGTTGGATGAGCAATTGTGTTGGTCGTGGGTGATGGTGGACGGATGGGTTAGTCAGATGAGTTGGACGAGTGGGTTGGACGGGTGAATTGGGTTGGATGGGTGATTGGGTAGATGGGTTGGGTGGGTTGGTCGAATGAGGGGTTGGTCGGGCAATAGTTGGACCAATGGGTTGAACTCGAATGAGTTAACGTGTGGGTCCTGGAATAGTTACACACGTGTGGGTTGGGCATTGATACCAATGAATTAAATGCTCATTAATGACACCCATGGGTCCTATAAATACCCTTTCAAGGTTCCTTTTTTCATTTTTACACGTAAATTTCTAGTGCTCTGAGGCTCTCCGCTCTCTAATTTCATAATTTCACCCCGTCCCCCAAATTTCAGCCATGGCTAGCACCACATCTATTCCCGCTCCCAAATTTACATACAAAAACCTCATGTGCCCACAATTTCTAGCACTACTAAAAGGAAAGGACGTTCAAAAGGATTGGATCGAACAATCTAGATTTTTCAGGCTTGTGAACATGCCCCAATTCAAGACTGATACATCCATCCTTGATTACCTTCTCACCTCTTACAACGATAGTAATGGACAATTTTTTTCTTCTCGTGCATCCGAAACATTGTCAAATTTATTTTTCTATTGAACCCCAGGACGTGCATTGTTTAACAGGTTTTCCTTTCAAAAATAAACCAGCTGTTACTACAAAGGCTGTCCTAACGGACGAAGACAAAAAGTTTTTGGAGTCTCATTTCAATGTACAGGTTGATGGTAAGTTTATGATTTTTAAAGGCTTTTTATTATTTCCGTTCTTATCATTTCAATGTACAGTTAGCATTACTCATTCACACAAAGGCTCTAATGTTTCTTTTCTAGAATTGCAGCTGCTCTTAATCATTCATCAAGAGGCCTTGTTCTACAAGGCATAACAAACAAATTCTTTATTGCAGTTGCTTCACTTTTTCAGGCCAGGATTGTATTACAGGGTAGATCTGCAGACATTCCATATTGGGAAATTCAGTATTTATTACGGACACTTGCAGGTCAACAATTTGATTGGTGCAGTTATTTTTCCAATCGAATAAAATCAGATATCTCCCATGCCCACAAACCCAATACAAATGATAAAGCCAGGATTGTATTCTCTTGTTGCAATTTTATTCTTGCTTTCTATTATGAAGCGTACAACGAATTGATGTAAGATAAGATTCCTACTGCAATCAATGATAAGATGATTGGTCTTAGTCTCGAAGAACAACAGGTAACCCGTAACAATTACATTTACTGTCTACTTGTTATAACGATTTCAATTTCAATATTTTGAATAAAATAATAATTGTATGATTTAATTTTGCAGAGAAAATTAATAGTTGCAGCATCACATAAGGATGCACTTGCTAGGGGTAAATCCCCTCCAGAGTTCTATGTTGATTCTGACATGGATTCAGCAGAATCAACACCAGTAAGACCTCCTCCTAAAAATCGAGCTAGGGGATCGATATGCACAACACATTTACCATCACATGTAACTACAGGTATGAATAATGAAGCTATCTTTTTATATAAATTGGAAATTAAAACAATTAATATGAATACTGATCTTTTCTACATGTATTGTAATTGTATTCAAAAACTACTGACTTTGATGATGAAGATCAAACTCATTCCATGAGTGGATATCAAAATGTCACAATTGTGTCTCCTTCTATGCGAGGTATATAAATTATTGTATGGTAGTTTGATTTGCATGTTTTGTTTCCTTACATTTTTAGGATATACAAAGCCCAACCGATATATTCTCACAATTTTTTGTTTGCGTCATGCAGGTAATATAGCTTCAAGGCATATTCTACTTGCAAGGAGGCCACCAATTCCTCCAACACGTCATGTATAAACACAAAGGAGGACTTCTGGAAAGAATATAAGGATGCCTGCAGAGTGAGCAGGAACAATTCATCCTGCTACCACCGAATTTCCTAGACTGTCACTAGGTGGTGTTTTAAGTGTGACAGCCACACAAATTTTTAACAACATTGCCCTTGATGAGGAGTATTTGGGATTTGATAGTGGCGATGTAGACAAGGGTAACTACTTTGACACCCACGAAATGATTCAATATACTTCACCTCAACAAAAAAATGTGCATATTCTATAGGGTGGTGGCTCTCCTCCTCCCCCAAGTAATGCTCCACAAACAGATGATGAAAAGACACATTTTATATTAGAAAATATGATATCAGATAGTATGGGGGAAACCATTCAAGAGGTTGTAATGTCTGATGTGGATTTGGTGCAGTCTTGGGAGAAGAGAGCAAAATTTTTGATAAAAGAAATAAATTCAAGATACCATAATCATGCTCAAAGGCATTCATTGTTCACCACTGTAGAAAGCCAACCAACATGGTAGGATGTTCTGCTAAACAAAGCGCAATCATGGAAAATTTCATATAGTAATGATTACAATGATAAAATTATTGACATAAAGCTAAACAAGTTGGAGAATGTCAATGCTGAAGCACATGCTTACTACAAAAAATGGTCAAAAGACAAGACTAATGTTTTAATTGCTAATGTAGAAAAAGAGAAAGCTGTTATGAGTGGGCTTTAATCTTTACATGGAAAACCTAAAAGTAATATTATAATATTGTTTATAATATCTAAATTTGATTGACTAACAATTTACTCTTTCTATTTTGCAGGCAAAATATGAAAATTTAAAGAAAGAAGCAGTTGTTTTTGAAGCACATTTGAAGAATGCCCACAAAAGCCTTAATTCTTTCATACAGTTGAAGGAAAAACTCATTGTCATCAATAAACAAAATAATACATTGAGAAGGATAATAAAGGAGTATAAGATGGATCCAGAAGTCTTATTAAAGGAAAAGAAAGATGCAGATGCCATACTTTTGTCAGTAGGAGATGTAGTGAGAAAGGAGCTGAATATACTAGAAAATATCAACACAGCAGTAGTAAATCTTCAGAAGATCTTCAGGCATCAGAAGTTCTAGCAGCTTACGTACAGACACAACATATTCCTCAATCTTTTACGGTGGAAAAAGAAAAAGCTCCACCTGCATCATAAAAAGTTATTAGTTAGTAAGGTTTTCCATGTGATAGGTGTGTTGTTGCAATTATGACACTGGCGTAGGAATTAAAAGATAGTGGCCAGCCCTTTTTTAGTTTTTATTCCGTGTGGCAGACGTAAGGACAACTATGATTTTGAATCATAGGCAGAAAAGAGGATGACCTCGTAATGTGTCCTTATATGACAGAACTTGTCCGGAAGCTTTGATATGTTATTACAACCCCTTTTTTGAATTGTATTGGCTGATAATGCTATATGAAATTTGTAGTTTTTTCATATTGTAATCCGCCACATGAGACATGGATTTGTAAAGAACTTTGAAAGTTTGAATTGTACAATATTACTATATGTTGTTAATACAAATTACAAAGTATGTTTCTTTTTTATTGTCTACGTAAATATTGCTTAAATTTACACTATTTTGTTTCTTTACATTTCTGAATTGTTGCAAATGTAAAATAAATCAATTAATAGATATAAAAGACGAACGTGTCCTCATTTCAATCTTGAATTTGATAAACAATCATAATCAAAAGGCATAATTGAAACATATAAATAACATTGTTCCAATGGAAAAGTATCAAATATAGACAAATATAATATTCCATATAATGAAAGTAGTAATCTCTGAAAGAAATACATAAGTAGTCCCAATAATGTATAGAAAAAATGAAATCTATTTGAATTTGAACATTCCTAGAGCAACATTTTCAGTTGTTTCTTGGAAATCAACTGTAGCTAGATTTGTGGATGTGTCTTGATCCGCTGGGTCAGCCAGAATATTACTAACTCCTCTTCTTTCTACTATTGAATTCCATGCCAGTGCTCTATCATAAGGAAAAGAACTCCACTGAGTAACTCAATACATACAATCTGAGACAACTTTCTAGATTCCTATCCAATCTGTTTCAAAGTTTTGACTTTAAAAAGGAAAGTGCACTGAAAACCCTCTCATCTTCCACAGAACCCAAAATCATTGTTTGACAGAGCTTATACAACTTAATATACTCACTCAAATCTTCACTTAGAATACTACTAGAACAGATATCCTTCCAAATCCTTTTCATGGCACTGTAATCCTGTGGGTTTTCTAGAAGCTGAACTTTTCGTATCATAGTATTACTAAAATCCATTGACCGTGAACTAAGTAGTTTTCTTTCCAAAATTCCTTCTACAGTAACTCCATTTATCTCTTCAGTCTTAGAGAAATGATCAGTTAGAACACCCATGTTCTTCACAAATATAGGACTGATTAATTGAAGAGTTTTGCCGCCAGACAAATTCCAAAACTGTGGATTTACAACTCCCATTGCTTCAAGTATTTTATCATTTTTGAATCTTTCACGGATCTCTTTAGCTAACGATTCAGAGATCTTTCTCAACTTATTCCTAGTTTCCATTAATACTGTATCATATAAATTATGTGTCACATTTACTTCTTCTATTTCTGAGTTAGCGATATCAATTCTTTTTTGGTACGTATGAAGTGGAATCTCTTTTCAATGTGTTGTTATACATAGATGATCATTTATATTGTACTTTAAGATGCACCTGGAATTTTTCAAATCTGTCAATGCATTCTAGTTTTCAAAAACAGAACCTTGAAAACTCCCATCAGAAATATATAAACATTCTAGAGCCCAGCAAACACGTTTTCTGAGTCTTATAAAGTCTGTAATGTAGAAAGACCGATCTTGAGCATGCTTCATTAAAATATTAAGCTGCCTCAACATGGGAAAAATACCGCAGAGTGTGAGTAAAGTTTCTAAGTCAATTAGACGGCACAAAATATCTTTAGCTTTATCTACATCCCTGTGGTATTTAAACATAAATCCTGTCAGTGAAGGATATTCATCATATATTCTACAGGAAGGTTCATACATAGATATCCATCCGGTATCTACATCTTTAAGTAGTTTTTTTCCCTCTGTCAGTCCAATAGAAATTTTTGAAATTCTAAAAATCTTTTAGGACTGCTAGAATAATAGGCATGTAGATCACGTATCAATTCCTCCACTTTAGCTACATTTTCAAATGTGCTCACAATTTTGTAGGCGAGATTCATTCTGTGAGCCATGCAGTGGACATTTACCATATACGGGGCAATAGTTGTCTGAAGTCTAACACACAAACCATTTCTGGCTCCCTGCATTATAGCTGCACCATCGGTTCCGACACAAACTAATTTTGTTGCAATGGCAATGTCATCCATTTCGGTGATATCTTTCAGATTTGAAACCACCAATTTATAAATATTTTCAGAATTGTAATTCTCTGTCATTTTATGAATTTCCAAGAGGTGTGGAGTCCTGATATCATTAGCAAAGGTGTAAACATGAATACATATCCATGAAGTATTATAGACTGCAGTAACCTCATCTAAAGAAAGGGAAATATACTTTGCATGTTGAACACACAGTTTCAAATCCTCCTTCTCTACCAGAGATAGACATTTTGCAATCTCCCAGTGGCTGGTATCTGACCAATGAGATTGAGGAATGTTCTTTAAACCAATTACTTGATACAGCATTTTATTTTCTACAAAATCTGGCATCAGTCTTCCCCTTTTCATTATATGAAATACGGTTGCAAACTGAATACCCTTTGCTTGCATTTCTCCCTCCATAGCTTTGCTCAATCTTACTACTATGGTCCCACCTTTTTTGTTTACATATTTGACACGTTTTTGTTCCTTTTCATACTCTTCTGCGTATTTGACATGTAGACAATATTTTGCATCTTTCCATTTATGTGTTCTGACTTCACTGCCATCCTTAAGCTTTTGGTAAATGTATATTTTCCCACAATGTTTTTCAATTGTGTCCAGTTTAAGCTGCATCGTGTGATCCTTACCCTATTTCCAACCACATATTTTGCAATGACATTGTGTTGGAACATCATTATAATTTTCAATGTACACAGGTTCAATAAAAGGATATTTTACAACCCATTCGAATTGGAATTTCCTTCCAATTGTCCAGTTTTCCATCTTTCTTCCGACATATTTTCTTTTTTTCCTTGGGATTCAACTTCTGCATCTGGGATTTCAGCATAAATATTTGGAATCTCATGTCTCCTTTTTCTGGAAATAGATCTTAGAGTAGAAGCTTTCTCTGTTGGTGTATCGGTATCTAGGGAATTTGATGAATTTTCTTATACTGCTATTTCATCAAGGGACATAATGTTTGCCTCATCAATATCTATAGATTGATTATTTTGTGAAGGAATTTCTAAAATGTTTGCATATATTATTATAAAATTGTTACTGATATAATATTCATCTTATCTATAATTAATTTTTTATAGAATACAAATGACAAATAGTTCCAAGAACAATATTAAAAACATTATTATTAAATTTTGTAAGATTAAATAACCAGTAAATAAAACCTGCCACATACTGATATTTTCAACTGAAGTAGAAACCGAACTCAATTTTTGTGATTTTCCAAAATAGCCAAGCAAACTATTGGAACCCTTTTTTGAACTTGCTGAATTTGTAATCTTCTTGCCCTAATTTCTAGCATCCATGACTGCTTTTTGCTTTGGTCCTTAGACAGCTTTAGCCATTAGTTTGGAGTTAGATAGTATAGGGGTTGGACGGCACGGGGTTGAAGTTTGAACGGTATAGGTTGGATGACTATAGGTTGGACAGATTAGGGTTGGACAGATCAGGGCTGGGTGGATCAAGGCTAGAGGGATCAGGGTTAGATGGATCAGGGTTGGACTATGAGAGGTTGGATGAACAGGGGTTGGATGGATAAGAGTTTGATGGCCAGACTCTAGAGGTTAGATGGCCAGGGTTTGGATGGCAAAGGGTTGGGCGGCTAGGGGTTGAATGGCTAGGGGTTAGATGGCTAGGGGTTGGATGGCTAGGGGTTGGATCGCTAGGGTTTGGACGGAATGGAGTTGAACGCCTCAAAGTTGGAAGCCTCAGAGTTGGACGCTCAGTGTTGGATGGCTTAGCCTCAGAGTTGGACAGATCAGAGGGTCAGAGTTGGACGGCTTATGGTTGGATGGATCAAATTTCATTGTTTACTTCGGTGAATATGCGCACGATTGCCTCGATATGATTCGAAATGGTGGCGAAATACATTCATAAGCTCTTATATATGTGTAAAATCTAGGCAAAATGAATAGTATAAGGGACATGTCGGCCTAATTTTTATGCAAATAAGTCGGTGATGAACAACATAATATTCACCAATTTGAATTTCCAATATCCTCAATTTTCGTGAGTTTATGCAAACTTGCCACTAAAATTTTCCCTGATGTGATCATTTGTCATAAAAAGGGAGCATGATTAAACTTTCAATTGCACAAGGACACATTACTAAATTTTAGTGTCTACATTCCCCCCTTTAAGTGTGCAATTAAAAATTGTGTGCTTAAATGTAAAAGGTACATGAGTGTGCAAAGACACTTTGTTTTTGTTCTACATTGGTTCTCTTATGTGTTAGTATTAGCATGTTCTATGACGAAACATGTAACATGGGGTGAATTCAATGTCTATGATAAAAACTAAACTTTATCTCAAAATATAGATAATTCTTGTAACTTTGAACTTTACAATAAAGGAAGTGAACTAATGTTATAGATATGAACCCTATCTATATATGGCTTAATCGGCCCCTATATATGTGGTCAGGGGTATAGTTATAGAAAGGGGGGACCCAATGACTTGTTATTACACCTCTTCCTGATTGAATGGGTTTGTTGTTGCTCACACCCCTACACATACACTAGTTCTATCTGGGAGAAGGGTGGTGGATATACGTATGTGTTTCAAATCCCCCTCTCTATAGATGGGATGGGATGGCACCACTGTATGGAAATTGATTATATTATTTCTCCCACTCCATATAGAGGTACAATAGACAAGATGGATATCCGGACCAACCCAACTTGGGAGAATCTAATTTTTATAGGAAGGGGGTACGGTTATAGATAGAGACCAACTATAGAGAGCCCCCTCTCTATCTATATTTTTATTGAAATAATTTGAGGGCCCTCTATATGTTTGTATGTGTGTTTGTCTATCTGTCTGATTGGGTCGGTTTGACACTCATATAAACCATAAAGAAAGAGAAATGAATTGAGGGTCCTCTACTTTATATGTTTTTTTATCTGATTGGGTCGGTTCTCTAGTCATTTCGGCTAGTCATATTAGAGAGGGGGACCAATGACTGGTTGTATCACATATAGTATAGAATGGATAGAGTTTATATATTCTCATTTGGATAGAAATATATAATTCATATAAAGATAGGGGATTGTTCTATCCAGACTAGTCCTAAAGTCAAACCTGAGCCGAGGACTAGTCGGCATTGGGATACCAAACAATTGGCTAGTTCCCCCCATATTCTATCTATTTGTCCATTAGGATCGAATCCCCTCTTGAATATGAACTCTATATAAGTTGCATCAGTTGTATCACGTATATAATATATGGATGGAGATGTGTTATCCCCTCTATCCCCCATATAGAGTCTATATATGTGGTAATCCCTTCCAATTCAATATAGTGCCAGTTGTTTATCTTTATCCATCACCATATAACTTAGTTCCTACTTCTAACCCTACTGACTCATAACTAGAAACATTGCAAGTTTCCAAGGGCTCCGGTGAGAGTAGGAGTAGAGGAAAAGGAAATTGACAGTATACCCTATAGTATTTTAAGATGCATTTGAACCAGTTCCAATTCCACTTGTAGCCTATTGAACCCTTGGCTATCGAATAAAATGGTTTAGAATTGGAACATGAACTCAGTCAAGAACCTCTCGAAAAAATAACCCATCCAATCTAGGACCGAATGAAGAAACAAATATAGGCTCCCAGGACTAGGAACACAATTACATGTTAGAACAATATAGTAGTTGGTTGCTTACCCAGATTAGTAACTCATGATTGTTGATTTACATTGGAATCAAATAGAGAAAATTGGACTCCTCTTAGTGATCTAATTGTGAATGATTCATTCTAGCTTCTAATATTTTACAGAGTCTTCTATAAGAGTTTTTCAGGGGTGAATTATTTTGGGGAAATTATGATCAAAATATTATAATATAAATGGATGGCCCATCTATCTATATCATTGGCGACCCACCTCTCTATTCCAGATACTAAACAAGAGGCCCCAACCCCCTCCTAGTTTATATTAGACTATACTATATTAGATTAGATTAGATATATGGAGACCCCTGGGACCCTAAACTCACAATTCTATATATATAGAGGGGGGATATCTAGAATTCTCTATTTGGAGGAGGAGGACTCGACCCCATAGCTCATGCTCCACCAAGAAAACTAAAACCCATCCAACTCCACCCCGAAATCTAGATAACAAGCCAAACTTGTATGGGTTCAATCAATAGCCATGCCCCAATAGATCTTCAACCCTAGAGAAATCAGCTGGGGTTGGTGGGGTTGAATATAAGGCTTAACCTGAGATACTCCGGCTAGGGTTGGTGGGGTTGTTAAGTTTTCCCCACTTATCCAGGCCATTAATGTGATGTATAGGTCTTTCCTATAGTTCTATTTGGGGGTGGGGCATAACATCATGGGGTGGGGTGAATCAATGGGCACTCAAGCACGCACGCACACACACACACACACACACACACACACACACACACACACACACACACACACACACACACACACACACATAGATAGATAGATAGATAGATAGATAGAATAATAGACAGATAGATAGAGGGATGGGAGACAAAGATTAAAAAAACTCTACTTTATATTGGGGTGAATGGAGCGTCACGTAATATGAATAGAGTTAGTTGAATATAATTAGATAGGGAGATATGGGGACTCACCACTCGATAATGAGGCTTTCCACCATAAAAATACCAGATAGAGAGGCTCGCATATCTATCTATGGCTTTCCACCATAGACTAGATACAGAGGAACACCACCATAGACCAGATATTGAGGCTCACATATTTATCTATGGCTCACCACCATCCAGATAGAGAGTTCATGGCTATGGCTCACAACCTAATGCCCATATATCTATCTGGGGCTCGCCACCATAGAATTTTTTTATCTATGGCTCATCACCCTATTTATCTTGGGCTCGCCACCCTATATATCTATATATCTCATGACCATATTTTAGATTGAAGGATATGAGTGCATGCTGATTCTGAACTCTAATCATTCACCCTCCCCCTCCTATTATTTGAGTCCCCCTCTCTATTGAATTGAGTCGGGGATGGGAGATTAATTGATCTCGGTGGTTTGGTTGGTTAGCCATTTAGTGGGGAAACTGGAGGGGACCTCGACCGACCCATATATATAGGGAAATAAACCTCATGGTATCGAATAGAGCCAAGCCTACCCTACCATGAAGTACTATAACTAGACTCTAGACTAGATATGGCCCCAAACCCATCCATTGCCCAAGATAGGGAAACAATATAAATAGGGCCTTATTTCCTGAGGGAGGAGAGAATTTTTGCTCACTCCCCTATATCCTATATAGAGGGGGGGAACCCTCCTTACCACCCCATATCTATATATACGGGCCAGGTTTTCTTATCCATATTCTAATGGGGGACCTATACCTATAGAGTTCAAGAGTTGGGTCTAAGGGAGAGCTCTACTGTAAAGCTAAAAATTCTTGTAATAGGTGGTAACTATCTTGTATGGTTCATGGGGTAGGTGGTTGGGGCACACTCTGTCTGATTAGTGGTGAGTGAGTGTGTGTGTGTGTGTGTGTGTGTGTGTGTGTGTGTGTGTGTGTGTGTGTGTGTGTGTGTGTGTGCATACATACATTTATATATAAACACACACACACACACACACACACACACACACACACACACATATCAGAACCATATATAATATCTAGGGGAAGCTGGATACTCTATATAGTTAGGTTGGCATGGTTATGGCCGATACGGGAAGTAAAACATGGAAGGAATACACATGTTCATTTTTTGGGGGGCGGGTGGGGGGCTATTGGTCTTTCCATACCTTAGAGACTTTAAATTTTTATCAAAGATACCAAATGATTGGGGGTTATCAATCCCCAATGTTTTTCCCTAGAAGATACAAGAGTGATAATTACACCCCAAATCAGAGAGAGGAAAAGAGACCAAATTCCCCCCTTTTTGGAGCTATGTGGAGAAGAAGGAATGGACTATGAAGAACTTAAATACTTTAAAACCTTTACAATTTAGGAATTTGGTGAGAGAAAAGTAAAGATTAGTCTACAAAGAACTTAGTTTCTTTAACACTTTCAACTAACTCCATGGACCACGTTGCTACAAATGGATCTAGATTTAATTCACACTAACTTGAATAAAACCAAACCCTGGAAGAAATGAACATTTTCATGCCCACATAATGTGTTATGCCACTAAAAATAGTCACATCGATTGTGAAATTTTATAGGGGAGAAGGGATAGCATGCCTCCAAACCTTATCCCTACAAATACATTTGAATAGTATAGTGAATAATTAATGAAGTACTTATTCCTCCTGCGTCACGCTCTATATTATGCCATTCATATTTGAAATTATATGAAATTATTGTAAATGGATGATAGAATATGGAAAAATTTAAAATTATAGATATTATTATCCTTGGATGGGAACACCCATCACGGTCAAGAACGTAAAATATTCCTAACTATACCATATCATTTTGACCTTTGTTGAATTCTTTCGCATTTCAAATATCTGGGACGTTTTATAAGGATCTAAGCCTTATGAAAATCTATTCTTATATTCTATATTTTTTCTGTAGATGTATAAATGTCCTAATGAATACCTCCTCTTTTGAGGCATGTGTGTTAAAAAAAATTATCACATGGCTCAAAATAATAGATGTGTAATAAGTCTAGTAATATTTGTACTATCACATACAAGGCTAGAATGGTAGCCACCATTAAGAACATGTGCCTGCAAAAGGGGTTATGCAAGGTTGAGACCGTGGGAAAGAGACAAAACAACATGTAACAAATAATAAGAAAGGAAACATGTGTATAACAATAGAAACAACATAGAAAAGTGGAAATCATTTCATAATCTAGATTGTTACGAGCATAGAAAAAAAAGTAAGTAGAAAAAATTTCAAACTCCACAATAGTGTAATTGCCATAGTATAAACAAAGATTGTAAGAAAATGGAATAGAAATAGTGAAATAGTAGAAACAATAGTGTATAGCCAAGTATGCAATAATACATAGAAACATAGTCATATGTAGGCATGGAATCAAAAACACGGGACACCTATGGTGTCATAAGACAATTATGATAGAAGGAAAAATATTCCACAGTCAGAAAAAAGTACATACACACAAGATATGCATGGAGACATAAACATGGCACACCCTTAATGTCACAAGATAGTCAAGAAACTCAAGCCTTATAAAAAAATATTATAGATTGTTGTCAAAAAAGAAAATTGAATCAACCCACATGATAATAAATTAAATGGGTAATCTATATAATTCATTAGTGACAATATCATATATGAAGCAAGTATAAACTATATTAATAACAAACAGAAATAACAAGATAGGTTAGCATTTCACAAGACACGTAAGTTATGTTAGCTCAAACATTAGAAATAAGCACTATGTATAAAATCAAGCATGATGGGCATGTTGTAAAGTAACAAATAATGAAATAAAATCACTTGTATAGTGTGGGGGGTGCTATAGAAGAGAAGTGTAAGAAACCAATATGGATCATGTTATTGCATATCAATATGTGTGTTTTCTACATTAAGCTCAATATACCTCATGAACACATTTGTGTAAAGATTAAACATGTTATCTATCAAACCAATGTGACAAACAACATTTATAAAGAAATAAGCTAGCTAATAAAACCATAAGCAAGTTTTGATTTTAATTTTTTACATACATGTTTTTGTATTTTGTGATTATTTTAAGGTTTTGGAAAATAAATATATACAATAAAGGGGATAACAAAAGAGCTACATGATAAGGGCCTCATGAAGAGACATTTCAAACTCAGAAGATGGAGGGGGATTAAGCCCTACATGTATTAGAAGATAGAAGGATGATAATGTATAATCTACACATGATCCATAACATGTGTTATATAGGGGATAGAGTAAAGATACTCATGATGAGGAATATACATAGAAGATGACTGATTCAAAGACAAAAAAGGTATCAAGTGAAAATTAGTATGTGTGTTTGTAGGTTGAATATAAATGCAAGGAATGAGAGGTGATAACTTCCAAAAAACAAATGTCATAAAAATATAAGAAAGGTACATATATATGCTGTAAGGAAACGCGTTTGAAAACAAGGAATGTAAATTCTAAACGTCGTAGCAAACAGTGGTTGAATGACTACAATGGAAATGAGAAACATATAACAATATAACTAGAAGTAATTCATAGAAGGCACAAAATGAGGAATAATATGAGGTATGCACAAGATAATGGTAAGAGTTTATAGACCAATTATATATGGAAATTTGAGTATATCATGATGAAGACACGCAACATGAATTATTTAATTATATCTATGTGGTTGAAGAGCTATCAACGTAGTATCAGTTTTTGTAGACACAAAAACATGCACTTGGGTACATTTCTAGGTCCTAAAGAATACTAATGTATACATGATTCCTAAGAAAGAAAACTAGTGATTGAAAACTATGTTTGGTCTCTTTTCTTTATCTGTTATAATATATTTGGTCTTACACACCCTACAACCCTGACAGAACCTGACTGATTTATATTTATGACTACAGACACCAACACTCTTTTGGGACACCAGTGCCCAGGTGTTTCTATCCCTCTTAGGTACTCTTGACCCTTTCTCACCTTTAATCTCTCTTTTTGGGTCTATTTTATCTTTTGGGCATCATTTTCACTTATGGGCCAGCCTTCCAGTTGTCAATTATGAAATTCAAACAAGGGAATCATATATATACTTAGTTACTTCTCAAAATTAAGGACCAATCACTAGCATTATCTACTATCACCCAAGCTTTCATCCAAAATAACAAGAGCACTTCAAAGCATCCATCTAGAACACTCACTCAAGGGAAAAGGGTTGCATCACTTCTGCATATACAACATAGGAGGGGAATTCTATTCTATTCAATCCCACACATTTACATCTGGAGCATTGAAGATCTAGCTCACTATCATAGTGAAAACTTACACAAGGGCATTCTAGGGAATAATTACACACATATTCACACATAACTACAAGGGGTCTGAGATGTAGTGCAGTGCTCAACAATAAGTTCTATCTTCAGGTGACCATTGGAGTAAGTATGACTCTATATTTTGCATATTTTTATTATATTTGATGTGTTTTATGGACATGTGCAAGTAGACATCTTGTTTTGCAAGTTACAGGTACCTTTGGTGATCAAGGAGTGAATATCAAGCAAAAAGCAGGAATCAACAACGAACCTCTTGTGACAGAGAAGAAATTAGTTCCTAATTATTTATACTGCCACCAACACCCAAATCCAGTTGCCAGCAACCAAGCACCCCTTCCCTCTTGTGGGCGCCCCTTTCCTGCACTATTTGCACATTCCAGAATTTCTAGTGAGCATTAACAATGCTATCTACTGTCTATTTCAGTATTTCAAGTTCCGAGGTTCACTTATAGTTTGTTTGGAAATCAGCTAGGTCTTCCTATCTCCCTCTCTTGCTTAGCGTTTTACATCATACATACTTGTCTGCTTATTTCTTACTGTATATTAGCACATGTACATTATTATTTACAACAGTTAATCTAAAATTAATATTTAATTAAATTTAAATTAAATCATTTTCCTCTAGTGGTTGGGATGGAGCCATAGTGGGTGTCCTCATGGTATAAAATCCTATGTGAATAAAGGATATATCAGTGCATAAATACTCAATAAGCATAGAAATATGACAAGCATGTGTGGGAAAAGATATAGTAAAAACCAAAGTAAAAAATGACCCTTGAGAAGTAGAATAAGGTGTAAAATAGATTGATCATTTAGGAATATCATATCAGATAAAAAATTGATCATAGAATTTCCTACTAGAATGAACAGAAATACTAAGGAGAGATGTATGTGGAATAATTAATCCATCCAAATGAGTGTGTGATTCAATAGTGTTATCTGTAAATACATGAGTACTAAAAATAGTTAGTTCATTAGCTTGGTGATGTCGTAGAAGTAAAGGTTATTCAAATGGGATACCGCTTATAAATTATGAACTAACTTGAAACATTAATGTAAAATGGAGGGGAAAACCTAGGCACATGTCACATGAAGGAATGTAATTGATGGCCAAAATTGAGTGGTGATGGTAATAGAACCAATCATGAGAGGGGTAAAATATGTCTGAAGTTTCTGGTATCATCAAAGGTTAATTTATATTTACTATATCCAAGAGAGAGATGTAACGTAAGCGTACATAAGTTATATGTAACGACTTATTTAATCACAATACTATGAATAGGTCATTGGTTAACAAACTCATAAATGTAGAGTGTATCAAAAGAAAAATCATGATCCATAATAGTTTCATCGAAATTAATAACTAACTGAGGTGGTAAAATCACACTCACTATTTTTTAATAAGAAGAAGTGAAAGGCACCACATGATAATTATGATCTCTATCGAAATAATTTTTAACAATGTTACAATCAACCAATAGTTCATGAACCATAGCATCATTGTTAGTAGAGTGAGATACATTTTGGGGTATGGTACATTCAATAGGACTATAATCTAACAAATCTTGTATAACATAGCGTAGCTTAAGACATCGATTAGTAGGATGACCATGACATTGATGATATTATCAATGGGAATTACCATAAAAAATTTGACCACAAGGAACACTTACATCAACCTCAAGTGGTGGAGGTAGAGATACAACGTTACATTCAAGTAATTATTTAAGAAATGTTTGTGGTGAGCAAGTCAATTGATTGTTCTTCCATTAAGAGGATTTTAATCATAGCTTTATAGGTTGTGAGACATGTGGGTTATCATGAGAAGACATAGATGGACATTTTGTAATTTTATGATTGAATCTTATAAAGTATGAACAAGGGATTAAATAGAATGTGTATTAAAATAATGGAAATTATTTTACATATATATATAAGGTGATGTGTTATCGTAAGAGTGAGGGAACTTAGTGTCAACATGTGTAGGATCAAAAAATGGTTCTCGATCCTAACATAGAGGAGAATCACAAACCTAATTAAAGGGATAGTAGATTCTATCATAGAAATTATGGGAACCCTTTGATAATTACGTCAATAGGCATTCTTACAGTGGCATCCAAGTCTGTAATGGCGTGAGTGGTTCATTTTTTGGGCCAACATAAAAAAAAAATTAAAAATGTGGATATATTAGGGTTCGGATTTATCTCTATGTACAGGGCGAATTTAACCGATAACGACATTGATTTTGAGAAGGCTATTAGCGAGAGCTCCATTTTTCATAGAACTCCTTCCACTTATTCCTCCTCCCCTCATGGCCCCACCCCCACCCTTGTCCATTCTCTTCTCCCATGGGGCCACCCTGCACCCAAAAAGGAGAAAAAAACAAAAAACAACAATGGAAATAAATGTAATAAAAGAAACTTAGAAACTATGTTAGGTAAATTTATTCATATGAAGTCATAGGCTAGGTTAGTATCAGGCTTATGGTAATTCATAATGTATTATATATTGTATATAAGATAGCAAATAATACATGTATTATTCAAGGTTAGGTCTAAAGTTTTATAGTATATAATATTAGGTAAATCTTCATATAGATTTTTGGGTCGGTTAGGGTTAGTTTATTAAATATTTTCTATAAAATATATAATATATTTAATAATCTATAATAAACTATGTGTTAGATATGGCTATATCAAGTATGTTATAATCAATTGTGTGTGTGTAAATTATAGTGGATAATATAGTGTGTGTAATGCCATTTTTTTGTTTCCTTTTAAAATTAAGCACAACTAAATATTTCAGATTTAATGTATATTGCATAACTATATTTTGTAGATTTTTAAACAAACAAAACCTTCCAAATGAAGACATTGAAATAAAAAAAATCATGGTTTCATTATGATTTCAAAATGATAATCTTATAATATTCTTGCAACAATGAAGGAAAACTTCCATAACAAATGACTTAAGTTTACAATAACATCAAAGACAAAAGATAGGTGTTTTGCAAGAAGGTGAAAGCTTCACAAAGACACATTTATTTACAAAATGAAGGTAATGCCCTCAAAAGGTGAGGATTTCCAAGAGGACCAAGATGGCAAGAGGCTCCAACTATCCCCAACTTGAGAGTTCTTCCAAGGATGCTGAAATAAGAGACAAGGTTTGTTTACCACCCAACCAATATACATCATCACATGCCTTTCCATGGTTGGAAGCCAAACTAGCCTCCCCCAAGCCCATGGGAGAGAGGAAAAAACTTCCACAATGTGCACAAGTATAATGGGGATAAAACACAACAAGAAATACATAAGACCATTTAACCACTTAGACATACTACACATGATAAAACAACATGAGGATAACAAGGTCAACCTCACAAGGGGGAAGAGAAGAAGTAGGATGCCCAAATAAAAGGTGTCCAATCATAGGAGCACCAACAAAAACATTTTTACAAAACTCCTTATTCCTCCTAATCATTCATTCTCCTTATTCCTCCTTTATGTCACAGAAATCCATCTTGGGAGGATTTTCAAACCCAAAAGGGGTTTCCTCATCAAGAATGGGGAAAGGTTCAAGCCATATGAACCTTTCTCCCACCTCAACCATATGAGGGGATGAGAAGGGACATTCATGGCTTGACCAACAACCATGAGGTTTGAGAGGGAAATCCCTCTCTCTTCCCCTACCTTCTCAAAAAACCATCAATCCAAATTATGGTGGAGAGAAAACAAAAGAAAACAACAAAGAACAAACAAACAAACTACATTCACCATACAACTTCACAACACATCATTTTATTGATCAAAGCATAGTTAACAAGATAAGCACAACTAAGAAAGAAAAAGGTTAAGAATCCTACCTCTACAATGCTTTTCCAAGACTCTAAGCTTTTCCCTTTGTCCAAGCAAACCTCCAAGCTCCCAAAATTCTCCAAGTTCTCCCAAAAAAAAAATGAGCCAAGAAGACCCCTTCCTTCCACATGAGGAAGAATAAGAAGAGGAACCAAAAATTTTCCTCACCAATGGGAAGGTGACAAGTGTCACCCCCTCTCCTCTCAAGAGTCAAATATTCCAAAAACCAAATAAGTAAAAGTAAACTCACCTTTTAGCCCTTATCACCCAAAATACTAAAAATGAAAATAAAACAAAGTGGAACAACTTTTAACAATTACACACAAACTAACCATCTTACATGGATGGTGACTAAGGAGGAACAAATGGGAGGGAAACCCCCTCCAAGCCTTGGAAATAAGCCCCCCTACCTATTAGGTAGGGCCTAAGGGCCCATTTTCATGTTAACGGAACTCCCAAACTAAAAAGGGGTCCCTAAAAATGCCCAAAATAACCCAATTTCGGGTTTGGCATGCTTGGGCATAAGGGTAGAGGGTGTGGGGTCCACCCAAGGTTCACATGTGGTCCCCAATCCCTTCTACCAACACACACACACTTACCCAAAACCATCACTTAAATTAAGATGAGATCATTAAACCCCTAATCTAGTTTACTTAATAAATCACACCCTAAACATAATTAATTTTATAAGACATAAATACATTATAATTGAGGGTTCACCCATGGTTCCCAAATAAATACACCTATTCTAAGGCCTCAAATATTTAGCATGGTTAGGAATCATCTCGTGGGCCACTCGTGCACAATTGCGTAGCTGCCCTAAAACCCATGCTCTCCTATACCTGTCACCTACACACTCATTGCACACATTAACTGCATCTGTCCAATATAATAAACATCATCTGCACATCAAAAATTCAATCAAACTTATAATGTCCTAACATTATTAAACAATTGATAGTGCAATGCATACAATTATTCACATAGTTTGCCACAAATCATCCACAGATAAAATTACAACGACATACACTTAGGCTAGCATGAAATTACCATTATTAAATCCAAAAAACTATATCATTAATCAAATCGAACACAAGAACCAACATCTAACCAAAAAATATCACTATCATATAACCCTGTTAGTGTCATCAACATCATAAGAAATATATCAATATACGAATCTAGTCCAATTGGCGCTACGCGCCCAAAATACAATAATGTCCATGAGGATAAAATAACATAGTAAAATGTCTTAAATCTATCAGATTCTCAATTAAAAAATGTCTATGCATAAGGGAACCAACAGATAACTAAAGCTATAAAAACGTGGGCACTACAGTGTGTCATTTAAATTATATAATATATTATATTATATAACATAGTTTCAAGTGTATATATACTAGCATAACTATATTATTACATCTATGTCAAAAATGCCGAGAGGTATCATTCTCAAGGAACATATTCCACCTTATATTTGATTCCATACATGAGTGGAATAGGCACTTCAAGAATGATACCTCTTGGTGTCTTTTACATAGATTTTCTAATATAGGTATGCTAGTATATAGACATAAATATAATGATCCATTAGATTTGGAACCATGATGTACATCAACCAGTCAAAAAGTAATAGGGTTTGAGAAATAAATTATATTCAAGATGGTTCTCCAAAATTTTCCACCCTAATTAATTTGTATATGTTATGGGCATTCACAAAAATAATAAGGAGATAAGGGTTTGTAATAGGTAGACTATTATGATCAAGTAAATTCTAACATTAATCATTTGGAATTATAATAATGATTTCAAACTTGTAATAATTGATAAACAATGAGTAATTTATCAAATACACAAGAGGATTAAGAACGTTAGTTGTATAAGGACAAGGAGGATCTTGATGTGTAGGATAATGAAACAGACAAATCACAAACTAGAAGTTCTTCGGTACAAGTTTTGAAACTAAAAACTGAAGTGGAAGGAGTGTAAAACTAATGTACTGTCCAGAACTTATTTTTATGGTCCTAACCTAGAACTATATGGTCTTAGAGCCTTTGATAGTATAGATCTAAAATTTCCTATGTTATTTCTTTTCTAAAAATGTCCTTCATTGTATATCTTTTTTGCTTACACAACTTTAAGATGACTTATAATCACCTACAAAAAATTGGAAATCCTTGGAACCTATATACAACTAGATCAAAGCATATAACTATGTCCCACTTTTTTGAATTTTTTTTACATTCAAAAAAATATTTCCGACAACAAAAACATGACCAAACACATATAAAATGACCAAACATGTATTTTTAGGATCTTATAAATACCAAGGTGCAAGGCATCTATAATATACCTGAATTTGTTTTTCAATACTATTTTTTAATATTTAATTGCTAGTCAGATTTTAAAATTATTTTGGACACCAAGTTGGACACACTTATATACTTTGACCCAACTTTTCATTATAGAATAATAAAACAAAAAGGATAAAACATATGTGTGTGGTTGATGTTAGAAAAATTAGTGTTCACATGGGTATTGGGGTATTTAGTGTAGAGTAAATATTACTTATGGTATGGTAAATAGTTAGTGATTTTACCATAAGGTTAAATAGGTTGTAAGATAGTAATATTATTTGTTAGATGGTTAATTCACATATATATTTTTATAAAAATATATATTACACATAGTTAGTGGTTGGGAATATTGTTTACGTGAGCTATATGAGGAGACATGATTTCCATAATTATAGGAATACAATTCCTATAAATGTGTATGCGTGCTTGCATCTCATAAAGGAGCAAAAAGTGTGATTTTTATTCCATTTTGGAGATGTTGAGTGTTGTTCATTTCTTTCTATTACAACTAAAGAGGGGAGTGAGTGCATGTAGTTTGGATCTTTGTAACTCGTCAAGAACAAGAAAAAAAGTTATTTTTTTGTCTTTAGTCTTAAATTTATGCATGCAAGTGTGTTTTGTTGAATGCTAGAGGATAATTATTACAAAGATAAGGGTGTAAATTAATTGAACCTTAACCTTGGTCTACATGTTATGATATCAAAATTGGTGGCAACTCTAGGAAAAATGGAAAGTGTATTTATTTTCAAGACAAGAAAGGGTTTGGGAGGTGTTATAGCTAACTATAATAAATAGTCTTGTTGAGAGTTTATAAATAGTACTACTTACATATGCTAGAAATATCTTGTTAGCATTAGCATGTTAGTGTGTGTGGTGTGATGAGTTGTAATAATAAATCATATCATTATTGTGTTGTAATTGTTAGTGTGCAAATAATGATGTGTGTGAGAGATTCTTGGGTATGTTACACTCTCTAGTTAGAATATAGTGTCTCATGTTATTATTAGACATGAATGGTTAAAGTGATAAGTGTTGACTTATACTTTGTACGAGTTCATTACACTATATATGTTACCTCTCTTATTGTAACTAATGGATCAACATATCAAGTATATTTGTCTGTGCAATTGGAGTATTTATGAATTTTTATTTTGGAAGCTCCACCAAATTCATCATTTGATATCAGATTATTGGTGTTAAATTGTGTGCACCTATGC
Organism: Taxus chinensis; assembly: GCA_019776745.2. NCBI lineage: Eukaryota > Viridiplantae > Streptophyta > Pinopsida > Cupressales > Taxaceae > Taxus > Taxus chinensis. The sequence goes on along the minus strand of CM034155.1, from coordinate 295,070,090 downwards.
AAGGGGTAAGTGGATGGAAATTGGGGGCCAAATTGGGGTAAAAAAGGGACACGGTTTTCCTGAAATCAATGAAAACTAAACTTCATCTAATAATTCGACATGCATATGCTCAAAAGTTGACATAGTGATAAGAATGAGTACCATAGAGCTTGGAATTTAATTTCTAAAATACTAATTTTTTCAGAAAATTGTGGATATTAAGATGTTCAAATGTAGTGCACACATAAAGTATGTCCATTTTGTGTAAAAAAGATAAGAACCTATTGTGTTTGCGCCCCCCCCATTTTTTGAGTTATATAAATTGTTTTTCAAATCCCTTTAGCAGAAAGTTATCTAAGACCATTTTTGAGGTCCCACTCATTTTTCATAATTTTTGGATGAATATAATTTTTTTTATTAATTTTCAAAGAGCACATATCCTGAAAATGAAATATTTGTGTGTGCACCCCCATAACTTTGAGAAAAAAAGTCATTTTTTTTTTTGGTTTTTGGTGTGTGTGGAATGGAGTTTAGAAAAAATCACTTTTAAAAAAATTGGATGAAAAAAACATAAATTGTGCACCAAAACATATGCATAGGCTTTTGCAAGAAAAGAAGGCACTAGTAAAAGAAATTATGAATGAAAGCCTTAAAGTAATTGGATTTCAGAAAGAATTATATCGTCATCAAGGTAAAACCGAGATTAGCATCGTAGTATAATTTATTTTTGAATATTATGTCAAATGCATGAGATATCAGGGTACACATGCGAGATTTTAATTTTTTTATCAAACACAGATTTATTCATGGATTATACAGACCAAACCTTTGGTTTGGATATCCAAGGCAAATCCAAGCCTATGGATTGGGAATTTCAAACCTAAAGAAGATGAAACATTCTCGCATTCTTGTTTTCTATGTGGTATATGTGCTTATTGGAAGGATATATTTACTAAAATAAAAGGTTCAACTCATAGATCCATTTGTCATAGTTTAGAAGATAGTTTTTCAGATTCTAATTTGATCAGTACATAGGTATTTTTCAAGATTTTAGCATTCAACATTCAACCTTCAATCTTCTAGGATTTAAATTATACAATCGATATCTATTTTGTGAAAGAATATAGTCATTTTTAAGGTTTTGGGGCCTTTTGGATTAGCTATTGACATTTATAGGAGTGTTAAATGTGTCAAAATTAGAATTTACAAACCTCAAAACTCTCAAATGTAGCGTCAATTGATTGAATATATGGACTCATGAATTTTCCCATGAGCATGGAGTTGAATCCCTAATTGTTTCTTAGAATATGGTAAAATAATATTATGGATGAGTACCTACTTTACAAGCTTAGGGAATGCCTTTTGCTTCGTTTTCAATGGTGCATCCTTCCTCTAGCCATCATGCCTCAATACCACTCTCAACTTAGATCAAAAGAAATTATTTATTGAGTAGATAGAATATGAAACAAGGAGAGGGCACACAGAAGATTAGCGTGACGGAGAAAGACACATTTGAAGGCACAAAAGGATAGGGAAAAAAACACGCCCTAGGACAAGACTGATTCGGGACTTAGCCATTTCACGGATATAGGCTATTTTTAGAGATAGCGTGTGGAGCACACATCGGGATGGAGACTTGTGTGACACACAAATTTCTATTTTGGGATGAGCGTCTACTAAGCGCCATACATAAGTTTGGGATAATAATAGGATAACTACTGTTAGTTAACTATAGGATATCTATTATTATCGCACTTGCATGTGTGCCTATTATTATAAAGGCACATGGCTATTTTTAACATGTGACCTATTTTGGGAAGTGAAGTGCAAGTCCCCACCCTTATAAATATGTATTGAATTTTTTAGTTTGAGAGATAGAGAGATATATAGAGACACAAAGATACACAAGTATTGTAAAGTTATGTTGTTGGATATATTGCACGCATAGCTTATGGTAATGTTATACGATGTAAGGGGCTTCTATGTTTTACAATATTAATATAACAGAGTATATTGGATGGATAATGATGTTGAACATGACTTTCACTGGTTATTGCATGGTTAATTTCATTATAGTTATTGTTTAAATCATGATTCCTTAAAATCTAGAACTAGTTATGTTATGTGGAATGTTTGTGCTATTTATGGGTCTAAATGCATTATATATTCATCACGCTAACATCTTTTACAAGAAAATATAAGGAGGTTCCTTGTACCTTTGCGTGTTTCGGGTGAGCACTAAGCTCAGGCTGGGTGATGTGCTAATGTGCATGGGTTATTCGAGGTGGATTCTAGACTGCATCATTGGTTTCATTTTCGGGGCCTCTTTTTCAGTTTTTTTTCAGCATGGTTCATGATGAAGACATACCAGTTGACCCTAGAAACTGTTGAGGAGTGGATAAAATATCTGGAAGAAGAGTACGCATGAAGGTTCAACACTAGATTTTAGTTTGAAGCATGCACGTGGGTGGAACAAAATATGTATGACTATTTTTATGAGAGCTTCTTTGTTATCTTTCTGGTAGAACTGTACGAGTAGTTGGTTGCTTATGCATCTAAACCAAATCGGAGGTATCACAAACTTGTATGGATGTAGGAAGAATTGTAGGCCCTCTATGATGTTGATTTGATTTGGACACGCAATGTGGATACTTGGTTCCATGGCATTTTGAATAGCTATATTCTGGAGTACTCAATTTCCTCTTATTCTTGCCCAGAGGTAGCTGAGTTTCAGTTTTTATGTTATCCTAGGGGAACCTATTTGCAAGGAATTCCACTGGCAATCAAGATCTTGATGGTAACCCTAAACTTGGAAGAAAAATAGATGGCTAGCTAAACCTCACCATGAGCGGAGGCAGGAATAGGATTGGTGAAAGATGGCAAGCTTATCGGTAAAAAGGTATAGAGAAGAAAGGTGGCTTAAGTATAATGAGGCATGAGAGAGGGAGATAGAGAAGCAACGTGATATTGTAGAGTGGGTGGCATTGATGAGAGAGATGGCTTGTGAAGGATTTGGAGCTCACACAGAATGCATGGAACCAGAGCATCAGGAACTCCCCCATTTGGGAAAGCATGACAGGGAACCCTCCTCGGACTCACAAGGAAGCGCGCTAGCAGAAATGACCTGGGTCACAGGAATGCATCTAAGTCTACCTGACAACCTAGCCCTTGCACTTGGTTTTCCAGTATCTAGTACAACAACTAGTTAGCAAGATAATTTGAGCAATAGGAAATCAATAGTAAATCAAATATCAAGCACATCGATGGCAAGGAAAAAATATTCATTGTTGTTTGGAGGTACTTATTTAGGCACATCATCCATACAGAACTCAAGCGTGCAGAATTTTGGACTCGCTTATGGGAGTGGTACCACCTTGCAAACCGTAGGAGTTCAATTTAGTACTACTGTTGGGACACATGGAAGTACATCTTTTGGTCTTCTTTTGGCTACATGAGGAGGATCAGGGGGTATAGGTGGTTCTATTTTTGGTGGTTCTTGGGGCAGAAGTAACACAGGAGGTTTTGGATCAGGTGGTTCAGGTCCACACCAACCCCATAATATTTACATGGTGATTTCTCTTTGTATTCCAGAGTATAGGGGCATAGAAGATGCTGCTGAGCACATGCACGTGTGAGATACTCTAGTGTGTGAAATGAATTACAACTTCTGAGTGCAAGGAAAGTTAATTTGTAACTACATTACAGGGATGCACACACAGTTGGTACAAGAAGTTTGAACCTAATCAAACTTGCGTAGATTATGTAGCGTTAAAATATGCTTTCCTAAAAGAGTTCTATATCCTTGAATTTGATAAGAAGAGTATAAGTGCGCTCAAAGATATTAAATAGGGAACTACTAAAAGTGTCTAGGAGTATAATGCCCATTTCAAAACACTTTTGTCTAAATTTTTTTATGATATTCACGCAAGCCAACATTCATAATGGTTTGTTGGAGGACTGATCACACATTTTAAAAGGACAATGTCACATAAGATATAAATTTATCCACGCGAAACACTTGAAGCAACTATGTGCACTGAGGCAATTAGAAGTATAGACACTGGAGTAAGTCCATTCCTGGAAGCACAGATTGCAGCTATGGAAAAGTAGTTAGAGAAACTATCGGAAAATTCAACACATGAGACATGCACTAGGATTTAGTGTACAGGTTGTGAAGTGGAAGGGCACACAAAGGATAGTTGTCCCCGCAAATCAATGTGTTGATTACTGATAGAATGTGAAGTATGTCATTTGAACCATGATGTCAGTTACTTCCCATTATTACAACATGTGATAAGGAATAACGTCTCATACTATTACAATATTTTTTGGTCCAAGACTCGTGATACAGAAGACTGTAGATTGATTGGTCAAATCCATGATGTTATAGATATTGGTGTGCGACAGACATGAGTATAAAATAAATCTAAAGGTAAAGGTGAACACCAAGATCAGGATCACAATCAAGTGCGCTATGATCAGAATGAAGGGAAATTTGAAGGATGTCGTGGCAGAGGTCACGAATATCATGGTGGATTTGGAGGCTGAGGCCATGGTGGTTGACGAGGTGATTTTCCTTGCGAAACGTGCTTTACACGCGGATCTCTTGATCACTACAAGCACGAATGTCCTCAGAATATTACATGTTCTTTCTGTGGGAATGATCATAGCTATAAGGAATGCCCAAAATTATATGAGCATCTTAGTAAGTAGCATAAACATGATAAAAAAGGTGTAGGGATGGTTAGGATACAACGCGCTATGGAAAATCAGTGGATGCCAAAGTTGACACCGGAACTTGAAGTATTACCTGTAAATATTACTACATGTGCTGAAGCTGCACACTACAGAGAAGCATTACAACAGAATCCTACCATAACTAAGGAGGAGGTTTTACATGCATGGTACCTGGATCCTGCTCATCAGAAGGAGGTTTATCAAGATACCATGGAGGTACTCAAAAATCTTCAGTGTGAAATACATTGTTTAAAAGAGAAATCACGGAAGATGGAATAGAAGAAGGAAGAAGAGATGTTCTAATATGATATTGATGAATTGAAGGAGGTATGCAAAATGTTACACCATGAGAATATCATTCCATTTTTAGGGAATTGGTTAAAGGGAAACAATCCGCATACAGGTATTGAGAATGGATGGCAGATCCTACATGTAAATCTTCCCCTTCATAGCTTATACTATGGCAAGGAGATCACTCTGAATGTTGTTTTAGATGGATGAATTTTGAGTAATATATTGATTGACACAGGAACAAAGGTCAATGTACTTACTTTAGATGCATGGGTACAGATGGGGAGACCTCCATTGCAGTTTTCTTCTAATGTGTTGTTTATGGCTAATCGGACTAAGGCCACTCCCATCAAAGTTTTAAAAGATGCATCCATTGTTATACAAGGGGCCAAGTTCAAAGGGGACTTTGAGGTTTCAACACTCTTAGAAGAAAACAATTTCTCAATTTTTCTTGGGCACCCTTGGTGTTATGCAAATAATGTTGATTTATGGTTCAATAAGGGATACATCAGTTTTGAGAACAAGGAGAAAAGAGTTATAAGCACTTTAACAAATGGGAAATCTATGCCTTATGTTGAGCCTTTGAGTGAGGAAGGTCTAAACAGGATTTATGTATGCTCCATTTAAGACCTAGAGGTCCTTGAGCCATGTAAGGAAGGAATCCTTCAGTGAGAAGATGCATAGTCTATTAGTGATACTACAAGTATTGCTTGTGATAATTGGGCTCATGTTACTTATGAGATGGTAGGGAAAGAAGTAAGAAGTGCATTTGCATGGAGAAGCATACCTCATTGTATTAGGAGGATATTTAATAACCATGTACCTCAGTACACTGGAGAAGAAGAATCTGTGGTATCCCTGCGCACCATGGAGGAACAATAGACAAACCAAGTTGAGAGAAGAAATATGTTAGCATATACTCTGCATGGAACAGTAGCACGTAGGTGGGTGCTTCACAAGGATAATCTTATAGAATGGAATGAAGCTATGATTTCTATTTCTACTCGGTTCTTCAAGAGCAACACACCTACTCAAATCTGCACATATCATGGTAATCAACCTGTTCATAACCACATTCAGCAGTGTGAGAGACTCTAGACTACTATGTACCTTGGGATATGATAATATAATATATATGGGTTGATGGAGATGCCAACATGTGGCACACATCCCCTTAGTTAGTTATATGGGCTCACATAGGAATTAATTATATTGGGTAATGGGTCAGGCTACATTGGGATTAGGTGTTACCCATCCTATTTAAAGGATGTGAGTATAATTATGAGGAGGTTATGGATGCATGAGTTGATTCTTCTACTTGGTAGAGGTATATTGGAGGTGTCCCCCTCAAAGTGGATTCCCATCTTGGGAGATTGTGGAGTTACTCCTTCCTTAAGGAGCGTTGTATGGTGTTGCCCTACCTTAAGGGTATTATTCTGCATATATTGATATTAGGTCATCTTGGCCCCCCATATCTCTTGTGTTTTATTATCTTCTATAATTTATTGATTTATTATATGCAAGGTTCTTATCAAGTGGTATCAAAGCAGTGATCCAGGTAATTTGTGGGATGAAACCCTAATGTTGGTGATTCATCTATATCTAGAGATAGACTTGTAATTTTTCATATATGTTTTTTACAGAGTGGATACATAGTTCAAGTGATCTTCCCTCCGAATTTCAGATTGTTTGGAGCTGTTTTGCAAAAGTTGTGTCAGTTTTAGGGTTGAAACCCTAATTCTACAGTTTCGTCTATATCTTTTGAATAATGAAGAATTAGGAATTTTTTTTTTGGGTTGATGGTAATATATTCAAAGGTGATACCACTGAAATTTCAGAATTTTTGGATCTATTTTGTCAGAATTATTTCATTTTTTTGTTTTTCACTATTTTTCTCCATAGGCCACAATTTGAGGAATTTTCCTAAATTTCTTACATTTTAGAAACCTCTCAAAAAATAAGTTGGGGTTTGTGTTCTATGATTTCTTATTTTTGGCTTAACGTTATCCAAAAGGGTTAGAACAAGGTTTGATCAAAAGGGTCTATTCCTAAAACCCTAGTTTTGTGGATCAAGGGGATGGTAGCTTTTTTTCAAGATGGCATGATTGATGCTAGAGAATGGTGGAACAAATTTAGGGATAAATTCTCTAAACCATCAAATATTTGGTTATTCAAGTTATGGATTAGTGGCCCTGCACAGATTTGGTTTTCTTAGTTAGAAAAGGAAATGTCTAATTGGTCTTTGGAGGAACTGGAACAAGTTTTCATGAACAGATGGGAAGAAGAAGAAGAAGAAGAAGAAGAAGAAGAAAATGTTGATGATGAAGTTGTTACACATGATAGTGCATCTCCAAGGAAGGAAGCTTCAATATTTCAGTTTGAAGGATGTATTCAAAGGAAAAAGGTAATTGTTTCCATAAACCCTAGCAGCAAATATAACTTCATCAATATGGATGTAGCTCAAAATCTACATGTACAAGAAAAACATATTAAGGAAGCTCAAGTGGATGGTAAGCATATTCAAGTTTCTGAAGATTTAAATCTCTCTATGGATAAATATGTTTTACATTCATATTTTTATGCTTTAGATATGGATGGTATGGATATTGTTCTTGGATATCCTTGCTTAGAGAGCTTGGGAATAAATTAATCTTAATATGCAAAATAAATTCATGAAATTATGGTACAAGAGAAAGAAAATTACATTGCAAGATATCACACTTAGCAAAGAAACAAGTAATGTAAAATTAGATCATGAAGATGGTGACGAAGGGAATAAGGACGAATCAGAAGGAGAGGATGAAGAACATAAAGTCACAAATAATTTCTCTACTCAAGAGAAAAAATAAGTAACAAACAAGGTGGAAGAGGACAAGAAAGTTGAGGAAAAGGCTGATAAGGTTGAGTATACGAAGGTGGCACCATATCAACACCCACACCATCATAAGAGGAAAAAATCATGGAGACATGTTAGGACACATGAGGATAAAAATCCATATGGATATACAGGGAATCACAATAATACTTTTGGCTATACATGGAATCAATGGAACAATAATTATATGACATGGAATCACAAAAATAATAATTATGGATATACATGGATGCCGGGGAGGAACACATATGGACCAAGATGGAATCAGATGAGCACAAGGGAATATGGAATCAGGTTTGGAGCAACATCACCCCCTAGGATTTCATATGGGTGGTTGAATGATCGAGCATGGCAACAAATGTGTAATAATTTAAAGCGCACTCATTATATGGCTTCTTCTTATGTTTCAGGGACGAAACATGTCAAAGAGGGAGGCAATGCTATGTACCTTGAGATATGATAATATAATATATATGGGTTGATGGAGATGCTGACATGTGGCACACATCCCCTTAGTTATATGTATGGGTTCACATGGGATATAATATTGTAATGTATATGGGTTGATGGAGATGTCAACATGTGGCACACATCCCCTTAGTTAGTTATATGGGCTCACATAGGAATTAATTATATTGGGTAATGGGTCAGCCTACATTGGGATTAGGTGTTACCCATCCTATTTAAAGGATGTGAGTATCATTATGAGGGAATGTATGTATGAGTTGATTATTCTACTTGGTAGAGGTATATTGGAGGTGTCCCCCTCGAAGTGGATTCCCATCTTGGGAGATTGTGGAGTTACTCCTTCCTTAAGGAGCATTGTATGGTGTCGCCCTACCTTAAGGGTATTATTTTGAATATATTGCATATTAGGGCATCTTACCCCCTATATATCTTGTGTTGTGCTATATTTTGCAAATTATTCATTTATTATATGCAAGGTTCTTATCAGAGCAGTGATCCGGGCAATTTGTGGGATGAAACCCTAATGTTGGTTATTCATCTACATCTAGAGATTGACATGGAATTTTTTATATAGTTTTTTTGGGGATTGGATACATAGTTCAAGTGATCTTGCCTCCAAATTTCATATTTTTTGGAACTGTTTTGCAAAAGTTGTGTCAGTTTTAGAGTGGAAACCCTAATTCTAATTATTCATCTATATCTTCTGAATAATGACGAATTAGGAAATATATATTTTTGGCTTGTTTGTAATATATTGAAAAGTGATACCACTGAAATTTCAGAATTTATGGATCTATTTTGATAGAGTTATTTCAGTTTTATTGTTTTTCACTATTTTGCTCCACAGGCCGTAATTTGAGGAATTTTTCTGAATTTCTTACATTTTCAGAAATCTCTCAAAATTTTAGTAGGGGTTACTTCTTTGTGGTTTCAAATTTGAGGTTGAATGATTGACGAAATCATCAGGTAAAATATTGGTCAAAGGAGTAAGTTTGTGAAACCCTAAATTTTATGGATCATGGATATACCAATTTTCTATGGTAATGGGGAAATTGATGCAAAAAAAATGGTGGATACAATTTAAACAAATGTATTTTGAATAATTTTTAGTATGGGTTAGTTTTTATCTTCATCTTGGTGGGAAAGCGCGACATTGGTATTCTTATTTGGATATAGATCTATTGGATTGGGATTGGGAGGAAATGGAGGATATTTTCTTAGCTAGATGGGAAACAAAAAAGAAACACAATTTTGTTAAAGAAGAAGAAGAAGAAGAAGAAAATGTTGATGATGAAGCTGTTACACAGGATAGTGCATCTCCAAGGAAGGAAGCTTCAATATTTCAGTTTGAAGGGTGCATTCAAAGAAAAAAGGTAATTGTTTCCATAAACCCTAGCAGCAAATATAACTTCATCAATATGGATGTAGCTCACAATCTACATGTTCAAACAAAGCATATCAAGGAATCTCAAATGGATGGTAAGCATATTCAAGTTTTTGAAGATTTAAAGCTTTCTATGGATAAATATGTTTTACATTTAGATTTTTATGCTTTAGATATGGATGGTATGGATATTGTTCTCGGATATCCTTGGTTAGAGACATTGGGAACAATTAATATTAATGTGCAAAATAAATTCATGAAATTATGGTACAAGAGAAAGAAAATTACATTGCAAGATATCACACTTAGCAAGGAAAAAAATAATGCAAAATTGGATCATGAAGATGAATTTGAAGATGGTGAAGAAGGGAATAAGGATGAATTAGAAGGAGAGGATGAAGAACATGATGAAAAAGTAAAAAATAGTTTCTCTACTAAAGAGAAAAAAGAAATAGCAAACAAGTTGGAAGAGGAAAAGATTGATAACGTTGAGCATACTAAGGTTGCACCATATAGACACCCACATCATCATGAGAGGAAAAAATCATGGAGACATGCAAGGACACACAAGGGCAACAATCTATATGGATATACAGGGAATTGGAGGAGTAATAATTTTGGCTATACATGGAATCAATGGAACAATAATTATATGACATGGAATCACATGAATAATAAATATGGATATGCATAGATGCCAAGGAGGAACACATATGGACCATGATGGAATCAGATGAGCACAATGGAATATGGAATCATGTTTGGAGCAACATCACCCACTAGGATTTCATATGGGTGGTTAGATGATCGAGCATGGCGACAAGTGTACAATAATTTAAAGCAAACTCATTATATGGCTTCTTCTTATGTTTTGGGGATGAAACATGTCAAAGAGGGAGGCAATGCTATGTACCTTGGGATATGATAATATAATATATATGGGTTGATGGAGATGCCGACATGTGGCACACATCCCCTTAGTTATATGTATGGGTTCACATGGGATATAATATTGTAATGTATATGGGTTGATGGAGATGTCAACATGTGGCACACATCCCCTTAGTTAGTTATATGGGCTCACATAGGAATTAATTATATTGGGTAATGGGTCGGCCTACATTGGGATTAGGTGTTACCCATCCTATTTAAAGGATGTGAGTATCATTATGAGGGAATGTATGTATGAGTTGATTCTTCTACTTGGTAGAGGTATATTGGAGGTGTCCCCCTCGAAGTGGATTCCCATATTGGGAGATTGTGGAGTTACTCCTTCCTTAAGGAGCATTGTATGGTGGTGCCCTACTTTAAGGGTATTATTCTATATACTTAGGCATCTTGCCCCCCATATACCTAGTGTTGTGTTATCTTCTGAAATGTATTGATTTATTATATGCAATGTTTTTATCACGTGGAGCAAACTCATTATATGGCTTCTTCTTATGTTTCGGGGATGAAACATGTCAAAGAGGGAGGCAATGCTATGTACCTTGGGATATGATAATATAATATATATGGGTTGATGGAGATGCTGACATGTGGCACACATCCCCTTAGTTATATGTATGGGTTCACATGGGATATAATATTATAATGTATATGGGTTGATAGAGATGTCGATATCACTGCGCACCATGGAGGAACAATAGACAAACCAAGTTGAGAGAAGAAATATGTTAGCATATGCTCTACGTGGGACAGTAGTGTGTAGGTGGGTGCTTCATAAGGATAATCTTATAGAATGGAATGAAGCTAAGATTTCTCTTTATACTCAGTTCTTCAAGAGCAACACACCTACTCAAATATGCACATATCATGGTAATAAATATGTTCATAACCACATTCAGCAGTGTGAGAGACTCTGGACAGAGAGGCAGGAAGATTTACCACCTTCATTATGGGTGCAAACATTTTATTCCACTTTACAAGGCTACGCCCATGCTTAGTATGTATATGCGGAGCTACATAGGGAGACTGGAAATTGGAAGGATTTGATTACGGGAATGGTCTAGACTTTTGACTACTTCTCTACTAGACCTCCAATAGAAGAGGCATTAAGGGTTATAAAGTTCTTAACTATGGGAGATAGTACAAAGGCAGAAGAACTCATTCAGAATTTATTTGGTGAGACAGAATCAGAAGTGTGCTTTGCTGAAGAAGAAGAGACAGATGCCATGCTACTTAAGCGGGATTTCCTTGAGAAATAAAAAGTTAAGATAGTCTACATAGTGGATGATGAAGAAGTAGAAAATCTAGATATAGATCATTCAGAATTATGCGAAAGGTTTTTTACAATGCAAATAAGAACATGTGCACATATCATGAACATATGAAGAAAAAGATAGTGAATATTGGCACGGATGCTGAACCTAAAGAGGAAATAATTGGGGATTATTCGTCTGACTTTGAAGTGGAAAAAATCATTGAGTTACTACGAGATTTTCAAGACTTATTTCCAAGAGGATACCATGAATTAAAATGTGTGCATGAATGAGAAGAGATAAAGATCAATCTTAAGGAAGGTGCACGCTCGGTCAAGAAGAGACCGTACAGGATGAACCCTAACCTACGCATAAAAGTTAAGGAAGAAATTGACAAGATGTTGAAATCTAGCATCATCAAGCCCCTAGAAGAATCATAGTGGGTTATCCCCATGGTCATAAATATAAAGAAAGATGGATGGATTAGAATTTGTGTGGATTGCAGGGAACTGAATGTTGCATGTGTGATTGATCCTTTTCAAACACCTTTCATGGAAGAAATATTAGAAGGCGTTGTAGGGCGCAAAATCTATTCTTTTACAGATGGATTCTCTGGGTATCATTAGGTTAGGATTGCACAAGAGGATCAAGAGAAAACAAATTTTAGCACTAAATGGGGAAGTTTTGCATATATTGTGATGTCATTTGGTTTGAAGAATGCACCTACTGTATATTCGCGCATAGTTGTTCAAGCATTCCAGGATTTCATTCACAACTTTTTGTAGGTTTACTTGGATGATTGGACAATGTATGGACTTGTTAGGATCATTGTGACAATTTATGCTTAGTGTTTGAAAGATGTAGACAGTTAAACATCTATTCGAACATCAAGAAGTGTGTGTTTGCTACACCTTTTGGCACCCTATTAGGACACATCATCTGTAAGGAAGGCTTGTTAGTGGATCTAACTAAGATTGCAATTATTATAGGCCTGGAAGAGCCTACTTGTTACAGTGAGGTGCGCATATTCTTGGGTCACACATGGTATTATAGAAAATTTATCAAAGGATAGACAAATATTTTCACACCTCTGGAAGATTTACTAAAGGGAAAAGGAACATTCTATTGGGGAGAACCGCAACAACGTCCATTTGAGGAATTAAAGGAGATACTAACGACAACACCTATTCTGTGTTTTCCTTCACGGAACCAAATGTTTCACGTACATGTGGACGCCTCTTGCACGACCATTAGCGCATTGTTAGCTCAGATTGGAGAAGGAATCATAGATCATCATATCTATTTCACTATTAGAAATTTGAATCATGCAGAGTAGAATTATACAACCACTGAGAACGAAGCATTTTTAATGATCTACGCGCTACATAAATTTAGACAATATCTGCTAGCAAAACCATTTGTATTTATACCGATCACATGGCATTGAAATACTTGGTAAACAAGCCCATCTTACAGGGGCACATGTGTCGATTGGTGCTCTTATTCTAAGAATTTTATTTCACAATTGTGGTAAAACCAAGAAAAATTAATTCTTGCCCAGACCATTTATCAAGGATTCAGTCAAGGGAGGATGCATAGACAATTGAAGATACAATGCCAAATGCACAGTTATATAGGTTACATCATGTGCCTTCATACTTGGAGGATATTACTGTCTTTTTACGCACGTGTATGGTGCTAGAGGGAATGAAAGCCTTAGAGAAGAAACAAATTGCAATTCACACGACACCTTTTATGTTGATCAGTGGTGACCTATACAAGTTAGGACAAGATGAAGTATTACGCCGATGTGTACTGGAGCATGAGTACACAGATATCATAGAAGAGGCTCATGGTTGTATTGAGGGTGGGAACTATATTGGTGATGCCACTGTGCATAAAATTCTACTCACTGGATTATGGTGGGAGATCCTGTATAAGGATTGTAAGGCGCATTGCAAGGCGTGTGATCACTGTTAGCACCTTGGAAAACCTGGATAAAGAGATGAAATTCCTTTAAGAGATATTCCTAGTGTAGAGCCATTTGAGAAATGGGCTATAGACTTTGTAAGTCCTATTTCACCATCCGCGAGTAGAACTAGATCACGCTACATCATCACTTGCACATATTATCTCACAAGGTAGGCTAAAGAAACCCCTACAAAGGATTATACAACAACTACAGCAGCCAAGTTTTTATGGTAAAATGTTCTTACAAGGTATGAATGCCCGTTGATTTTAAAAAGTGATAGGAGCACACACTTTTTGAATGAGACACTCAAGATACTATTGGATGAATTTATGATTGTGCACCATAAGACAACACCCTATCATCCTTAGGAAAATGGGACTATTGAGACCTTCAACAAAATTTTGAGATAGACATTGAAAACAATTTGTGATGTTGGAAGGAAAGATTGGGATGATAAAAAAAATTTGTGCTTTGGGTGTATAGAACAACATATAAGAGGTTGAACAAGGCCACACCCTTTTAGTCGGTGTTTGGCACAGAAGAAGTTCTTTCGATGGAATTCATGTTACCTTCTTTACATATTTTGCGTGATGGAGGTCTAGCTGATGATAAATCGTTAGAAGAGAGGATTGATAAATTGATACCGTTGGATGAGAGGTGAGCTGGTGCAGCCTCAGCTCAGCTCTCATCATATTTACTTCATGGATAGTATTTGAATTCTCTTACCTCTACCTTGACCATAAAAATATTTCCTCCTTCATTTTATTCTTTCTTCCTTAATCCATGTTAATCTAGGTGCATCTAAACACTTGATTGATAATGTAGTAATGTTCAAAAAAAGTTGCAACAATCCAATTTACCAATCATGTTTTAACCCCTATGCACACTCATCGATCTCTCATCCTTCTTGGATGAAATTGACATATTTTTCTAATGGAGAGGTAAATATATCAATCAAACCTGATTATAATTATTACAAACACCATCTCAAATGGATGGAACCATGTTTTTCATACTCATGCCAAAAATATCCTTCTATCTTCTACATACTCTGTCCATTGCTGACCTGTAGCATTCAGTCACAAATATCTCAAAAAATATTTGGTTTCAGAAAAAATTATTCAAACCCAATTTCAAAAATTATTCTCTTACCATTCCTATAAAATTTCATGATCTAACTCTTAACAACATGTGAGTTATGCTACTTTTATCAGGGCAGGCATTTTGTTAAACAAGTATCATCAACCTCAAACCCGTTGGTAAAATGCATCATATATTAAAAACTACTTATCTTCAAATCAAATCCTTCAATACCCATCTGAAAAATGATGTTTTCCCTCTATGGTTAAAATTTCAGCATAATTTTACTTAAAACCAAAAGGTTATGGTGACTGGTTCAAAACCTTGTTTTAAGGAAACAATCAACAAATAACAAAGTACAAGTTGTTGGAGGTATATCATGACAATCTGAATATTATTATTAAAATATGAAATCATACCATTTAAATTTGTTCTATATACACCTAAGAAGATGATAAAAACTGCATAATACTTGCAATCCCAAGCTTTGTCTTCTTATTTCCTCAAATCATGTCATACCATACAATCAATATTCTTCTTGGCTACCTTGTTCTTCATTTTTCCTACTCCCAAGCTTATTCTTTTGTATTTCTCCCCCATCCCTTCATGGATGGTTCAACCTATCTCTGCATAATACATACCATTTTATCTATAAAATATTATTTTCATTGCTAAATTAAAACATCTTATCCTATTCCTACTCCTTAGGATAAGACTAATCCTTTTTTGTGAGATATTTGCTCAACTTCCACATAAGGATAGATATAGTTGTTTGTGCCAACTAGAAATGATCTATGACATGATCAATATAATCCTTCCTCCTACGTACCATTAGGTGTGATAACACACATATCCACCTAAACAAGTAACTTTCACCTTTTACTCTTATCACAAAGAGTAATTACATTACATAACTCAAATATTCAAACTATGACATTCTTGGAGGGAGACTCACTGTAAACACATAGTACATGTAATTCATGCATTGTATGTATTAATATCCTTGTTTTATTATTCACCAAGCATCATGAAGGATGCTCCTACATCAAACTCCCTAGGTAAGAAAAATATTTGAAATCCAGTTCAAATGTCTTCCTTCATCTTTCTTCAAATTCAATCTCCTTTGTATTCCTGGGTCCCATGGTATCTTTTGAAGTAACAATGTTTGAATCTCCTTGAGGTAGTCTTTGTCTCTCATCTTCTTATTTATTTTTATTTTCTGGTATAGTCTTCTTCTTATCTCTTTCTCATTTGTAATATCCCATATCCAAGCTTTAGCTTCATATATGTCTTCAAGATCTTCTTGGTTCAGGAGTTTGTCCATTCGATTTAGGACTTGATTTATCTCCAAAACATTCAAAACTGCATTCAAAAAATCAAAATAAAGGTTAGATATAAAAACATGAGGCCATGCAGCCCCTTGAGTGTCTTCATACTTTTGGTCTTTTCCATTTTCATTTTTTTCTCCAAGCAATTTGTTCAAATCTACCTTCTTCCCCTCATCTTGTTCTTGTCTTAACTCATCTACAATCTGATCCATGAGTTCTTCATTTTGATTTAGAATTTTATACAGCCCCTTATGAGGGTTCAAAAATTCCTCTACCATTCTCAACTCTTCATTTAAGACTCCATCATCTATCTCATCATTGATTTCATCAAATTTGGGTGCTAGACCATTATTTTCATTCTCAAACCTTTGTTTTTCAGCAGCATATTATCTTATTTCTTCTTGTTTCATGAAGCTATAATCACATTCATTCAACCTACTTCTACTTTGCGTTAGTATTTGATTACAACTATGACCTTCACTAGCCGATCTATAACTTCCACCCTGTTACATAGTAGTCATCACAGGCATGCTCTTCAACATAGAATCTTCATCTTCATTTAGACTAAATTGTGATGATAAATCAAAGGTATATTCATAATCACCATCATTTAAATCATTATAAAAAACTTCTCTACGTTTCATCTCCTTTGTGTACCTCTTGTTCTCATGGATTCCTTCTTACTTGCTTGTTATTTCATCTTCATTTTGTTGCTTGTTTGAGCTTGCCTCAATTTTCCTCCATAGACTTCTTGGTGCCATCATTACCTTTCCATTCCTATTTCCACTAGCTACATTCTCCTTAGTTTCATCATTATTTACATTCTTGGTTACCCATAATTGATTCTTTACTAGAGTATTTGGTTTTTTAAGCCACTTAGGAACCATGTAGCTATGCTTATGATCAAAAAATATGAGTTGTTCTTCATTAATTCTCTTCACAACCTATGTATCTACATTTTCCTCCTCATTATTATCCTGCATGATCATGCCTTTGCTCAAGAATTATTCATCTGAGGACTCTTCTTTTTGATGTGACTTTTTTGGTTCATCTTTCAATGCATCATAAGGTTCATATTCACCTTCTATACCTTTGCTTTCTGGTTGCATGGTTCTATTATCATATTCTTTGGATGCCTCCAAGTACATCTCTTCTTCTTGAGTTAGTATCAACGCTCTCATACCTTCATTTCTTATAATCTCTTCTTTCTTGTGTACTTCCTTACTTTCTTCTACTGAAATGCTTTCCAAAGCATCATCAAATTCAATCTCATCTTCTATTTCTTCTTTGTTATATTGAAGGTCTTCAATATCCTTCTTATGTTCTTCTTCAAGCTGATCCTTGCAGATGTCATATTCATTTATCTCTATGGGTGCTTGGCTTGCACCATCCTTCACATTTTTCAAGCTCCTAAGCTTAACTTGCATCAATAGGTTCTTCATACCTGCAAACATAAACACAAGCTTAAATATAAAAACAAGAGACCATAGTGTCTCCATGAGTGCTCCTTTCCTTAGCACCTTCTTCTCATTCTCCTTTCCTTCCTTAAGTGCTTGTTCTGGAAATTTTTCTTCTTTCTTGTTCTCTATAATGATAACTTCTTTCACCACTTCTTCATCTTCACATAGTAATTTACTCTCTCTCTTCATCTCTCTCTTCTTAGAAACCATCTCTTGGCTTCTTCTCTTCATGAGTAGCTCCAATGGCCACTTCACTATTTTCCTCATCCTCCATCCAACTCCTTGGATTGGTATCTTCCTCATGGTTTCCATCATCATCTCTATTTATGCAAGTATTTCTTTTATCTGTCTTATCTCCTCTTCTTCTCTTTGGATTTTCTCCTCTCTCTGTTTCTTCTTCTCTCTTTCTCTTTTTCTCTAGAGAACTCTCTTTCCATTCTCAATATGGATTCTATCTCCATTTTTCTAGATCTTCACCCAAGTATTTTTCACCTAGTCTATGGATCTTCTTAATTATCACCTAGGTCTTTTTCACCCTAGTGTTTTGGTCTTGTCTCACAAAAGTCTATTTCACCTTGTAATTTTGACTTATTCTTGAGCTTAACTTGCTTCTGGGCTTCTTCTTCTTGCCGCACTATCTTCCTTTAGCCACTCTAGACCTTAAATAATTGTAGTCTCTTCACCTCAATCACATGTGATCAACATTGTACCATTCAAAATTTCACCATTAGAAAAACATATGAAAACAAAAGAGGTTCTTCTCTCTCTGCTACCAAAATGGTTTAGCCTCAGCTCAACTCTCACCATAGTTACTTCATGGATATTATTTGAGTGATCTTACCTCTACCTTGACCATCATAATATGTCCTCCTTCATTTAATACTCATTTTATTCTTTCTTCCTTAATTCATGTTAATCTAGGTGCATCTATACACTTGATTGATAATGTACTAATGTTCAAAAAAAGTTGCAACAATCCAATTTACTAATCATGTTTTAACCCCTATGCACACCCATCGATCTCTCATTCTTCTTGGATGAAATTGATATTTTTTTCTAATGGAGAGGTAAATAGATCAATCAAACCTGATTATAATTATTAAAAAACACCATCTCAAATGGAGGGAACCATTTTTTCATATGCATGCCAAAAATATCCTTCTACTACATACTTTGTCCATTGCTGACTTGTAAAATTCAGTCACAAATATCTCACAAAATACTTGGTTTAAGAAAAAATTATTCAAACCCAATTTCAAAAACTATTCCCTTACCATTCTTGTAAAGTTTCAGGATCTAACTCTTAAAAACGTGTGAGTTATACTACTTTTATTAGGGCGGACATTTTGTCAAACAAGTATCATGCAACCTCAAACCCGCTGGTAAAACACATCATATCTTTAAAAATACTCATCTTAAAATCAAACCCTTCAATACCCATATGAAAAATGATATTTTTCCTTGATGATTAAAATTTCAACATCATTTTACTTGAAACCAAAAGGTTATGGTGACTGGTTCGAAACCCTGTTTTAAGGAAACAATCAACAAATAACACAGTACAAGTTGTTGGATGTATATCATGACAATCTGAATATTCTTATTAAAATATGAAATCATACCATTGAAATTGGTCCTATATACACATAAGAAGATGATAAAAACCACAAAATACACGCAATCTCAAGATTTTTCTTCTTATTTCCTCAAATCATGTCATACCGTACAATCAATATTCTTCATGGCTACCTTGTTCTTCATTTTTCCTCCTCACATGCTTATTCTTCTGTATTTCTCCCCCATCTCTTCATGGATGGTTTGACCTATCTCTACATAATACATACCCTTGTATCTATAAAATATTATTTTCATTTCTAAATTAAAACATCTTATCCTATTCCCACTCCTTAGGATAAGACTAATCCTTTTTTGTGAGATATTTGCCCAACTTCCACATAAGCATAGATATAGTTGTTTGTGCCAACTAGAAATGATTTATGACATGATCAATATAATCCTTCCTCCTACATACCATTAGGTGTCATAACACTCATATCCACGTAGACAACTAACTTTCACCTTTTACTCTTATCATAAAGAGTAATTACATTACATAACTCAAATTTTCAAACTATGACATTCTTGGAGGGAGACTCATTTGAAACACGTAGTACATGTAATTCACGCATTGTATGTATTACTATCCTTATTTTATTATTAATCAAGCATCATGAAGGATGCTCCTGCATCATGAGCCATATCACGTTAGAGTCAGAAGCAGGAAAAGGCCAGGCAGAAGACATGGCATGATAGGCACATCAGGGATAAAAAGCTTGAGATTGGATAGATGGTGCTTCTTTATGATTCTAAGTTTTTGTGCCATCCAAGAAAGTTTAAAGTGCATTGGTTGGGACCATATGTTATCACTCACATAATTGAATCAAGTGCTTACCAGTTAGAGGCACTTGATGGGATACGGTTACCCGGTTACTTCACCGGGAGTAGGCTGAATCCTTACTATAAATAAGTCTTCTTAGTGTTTGTAATAAGGCATTATTTCCATTTAGAATAGGTTTTCCTTTATGTATTTCCTTTAATGTATTTCCTTCTTTTTCGCTATGATTTGTCAATTTAGTTTGGTGTTTTTGTAATAAGCGCGTTTGCATGTTGGAAGCTAATTACCATTTGAAGAATTTTTATGCACAGAGGACTACACATATCATTAGTGTGGGGTGGTTGTTATTTGCAACTGGGTACACATGAGAAAAAACTGTTACATGTGCTATTCAAGTTTGAAAAGGAGTTGTTAGAAAGTAGATTGCTTCTAACGATGACCATCAATGGAGATAAATGAAGGAACAATATAACACGAGGTAAGCAACGGATGTGGAAGCTACCAGAGCAAGCCGCAGTGACGAGGTACTCAGGTGTATGGAAGTGCGTTGAAGATAAGTATGTAGCCAGAAGGTAGGAAGGTGCGCTATAAGGTTATAGCTGGGGCGCGAAGATGTACAGCATGGAATTGGTAAAATGGTCAATTAACGAGAGGATTGTTGGTAGGTGAAGGAGCAATAAATGCACAATTTTTTATAAAATCTAGACAAAGACGTGATGCGGGTTCATTTTGAGCGCGACGATCACAAGTATTTGAGTGATATAAGTGCGACCAATCCAAGTGAATTGTATTGAGGTGCGGAGAGTGCAAAACCAGATGTGGAGAGTAGATTTGTGCATGGAAGAGGCTTGCATCCCCATTGGTGAAGGGTTTGAGTGAAGCAGAAGTGTTGAGAAAGAGATAGGGCACGTGGTTTTAAGCTAGGGAATGTGGATTCAAGCTAGGGTTTGAGTTTTATCATTATAGAAGATAAAAGGTGGAATTTTTATGATGGCACCAAAGAAAGCACCTACAACAGGCATGAAAGGAAAGAAAAAGGTAGAAGTTGAAGTTGAGATTTCTCCCAAGAGTAATTTTTCAGAGATGCAGTACCCGGAAGGAGTAATAATTGGAAAAGAATGGGGTTCCCACATCCGCAGGTGAAAAATAAGTGACTACAACCACCATACTAATGAAAACAAGGGAGAGTTGAATGCTTTGCATAATAAGAAGACCAAGAAGGGCACAATAGATGATATGCTAGTGTATGACGACATGTCATCACCAATTCGACACTATGATAATTCTTCACTGGGAACTCCTCGTGCTATGATTATTTACTAAAACAAAACAACAACATAACACAAGAATACCATCGACTATGATAAGATGGAATGATGACAAATCTGAAATATCAAAGTAAATTATAATATTAACATGAAACTGTTACAATCTCACCCATGAGGTACTTCAAGTGTTATTGACTTCACTTGCCTTTCACCAAGGTATGGGAGAAACTTTACATTTACACCTCTTAATGACTTCTTCAACACACCTTTAAACCGATGGCTTCCTTCGCACACTTCCTACAATATTTCTCACTACTTCCTTCTATGCTAAATGAGGGGGGTGGCCTCTCTATTTATAGAACTTCCAGGCTTATCCATCTTATCTCTAAGATAGGATAAGAAATCCACTCTGACGAATCATATTCCATACCTTAACTCTTATCTGTACATGTAAGCTTATCTTTTAAGATAAGATAAACCTTATCATTTTACATGGGTTCCACATTTTTAGACTTTTTACAAATAAAATACACAAAATATTTATGACCTCACTCCTTGTCCTTATTACCAATATAATATTTCTAATTCCTAATCATGTAGACCCTACTTCTCTAATTACCCAAACTTTGACATTTTAACATTACCGGACCACTTACGACAAATATTTACTTTTTACAACATTCCTATTGTACTTTGACTGTTACCGTACTCCACATTATTGGAAGCACCGTATTGACGGCGTCCATTATCTTCTATCAGACGCTACTACTAATTATACTTAACAACATCCTATTCCTAATACATACATTAATGAAATAGAAATTATGGAGGAAAATTTTAGTGTCGACATCTTCCCCCTTCCTAGCTTCTACTCCGTCCTCGGAGTAGACTATTCTGGTGCTTGGAAAATCTTCAACTTGTCGTGGTTGACCCATTTCGTAATGGGAGTGCCATCCAATTCCTCCAGTCGGTACGTACCATTTTCATGCACAACTGCTATTTTGTAGGGCCCCATCCATTTTGGAAGAAATTTTCTCTGTCTTCTTTTTTTGTATCTGGAATCATATACTAGAACCAAGTCATTCACATGAAATGGAGACCAACGGATCTTTTGATCAAAGTATTCCTTCTGCTTGATTTTCTTCTTATGGCTTGAATCCTTTGCTATTTCCCTCATTTCCTCTAGCAAATGAAGATGTACCAACCTTTCTTTTACTAAATCACTTTCATCCATCCTTTCATTTTTCATAACTCTCACAGTGGGAATATCAAACTCAATAGGAATAACTAGATCAATGCCATAGGCCAACTGAAATGGGGAGTATCTTGTTGCTGACTTTGATGTTGCCCTATATGCCCACAATGCTACATGAATCATTTTATCCCACTTATGTACCTGCGAGGCTGCATCTTTTGCTAGAATTTGACACAACACAAAATTTGTTCGTTCCACCTGTCCATTTGTACTTGGCTTGTATGTTGTTGCCTTCCTGTGCTTAATAGAAAATTTATTGACTAGGGCTTCTACTACCTCATTAATGAAGTGGCTTCCTTGATCTGTTACAATTTCTAATGGATAACCAAATCTGGTGACAATGCGTTCATATATGAACCTTGCCACCTCATCCATGGAAGCTATTTTCAATGGCCTAGCTTCAACCCACTTGGTTAAATAATCTGTGGCAACTACAATATACTTATTTTGGCGTGAGGTAGTTGGAAGTGGACCTACAATGTCTATTCCCCACTTTTCAAAGGGACCAAGTGGAAGAATAGGGCATAATGGAGCTGATGAAGTCTTACGGTTACCATGTGTTTGACAAATATCACATGTCTTACAATAATTATAACAATCTTTAAAAAGAGTGGGCCAGTGATAACCTGCATCCAAGATCCTTCTTGTTGTAAGTTGTCCAGAGAAGTGCCCTCCACATGTACCATTGTGGAATTCTTCTAGCAGTTCCTTCAATTGATCACGTCCAACTACCCTCTTGTACTGTCCATCAGGTCCTATTCGAAATAATACTCCATGCAGAATAGAATATGGATGACTGGCTTGAGTAATCTTTCTCTTAGTCTTTGCATTGGCACCATCAGGAAACTTGAATTCATTCAGATAATTCCAAATATCTATGTATTCACTAGGGATTGTGTCAAGGGATAACAAGGCTGCATCGGGAAATCATCATCATCACAAGATGATCCTAAACCATCATAGGCTCGAGAGAGTGCATCTGCATTAACATGCTTCTTTCCTGGCCTATCTATAATATCAAATTCAAATTCTTGTAGAAAAATTATCCATCTTGCTATCCTCCCTGATGGGTTAGGCTTATTTACAATATATTTTAGAGCCTGATGATCTGTTACAACTAGAAATTTTTTCCCTAGCAAGTAATTTCTAAACTTCTTTACAGCAAAAATGATAGCCAGAGCCTCTTTTTCAGTTACAGTATAATTTACCTCAGCACTGCTCATTTGTCTGCTCCCAAAGTAAATTGGATGTTCATTCCCATTTTCATCCTTTTGGCTCAAAGTACTTCCTAGTGCTGCATCTGAGGCATCAATGTACACAATGAATGGCTTGCTCCAATCTGGATTCTTCAAAACAGGTGAAGACACCAGGGCTTCCTTCAGTTGTCCAAAAGCTTCATGCGCCTTATTTCCTGGTTCATAAGTAACATCCTTCTTCAAGAACTGGGTTAGTGGCTGTGCAATCTTTGAGAAATTCTTGATGAACCTTCTATAGTAACCCACATGGCCTAAAAATGATCTCAACTTACTTCTATTCATAGGAAATGGTAAATCTTTGATTTTTGAAACTTTATCAGGATCAGTACCAATACCATCTCTGGATACAACATGCCCTAACAAAACACCTTTAGAACATCCAAAGACACACTTTGTAGGGTTTTAGTGAGGCTTGTGCTTCATCTAACCTTTGAAATGTCTGTCTCCATCTGGTGCAGGTGGTCCAACTTGCTCCCATAGATGTAAAAATCATCCAGAAATACTCTGATGAAGGTCCCAATGTAGGGTTCAAACACCCTATTCATCAAACGCTGGAATGTTGCTGGAGCATTACACAACCCAAAAGGCATAACTCTATAAGAAAACGTTCCCCAAGGAGTGGTGAACGTGGTCTTCAGCTGATCTTTCTCTGCTATACGAACTTGGTTGTAGCCGCTATATCCATCAGCAAAACTATAGCACTCCTGGCCAGCTACTTCGTCCAAGATCTGATCTGAAAATGGAAGAGGGTAATGATCCTTCTTTGTTGCCTTATTGAGCTTCCTGTAATCAACACAAATGCGTAGCTTCCCATTATTTTTTATTGAGATCACAATGGGAGAAACCCATTCTGGAATTCTCCACAGCAAATATGAATCCTGCATCAAGCAACTTATCTATTTCTTCTTTTACAGTCTTGGAAAAATTAGGATTCATTCTATATGGCATTTTCTTTATGGGCTTAGCACCATCTACCAACTCAATAGAATGTTCTACCCAACTTACTTGACGGAGTTCCTTGTAATCAAAAGTGAATATGTGTATGTACCTTCGAAAGAGCTGGAGGTAGGATTCCTTCTCACTCTCCATCACAGCATCACCAATCTTTATTTGTTGGAGACGATCATCAACTTCTTCTTCAAATAATTTTATGGGGTCATGAGTTGGTGTGACTGGAAGGATATCCATGACTGAAACATCCACCTCACTTTCTTCATCTTCAGTGTCCACTTCACTGGTACTAGAGTAATCAGAGGATGTCCAATCATCAGTTTCATCACTTGAATCCACAGGTTCTGCTTTATGATGTTGAGGGATCACGTTTATCTTCACCCTCTCTCTACCACACCCAAGTGTCATGAAACCTTCATTCCAGTAGTTTCTTGCATGAACTCTCCTTAGCCATGGTCTTCCCAGCAACATTGGGTACACAACAGTACCATTTTTCATCACCTGAAAGTCTACCACACATACAACACCCATAACAGATATTGCCACATTTGAAACTACACCTTCTGGTTTAGTTTTTCCCTTATTTAATGACCTTAACATAAGTGTTGAAGGGCGATCAATTTTTAAACCCAACATATTCATTACAGACTCGATCATTACATTAACTGCAGCACCTCCATCAACTAAGACATCATGAATTGAAATACCATTACATAATACCTCAGCTTGTGGAGCATAGGGATCCGCCTCTGCCTCCAAAACAAGGACTTCAACCTCCTTCCTTCGTCGAGCATTGAGTCCACTTCGCAGCTCCCGCCTCTTCTCAGAAGACATAGCCAAGAGTTGACCATATGTAATATTTGCAGGCCTTTTGGACATATCTTCCAGGATGGAGTATGGTCCTTGTCCCTGTGAAATCAGAAAATCCTGCACACCCAGACTTTCTTCTCCTATATTTCTTATTAGTTTCTCCTTTGATCTTCTTAGGATCATTTCCATCTTGATTATCTTTTTCTTTCTTTCTTTTTGTTACAAACACATCTACTTCATTATTTCTGCTCTTATCTACTACATCAAAAGAATTCACAAGTGCTTTTCCTTTATCATTATCTCCTTTACCAGATGTAGAAGCTCTATCTGGACAATTATACTTATAATGACCCTTTTTATAACAACCATAACATACAACTTCAGAAATATTTCTTTTTGGACCTCTATCTCCTCCCTGAGAACTAAATTCTTTTCCTTGAAGAAGATTAATAGTTAACTGACCCATCTTTTTGAGCAGATCTTCATACTCAGTAGATGTACTAGGAGAAATATTTGTGCTCACCGAGAGTGGTTGTGGATTCTGGACCAAAGGTGCTGGTGTAGGCTCTACTTTAGCAACAATTTCTTTGGGCTCCTCTTCCATACTTTCTTCTTGCCTTCTTGCAATCTCCTTTGCTTGTTCAATGGTAGCTAGGTGGTCATACTTCACTCATTGTCTGATCTCTGGCTTCATCCCAAGAATGAAGTGTTTACATAGGATATTATCCATGCCATTCATCAACCCATCCGCTAATCCTTCCTTCCGGATCTGGGCATCAAGCTTCCTCCTTAGCTCTAGAACACGAGCATGATAATCTCTTATCTTCTCCTTCTCTCCTTGGGATAGCTTTGTGATATTGATCATGAGATTTGCATATTGCTGTTGTTCACCAAATTCTTCAAGAAAACTTTCAGTTAATAAATCCCATGAATTTTTCACATTATCACCTAGTGTTTCAAACCACCTAAGTGTTGAACCATCCAAAAAGGTAGGAAAAAATTCATTCCATTGTTCCCTTCTTATAAGGCCATTACAAATACAAGATCGTTTAAACTCTTGAATGAAAGAAGAAGCATCTTCATTAGATTGAGCTGAAAAAAATAGGAATCTTTCCCATTTTCAAAAGTAACCATCGTGAAATACCAACCCACAAGTACAATCAACAAGAATTATGTGCACAAATAATTGGAATCACTATACTAGAAAGTGACTTTACACCTTTCTACAGTAAAATAGAAATGACCACGGTAAACTATGGTAAAACTTGACTTACTGCGGTAAAAACTGACTTTACTATGGTAAACACTATTCATGGTAAAAAGTGAAGTTACTGCGGTAAATACTATTCATGGTAAAAAGTGACTTTACTGTGGTAAATACTACTCCCAGCAAAAATGACTTTACCATGGTAACTACTATTCATGGCAAAAATGACTTTACCATGGTAACTACTATTCACAGTAAAAACAAGGTTACCCTCCAATTGATTTTTGACTAAGTGGGAATATCTCTCCAGAAAATCCACCAACGAGGAATGGTCGCAGCAACGGAACCAAAATGTCATCACCAATCCGGCACTATGATAATTCTTCACCGGGAACTCCTCATGCTATGATTATTTACTAATGCACAAAATTTAGTTTGGTGGATGTAATATGGAAACAAAACAACAACATAACACAAGAATACCATCGACTATGATAAGACAGAATGATGACAAATCTGAAATATCAAAGTAAATTATAATATTAACATGAAATTGTTACAATCTCACCCATGAGGTACTTCAAGTGTTATTGACTTCACTTGCCTTCCACCAATACTATGGGAGAAACTTTACAATTACACCTCTTAATGACTTCTTCAACACACCTTTAAACTGATGGCTTCCTTCGCACACTTCCTACAATATTTCTCACTACTTCCTTCTATGCTAGATGAGGGGGGTGGCCTCTCTATTTATAGAACTTCCAGGCTTATCCATCTTATCTCTAAGATAGGATAAGAAATCCACTCTGACGAATCATATTCCATACCTTAACTCTTATCTGTACATGTAAGCTTATATTTTAAGATAAGATAAACCTTATCATTTTACATGGGTTCCACATTTTTAGACTTTTTACAAATAAAATACACAAAATATTTATGACCTCACTCCTTGTCCTTATTGCCAATATAATATTTCTAATTCCTAATCATGTAGACCCTACTTCTCTAATTACCAAAACTTTGACATTTTAACATTACCGAACCACTTACGACAAATATTTACTTTTTACAACATTCCTATTGTACTTTGACTGTTACCGTACTCCACATTATTGGCAGCACCATACTGACGGTGCCGTTATCTTCTATCAGACGCTACTACTAATTATACTTAGCAACATCCTATTCCTAATACATACATTAATGAAATAGAAATTATGGAGGAAAATTTTAGTGTCGACAGACACTAGGGGAAAAATTTCTTATGCAAGTAGGATTTTATCAGTTGTATGAGCTCCCATACTTTAGAAAATATGAACCTTTGTACCAATGGCTTATGAGACGATTCCATGAGGACTTCTTTTATTTCACCGGATGAAGGGTTAGGATCACAGTGGCCTTGATTTCGACACTAATAGGTTTAAAGGGCACTAGGATAGACCTTGTTAGTGATCTGTCTGATAAAGAAATGATCATAGAGAAAAGAAATTAGTTGGGGTACACCAAGGATCTGCATGGAATGAACATTGATAAACTGAAGAAGTTCCTTGTGGTGTAGGCAGCTATGCATTTCTTCACCAAGTTGAATGACCAAGAGAGATGGTCACAAGTGAACACCATGTGGCTTCATATTGTGAAAGATGTCTCAGAGAGTAGTCTACAACCAAGTAGGCTACATTGTGGAGACAATTGTTGAGGAAGTGTGCACATGTGACAAAATAATTTTGGGCACTATCCTACTTTCTCTGGTATTCTTAGAAATTGGAGTGCCCGATGGGCTGAAGAACAAGATCTGGGAGTACCCCTTGGAAAAATAATTCCCTCACGGAGAGGTTTGAGAAGTATTTATGTGAAGGATCAATGAGTGGACCATTTAAGTAGAGGGAAGAAATGTGGTATGACTAAATTCACGAAGCATTTGAGGAGGAGTGACACATTCCCAAGGAGCTACCTTCGGTAGTCGGCAAGATAGTATAGTTCGCGGTGTACCAACACTTCTGCATCGCACGGTTTGCTACAAGGGATGGGACATGGAGCCCATGGTGCAAACTAACATATGCCTTCATAGCGCGCTACTTCCAAGCATCAGTTCATAGATTTACTAATGCACGCCATCTGAAATTCGACGTAGAAACAGTAGACTGTGACTACCACACTATGAGGAAGACATATGTGTATCCAGGCCGGACTTCCTGCATTGAGAGGCTCATAGTAGATGTCATAAACATGAAGCCAGTAATCTTGGATATTGGGGACACTGGAGAAGTTCTCATGTATCTACAGCTTAAGCCGAGGATGGATAATAACAAGTATGTGGAGAATGAGTTCGCACTCCCAGGGACGCCTAAGGGAAAACATACGATGGAGAATGTACCAGCTCCAAAGCCTACAACAACTCTAGAGGTAGACAAGGAAGAAGAAGAACAAGAAGATAGTGGAGGCTTGGAACATAGAGGCTAGAGGCATCCCAAAGACTGAGTGGAGACTAAGCGTGCGTATACTCCACCTTAGGTGAAGGAAGGAGATGAGGACTTGGACATGGATGTAGTCCCTAAAGAGTTCCAGTTCAAGAGGGTATTCAGAAGAACAAAGACCCAAGGCATGGGAAATCCACAATCTGTAAGGGGATCACCATGACTCTCTCCTCAGAAAGAGGTAATTGAGAGGAAAAGGAGAAAGCTAAAGCTGAATGAGGAAGTAGAGGAGGTTGTAGAGATCGTGCTTAGAACCCCAGTGCCACTAAAAGATGTGGAGGATCCCAAGGATGAGGACATGAAGGATGAAGAGAAAGGAGTAAAAGAAGTAGAGGAAACAGAGCATGAGAAAACTCGCGCGCATGATATTGCTCAGGATGTCAAAGGGCCAAATCCAAATTGTGGAACTCATGTGCCAAAAGGGCCAAGAACGAAGAGAATAAGTGGGGAATATGTTGTGCCGAGTATGGGCTATGCTGAGGACACAAGTAAAATTTTCCACGCCCATTTCTAGAGAACAATGGGCCTTAAGGAGTTGTATGGATGGGAGATGATGGACACAAACATGGCCACCACATGCACAAGAAAACAATTATCCTGGTCCATGCAGACCCATATGGATGAACTAGATTTCAACATGTGCGAAGAATCTTGTGTGTCAAGGAGAATAAAGAAAGCACCCCAAAGAAGACACATAACAGTAAAGCCCACCGTTATGTTTGATGAATAGGTGAGCAATGCCTTGGTTAAGGTATCTATAGAGGTGGCATAAAGGAACATTGATAAGGTTACCACTATTAGAGCACTAATTGAAGAAAACAAGGAAAAAACTACATAAATAACGTGTTTAAAAGGAGAGAAGGACCTAGAGAAGAAGAAGAATGAGGCCTTCATCAACATGGCATAAGAGATTGGTGACTATGTCCTGAAAGAAAGATAACACCTCAAATCTAAGGTACTTGAGAAGTTTCCTTCAGCTATGCATTACGTGTGCAAATTAGTTGATTTGGTTCTTGAAGAAGGACAGATTTGAATTCCAGCACTAAAGGATCCTGAACAGGAAGTAGAGAGAGCAAAGGCCTCTGTGGTTAGGAATATTTCAATTTATGAGGCCTTACTCCAAACCTTACATGAGGAGATGAAGATAGTAGACAAAGCCCTGAACATATATGCAACACTAGAAGTAGTGATCAGGATCAGGACTATGGTTGAAGATAATGAGATCCTAAAACCAATGAAGGATGAGACTTTAGGGCACATAGAAATATTGGCATTAGTAAAGCATAAGTATGAAGCCCTTGTAGCAGCCCAAGACCCACATAAGGAAATGTTGGATGAGATTGGAAAGATTATAGCGCAAAAGATGGATCTTCTGGAAGGAATGATGTCTCTTATGGCTAATGTTGTCCTAGTATTACAGAATGAAAAGGAAGAGATTTCCCAAGATGAGTTGGATTCCATTGCAGCAGATGTCCTAGAAAAGACAAGAGTCGTGTTGAATGATTGGAAAACCTTGGAGGCTAAAATTAAAGAAGAATATCCAGATTTGATCCACCCGGTTGAAGGGGAGGGTGCTGCAGAGTAGAGTCAATTCTTTTTATACAATGATTCTTTACATTCTTTCCATTATTATTCTTTATTGTTGGGATAATCAGAAGAGACCCCATTTCTAAGATGACAATGTATATTAGTGTGGGGTAATGTTGAGCAGACAAAATATGACACAAGGAGAGGGCACATAGAATATTATCATGTGGGAGAAAGACACATTTGAATACGTGAAAGGATAGGGAAAGAAACGCCTGCCAGGACAAGATTGATTTGGGACTTAGCCATTTTCATGGATATGGGCTATTTTTAGAGATAACGTGCAGAGAACGCATTGGGATGGAGACTTGCGTGACACACAAATTACTATTTTTGTACAAGCGTCTACTAAGAGTCATGCATGAGTTCGGGATAATAATAGGATTACTACTACCAGTTAACTATAGGAGATCTATTATTAGCGCACTTGCATGTGTGCCTATTATTGTAAAGGCGCATGGCTATTTTCAGCATGTGACCTATTTTGGGAAGTACGTAAGCGGTGAAGGGAAAGTCCCCACCCTTATAAATATGTATTGAACTGTGTAGTTTGAGAGATTGAGAGATATATAGAGACACAAAGATACACATGTATTGTAGAGTTATGTCGTTGGATCTATTACACGCATAACTTATGGTAATGTTATATAATGTAATGGGATTCTATATTTTACAGTATTAATATAATGGAGTATATTGGATGGATAATGATGTTGAACATGACTGTCACTGGTTATTGCATGGTTAATTTCATTATAGTTATTGTTCAAGTCATGATTCCTTAAAATTTAGAACTGGTTATGCTCTCTGGAATGTTTGTGCTATTCATGGGTCTAAATGCATTATATCTTCATCACGCTAATGTCTTCTGCAAGAAAATATAAGGAGGGGCCTAGTACCTTTGCGTGTTTCAGGTGAGCACTCAGCTCAGGATGGGTGATGTGTCAGCATGCCTAGGTTGTTCATGGTGGATTTTAGATTACATCATTATTAACAATGTTTTATAAGTTTGTTTCAATGTGCAGGGATGATTAGATACGATGATTTATGAGTTCAGTGTGACTTGATGGAAGAAAACTTCCTCTTGAGGCCTAAAAAGGCCATTCTGAGATAATCAAACACCGTCTAGGAGAGTTCAAGAAATATATTAATCATCTAGATGTGATGTTATATAATCTTGGAAGTGTTGGAGGCAATTTAGGAAGATTTAGGAATTTTTTTCTCATTCAAGGACAATTTACTCAATAACGCATTTTCTAGGTGTAGGGAACAAACACTCTAATGATGAAGTTTGATTTCTTCAGATAATTTTGGGAGCCCCATAAGGATTTAGGAGGGAAAAAAATAGGCTTTAGAAAGATATGTGAATCCTATACCTATTGGTAATATCCATTTTTCTCTAAGACTTGAATATTTCATGAATAATTTTAAAATAATGTACGTATCCCTTTCGTTTCCAAAAAAAATGACCCTAAATTTGCAAGCTCTAGAGAGATGATCAACACAAGGTGATAGGTGAATATTTGTAAACATTGATAAGTACCTCAAGGAATGGTTACTATAATAAATAGACTATTTTTTACCATGGGTAAGGATCTCATGAGGATGGGGCCAAATGTTTTGACATGAAAACACCTTTCTAACACCCCAGGTTGTGTTTTTGAGTGATGAAATTTCTAACATGAAAAAGTGGTTAAACATGAGTTACCATGAGTTGAAAACATGTTTCTAAAAACTCAAGTGATTACTTAAGTGTTTAGAAACACTGATATGAGACCTACATTGTGATGGGAATAAGATTCTCTCTTATAATTTCAATACAAGAGCGAGGATCACTCTCTTACTTTTCAAGGCCTCCATAATTAACCGTAGTGATCACAAATCAACTTCATGATTCTCAAACCATTTTCTGATTATTTATCACTTACTGAAATAGGTATTCACCATGTAGATGGAAGGAATTTTCAATGAATGAGATTCTTTTCATGTGGCAACCTATTAGACTAAAATGATGTGGTTATAATTTCCTTCCTCCTTTGAACTGTGATCACACTACAAGGTTCAAATGAATGTTTAAGAACACTACCAAGTGAGTGACACCTGAAACTTAGATGATTTCTCATTCTTACATACATGTTTCTCTCTATGAATATCATCCTCTTGCCCCTCCTGGCTCCAAAATTCTCCTCATATGGAATCAACTTCAGGACACTTGTACACCTCTTTGCTCATATTCCTCTCATGGAGATAGATGATTCCTTGATCCTTCACACATGATGGTCCTAAATTCCTTGGTAGCTTGAATAGACAATATTGGCTTGTTCCTTGAAGAGGTTTTAACATGATGGCAGATTCAAGATATGATGATCCTCAAATCACTCTATGAGCTTCCCATTTCACCTTTGAACATGATGACACCCCTTTTAACTTCACAATTCACTTCCTTGACCAAGATGTCACATGAGTGGAAACATGACTTTAGTATTTTGACACATCTTCACTTGATTTATCCCCATGGAAATAGGTTTCCTCCTCTATATGGAAGTATTGATCCCTAAATGAGACTTAAAGGAATGTTTGAGGGTGAGCTCCATCTTCTTGAACTCCAACTGCATTGAAGAACTGTGAAATCCACTCCCTGAATTACAAGATGTGAGCACATCACCAAGTATTGATTAAGTGTTTAGAAATAATCTAAAGAGATATACACCATTTGTGAGCTCAAGATGACTACCATCACCACTCATGGTGATCCTTTCTCATCATGCTCATGATGATCATTCCCTTAATGAATTAAATATCAATAAAGTTCTTGATGTTTTAGATCCTTCACAGACCTTGTGATTCTCCTGATTACACCTGTTTTCCAAGTGAATTTATATTACAAATTTCAATGCATATTATTTCCCTACAAAATCATTCGGGTACTCCTGAAATCTTCCATAGAAGACAACATTCACCATTGAAGCTCTCATTCCCTATACCCTGAATACATGATGTTGAATAGATGGATCTTGAATCATACTTTTTTTCTTAAATTTTCAAATCAAGCTGTGAGATGGAATACATGATTTGACTTTTGGATTACTAAATCAGAAAACCTTCAATTCTCTTCAAAATCACCCTCAAATGCTTTATAATTTACCTTAACATTCCCAAAGTGTTTTTACCAGCTGCAAAATGGCCAAAAATTATTTACCTTTAATATTCTCTGAGGATGTCAGCCCCTGCCTTGCATCTTTCAAAAATGTCTACACGTTGCCACTAGAGGGAATGTATCTATTTATCCGGGTAAGAGGTGGCAACTAGGCCCAGCCAAAAAATTCATTTCTTTGGATAGCTGCAAAATTGGTCTTTAAAATTCCTCTTCTTTAGAGAGAAGTTATCTTTCACTTAATCTTACTGAATTAATTTATCACCTTGGGTAATCATCCTTGCACACTAAAAAAACTTTAAAAACTTGTTAGGAATTTCCTCTAAGCCATGGTGAAGGTTGAACTGAAGGCAAGCTAGTTAGAGGAAGGATGCATAGTTACTGGAAGGATACACATATCGATGTCTATCAAGAGGAAAGGGATTGAATATTTCTACACCCTTAGTCCTATAGCTTATAGCTTATACTTGCATATTGTGATCATTTATGTACATTTTGGTGTTCTTGGTGTTATATTGTTGTTGATATTCAAATCTATTAAGTAATTTCATTACAAATATACAGTGGTAGTTCATGACATCTAGCATTTACCTCTAACCTTGACTTTTTTTATTGACTCTCATGATTTTTCTGACCTAAGGCTCAATGTTTGGAGCATATCAGACGTCCACAAATCTAGGTTATAAGAGAAGAAACTTGAATTTAATCCTCCTAAAGTTTATTCAATGTGTAAATGAGTAAAGAAGGGTGTGTATGATAATAAATCTAAATTTTCTCCCAATTAGGTTATCTAAAACCTTATTTTTGGGTTTCAACAAGAAACTATTGATAGCTTAGCTAATAAAGATTCCTAGAAGATAAATCTACCTGGAATTGGGTTATAAAAGTTAGGAGTCTTCTTGAGTCACACCATTGTGGAGAAGACTCTAATACCATTTCGGAGAACACCCTTTTGATCAATTTTATCCATGTGGAATTAGAACTTGAAGGTGAATCACATGTTCTCGGCCTCTATAATGTATTGAGCTTATTACCAAGACCTAATGAAATGTTTAAAAATAATCTTGGGAGGTATGTATTACATGAGAGTATGAGATGATTATGATAATCATATTTGGTGGCCTTGGCTCAAAATGTATGCTCCCAAAATGTAAAGAATTATTCAAGATTTTTGGTTCCTACTTGTTTTTGATCTAACTCTTTACGGAGTTCTTGGAATCAGTTAGAGAAGTCAAGGTTCACAATTTGACTACTCATTCCTTGCACCTAAAAACCCATTGTTGAACAAACTATCCCTGAATGATCAAAACTTTCCTAAATCTTCCTAAAATGCTTCCAAAACCTTCAAGGCTTTCAAATACCACATTTGGATACTAAATACCTTTTAATAACCCTCCTAGAGGATGCACAACGGCTCCGAAATGGCCAACATTCACCTTTCTAGGCTTGATGGAGAATTAGTCTTTTACTGCACTTCAATAAATGAAATAATTGACTTTGTTAAACATTTTTTCAAACTTGTACATGTTCACCCAATGCATTTGGAATACCTTCAAGGATAAGGTGATCATGACACAGGAGGTAAGTTAGCCCAGAGATGGATTCAAGAAGATTTTGGAGAAATATTTCACATTGTGGCTTGGTTTTCATGGTTTAAGTTTTACATTTTTGGGTCAGCCAATTCACATGACAAAATATCCATATGAATATCATCCTCTTACCCTTCCATGATTCAAAATCCTCCTTGAATGGAATCAGATTTAAGATTCTCATACACTTGTTTCTCATATCCCTCTCATGAGAATATGTAACTTCTTGGTACTTCACACATGAGGGTCATGGATGCCTTAGTAGCCTGACCAGCCCATTTTTATTTGTTTCTCAAAGAGATTTGGACACAATGGTAGAGTCAAAATATGATGATCATCAATTCACTCCTTAAGCCTCACTTTTTACCTTTGAACATGATGATCTCTTATTCATCTCATAATTCACCTCCCTGCCCAAGATGTCACCTGAGTGGAAGCATGCTTATGATGTCTCGACACCCTGTTTCTCAATTAATCCTCATGGAAATAGGTTTACTCATCCTAATAGAAGGATTGAAACCTAAATGAAAGTTGGAGGAATTTCTGAGAATGAATTACATGTTCTTGACCTCCGCAATGTACTGAAACACTGATAATTCCACCTCTCTAACTTGCTAGATGTGAGTTCATTACCAAGAATTGATTACGTGTTTAGAAACACTCTCATAAAATATGCATTGTTTGTTCAAAATGTACGATCAAATTTTCACATAACAAAAAAATAAACTTCTTTTGTATTTTCTGTATATTTCATACATTGCATTTGGCTATTATATAGCCACAACAATAGGCAAATCAACTTCCTATTAAATAGGAAGTCCTACTAACTACATCTAACAATACACGAGTTGTTAAAACAACTTGTTTAATATTCAAACTTATTATGTAGGTTGTTTACAACAACCTAACTTACACACATAATAATATTTACCTCTTATGTAAAGATTAGCAACCCATATAATGTTTACAATAATAATTTCCTAGCATCCACCCCCTTAGTGTGAATATTATTAATAACTAATCTTCACCTTTTTAATGTGAACATGATGAAGAATCATATTCGAAGAAGTTGAACCACCTTCTAAAAGCATTACTTAGACCAGGTACAAACTCCATAGATTATCTCTTTACCCTCGTAAAGGTGTAGTTTCGAGCTGAATTATGTAGGAATACTCCCTACCTCCTTTGGTTCCTGTGGGACTTTCCCTGCCTCCTTGGGTGCCCAAATTATGGATCTCCAAGATCCACAAGCTTGGAACTAGATGGAAAACCATCTCTTGAGTCTACCTCAAAATATTCTCCTACTCCCCAAAAGTGATTTTTGTAAACATATGAATCTCCTCCAGAATTCTAAAAAGGGGTTTATTCAGCACACCAACACACTGAAAAAATAGGAACTCTAAAAACACACACTAAAAAAATGTCACCAAAGTATTTCGTGGCCCCATCGTTGGCAATTAACAAGAGGTTGTTGATTGACCTCCAACCTCCATTATCCTCCGTCCTCTGATAATAGGATACTAACTCAGTCGGATGTGATCATGAGGCTCAAAAAATAACCTTCAACAATTTAGACTTTGCGTACAAGTGAAAATGCGTCCAAAATTGAAATGCGAGTAATTTTTGTTTCAGATTTTTTTTTGTAATGACATTGTGACGAAAACAATTACAAGATAATTCTTTTAACTTTGACTAGAATTTTGACACATGACTTAACATGACTTACAAGGGACAAAATGATCATGATGACACTTAACATTTGACGATGACCAAAAGATAACAAAAAAAAACTAAAAATTAATATTTAATTACTTTTTATTCTTTGACTATAAAAGACTATCATATTTTGTTGACACCATTATTTTGATATTAAAGAAAAATAAGATTTGAGGACACAAGACTCGAGAGACTAATTGACAATATTTATTAAATCCCTAGACTCTACGCCTATTTGAATTTTGAATATTAAAAGCAATATCATAAACGCCTTTAAATATTTTTACCAACTAGACATTGACACATTGACATAAACAAATAATCCTAAATGACATTATTGACTGAACGGTGAAATTAAAACTTGGATATTTGAATGATGAGACTTGGGACACGTGCCGAGGTAGCATAAGATTCAACGTAAGTAGACACTAGAAATAGAAACCATACCATTTTATCATGAATATTTGATAACAATGGTTTTGATTTTAATTTCGAGCGAAGAAGACTTGTAGGAGGCGGTTTCAATGTGAATTTGGAGATTGATTTGACAATGGACAATGAGGATCAATGAACTGAGACGTTTTATTACAAATTTTTCAACCAAGACGTGGAAGACATATGTCAGGAGCTTTGGTGGTAGCAGGCATGGAGCTATGGGCGACATTGGTGGCTCGGCTGGAGCGAGTAGCTACTATGGTTGTCGCAGGATGACCGTGAGCATTGTTTAGGAGCTTCAAGTTGTGGGGGGTCGTGCTTATGGATACACTAAAGTTCTAGCAAAGCACATATCTGCACAGGAGAGGTGGCACGATGTTTGGAATATCACTATTTACCAAAAGTTGATCCCGAGTCTCTAGTGAGTCTACAGGTTGGTTATCAGGAAAGCGCAAACTAGACTGTAGATTCCTCTTTGTAACACTCTAACAGTCCCCTAAAACTGGTATAAAATGATGTAAAACAGGAGGTACCAGATATAAGTGCTTCACCGATCAGATCTTCCCTCCGTAAGACTGTAAATCTCAAAGTATTCAACGCGAACTATCCCAAATAGAGATCACACAAAATACCTTATACTATGATTATCTATACTAAGCTCTTCTCACATTATTCCTTTATTTTTCCATCAACCAGGGCACTTAAGAACTATAATGGTTCTCTCCCTGTACACTCTCGTAGGCCTCCATGACAGGGTAGGACGAAAAAAAATGCTCTGATACTAAATCAAAAGGTACGATCAGATTTTAACATAACAAAAAAATAAACTTCACATACATTGTGTTTGGCTATTATATAGCCACAACAATAGGTAAACCAACTTCCTATTAAATAATAAGTCCTACTAACTACATCTAACAATACACGAGTTGTTAAAACAACTCGTGTAATATTCAAGCTTATTATGTAGGTTGTTTACAACAACCTAACTTACACACATAATAATATTTACCACTTACGTAAATATTAACAAAGCATTTAATGTTCACAATAGTAATTTCCTAACATTTATGAGCCTCAGATGATTTCCACCATCATTGAAGAGATGGTACAACTATGGCTTAGGTTTTTAAAACCCAAATCAGAGAATTTAAACCCCAAATTTGCAAGAATCAACAAAGACAAGGTCCTTGAAAAGGAATATGATGGAATTTTAAGTTTTCTTTGGTCAAAATTAGAGATATCATTGACAGTTGCTATGCATAGTTACAGTCATAGTTTGAAGATCTAAAGGGAGACTGAGATAGAGGGTTTTGAGGGATGTTTTGTAAAGACTCGCATATTGAATTCTTGCATAGAGGGAGAAGGCATAAATGGGTATCTATAAATCCAATCAGTATGATTTGAAACCCCTAGATTGAAATGTACACTAGAAAATGCACAAGACCAAGGCTAGAAGAGAGTTAATAGGCTAAAAATTAGAAAATGTGATAACAAGATAAGTTTAAAGGGTTGAAATTTGAAACTTTTCATGCATTACATTGAGCCCGAAGGGTATCTGAGGATATTGTTGATGTGTAATCACAACACCCCTGAATTCCCGTAACTTGATAGGTTGAAACTGTTAGTGTGATTGCATAACATGGAGATTTTCCCAAAGTGTGGGACTTTGCAATTGGGAAAGCTCTCTGGATGAAGGCCAGTTCCTATTCCTCTGTTCTGATGCACACATTTGAATTGTAGAGGATCTTCTCTAAAATCTATTCTAACTTGCCATGGAGACAGGGTTTATAAGAATACAATAAATTAAACCTAAGCTAATAGAGGTGATGCACCAAAGGAATGTTGAATAACTTGCCTTGGATAGAAATGAATGTGAAATAATATTAAAGAGGATGAAACTCAACACAGATCAGTTCTTATCACCAATTCATTCACCATTAAACATAGGCCATCAAATATGCAACACAATAGCCATGTATAAATAACCAAGATTGAAATGAGAGATTAGATGAAAGTAATGAACACAAGAGAGGGTTGAAATTCATCCACATACTTCTATTATTGCTCCAAAAATTTGATACAGTGCATTACAATGGCCCAAGAGGCACAAACTTGCATTACAGCTTGAATGATAGGTTTGAACTCCACACATTTAGTTGCAGACAAGAGAAGAAGGGAGGGTACAAAGAAAAAATTATCCAACGTTAGGAAAATGACCCTCCTTACAATATATATGAAGAATGAGAGAAAGAGATAGAAGAATTCAAAATCCTACTACAACTACCCAAAATCACATTAAATTCAGCTACAACAATGATGGGTGCCACTGCAAAACCCATACCTCCATGAAATTTTCCTTGTTGGGAAAGAAAGGAAGCCCATCCCTCATCATTGTGGTAGGTGAGAAACCTGGAACATCCTCTAAAATGGCGAACTGTATTTCTTCATTTTGAATAACTTATTCCCACTTAATTTAATATAACCAGTCGTAGTTTTGTAGAGGAGACTGAGAGATTTCTAAAAATTCCTTTCTTGTGCAAATTCGAGCTCCCAGTCAAAAGTTATGGCCGTCTAAAGATTGGGGTGCCATATTGCGTTAATGACGAGTGGTTGGCTCTGTTCTTATGGACTCCAAAATGCCTTGCAACCTCCAAAATATGAAATTTTAGAATTTTAGGCATCTTGATTTTGGAGGTTGATGTTACTGTTCATTTTCTTGGGTGCGCGAAAACTCCAAAACCCTGAAAGTCTGAAGTCTGAAATTTCAGACATTCCAAATTTAGAACTTCATACCTTTTGGTTTCAGAGGTCGGGTTACTGTTCATCCATTTGAGCGCTTCAAAGTTACAAAACTCTGAAACCCGAACCTCTGAAACTCCAAAGTCTAAAATTCACACTTCGGGTTTCAGACCTTTCTCCTTTCAGACCTTTCACACTTTTCATCCACTTGATCCCACCGAGACCTCTGAAAATCCGAACCCCAAACCTCTGAGAGTCTGAAATCAAGAGCTCCGAAAGTCTGAAAATCCCCGACGCATTGACCCTGAAACCAAGTTTGACCTCTGAAATCCGAACCCTTTCAGACTTTAGAATTTTAGGATTTCAGGCACTGGCTCGTGATTTTGTGTTTTGTTTTGCGAAGACCCTGAAACTCTGAATTTCGCACCTCTGAACCGCTCAAGTCTGAAATTTAGACTTCGGGTTTTAGACTCCGAAATTTATGATCCACATGCCGTTGACCCCAAAAATGTTGAATCTTTCAGACTTCGTAATTTTGGGATTTTGGATCTTTTTCTTTTTTTTTACCTGTTTCTCTTACCTCCAAAAAGCTCCACCTCTTAATTCCAAAATTCAGACTTTAGAGCTTCTTCACTTCCCAAACTCCTTTGCAATGTTTTCAACCTGCTTCAACATATTGGACCAACCTCGAAATGCAAGCTCCTATGACTGAATGAATCCCTCCATTTTCTCTTGTGCAATTTTGCTTGAGGGGAAAAATTGGATAACATATATGTTTGTTTAGTTGTGCATATGATTAGATGTACATAATCATGGATCTTGTATGGGAATGACTCTTGAGAGCTAAAACAGGGCAGGATTGATTAAACTTGAGAGGATTAATGATTTCTTTGACTAATTATCACTTTTATTTAAAGGTTTCGTGTTAGTTTGAGTATGGTGAAACAATATAAAGAGTTGGAAGTAGAAAATGGAAGCAAAAAAGTCCAAATTTTTGTTTGATTTGGAATTAGGAAACTGAAAGCTAGTGAGAGGAATAGAGTGGAAGTATGAGAAAATGGGGTTTTGCAAGAAAATGAGTCATTTTAACAATTGATTGGGCTTGTGTACAAAATATGAGAGCAAGATATGGGGGTTGTAAGGGTAAGTTTTAGGTTGATTGTGCCATTTTTTCTTATTTGATCCCATAGATCTTGTTGCAATGACTTCTAAAAACAAGATACTAATGAGAATGATTGAAATTGGTTGTTATGAGTTGATGAATACATTCAAATGTGTTATAATTTTACATCACCTCATGATGTTTCAGATCCTTCATAGACCTCATGATGACCATTCCCTTGATTATTTGAATCAATAAAAACTTACATATGTGTTTTGATTTATTATGTGTTATAAGGAATTTCATGTGTCCATATATTTGAGAAATTGTTGTTACCTTTGGGAGTTGTGAGGTTTATGAAATATAGTTTTGACACATTTAACACTCCTACAAATGTCAGTAAACAATCCAAAAGGCCCCAAAACCTAACCAATGACTATCTTCTTTCACTAAAATAGACATCGATTGTAGAATTTAAACCCTAAAAGCTTTAAGCTGGATGTTGAAATCCTAAAAAATACCTATGTACTAACCATATTAGATTATGATAAAATATGTTCTAAATTGTGACTGATGGAGCTATGAGACTAGTTCCATAAGGTGCAGAGTGACCCTAATTTCTTATATTTACTAAACTTAATTTAAAGTATAAGAATTTCTTTTATTAATCTTTTAATAATAGAAAAACTTATACTTAATACAATTTATTTTAGTAAACTTATATCCCTCCCACAAGCACATATGCCACATTGCAAACAGGAACGTGAGCGTGTTATAACACACTCCCATTTTAGGCTTGGTAATTACCAATCCTAATAATTATTAATGTGTCTGCGCTTTCCCAAAACATGCTCATGTTTCACTTTAAATCAAAAAATTGTCCGCTTTTTGGCCCCCCATTTCCATGCACTTACCCTATTCTCAATTGTTAATTTTGGAGTGCATTGATGATTGTTAAGTAGACTATATGCCAAAGATATTAAAGAGATATATTAAGTTTGAAGCTATAAATGTTCTATTCATAGGGGAAGACTT
Source organism: Taxus chinensis (assembly GCA_019776745.2). Classification (NCBI taxonomy): domain Eukaryota; kingdom Viridiplantae; phylum Streptophyta; class Pinopsida; order Cupressales; family Taxaceae; genus Taxus; species Taxus chinensis. The sequence goes on along the minus strand of CM034155.1, from coordinate 295,027,333 downwards.
AATCCTACACTGGTTTCCCTAATAGTTTAATCACTACTTTTACTCTCTTGTATTGATTGCTAGATAAAATGGATGAGAGAAACACGAAATGAAATGTAATGATCCACCAAACTGAAATTGGATCACCCTCCCAATGAGTTCAATAAATTAGAATATAAAATACAGATCCATAGGGATAATATGAAGCTCACAACCAAAATTCTTTCATTGCATAAATGTAATCGATCGTTGTTCACTTTCAAAACAGTGAATTACTACCATACATATGCGACACATAATAAGATTTTAGTCACTATTCATTGTGCTTGTAATAATGCAAAGTTGACATTAATAACAGGGGTAGATATGAGCAATAACCAAATGTGTAATCAATATATTAAAATTCTTGACATGTTGTTATATGACCATAAAGCAATTTACTAATGAAAACTGAGGATGAAATACTTTCAATTGACCATCATGTCATAGTTATGGTCAGAAAACCAAGCCCTAAAAAAAAATAAAATTATACGCATGTAATTTTCTACGTTATTTGGTTTTCGAGTTAAACTCACAATTATGATAAATTATTTATAGCTCAATTTAGTTGGTATGAAGGTAAATTTATTTATGATGGTTTACGTATTGTAGAGTGCATTATATTTTGCCAATATAATAGTTCCTTGGTTAAATTCTTTAATCTACTCTAGTATATACTCATGAGGGTATATATATGCTATATATACTATATATATATATATATTGGTTGATCTAAGATGAATTCACCCAAGGATTTTTTTCCTTTCTGCAGCATATTCTATGGGGATCTCTAAAGTCTTCATGATGATCCATGATCCCAACCATTATAGACAATTATTAGTGCTAGTGACAACCATAATGCCAACATTCCTACGGCCACATATTTGTATACAAAATCAGATTCGAGTCACGATTACAATACATTCACTTGCACAATCTATTCATGATCCTAGATCCTTTACTTTGGAGATTGACATGGTTTGACTTCGATTAAAGCATAACCACATGGAATACAACCACTTCCTCCTCAACTATCTAATTTATGTAACTCTGTGACCACATTAGAAATATATGAATATCTTAAATGCCTTGATAAAAAGCGTTGTTTGACCTCTTATATTGAAAATATTGTGTTGGGTCAAGAATGTATGTTTTTTGTTTTTTTGCATCCCTTCATAATTTTGTTTGACCACAATTAGCGCAAAAGCACCTCAAATTTTTGATACTTTTTTTTATCATGAGATTTTAGCAACTAACAACCTAAAAACTATGTCATTAAGTTATCCTTCATGTGTTAGGGATTAACTAGTACAAACCATGGTCTGATTGTAGTCCCTAATACACATAGATGCGATAATTTAATAGTACCATTATGGCTTGATTCACGTAAATGAAGGCTAGTCGAGCCCTAATTTACCTGATTGCAATAATTAAATGTACTATTGTGCTACTATGACACGTCCCCAAGGTCATTTTTGTACCAAGGAAAACTATAAAATTTAAGCTCATGACGAGTGCACTGTAGCGAATATTTGGGTCTTTATATTATTGCTCGATGTACCAAAAATTGATGCCAATGAATCACACTGATGGCACGTTGGCATATGGAGGGCAGAGGCCAACATGTATAAGGGTTCAAAGTATAGTGCAAGTGCGGCCAATCTTTGCCATCGCATAATAGCATCGAAGATTACAACAATTCTAATGTGCATTAGGGCTCGATTTTGACCACGCTTGTGAAAACTTTGAACCTTCAATAACACTTGTTTAACTCCATAACAGTCCTAACAACTATTAGTGTTCGATAATCAGTAGTCTGGTAAACTTATTTTGATCAACCCCTAATAGCACGTATATATAGAAAATTAAATGTATATTATGGGCTTCAAAACCATTCTAACTTATGGTTTGGCCCAATCAAGCTCTAGATACACATTTTATGTGAGAGATTTGGTGATGTATTATGTTTCAAATTGTCACAAATGGTAGCCAAGTCAATACCCTAGATAATATTTGAATGTCGTTCAATTGAGATTTTTGTGTTAAATTCACTCTATATTATCCATTCGATAGTATGGGGCCAAATTTCAAGCTATTTTTCCTAACTGTAACACATGATGCAAAAATTTAAAGCATACAATTTAGGGATTAATTGAGTCTCGTTTCACTACCACTAGTTGATCCCAAACACAGTCCGCTAGGTGACAAAATTAGCATCCTGTATTGGGGCTTGTTGGATGATAGGAGTGTGAGGACACTAAATCACACACTATTGGGTACCATTTCTAGATCCTAGAGGGGCACACTCACTAGTATTCATATGATCCTAAGAGATGAGGGCCCCAATACTATGCAATCACTTGCCCTTTTGTTTATGTTTCATGTCTTATTTTGTGGTCTCTTAGCGGGACCCCATAACCCAAGGTCAATAGCTTTATTTGGGGCGGAGTAGGTTGCGAGTTCAATTTATGACTCTAGACACCGATGCCCAAACAGGATGCCATGTACCCAGGTGATTTATGTTCCTACCTATAGGGCTCCCGATACCTATTGTTGTTGACTTTACTTGCTCCTATTCCATGGGCAAATCTTTTGCATGAACATTTTGGAGTTGCATCTTGTTTTCTCGACCTGGCTGTGTCGAGCCTTACACTATTGTTGTTAATTGTGAAATCTGTAACCGAGGGAATCATATAAATATAAAGCTATGTGACCATAATAAAGGACCAGCAAGGCAGAATCTATTACTCTCACCTCCTACAGGTTGCATCGAAAAAGACATATGAAGAGCATCAAATCGGCCACTGAGACCATATAGATACTCAGATTTCCCAAGGGACAAGAGGACTAAATTTATAGCATTGTATACACGCTCGTGGTCAAATATTTGGTTCTTTAGTTGTTATTGATTGTTCTATCCACACATCTATCTACATCGGCCTCACAGACTAAAGCTATCGTTTGCTATCAGTTGTGTCTTGCACAATTATTTAGTTACTTAGGGTTTACTGAATTCTTGCATGCACACATGAGAACTACATGGATGTCTAAAATTTAAGTGTAATGCTCAATTAGTAAGTTCACTCTTTAAATCGGATGACCGTTGGGGTTACAGTCTAACTCCCCATTTGCATCTTTCTTTTTGTCAGGAAAAATCTTGACAATGAAGTTCTTGGGGTTTCATAGTCAGGATATCAATATTGTTTTACAAGTTACATGTGAACTCTGTTAAAATATAGTGTGACATAAATAGATTGACTCCTTGCACATATATGCATTTTTGGTGATATTCGACATTCGATGATTGTGTCAATCTTGTGAGAGGATTATTCTATAGAAATAACTTACATATAAGATTCATGTCTGTATCCAACTGATCAAGGTCTCCAACATATTAAAAGATGCCCCTGAGGCTAACCTAGGTTCCCCAGGACAATTGACTTATCCTCTGATCAGTTACTAGAATTTTCTGGGCACTGCATATTTGATATAGTGACATATTTGTTTTCTCCTCATGTTTACCAGTGTTGTGTGGTAGTGCTAGCATAAACACCTTCTAGGATCAAATGAATAGGATAACATATGATTACAATGATATTTTTTCTATCGTACTTCTGCAACAACTAGATGGTGAGAAGTCAAACAATCATTGGAAGCTTACTTGCTTGTGTCAACTATTGAGTTCTCATATGTATGGGTGATCATTGGAAGTGTGGTTGGGTGGTGAAAAGCTCGAGCATTCACTAGAATTGAAAGCGTAATTATTTGTATTACATATGTAGGTGATCATGATCAAAATAACATAACTACATACCTAAGGTATACATAACATGGACATAATTTTAACATGTCCAATTAATGTGCTGTGATTGCTTCCCATGTTCACAATAATTGAGCCTTAATGCATCCACTGCATACAATTAGTGTTCACATATTAGTGTATGTGATGTGATTCAAATGTAATAGCCAACTCATAGCCTTAATACAACAATTATGAAGTGTATTTGGACTTGTATAGTGCTGCAAATAATGAGGTGCCAGATTGAGACCCTTTAGTACGTTACAATGTCTAGTTACAATATAACATGTATCATGGTATGATTAGAAATCCATTGGTTGGATAGCGGGATCTGTCTTGAGTGCTATAGAAATGATTTGTAAGCACAAGACATAGTGGGACCTCTATACTTTGTGATATATTGAGAAATCAACATATGTGAAACCTATAAATATGCACTTACACCTATGAGGATTCATATAGGGGACTTCTAGAAGAGGTCTATCAAATTGGTCAACATAAGGTGGACATCAACTACATCACAATCAATTGGAGTTCAGAGTGGAAAAGCAGGTCCAAGCAAAGGGAAGGTAGGAACTTGAGATAAGAAAAATACTACCAGCTAATGTTAAGAGTTTGATGCATTACAAAGATGGTATAGATGTGGTAATAAAAAGACAGGTTACAAGTCAACCCATTGATGAAGATCCCAGAATGTAGTATTTATGACCCTATGGATTTATGTGAGTTTAATGTTAAAGATCAACAAGCCTTGCAAGTATAAAATCCATTCTAATTGCATTAGCATCCACAAGTAGCTCAATAAAACATTGTATCAGGGGACAAGACTGAAGTTTTTAAGAGTTTTCACAAGGTCTTTCAATGATTTACAACATTTAGCGGTGAACATGATTGTATTAGAGGCACTACAGAAATCAAAAGTTAAGTTAGAATATTGCTGAGGTCCAGTTATATTTCTTCAAGTCACAACAATGGCAGATCTGATGTTAATATCAAGGTGTTTGAATGGGTCACTATGGTTAGGTTAGTATTTGTGACAAACCCTAATTTCTTAATATTTAAATGTAAGGACAAGATTATTCACTAGGAAAGGATGATTGTCAAGTTGAAAGTCACTTTCCCACCTAGACACACTAAATCTCAAGTACGTAGTTTTAATACTATAATTGGGCTACTTATCCTCTTTCCCCATCATTTCATTATAATCAGTGAATTTCTCACTAATTAGCTAACATTCCCCTCATGTCTCGGTCAATTAGCGACATTTCGTTAATTAACTAGCATTGTCCCCCCATCCCGGATGTCAATTAACAACACTTTTTTAGTTATAATTTTATTTTAATTAATTAATCAAGCCTTTTAATCTTGTATTTAACTGATAAACCTTCTTATTAGTTAAATCCCCCTTTCAAACCCTTCAAATTCTACTAATTTCCTTCTAAATCATCTCTAAATGGCTTCTTAATAGCTAAAATTGGCCCTATTAATTAATCCTGGGTTGATTAATTAAATCACCCCCTAAACTCCCATGAGTTGTTAATATCTAATTAATCTCTTCTAATCAAACTTATCTCATTTTTAATTCTACTTTCACTTTATCCCACATTCACTAGGTTGCAAGCTTCTCCCAAATTGGAAAGCTATATATAAGAAACCTAGTATCCTTATACACACCTTGTGTCTTACGACACCCTGTGCCCCGCATCTCATTTCACAACCTAGTCTCACCACCTAAACCTTGCACAATTATTTATTAATTACCTTATAATTAATAAATCCACATCTCCAAACTCGCCACCTCATTTCGCCACCTCATCATGACCTAGTCCTAACCCTAAACTAACCTAATAAAGACCTATAACTTGGTCTACATCCACACCCATGACTAATTACTCCTCACCCGCACCAAAATCAACCTAATAATGACTTGACCAAGCCCACAACTAATTCCTCGGGAGAAAAGGAGGGAAAGTTGGCTATTTTACTAAAAATAGCCCACTTTGACTTAACCGACATCGGTTCCTACTCGACCACCGTCGGTTACGTAACCGCCATCGGTTCCCTGTAAATGACCTCCCCCAACCAAAAACAAGGGATCTGGAATTCATTAGAAAGATCAGGAATTCACTTGGCCGAGCAGAGACAAGTGAAGGAAAGAAACGAGTTTGCAGAGAAGGACATCAAGCCCAAGACTGCAACTGAGTAACCAAAGCCCAATGACACTCATCCAAGCATTGGGAGAGAAGATAGCTCATCTTTGACTATCAGATCATCCCACCTGAGCCCTACCTTCGCCATCACAGTCCCTGGACCTGTATCTTCATCAGAAAGAAGTAAGTAGTGTCTTGTACGTTCTTGTAATAACATTTCTTGAACTTTTGAATCACAGTAATTTTAAGTCTACTCCCAGATCCACTACCCGGAAACACCTTACATCTAACTGTCATTCCTCTACCCGTACATTGCCCCAAGAACAGCCCCCATACTCTCTGAGTCTTCTCCATCACCCCATTACCTATCCCCAATCATTTACCAGCCTTATAAACCCCATAGCCACCTAATGGCCAACCTTCACTAAAAACCTCTAAAACCACTGCTCCACCGATATCGGTTATCAGAAACTGGTACCGGTGACAGTGACCGGCATCGGTCACTGTGACTCAAAACCAAAACTAGCCTTTCCTCTATTGTTTTAACGAGGTAATTTAATTGTAATTTTGCAATAATTTGTGTTAATTCATATTAGCAGGGGAACTGACCACCTTTGAAAGGAAGTTTTATATTTCCTGGGCCCAAGGCAGTTCCCTCATTTATTGTCTAACTATAATCTGGTGGTCTTGCATTCTTATTCACAGGTAGTCCTTCCCAGACAAAAAGGAGTTCTTTGTAATCGATCTGATCTCTCTCTACGGTACGCGCACACCCTCCCAGCATTCAACAGGTATTCCTCCTAGCCCTAACCCTTATCTGTTTCTCAAGAGAATGAAAGGATAGAAGCAACTCTATTCTAGGAACTGAAACATTCTGTGCGAAACATTTTGGCACACCCGGTGGGACCCATTTCGGGTTTCTTTGATTCTTGCTTGCTTTCATATAGGGAGCATACTTGTTGTTTGTTTCTGCTAAGTATTCACAAAATATTTTATTATTTTGGTAAAAGAATTTGTCTTGCTTTCACATCTTTGCATTAGTGAAAGTCATCTCCTTTGCTTCATTGAATATCATTTTCGATTTGGGTTTAAAACACGTGCATCACATTCTTGCTTGTTGTTTTCAATTCTAGTGAACATAGATTAAGTAACAGGTCATACACGTGGGGGTGATATCCACGGTATTGACAAGAAATTAATCTTACTTTCACTGCACAACACATACCGAATCACGTCATAATCAACACAACATCTCAAACATCCCCCCTTCTCTGCGGTATTCCTCCGCCTGATTGAGCTAACCTTATAAGCTAAAACAAACTTGACATTTCCCTTAGGTCTTCTATTTAGGATTGGTATCATCTTGTGTCTAAGGCATAAGCCCACAATAATTAAAACTAATCCTTGGGTTAGTCTCTCGATTTGCATGTGCATCTTGCTTGTTTTTAGTTCTGTTTTTCTGTCATACACTATTTCAGTGATCACTTCAGAAAAATTTGGTAGGTATACTAACCATTGTTAACCCCAAATCAACAGCTCCTTACAGCTTCTTACACCGGTCCTATTATACCGACATCGGTTAACTGACTGATGCCGGCTACAGTCTAACCGACAGCGGTTATCAGACCGATATCGGTTACTGTCAGCAGCCTACCAATTCCAACATTTTGTGGTTGTTTCTGTTCCTGATAGATCAAATCTCTGCTATGTACTCTTGTCCATGGTTGTTATCACTCAGAAACAAGCCACAACCATGGTTTCACATGCCTGTTCCGTGCCTTTTCCTGAATCACCCCCTTCCCATTCTATAGGGAATCCTACGGACACTAGTGAGGTTCCCAAAATCCCTGTAGGAGATAAGGAATTTGTGAAATTTTTGGATGCTAATCCTAGCGCCATACAATACTATTTGTCTCATACCCCTGACCGTACACCCGATGGTCAGCTCCTTGTTGGTATGCCTATTAGTATAGCTGCTCATTTAGCTCCCTCTCCACCTAATAACTCTGCCTTACCTTCTTCATCCTTAGCCCCGTCTCCCAACTCAGTGGCTTCAGAGGTTCATACGGCACAGATTGGCTTTCCTTTGGTTAATTTGGGGCCCCACATATCATTACCGCTAACAAACCCGTTGTCTCATTCACCTACCCCTTCTCTCTCACAGACTGCCCCTTTCATAACTTGCTCTCTGCCACCTATCCACACGAGCTTTCCTTCTCAAGCTCCGCCCACCTTTTCATTTCCACACACTTATCCGGTGACTTCAACACCTTATATAGGACATCCCTATTCGGTCTCCTCAACATATTCATCCTCAATACCTTATCAACATTTAACCCCACCATTGTTTAGTGGAGGCCCTTGGCCCAATCCTCCACCTTTTACAACAACCACACTAGCATCTCATCCAACCACTGATTTCATCAAACAAATGATGGACAAGATGCAAAATCTGGAGGCTTCTGTTTCAGGAAGCCGTAGCACCCTGACATACGAGCCTATTCATCCTTTTGTCCCCCTTCATTCGGGAGCCTATTCATCCTTCTGTCCCCCTTCATTCATATCCTCCTCAATGGGAATTACCAAAATTTACTCGTTTTAATAGTAAGGAGGATCCTCAACAACACTTGCGATCATTTAGACATGCCTGCTATCTGATTGCTCATGACGATGCCTTACTACTCCGCACCTTTCCCATGTCCTTATCAGGACCCACCTTGGAATGGTACAGTGCTTTAACCCAGCACTCAATCTTCTCTTTTAACCAATTAGCCCAATCTTTCTTGGATCATTTCTCCATTAATATTGCTAAGAAGGTATCTATCACCGACCTCTATGTTGTCTGACAATTTGAAGACGAATCTATCGCAGATTTCATTGGACAATGGCGAGGCCTCATCAACCAACTTACTTATGCCTTACCTCAGGCTGAACTCATCAAACTCTTTACGCGGGCCTACGCTAAGCACATTTCTCCTACCCTCCAAATTCAAACTTTCCGCACCTTTGATGAGGCCTTTACTATGGCTCGAAAACTAGAGATTTGAGCCTTAGAGGAAGAGAAATTGCGGTTACGCAACAAAAACCCTAATTTCCGAACCCAAGACTCCACCAACAAACCCAACACCACCAATTCTCATGCATCGATTGCTTCGAAATCAAAAGGAGCTGTACATGCACGTGGTGATGGTCAAATCCCAAGCACAGTCTAGTACCCCGCCAAAAACTACCTATAAGTATAAAGTTGAGCCCATCAACTACACTCCCTTGGGAGAAACTTATGGGGTGATTTTGGACAAATTGCTCAAAGCAGGAGCTATCACCTTACCTCCTGTTAAAACTCACTCCGGGTTTGATTCCACCCATGCTATACCTTCTTGGTACAAAGAAAATGACTTCTGTAACTTCCACCGTGTGAAGGGACACAGTCACGAAAACTGCAAGATGTTGAAAAACATAGTGCAGGAAATGGTTGATGCAGGGGATATAACCCTCGATAATCCTAATGCCCCTGCTAATCGAAATTTGAAAATCTTCAACAAACCATTCCCAAACCACTCATCCAATAGTAACGTAAACCAAGATATCTTAGCTGAGGAGAGTGTTTATGAAATCCATGCGGTCTTCGACTCCCAACCAAACGCTTCTATCGAGAAAATTCTAAATCAAGCCTCTTCACTAATGCAAGGACCCGAATCCCCTTCACCACCATCAAGACAAGACGAAATCCTTGTCATTCCTTTACCCATAAAGGAATTAACCGCCCAGAGTTCTCTTCTCATAGATGAGCCTTCTTACGCCACATCCCTGCAAGACTGTGAGATGATGTTATCTAACTTATCTATTTCCCAAAGATCTCCTTCTACCACTCTTGCTATACAAGAGGAAGGCTCGCCACTGTTTCTATCATCCTTAGAAGAGAAACCCCTCGAATTAACATCGCCACATTCTTTAATCATGACGGATCCCCTCCAACATGCCCTTCTACCTATTAGTTCTTCATCGCCTAAATCTTTTCAGCGACCGGTTGACCTCTTAACACCCATTGATACAGAGACTCATTTACCCCCTGTATCACACCCACAGTGGACCGGAATTACAACCCACCTCTCTTCCATACAAAAATTCCTATTCACACGTGAAGATTGTCATCCCTCAGAAGATAGATGAGTCCTATGGGAATGTTTGAGTACACCATGCTCTACTCAGATGCAGATGACCGATCCAGACATCTCTACCATATACCCGCGGTGTTTACCAAAACTCAAAATGCCTATGTCCTCATCTTCACCCCCCTCATCTCTACCGAATACCTCATCCACCTCTATTAACCTAACCAAACCTTCCCCTATGCTTGGGACTCCACCAATACCTAGTTTAACACACCCACCTAAACGGTTAGATTTATCCAAAAATAAATCCATCCATCCACCTAGGAAACAAATCCAATCTCCTCAAATCCAATCCCTACCTCTGCCACAACTAAAACCCTCGCCATCACACTTACCTTCCATATTGGGACCTCACCCCTCCACCTTGCCTCAATACATCACACCTCCTGCGTTTTCTCTAAAACGACCTGCACCTTCTACACCCATACAAAGATCCTATCCACCTATCAACCCTAAACAAACTCCATCATCAAAGGATTTGTTTGCCGTCACTCCTCTTTCTCCATGGTTATTTCGTGCTGCCACATCATCTGTGGCCTCATCATCTAATCAGCTAAACATAACTTCTGCGCCGAAGAAGCCATGCTTAGTTAAATCCAATTATCAAAACCCCTTGTCTAAACCACCACCCATACGAACCAACCATACCCAAACATTACCAAAACTCACCCAATCAATAGCCTCATCTTCCTCTGACTTTGACCCACTTAAAGGATCTTATGCTAAGATCCTTGATATGTTGGTGGAAAATGCGACCATTTCCCTACCCCCACTTAGATCCTATGATCCATCTAAACCTCGACCTATAGGTTATGATGAGTCTAAAATCTGCGCTTACCACCGCACACCAGGACATGATGTAGAGGGATGCAAAGCTTTGAAAGCCATACTTCGTCAGTCACCTCTCTCGGATAGAAAGGTTAAGAAAGACAACTTACGAAGGGAGAAACCTTTAGCTTCAATCCCCTCTCTTATACCACCTGTCCCCGCCTCACCAAGATCTATCATTATTACAACCCCACCTCTCGAGGACCATGACTTATCCCTACCATCTTCCTCCTCTCGTGTTCACGAGATCAACATGATTAGTGTTGCTACTCGAGGGCAGAAAAACAATGGGAAAGCTAAAGAAAACACACCTGCGGCCTCTCTTTCGTCCACCATCCTGATCGCACCACCACCTAAAGTGGTTATTCGTGGACCTGCCTACCCCATCTCTGATGGAGTTGCCCACCGAACCATGATCAAACAACTTCACCAATCACCTGTAAAAATGATGCTGTATGATCTCGTTCAAACTTCTGAATCTCATCGACAAGCTCTCGTTGAAATCCTTCAAGGGATAGAGGTCTTACCTAACGAAACTTTTCCCGTTACCTCCATCTTAACACCCAACCATGTTGCTTCTCTCACCAAACAATCTACCACTTCTGTCCCTGTACAGCAAACCGCTGCTGTCAGTTTCTCCGAAGACAAAATTGTTGACTTTGGTGTAGAAGATCCTGACCCTGCTCTTTTTATCTTAGCTTATGTCTGGGACATCCAAGTACGTCGTGTTATGATTGACGGGGGCACTAGCCTAAACATCATCTCTTCAAAAGCCTTCCAACAAATGAATATCCCTTCTAGCTGCATGTGTGCCAACCCCACCATGTTACATTCAATCAATGATGTTATTACCTCTACCTTAGGCACCGTGATCCTTAACATTCGTGTAGGGCCACGTACCTTACCCGAACTCTTCTATGTCCTTGAGGGAGAATTCCAATACAACATGTTGTTAGGCCGTCCTTGGATCCGGGCTATGGGATGCGTTCCCTCCACCTTACATAGATGCATAAAATTTGAGTATGAGGGGAAGTCTTACACTGTAAAAGCTGATGCTCCCCCCTTTAAAACCTGCAATATGTTATATCACCCTAATGATGTGCTTGTACCAGTCAAGACACCCATTCGTCCAACCCAACCATCTACTTCAACCACACCTCAACCATCCATCTCAACCACACCTACACCTTCAACTAATGAAACCGCCGCCGCCACTTCCACTTCCTTTCCCACGGACAACATCCCAACCACATATCCCTTAGTTGATGTCTTTCAACGCCTTACGCTGGGAGAGTATCACCTATATAACGTTAGCACTTTCCATACTCCACAAGAGTATGGACAGTTACAGGCACATCCTACTTATGACCGTCATGTGGGGGAAGTAATCTCCTATGGACCACCCAATTGCCGCACCAACCTAACGTATGGGGGTGTCGATACATCCTCTGTTACCCCTGAACCTCCACTTGGTGTGGTTCCCTTCCAATCTGATTTTCAATATTTAACTAATCGTCGTTTCGCTCTCACCTTCTTGACGCGCCGTGCTTGGAAGGGCTTCGGTTTCGATCTTTATGAACAAGGCCGACATACAATTATTCCCATTACTACAAGTAAACACAAAGATCGTCGTGGTCTTGGATTCTCTGAACCACCTACACAAAAGACACCACATATCCGTTGTATCCAAGAAGACGATGAAGTCACCCCTTCTGAACCATCAACACCCATTTTTCCATTGTCACCCACAGAGTCGATAGACCTTGAATCTATCCCTCCTAACTTTTTTTTTTCATAAACGCTATCTTCCTGGGTCCTCTCACTTATCAACGCGATAATGAAGACCCATCTTCTCTTCCCCTTCTGTATCCAGACATGATCGAAGAGGACTCACCTTCAATTAATGTTGTTGAGTGCCAGGATGACGACTCCATCCTCACTTACCTTGGTGCGGACGACTCTTATATTCAATGCGCCTTGCCATCTAACACTCAAACCATGTTGAACGAGTCGACTATAGAAATCAACATCCACACCGAGGATGATCCTCACATTGTGAAGATCGGACAATCTCTTACCACATCAGAACAAACTGCCTTCACTACCTTCCTCCGTGCCCACAACCAAGCTTTCGCTTGGTCCTACGCTGACATGCCAGGAATTGATCCTGACATTGCTATCCATAACATTACCCTAAAACCCGATGCCAAACCAGTTAAACAGAAACTGAGAAAAATGCATCCACGCATCGCCCTCTTGGTCAAAGAAGAGCTTCAACGACTCCTTTCTGTTTCCTTCATATTACCCATTGATTATCCTCAATGGATTTCTAACATCATACCTGTTACTAAAGCAACGGGGGGACTTCGGATATGTACGGATTTTCGTGACCTTAACCTCACTTTCCTGAAGGATGATTTCCCCCTCCCAAGTATTGATCAACTCGTTGATCTCACTGCGGGCCATGAGATGCTTTCTCTCATGGATGGCTTCTCGGGATACAATCAAATTTTGGTAGCCCCGTCCGATCAACATAACACCACCTTCATAACTCCTTGGGGAACCTTCTGTTATCGTGTCATGTTGTTTGGCCTTAAGAATTCTGGTGTGACCTATCAGCGGGCTATGAATTACATTTTTCATGACATTATGCACACTATCCTTGAAGATTATGTCGATGATCTTCTTGGCAAATCTAAACATTGCAGTGAACATCTCGATGTTTTAACCATTATTTTCGATCACCTCTTACAATATTGTGTTTGTCTTCAACCAAAGAAATGTGTCTTTGGTGTCCTTTCGGGAAAACTCCTTGGTTTTATTGTCTCTTTGCGTGGCATCAAGGTCGATCCAGCTAAAGTAAAAGCTATCCTAGAAATTCCCCCACCTACTAACCTCAAGAAATTGCGTAGTTTGCAAGGTAAACTCCAATCTATCCGGCGTTTCATCTCACAACTCTCAGATCGATGTCAACCTTTCCATCATCTCCTTAAAAGGACATTGTATTTCAATGGAGCGAAGAGTGTCACCAATCCTTTGAGGCTCTTAAAGCCTATCTCTTGCAGCCACCGGTGCTTACCCCACCCCAGGACGATCGCCCTTTCTACCTTTACCTTTCCACCACCGACCATGCTGTAGGAGCCATGCTCGCACATCGTGACTCCGAGCATCGAGAACAATCCGTTTATTACATAAGTCGTACTCTCGTGGATTACGAGACTAGGTATACACATGTAGAAAAGTTGTGCCTAGCCCTATCATTCATGGCCACCAAACTCCGACACTACCTCCTGAATCACAAAACTTTTTTCATCACCAACACGGACCCCATCCACTATATGTACACCAAGCCTCATCTAAACCAACGCATCACTCGATGGCTTATGCTCCTCACCGACCTTGACCTTGAGTTTGTACACCAAAAATAAATCAAAGGACAAACTATCGTAGACCAACTCGCGGAAGCCCCTTTACCTGGGGAGCAATTTACCAATTTTACATTTCCTGACGAACTCATTGCTACTCTTTCACTCAGTGAGGAGTTGTATCCAATGACCCTCTTCTTCGATGGATCCAAATGCCAGCGCGGTGGAGGGGCTGACGTTGTTCTCATTCCTCCGGATGCTGAACCTATGCCTCTTTCATTTCGGCTCGATTTCCCCTGCACTAATAATACAGCGGAATACGAGGCCCTTGTTTTGGGTCTCCATGTTGCGTTACACTTAGGTGTAAAATCTATTAATATTTTCAGCAACTCTCAATTGGTAGTCAATCAAGTTACGGGAATCTACCAATGTAAAAATGAGGAACTTCAAAAGTACAAACATTACGTGGATTCACTTTTGACCTTATTTACTCATTATTCTATCCAAACCATTCCTCGCTCCACTAAAAAATTTGCGGATACTATGGCTTGCTTGGCCTTGCAAATTCCTGCCTCACCCACTGACTCTAATATATTTGTCTTGGTCCAACAACTCTTTGCCCCATCTTACTCGGTCCCGGATGTTTGTATGGTAAATAACATATCTACTAATTCGCAGGATACATGGTATCACCAATTTTACGACTACCTTGCAATCTCTGTTCTCCCACCTGACCTTACTAGTAATGGCAAATGTGCTTTTCTTAAAAGTGTTTCTCGTTATGTCGTCATGGGGGGACTCCTCTATAAACGTGGATTTGATGGCATCCTCCTTCGATGTCTAACCGGTGCAGAGATTACCTATACCATCCAACAAGTTCATGACGGAATTTGTGGTGGACATTTTAGTGGCCTTGCCGTGGCTAAACGGATACTTCGCCTAGGCTATTATTGGCCTACCCTTAATAACGACTGCTATGAATATGTTAAGCATTGTGTTATGTGTCAACAACATGCCAACCTTCAACATACTCCTAGCCATCCGCTACAGGTCGCACAAGATCTTTGGCCTTTCTCACAATGGGGTTTAGACCTTATTGGTGAAATTCACCCGCCCTCTTCGCAACGTCACCGTTGGATAATCACAGCAACCGAATATTACACTAAATGGGTGGAGGCCATTCCACTCATTTCAACCAAAAAAGAGAAAATCGTAGAATTCATCAACCATCACATTATCTGTCGTTTTGATGTTCCTCATCGCCTGATAACAGATAATGGAAAATCTTTCAAAAATAAGTTATTACAAAACCTTTGTGATAACTTTGGTATCAAACTTAGCTTCTCTTCACCTTACTATCCACAAGCAAATGGTCAGGCTGAATCCTCTAACAAAACCCTAACCAAAATTCTCATGAAAGCCATTAACGATTCTGGGAAAAATTTGCCTGATCACATCCCCTTTGCCCTTTGGGCTTATCGGACTAGCATTCGTACCTCCACCAATGCCACCCCTTTTTCTTTGGTATATGGTACCGAAGCTGTCTTTCCTCTTGAAGTACAAATACCCTCACTAAGAATATCTCTTCAGGATATTCTCACCAATGATGATTTCCGCCAAGAGCGGTTAGCCCAATTAGAGCTTCTTGACGAGCGTCGTCTTACAGCTCTTGACCACCTTCAAATCTATCAAAAATGTCAAGTGTGCTTATGATAAGCGACTTCATGAGTGTACCTTTAAGGTTGGTGATCTAGTCCTCAAAGAGAATCAACATGTAACCAAACTAGAAAAAAGAAAACATGGAAAATTTGATCCAAATTGGATTGGGCCTTACATTATCACTCACACTTATGGATCAGGCACTTATCGTTTAGCTTCGCTTAATGGTAAACCTGAGCCTGAACCCCTTAATGCCTTGCATCTTCGACCATTCTACTATTGAATTTAGTGTTATATCACTTCTTATCTACCTTATGCTCGTCCCTTGAGCTCATTTACCACCTCATACACTTTGTTTCATGCATCTCAAAATCGAATCAAGCTCACATGGTTTTGTCATCACCTCCCCTTAAAGATGCCTTCCCCTTTTTAGTCTAGTCCATGACTTAAAAGTATCAAAATAACATGTTCTCAATTATAATCTTATTGTATATTCTTGAGTCAAACTTCCTACAAAACTAGATGCTTCATGCCAAACGAACATCTAGACCTCTAAAGTTATACATAGACTGCTCCCTCGAAGGACAACTATGCACATAAAAACCGCATCTGTTACTATAAATAGACTGCTCCCTTGAAGGACAGCCATACAAAGCCAGCCTTTATTAGAAGCTTCTCGCATTGATCAGCTTCGTGAAGCGGTCAAGAACAACAAAATGCATATCCCCTATGGACTTCCCACATTGATCAGTCTATATCCAAAAAAAAAAAAAAAAAAGGCAAAAGCAGTATTCAATAGCACTTTTGAGCCATGGATTTGTCTATTTAGGTTTGGTTCTCTTTAGTCAGCATAATCACCTTATAACAAGTTCTCTGCAACCCAGCTCTACCAGCCACCTCACTTCACCATTTGTCAAAACAAAAACACTCAAGGGACGTGACGTATATCTGATACATTGTGATTATACAACTCTTTTCACCTATCGAATTCTCGCCTATGCAAGGCACCTAGGGATTCAAGCTCATCCTATGTTAATAAGTGGTTTGTTTAGCTCTTCTCAACTACGGGACACTTTTGCCTCTTTTCCTCGAATCTGGGATTATGTGTTGATCTTAATCAGGACACGGTTCCCTTACTACTTGGGTAAGCTAAATTTTGTTTCACCTATACCTATACCAACAATGCCAGTCCCTTACCAACACCAATAGCGTTACCCTACCAATATTAACATTTTTACCAACTAACAAATTACCTAACTATAACCAAATTGCCCGAATTTACCTCTCCCTAGTCCTAAGGGAGAACTACATCGGTCTGAGGCCCCTCCTTGCTTTATGCAATGGGCTATGTAGGCAGCACTTAGAAGACATGGGGTCTCCCAAGGTTAGCTCGACCATCCCCTACCCTAACCTATCATGTGTGGTACATATAAATCTTTTTGCATATTTCTATTTTATCACATTCATCTTTATCCTTTTTCAAAACACAATATTCAAAACACAACCATTCTTATTATTATCATAACTCAAATCAACATACATATTCAGTTTTATTTAGATGTTAAAAAAATACATCTTCTCTATCATCGATGCGCAGGTCGACATCCTTATTTATTCCTATACCTCTATGAAATTCACTTAGATTCTTGCGCCTCCTCCCGAATCAGGTGATGATCGTGATCGTCGACGCTGCCCACCTGGCCTCTCCATCCTCAAAGGTGCCACTGCTATTGGTTCCTCCCACTGATCTGCCAACCTCTCCTGTAACATATGAATACGCCCTCTCACGTGACAAAATCTTGCCTCTAGTCTCTCCACTCGTGACTCTGTAACCGCTAACAATCCAGTGGTCTCATTCATCCACGTTTGGAGCTGATGAACTAAACCCTACAGACGATCTCTCTCCGCTATAATCACAACTATGTCAGGATGATCGGCCCTCTCACATGAATCTCGTAGCTCTGCTACCCACCATAATCTATAAGCCTCTGTCACTCCTGCATCCATTACCCTGTGATCGGCTGCTATCTCTTCTGGTCCTTCTGGAGGTGTCGGCCAAGGAGGTGAGAATGATGCCTCGACATCAATCCTCATGTATGGTCTATAAGCCATGGGTATATCCTGAACAAATCCAAATTGTCGCCGCACGTGATCTAGAGGAATTTTCTCGTACTCACCTGGCCTGTGCCCCGCGATCAACCTCAATCACTCTACACCCCTCAACTCCTCAGCTATGTTCTCCGTCACCATATAATTCCCGTAAGGCTTCCAACGGATATCTGTAATCGTCACCATCTCCCAAACCTACCTATAATACTCGATGTCCTCTGTCACGGCCTGAGATCTTACCTCTTGCTCTATCTGGACCCAATGTCTGAATCCCAACCTCTGTACTCTTATCTCTCCCGACTGGACGGGTCGGCCTATCGGTCGCACACAAACAATGTGCTCATAGGCCCAACAATGTAATAAGTATGAACAATCCAGTGTCGTCCTGTGATTTCACCTGCAGGCCCATAAACCCCTGTATAGCTCCGCCAGATATGCGGGCGCCCATGCAAAAGTCGCGCTCCTTTCTATCATTTCCCAAACAATACACATCAATGCTTTTGGAAATCTTCCCCCATCCGCCCTCGGTAATGCATAATACCCCACCACTATCATTAGTACTACTGCCAACCTTGTTGCCTCAGGGTGTGCTGCATACATTATACCATAAGTGAATGTCAAACCTCGTTGTGACAAATCTCGTGCAGCTGGACCAAATACTACTGTTATTGCTCCCCGCGCCACACTCGGCCCTGCCTGATACACTGGTCTTCCTGTAATTGGGAGCCTCAAGATCCTAAACACATCTTCCAACGTCACTGTCATCTCCCTTGTTGGCAGATTAGAAGGTATTCTTTTCTGGATTCCATCTCTCAATCAATGCCTGCAACATAGCGTGATTGCGTGTGATTCGTGAATAATAGCGGATCCCACTTAACCCCACATGGTTTATCAATGCCCATTCAGCTGGTGTTATATCCACTCGGATTCGTGACAACAAAGATGGCACACTATCATTCATCCTTAACCCTGCCTTTTCCTGCATACATCAAAACGACACACAACCATTCAATAAATCAAACCCCCAAGTGTTTTTTTCACATCTCCTACAGTAACTCTATCGGTTATAAATAACCGATACCGGTCTACTAACTGATACCGGTTATTTCTAACTGATACCGGTCACTGTCAATCCTATACAGCCTGCTTAAAACCACCACCTACGATAATTATTTGCTCATTTACCCCTCAATATACCTACGAACATACCCGAAATTCCTGCTTACTTACCCCATAACACTCACCCCATCCCAGACATTTGCCTATTACCTTTTCTTTTTCATCTCTACCCACTTACCTTCTCTCATCTTATTATTAAAACATGCAAGAATTGAATCACAACCAAACAGTTTACCTCCTGGGATGCAGCAGCTTGGGGTGGAACCTGTCTTCCCTCTCGTCTCTGCCTGCTGGATGCTTCTCCTCGTTCAGCCATCTTCACCACCCTCTTTGATATAATTTGCCTTTCCACCTCCTTAATCTCAGCCCACAATCAATTTACCTGTCTTTTTCTTCCTTATCACTCAATTTTCCCATGCAATTACCTATATAAATCGCCAACAGTGTCACATTCTCGTATTTAACTTGTTGCATGCTTCTAAAAATAAGAACTTAAGTTACCAACCAAGCATGTCTATTTTTAGGAAAACTAGTTTTGTAATAACCGATATCGGTCATATATCTACCGACATCGGTTACATAACCGATATCGTTCCTGTGTCCCATTTTGCTTAAACCTAGGCCTTTTCTTCGTTTTTGCAAATTTTTGTGGTGCCCGCCTCTTTTTTTTACATAACAACACCATTATCAATATTTTTCATCAACATCACATCAATATATCATCACAATTTCATCAACATCATCTATCTACAGTAAAACAACCATCAACAAAATACGTATGACATTTCAATATCTAAATGAAACCCATCAATATATACACCATTTGGATCGAACTCATCATCTATACACATTAAATTTCACAAACCATCGACAAAACACATAACACATTTTATATACACCATGTGGGTCAAAATCATCATCTATATATATATCAATGTTTCAAATATACAACTTGCCCTGCATAGGGGCCTCTGTGATCTCAACATAATACAAAGCTGGCACACAGGCCGCTATCACTGTCAAAATCTCGACTCAGCTCGCAGGCCGGTCTCTCATGTCAAAAATATACTCGGCTTGCAGGCCGGTATCAACTATACAACCTGTACTCGGCTCGCAGGCCGGTATATACAACAAGAATGAATAAATGGGCTCGCAGGCCGGTATATACAACAAGAATAAATGAATGAATCATATGTGGGCACGCAGGCCTCTATATACATATCCGGTTTGCAGACCGGTGTCTATATCTAATATCCACAAACCCCTCTCCGCTCTAGGTATGTCTCAGCTCTCCCCACCACCCTCAACCCCTCTCCCTGCTGGTCCCTGTGCTGGCTCCCGCCTCCTCCCTGTCACCGACCCACCGGCTGTGGCTGCACCCCCCTGGGATCTCTGACTCCGCGAGGTCTCAGCTCTGTGCACCGCATATGGCTGATAGTCAGCTCCGGTACCATCAAGGACATCCTGATAATACCGGGCCTCCGCTCTCACCTCCATATAGCGGGCCCATGCCACCATGGCTGCTGGGGCTTGTCCCCCGACTCCTAATAGCAAACCTTGCCCTGCCGGTGTACCCTATGCCTGTGGAGGTACCTGTACTTGTGCCTGCGACGGTGCTGGTGCCTGTGGTGGTGCCAGTGGCTGTGCCGCTGCCTGTGGTGGTGCCTGTGGCTGAGCCTGTGCCTGGGCTAGCTGCCCCTGTAGGACCCCAATCTGTGCCTGTGCAGCAGCAAGCTGCCCCTGTAACAACTGCACCTGTCCCAAGAGCTGGTCCCTCTCTGCTATAACAACCGCTAAATCTGGCTGTGTGGGCTGTGCTCTCCTCGCTGCTCTCTCCCCTACCCACCATACCAAAAATGACCCTGTGCAGCTGGCGTCGTCCACGGTATCATCCGCCGGCCTCTCTGCTACCCAATCTGGGTCCACATGCTGTGGTGCAGGAAGTGGGGCCTCTACATCATCCCTCTGGTACTGAAGGGAAGGGAGGTGGCTCATCCTGTCATAGCCCCAACTGCCATTCGTACCCTCTCCAGGGGTATCCGCTCTTGCTCTCTTGGCCTCCATCCAACTATCCAGAAAGTATACTGGATCCAGCGCATTTATGATCGGGCTCCTCCTCAGGGCTGATGGCCTCTATAAGGCCTCCATACAATATCAAGTGTGGTCAAGACCTCTAGCATATGACGGTAGTAAGCTACATCCCGTCTTGCAAGCACCGCTCGTGGCTGGCCCACGATCCCTAACCACCTCTGAAAGCCATACCTGTATATAACCTGTGGCCCTGGTTGCTGGGGCAGCCCTACTGGTCGTATACATATGATGTGCTCATATGCCTAGCAGTGTAACAAAAACATGGAGCAAATTCCAAATCACCTCATCCGGTGATAACCCCACAGCTCTCTGTATAGCTACACCAGATATACTAGTGCCCAGGCATAGCACGTATGCTCCTCTACCATCTCGTGTAGCACTCCCATCAAATCCCGTGGGAAGCGGCCTCCCTCTGAGTCCGGGAGGTTGAAGCATGTGATGCCCATCATCATCAACACAGCAAGCCATGTCTCATGTCTGTGTGCGCAATACATATTGCCATAAGAAATACTCGCACTGTGGTAGGTCAATAGTACGGCTGCATCCCCAAATACATGTAGAATGTTGTCCATAGCCGTCTCCACATCTACCTGGAATACTACCTCCCCCACGATTGGCAATCTCATGATGCGATATACATCCTCCGGGGTAATAGTCATCTCTCTGGTAGGGAGATGGAAAACATTGGTCGCCGGATCCCATCTCTCGATGAGGGCAACCATAAGGCTGTGGTCCCTATCCATAGCCCTATACCGCTAGGACTCCGTCGAGTCCCACCTCACGCATAATGGCCCACTGCGCTACGGACACATGTGGCTGCATCCACTCAATAGCGGGGGCATCTGATCCCGCATCGTAAGCTGCTGACGTGCCTGTAAAAACAATCCCACTTCATAAGACCTGACGTGCCTTTACAAAAACAACTACCTTAACCCTCTATACCCCCTTTTTAACCACCCGACGACACCCTGACTCTATAACACACATCTACACCCACCTCTCTTACCCTAAAAACCCTATGATACCCCCTTTCCTTATCCCACACCCTACCAATCACCCCGATCTACTCTCGCCATCTAACTATACCCCTACCAATTTAACACCTCCTCATTCATACCCAACACCTAATCTCTCCTAACCAAACCAACCACACAACCACCCCATTTCCCCCCCCCACCAATCACCTTTCCTATCTACCCCCTCCCTCTTCACCCCCAAAACAACAAACAACCACAAACAAACCAAAAAACACAACACACAAAACCCAACAATAAATACAACACAACATACAAATAACAACAAAACAAAACAAAACAAAAACTACCTACGACCGGTACCGGTCACCCTCGACCGACACCAGTCCCCTCTCAACATTTCGCCACCAATGCCGGTTGACATACGATGACCGGTCAACCTCAATTTGTCGGAACATTCGGTGACCGACATCGGTCACTGTACAAACCCGCAGCCGAACCCGACGCGGCCCCCTAAACAAGTCCATTTTTTGCCTATTTTTACACCTATTTACCAACCCAAACACCCTAGAAAACCTACCCACCCTACCGTTTTGAGCCTAACTCAACCTAGTTACCCACCCCATTTTTCAAATTATTTCAATTTATTCATTATTTCATTCAAATTAGGATTCCTACCCAAAACCAACATCTAATTTAAAATCATTAAATTCACAAAGGTTAGAGGTTTAGAGCCTACCGGTACGACTACACGTCATCGTGGTGGGATAGGTGGCGGTGGTCCAGCTGGTCTAGCACCTCCTGCTCCTCCTGGCTATGCCATGGCTCCAAATCACCTCAAATCGGGTTCTCCACCAATCAAATTCTACCTCCTACTCACTGGGGTCTACCAACAACTCACTTCTCCACTCAAATACTACCACCTCAGCCGACAAACTCAACAATATCACTAAAACACCTCAGACAACTAAATTTGGTTTTCAAATTGACAATGTGACAATGACAGGCCGTATTTTTATTTTTATAGGTTTTTGACCTATAACCGATATCGGTTATATTGTGCCCTAAGGAACCGGTATCGGTCACCTAACCGATACCGGTCATATCTAGCCGATATCAATTTAATACCTAACTTCACCCAAATTCTGCCCTTATTCACCAATCTCCCTTTCTCACCACATTTGGCCTATTCACCACATCGCCTATACCCTCCATTGCTAATTAGCCTTTTTTGACTTCATTGGCCCCCAAGGCCGCCACCCAACCATTTGGCCCGACCCAAGGCCCAAGGCCGCAAACCAATCAGGCCAACCGCCACCAACCATTTGGCCCAACCAAGGCCGCACCCAACTAATCAGGCCCGACCCAAGGCCCTCACTAATCAATCGGCCCGACCCAAGGCCGCACCAATTAATTACCTCAACCAAGACCCACAACTTAAAATTTTATCCACCCATCATGTAGCTTTTTGTTCAATTGAGCTCACCTGTTCATGTTTTAGCATGATTAGGATACTTGAATTGATCAGCCGACCAACTTTTCCTAGACCAAGACCGTGACGTTTATCTCAACCAAACCAACCATTTGGTACTGCCGAACATGCCCAAACATTCCTGTACCTTACCCGTTATATCCCCTGGAGCTACTTCCTATGCCTTGGATACCAGGATTATATCACCCTTGTTTGGATAAACTATCGACCTTTGCCTATGAATTGCTTGTTTGCTCTTCAAATCGAGTACCCCGATCACACTACTGCATTTCAACATGCGTCTGCTTCCTTGAACTTAGCCCACCCATCTTAACATCATCTCAACACCATTCACCCTTTATCAACCCTATCCCTGATTTCACGTCGCCTCAATCTGTGATAGATTTGAGGGGGATTACCTATATCCTTAACAAGAGTAACCACTTCTTATTATTGTCAGTGCAGCTTTATAAGACAAGCTACACGACAACAAGGGGCTAATGTAGACACCAAATTTGTGTCTTACGACACCCTGTGCCCCGCATCTCATTTCACAACCTAGTCTCACCACCTAAACCTTGCACAATTATTTATTAATTACCTTATAATTAATAAATCCACATCTCCAAACTCGCCACCTCATTTCACCACCTCATCATGACCTAGTCCTAACCCTAAACTAACCTAATAAAGACCTATAACTTGGTCTACATCCACACCCATGACTAATTACTCCTCACCCACACCAAAATCAACCTAGTAATGACTTGACCAAGCCCACAACTAATTCCTCAGGAGAAAAGGAGGGAAAGTTGGCTATTTTACTAAAAATAGCCCACTTTGACTTAACCGCCATCGGTTCCTACTCGACCGCCGTCGGTTACGTAACCGCCATCGGTTCCCTGTAAATGACCTCCCCCAACCAAAAACAAGGGATCTGGAATTCATTAGAAAGATCAGGAATTCACTTGGCCGAGCAGAGACAAGTGAAGGAAAGAAATGAGTTTGCAGAGAAGGACATCAAGCCCAAGACTGCAACTGAGTAACCAAAGCCCAGTGACACTCATCCAAGCATTGGGAGAGAAGATAGCTCATCTTTGACTGTCAGATCATCCCACCTGAGCCCTACCTTCGCCATCACAGTCCCTGGACCTGTATCTTCATCAGAAAGAAGTAAGTAGTGTCTTGTACGTTCTTGTAATAACATTTCTTGAACTTCTGAATCACAGTAATTTTAAGTCTACTCCCAGATCCACTACCCGGAAACACCTTACATCTAACTTTCATTCCTCTACCCGTACATTGCCCCAAGAACAACCCCCATACTCTCTGAGTCTTCTCCATCACCCCATTACCTATCCCCAATCATTTACCAGCCTTATAAACCCCATAGCCACCTAATGGCCAACCTTCACTAAAAACCTCTAAAACCACTGCCCCACCGATATCGGTTATCAGAAACCGGTACCGGTGACAGTGACCGGCATCGGTCACTGTGACTCAAACCAAAACTAGCCTTTCCTCTATTGTTTTAACGAGGTAATTTAATTGTAATTTTGCAATAATTTGTGTTAATTCATATTAGCAGGGGAACTGACCACCTTCGAAAGGAAGTTTTATATTTCCTGGGCCCAAGGCAGTTCCCTCATTTATTGTCTAACTATAATCTGGTGGTCTTGCATTCTTATTCACAGGTAGTCCTTCCCAGACAAAAAGGAGTTCTTCGCAATCGATCTGATCTCTCTCTATGGTACGCGCACACCCTCCCAGCATTCAACAGGTATTCCTCCTAGCCCTAACTCTTATCTGTTTCTCAAGAGAATGAAAGGATAGAAGCAACTCTATTCTAGGAACTGAGACATTCTGTGCGAAACAACAACTTCAGAAGTCAAAGGGGAGAATGAAATCTCAGACACCCGCTGGGTCTACATGTGGAGTCAAGTAAAGGGTCCCGCCCAAAAAGGGTCTTTTCCATTATAAAGCGGCAGGTTCACAAGCAATTCCAAGTGTCAGCATTGTGCATTCCCTGTTGGTGTAGGTGTTTTTTATCACTTTATTTAATTGTTTAGTGTTATTTACACCTCACCATGTGAATCATCTCACTTAGGTGGACATAGATCTAGGTGTCATTTTAGTTATGACAGATTCTCTTACATAATCTGTCATATGTGTAAGTGTGTCATAGGAGTTACATTCCTATTTGGGTAAGTAACTCCTCTTCTCCATTATGGAGGAATATTATCTTACATGGGAGTTACACATTTACTTCCCTATTTGTAGTCCTCCTTTTTTGATCTATGGCAATCCAAGAGCATTCTATTCCACTCCATTTTTGAATCTTGAGCTTTCTATGCATGCACATTGTTTCTTAAAATTTTGCTTTCCTTATCTTAAAACTCCTTTTTTGGCGAAGTGCAACTGTTTGATGCATGTGTATTCTTTCCAGACCCTCATCCTACACTCCTTCATGGTATCAAAGCTTGGGGACTGGAATCACACTACTCGCCATTGTTGCTCCACCATGTAGTAGTGTGTGCAAGTTTTACCTTTTGCATGTGCTTTACTTGCATATTTCAGATTCTTATGGTTATTTTTTAGTGGTTTGTTCGTGTGTTTCTTGCTAGTTTATGTGTGATCAGGGCCAAAGAAGAAGTGTATCCAACTTATTGTGTTGGAGAGCCAAGGAAGAATACGGCACATCGGTCTTCTTTTGCACAACAAAACTCAGTTCTGTGCATTGGGTGGTTCAACGTTGAAGAGTAAAACGTTTTTTTTTTTAAGGAAAGATGATACCCCCCAAAAAAAGTGGCACTTTATAATACAGTACGTTTTACAGAACTAATATTCCCATCATGTAGTTTGCAGAAAAACATCCAATTTTGGCTAAAGAAGTGCTCAAAATTGGATGTTTTTCTACAAACTACATGATGGGAATATTAGTTTTGTAAAACACACTATATTATAAAGTGCCACTTTGGGGGGGGGGGGGGGGGGGGGGCGGGGTGTCATCTTTCCTTCTGCTCACTGCCCTTGGTCTCCTACACCGTGACACATCAACCACATTGAGTTGGGTAATGGCCGCTTAGAGCAATCCTTTTTTTAATGTTTTTAAGGTAATAATTAAAAAAAACATTTATTTTTGGCTTTATATAAGCTTGGGGTTCCTCTTTTTCGAGTGTTAAAGGTGGAGAGTGAGGTCCAAGGTTGGCAGGAGGCTAATCCCCCCTCGCAGTCAAAACAAACCCCTTCTAAAATTTGATTTTGTTTCCAACCGGCACAAACACGATACCTTTTGAATATGTTTCAGGCACTTTTTAAATATTTTGCAGGGCTAACTAGCTTTTTTTAATCAGTTGCGGGAATTTCTTTAAGCCATAACTTTTGACTCGTTGCTCAGTTTTTAGCACATCTTTAGTCAAAATTGGATGTTTTTTTGCAAACTAAAAGATGGGAATATTATTTTTGTAAAACACACTATATTATAAAGTGCCACTTTTTTTTGGGGGGGGGGGTATCATCTTTCCTTTTTTTGCACATTTTTATGTCATGGATAATCATGGCGTTCCATTGCTCAGCCCATTCAACTATCAAGAATGGATGAATGCTATGTGCACTACCTTAAAAGGAAAGAAAATGTTCCACATTGCCACTGGTCTACAAGTTGCACCTGATGATGACAGTGAGAAAGAAAAGTGGCTTGATAAGTGTGATGAAGCCATTGGGTTCATGACCATGTGTGTATCTCTAGAGCTGCGTTTTCACATTTCCTCTTCCTCCACACCCAAAAAGGTTCTGGAAACTCTCCAAGAACTTTTTGGGAAATAGGATGAAATGCGAGGACATGAACTTGAGAATAACCTAATAAGCCTTAGTCCCAATGATTTTGACACACTTCAAGAATTCTTCTCCAAATTCATATCACTCAAATTGTAGTTAGAAGATTGTGGAATAAAGAAAAAGGAATTTCAACTCATTTTATCCATCCTTGCCAAACTTGGTCCTGAATACTCTATATTTGTCTCGACCTTTCATGCAATGAAAAGAGCACTTGGAAAAAGTTGGTCTATGCCCTCTCTTGATGAGTTTATTGTAGATTTAATTAGGGAACAAAGTAAATTGATTCAAATAGGAAGCTTGAAATCCACAAAATTCCATGCTCTCATTGCTGGAAAGGAAAAACAGAAAACTTATAAGGAGAAGAAACAAGATCATGAAAAGAAGGACAAACCCCAAAACAAATCTTCCACCTTATCTTACACCTCCTGGAATTCAGAAGAATGAATCAAATGTGGATACTTTCATGGCATGCATGATGAAGAAAAGTGCTTGAAGAAAAAGATTGCTCTCCTCACTAATTTGCTTGAGAAGCACAATATTGGAGTTCC
Source organism: Taxus chinensis (assembly GCA_019776745.2). Classification (NCBI taxonomy): domain Eukaryota; kingdom Viridiplantae; phylum Streptophyta; class Pinopsida; order Cupressales; family Taxaceae; genus Taxus; species Taxus chinensis. Next base: position 294,999,193 of record CM034155.1, on the reverse strand, counting down.
AGATTCTCTCATAACACCTTCATCATCCCACGACATTTCTAAGGAAAAAGAGAGCCCAAAAGAGAAAGTACAAGAGAAAGAAAAAGCAAAAGAATCCAACAAGAAGAAACCAAAGGGAAGAGCTCTAGTAATAGTTGTGCCACCTACCCCTACATGGATCATTGATTTTGGTGTAACTCATTACATGGCATCATCATACATTGAGTTTGATTCACTTGAGCCATGTGACATGTCCCTTATTCAGCTTGGTGATAACACTACTACACAAGTTTTCTGGAGAGGATCAATTGAATTGAATGGTGGTACTTTCAACAATGTTCTAAGTATTCCTTTACTTTCAACAAATCTTCTTTCAGTCTATCAAATCACTGATCTTGGACAGGGCATGCAGGTTGATTTCACTCTAGACTTAGTTTATGTTAGGGAGCTCCACAATGTTGCTATTGTTGCAGTTGGTATAGCTGACAATCACACTCGGTTGTACTCATTCTATCACTTTGCTCCTCCTTCAGATTCTTCATCCAACTCAGCTGGACTTGAGGATACTTCTGAGCCCATTTCTTATGTTGCGGACATGTCTTCTAGCATAGTTGATTGCCATGATGATGGGGACCCACCTCCACCATCCACTTATCACTTGCCACATATTAAGGAGTTGTCTCTTGATTTTCCCACTTTTGGCCCACTTCAGGGAGCAAGCACTATGATTCAGGACTTATCAGGCATTGGGTACACTTCTTCATAGGTTCAGGGCATTCCACCTTCCTTCATTGCCACCACTTCAGGATCTCTTCATGCAGCAGCTGGATCTTCCACCTGACATACAGAGCATTGTTCCCTTGATTGGAATAACACCTTGACACTTTAGGGGTCCTCTTCCTCCTCTTCACTCAACACAGGGTGGCTCGTGACTGGATCATCTTCTTGGGAGGCTGGATAGACTCCTTATTCTCTCCTTCTTAGTAGTTTAGGAGATTTTTTTTGCTATCTCTTGTAAGTTGAGGTTTTTACCACTGGGTTTTCCTCACTACTTGAGACCTTTTGTGCATGGGTACCTCATCAGGATTATAGCTGGGACCCATTTCTTGTTTTTCTTTCTGACTTTCCTAGCCCCATCCTAGTTTCGATGAAGGGGGGTGTTGGTGTAGGTGTTTTTATCACTTTGTTTAATTATTTAGTGTTATTTCCACCTCACCATGTGAGTCATCTCACTTAGGTGGACATAGATCTAGGTGTCATTTTAGTTATGACAGATTCTCTTACAAAATCTATCATATTTGTAAGTGTGTCATAGGTATTACATTCCAATTTGGGTAAGTAACTCCTCTTCTCCATTATGGAGGAATATTATCTTACATGGGAGTTACACATTTACTTCCCTATTTGTAGTCCTCATTTTTTGATCTATGGCAATCCAAGAGCATTGTATTCCACTCCATTTTTGAATCTTGAGCTTTCTATGCATGCACATTGTTTCTTAAAAGTTTGTCTGCCTTATCTTGCAACTCCTTTTTTGGTGAAGTGCAACTGTTTGATGCACATGTATTCTTTCCAAACCCTCGTCCTACACTCCTTCATTCCCGAAGGCCCTAAAGGAGATCACAATCATAAGGATGTGCCAGCCTTCCACATGGATCTTGCGACAAATGGGTTCTAATTTCAAAGTAGGCCATAAAAGGTGACAAGTTATATATCACGTATGAGTAGTTATGAGGCTTATATGTAAGTTTTAAATTCTCAGTATGATTTTCAAAAGATCAAAAGTAAAGGGTCATTCGGCTTGTCACTTCAGTGGTAGAGTTAATGTCTAGTTCTGTGTGAAGAGTGTGAGTCTGTGAATACTTAATACATTCACCTGCATTCAGAAGGTTTCTTCAATTGGATAAATTAAATAGGCACCGCTTGAATCATAAGCCCAGGAACCGAGACACAAAAATAAAAATATCTAGTGATGTAATAAAGCGCTAAAAATATGTTCCTCAAAGAACGATTCCATCTCAAAAGAGTCAGTCACAAGATAGTGAAAGATATATTAAATAGGCATGGCTCTCACTCCTTCAAAAATGAAAATAATGGGAAAGTGTGAGAAAGATCTAAAAAATATGTTTCTGTCACTTCACACCATTTATCATATTCAAAAATCCGTTGGAAAGAAGTTCGAGAATTTTATCTCACGTCCTTCTTCTCCTATATATTGTAATCAAATTCATATGTAAAGGCACTTCGAGAGTTAATATTTTCTTTGATGTCTCAGTTCCTTTTCTGTAAAAGGCAAGGGCCTAGAGCTCTAGCCTTCTTTCCTGGTTTTGTAATAGAATTCTTGCCTCTTTTCTATTGTAATATTGTGCAAAATTATTGGAGTAATCTAATATGCCCTGTGGTGCATTTTGTCCATACTTTTCATATCTTTGTTATCTTTGATCGCCTTTATTTTCACATAGAAACTTTTCATATGGTAATGTCGTTACTATTTTAGAAGTTGTGCTTAAGTCGTTTGAATTAGTGTTCTCTGTGATCTTCTATGACCTATGGTACATTTCGTCCACCCTTTTCACTTATTCATTGTTTTCTCTCTTCAGACAATTGTTTTCTCGATTGATTCCTTAGAAGGCTTGTTATGCGTATCGCCCTCATTAATTTTTCATGTTTTGTTTCACTTTTTTGACCCTCATCTCACACCAAAAGAGAAGAACCGTCTTCTTTAAAATTTGGAGGTCACCTTAGGGCACATGTCCCACTAACCTAAGGTTTCCCATGACTCTAACGGTCCATCTCCCAAAGTAAAACCATCAACAGTTTTCCTGGCACGCCCGGCGGGATAACTCAAAGTGGTCTTTTATCATTTCATGAAGTCATTCTGTTCTTGGTAGAGCTCATCCACAAATGGAGGTACTTACGAAACATGTCTAGAAACTCTGCATAGTCTGACCAAATCATTACAATAGTTTGCAAACCCTCCCTTCATCTATTTCCATTCATCTTTATTTCCACATCTTTTGTTTCTCTTCATCATATAAGGTTGTGCAATCATGAATTCATTACCACTAAGGGATTCCTCTAAGGATTTCCACGCCTTCCTGGGAATAGAAACTCGAAGTGGTATTTTATCATTTCATAAAGAATTCGTATCTGTTCTTGCGTATTACATCCATTTAAATAGCCTATATTTAAGGAGATATAATCTCCATAAATAACACATAACTCCTAAAACAACTCCATGCTATGTGAGATTTTGTTTTCTCACTTATTGTTAATGATTTGTTTACTCAACAACTCATAACAATCTCACCACTCATAATTAGATTTACAATAAGAATTAATTATTATAACACATATTATAATATCCTAGATAATATAATCAGTTACATAATATTCTATGTCTACAACATAGATATTCCTAACAATAATTAGAAAAATTAGATCCTTTCAATAGACCAACTAGTCATAGTCCAAAAAATGATACTTAACAAGGATTTACATTCCTTTCCTTGTCAAATGTAAAAAAAATAAGACTGGGGATCATCTGCAATGCCCTTTCCATGGAGTGATCACCTCTAGTTAAGCATAAAAATTTGGGGCAAAAAGTAGCCAAGTAGAAGCTGTCTTGTATCAAAGTTAGTCCGAGTCCAATTATTGTGCACATGATCACAACATCATATGGGAGACCATCCCAAGCTCATGAAAACAATCATTTGATACCATAATGAATCCATGAATAGGCTTCGTTCCCATCATTCCCACTCGAAACCAGGGTATCTCTATCTCCTATATAAAACCATCAGACATTTTGAAAAGGTGGTGTAGAGGCATTCCATTAGGGTCTATCATAAACCACATAATCAAAATTTTTGCAATATCATCTATTGGTAGGAAACTAGGGGGAGCTAAAAAAGCATACCTTGGCATTTTGGACATCATTAAAGAATGTGGGATGAAAGCAAAGTTAATTGACCAAAACTCCCCGCATATGTAATTAATACAAATTAAAACATATCTTGTAGGAAGGAGGAAAATTTTAGTACTAGTGGCTCACCAGTCTGTTTCACACACTGGACCATGGGTGTTATAACAAGACTACTTACCATAGGATAAACCATAGTTTATTCCATCAAATCCCTTATAGATATTTTTAAGACAAAAAATTATTGTGAATTTTGCTACATTAAGAGAACGACTTAGCACAAACCCCCACGTCCCAGGGAGGTATTAAATTATATAACCTCATATGCAAAAATCACTTTGTTATGTCATGGGGTCATATTGTTGACTTCTAATCCATTGCTATTTTTCATCAACATAGATATAACAAAGGCCAAAATGAGTAACAACATGACATTGAATACAACAAGTGTCTAACAACTACACAAGTAAAGGCCAAAGAAACCAATGAGGGGGAGACCTATAGATGGGAGTAGCTGAGCATGATTACCACTAAAGAGCCAACAAGGGAAGCTAAGAGGAAAAGAGATTTTGAAATCACACTAACAAAAATACAATCACCAAGGTAGAGTTACCAAGCTAGTTTGTAAATATGGATTTTTCAACAAATGCATAGAACACATGTAATCACAATTTTAGAAATGGTTCATTTACTAGAGGAATGGAAATGGCTACACATGTAAATCCATCAAATGGATAGCATCCCACAACCAATGAGTTGACCAGAAGATAGGGTCAAACTCCCGTAGATGTCAAATTTTCCATGGAGGATGTGACACAAAAACAATTGGTAAAAAAACATAAATAATGGTCTAAAGGACCATGGGATCGATGTAGTCACAATAGAGGAAGAATTATTAGTCTCCCTACCTAAGAAGAAGAGTAGTGAAACATGAACTTTTCAAGTTGTGTGAATTTCTGTAGTCAAAGAACCAACTATGTTAAGTATAGGTGTGAGCATGCATATAAGAGCCTTGCTTACATAGGAATACATACCAAAAGATAATAAACAAGGATGCAAGGGTTTGCCTACTAATGACATGGATCTAACAACATATGGAGAGATGTTGAAGTACTAGAGGAGATAACCCAGAAGAATCAAAAGCATAGTCCAATCTTAAGCTGCAATCACAAATAGGCAAGAAAAAAATGTAGGGTGCCTCATCCATTCCGCAAGAGGTCATTAATCCATCCCTAGGCACTAATAACTAATAGGAGAAGCTCAGCTTCAATAGAGAACAATAATGAAAATCCAATGTAGTGGATCAAAGGTATTGTGACATATGGGCAAAGCATAAGAAAACCTTGTCGATGGGTGGGAAAGTCACCAAATTTTTGTTCATTTTCCACCCCACCTCAAGTTTTACCTTGTCATACTGCTCCAAATGTTGAGTTCCCTTCTCCATCTCCAAACCATCTATTTCACCCTTCCCCTTACTTCGATCAGCTATAATCCCCACACCAATAAGAAAAAAATCCAAATCCAAAATAAGAGGATCATATGGTGGGAAGTGATACGAGTCCAATGGACCCTGAGCATGAGCCAGATGTTTAAAACAATACAGACTTCCTCCATGCTCCTCTTCGCAGATCAAAGTTTCTGTAAAAATTTGGGCCAACAGGATTCATATTGCAAGATGAAGCTATATATGATGAGATCTTTGCAAACTCAAATGTCATCATACAAAAGGAGGAGACCTTAGCACAACAGGAGGATGATAAGCTCGATTTATTATCATATTTGGGGGGATGTCTCAATGAAGAAGATCCTGTAGAGATTACATATTTTTCCACTTCATCAACCTCACAAAAAAAGCCACCTGTTGCTCATGACCGTTCCTCTGGACCAGATTCAGGGGCTCTAGAAAGAAGTATCATTGAAATCTTTTTTCTTTCAATCAAAGAGCCTAGATTTTTTGAAAAAACTGCTAGGAAGGGAGAGGATTGAGATGACACCATCCAGAACGACCAAGTAAAGAGACCCACTGAAATTTGGTTCCCATCAGGACCAGGGAAGATGCTAGCACCAATCATGCTCAGTTCAGAGCATGAGGATGATCTTCAAATATCCAAGAGTTAGCAACAACACATCCAACTAGAAGATGAGTATCCTGAGGAGGTACTCATTTTGTTTTCTTATACCACAAGTGGAAGAGTGAAAGGTAATTTTTCACTCTTATTACAGGCCATATCCATTGCTGAATTAATTGCATGGACGTGTTTTATAAAAAAGGGAAGCTATTTTTCCCTTCCTATTTTGGGTTTCATTTAGCGTTTCCCAATTCGTTTAGCTTAGGAGTAGGAGTAGATTGATTTCAGAAAAATAAGTGCTTGCACACAATCTGCATGACTCATTTGAGTCATGTATGCTTTGGTTTTTATAGGTCCGCACTTGTATTAATCCAGTAAAGGGCACCAAACTCTCCAAGGTTTGCAGTAGGAGTATTTGCAGTCATCTATGGTGGTTTCTAGCTTCACTTCAAACAAATGTGGAGCAACTAAAATCAGTTAGAAGATTATGTTTGCTAGTTCTTTAATTTTATACTCTCACAAAAAATGAATCATAGTGTTTTCATTATGAGAGTAGGAAGGAAAAAGGATCAACTAGTAGATGTGGAGGCTCTGTAATGTTTACAAAAGCTGAGAACCGGGGTTCTGATCAGCTTTAACACAGTTTCAGACCCAAATAGACAGCGGGAGATTGTGGGTTCTTTTCATTTAGCAGGCTAATGGTCCCTATGAGTCGCTAGACTTTTATTTAAATTCCACAGCCAGAAAGATTCCTACATTTTCAAAACCTATCCAAAGTCGAGTCTTTAGTGAAATGGAAAAGACTTAGCCAAATCACAAGAACACAACAAGATCGCAGATGGTGCCAAGTTTCCAAACGACGCAGCTTCAGAAGTCAAATGGGAGAATGAAATATTGGACACATGTCGGGTCTACACGTGGAGTCAAGTAAAGGGTCCTACCCAAAAGGGGGCTTTTCCATTACAAAGCGGTAGGTTCACAAGCAATTCCAAGTGTCAGCATCGTGCATTCCCTAAGGCCCTAAAGGAGAACAGAATCATAAGGATGCATGGGCCTTCCACTTGGATCTTGTGACAAATGGGTTCCAAGTTCGAAGTAGGTCACAAAAGGTGACAAGTCATATATCACGTATGAGTAGCTATGAAGCTTATTTGTAAGTTTTACATACTTAGTATGCTTTTCAAAAGATCAAAAGTAAAGGGTCATTCAGAAGTAGTATTCTCTGTGATCTTCTCTAACATGTGGTGCATTTCGTCCACCCTTTTCACTTGTTTGTTTTTTTCTCTCTTCAGACAGTTGCATTCTCAATTGATTCCTTGGAAGGCTTTTTAGGCGTATCACCCTTGCTAATTTTTCATGTTTTGTTTCACTTTTCTAACCCTCATCTCACACCTAAAGAGAAGAACTAACTTTTTTAAAATTTGGAGGTCGCCTTAGGGTGTATCTCCCACCAACCTAAGGTTTCCCATGACTCTGATGGTCCATCTCCAAAAGGAAAACCGTCAACAGATATCTCAAGAGAGCATTTCCTTCACAAGAAATGTTGCATAAATTGAGAAAACCTTCATTGTTAAGGTTAGTAGGAGAAGATTAAAAAATGGCACTTAAGCCATATTGATGAGATATCCTCCACTTTAGTAAAATCACTTTGATTACACATAACTTGTGTTCGGTTCATATAAGGGAGCTTCTACATATTAAAATCACATCCAATTTCAAAAAGGAGGTTTGCATTCTTTTTTTCTAACATTCTATGAAAGTTTTTAACTTCTTTTCATGCATTATAGTATGCATACATATGGCATGCCTGGTGGGACCCCTCTTTGTCTTTTGTGCATTTCTTTGTTTTTCTTGGTTTAGCCTCACTTACCATTTTTCATTCAATTAGTTTTAATTTGTTGAAATTTCTATATGTGTTTCATGTATGTTGGTGTTTGGTAATATTGAAACTTCTTTATAGGTAGAAAGGAGGCGAAGTGTTGTCAAAATTTAATCTCAATGGGAAAAATTCAAGTTTTTTGTTGTTTTTTGGCCATTTTTTAGGTTTTTTGTTCAGGTACAGGTAAAGTGTCCTTCCAAGAGTGTATTTTCATTTATGTTCTTAGACTTGCGCTACCATGAATGTTCTTGCACTAGTGTTGTTCTTTTTACACTAGCATCTTCATACCCACATTAGTGTTGTTCTACTTGTGCTATTGTCTTCATTTCTGTGTGAGAATTGTTCTTCTTGTGTTATTTTATTTATACTTGTGCTAGCATTGTTCTTCTTGTGATAACATCTTCATACACATGTTAGTGTTGTTATAATTCTGATAGCATCTTAATATCTGTGCTAGCATCAACTTAATTTTGATAACATTGTTTTTCTTACTCTATTGTTAACTTACCTACACTATCATTACTTTTTTCTGCACTATTGTTCCATTTCATGAGCTATCATTCTCATGGTTGTGCTAGCGTCATTATAGGTGTGATCATATGGTAAATTTTAGTGGCTAAGTTTTGTTAATTCCTGAATATTTACATTCTGGATATTTGCATTTGAAAATTTTGAGGAGTCGTACGGAGAAACATTTCACCTAAAATTTCGGGATACAAGTTAATTTTGCAAGTCGGATCACCTAGTGTTTAAAATAAATTTCATATTTATGCATGTGTATCGTCATTTCCTTGTAAAAAAAATCAATTACATTCACCAATATATACTAATAAAAAATATAAGCATCTGCTAAATTCCAATGTCGTCAGTAACTTACATAAAATTAAAAGATGTCTGACATTCGATCACATAGTCCAGATGCATGACTACATAGTCCAGACACCTGACTGCAATACAGAGACACCCCCACATGTTTCATATGCCTAGAAATATACTATAAACACCTACTAATAATATCCACTAATCCATATGTCCAAAAACATACTTCAAACACCTAACAATAGTGTCAAGACATCCGACCACTAGCCCAAATGCCCAACTGCAGAGACTAGACACCCGGCCATATAATCCTGACACCCGACTGTATATTCCGGACACCTTCCTGAGTAATGAAAATAAATGCCCAAAAATCTAGATAGAACTCAACACCTCACCTAGGTTTGGATGATAACCAAAATTTTGTGGCCCTAGTGGGATAATCATTAAAGAAAGGTAATATTTTATCTTATTTTAGCCATCCATAAAAAGGGGTCATGTAAATGCAACCAAAATCCACATCAAATATATGTACTATGTATTAACTAAATAATTAATCCTTCTTATTTATTTTTAAATTAAAAATTGTAATAATATACTTAATAATATAAATTTCAAAAACTATTTTCATGAAGAACCCACTGATAGTGATATTCCACATGAAAGAATTAATCACAATAACTTGTCACCACCTCAGAAATATTATTGATGATGACATGCCTCCACTTCAAGACAGTCCTTATTACCTGCCTACATTACATGACATCCATGAATATGATATGCAACAAGAATATGAAATGCTTCCACTTGAGGACAATCCTTATTATATGCCTACATTGGATGGCAATCACATTCATGATTATGATATGCAACAAGCAGAAGAAATTTTATGTCATCACAATCCAACTTTAGTCGGAAATTCTACCATCAATTATTTGAAAATTAAGAGAATAGATGGCATTCCCAATGATGATATCCACCAAAAAAAGATATTTCTACACATAGTGATCAAACACCTATTTCAGTTGATAATACAACACAAAAATATGTGGGAATAAAGAGAATCATATAGACTATTGGAAGGTATTTTAATTTTGATTGGGCAAAAAAGTATCTATTCATTGAACTAGTAAAGCCAAAAAAAGGTAATGATACTCTAACATAATGTAAATATACAATTTGTAGCATGAAACTTAGAAAGGAACACAAAATGCAACTCAAACTGGACACAATTGAGAAACATTTTGGTAAAATATATGTATTAGTTAAGTAAAAATGGTCAAATTAAATGAATGCAGAGATGAAAAAATGTGAAAGAATGCATGCATGTAAGATATGTAGTAGAATACGAAAAATGAACATAAATGGCTACAAAATATTGTTGAGAAAGGAGAAAAAATTACAACTCAGTTAGGAAAAGTTGTTCAGTCTAATTTATAAGCTAAAAATAGACAATTCTCAATTATTTACCACATCTAAAAAGGGTATATTTGTTTATGATTTTCTAGATTATAATTTTTTTATTTCAACATAATGGATCCCCTAATATTCCACAATTGCATTGGCTAGACAAAAGTACTTGGGAAATGGAAAAATTCTATCAATGATTAAGAAGGAGGATTTGAAAGAGAAAGTAAAAAAATGCACGATTTATCTCACTATCTATTGATGAAGTCATAATAGTTGACAACATTTCATGGGTTTGCATTCATTTTTATACTTATGAGAACCATCTAAAGTAACCTCATTTATTTTAGCAGTCCATAAAATGATATAAAGTTGCAATGCCAAGAACCTTTATAAGTTGGTTATTTCAAGTTTGAGGGATATAGTTGGGATGGATGATTATATTATTACTACTCAGTTGGTTTGTGTTGGTAAAAATGGTGCATCAGTAATGTAGGGGCACATAAATGGTCTTTGCAATCGACTACAAACCATTGTTGCCTCATATATGATTCCAATTCATTGCATGGATCATAGAATGAATATTGCATACAAAGTAGTTAATAAATTTGAATGTTTTGTGAAATTTGAAGAGCTTATTTGCGCCTTACATGCATATATGTCCAACATTTTTCCATTAGAGTGACTTATGATTTAAAAACTTTTAAAATATGTCAATACAAGGTGGATTTCCATGTATGAACCTAGATGTGATTTTTTTGTAGTATATCCATTGTTGGCAGATTTTATGTATAAATATCATAGAGAAGTTGACAAGGCAAAAAATAAATTGTACCATTTAAAATAATTGGAAACATTGCTTGCATTAAGTGGTATTATTCCCATGTTGAAGGAAATCAGTTGCTTGAGTAAATATTCTCGAGAGAGGTCCATATATATTGTTGATTTCATACGGTTTAAAAAACGTGATTTAGGTATTTTATACATGTCTCAAGATAGTTTTAAAGGGCATGTATTTAAAAATTGGAAAATTTTAACAGATATTAAGGATCCTAATTAATATTTGAAATTAATTATTGAAGATTATCTTTGTGTCATTATTAATGAGAAGGAGACACCAATGCATACTTTTCAAAAAAGAGTTGATTTGATAGGAGTAGAAATTTTAGAAGTTCATGTATCGCATGTTTTATATGACATTGTTATTTCTGATACAATGATGAAATTGAGAAAGATTTCACTAAGCGTATACACACAAATTCAATATCATTTTAAAAGGGATGGCTTGTTTGAGGCCATGAGAGTAGTGAATCCCATATTTTGGAAAATTGTTGATGGTCATAGTGAAGAATTAGTAAGTAATTTATATCTCAAATATATGAGTTCTTTGATTAAGCATTTCAGAAAGTCCATACAGATAAATGGAGTTTAAATTAAAGGAATTTTACAAAAATATTTACTAAGATCTCAATCAACATTAGACTTACAATGACTGATCAATATTAGTATCTAAATTAACTAACGGAAAATGGAGCTATCAAAAGGCTACGAAAAAATTGTATGCCAGCAGTGTCCTGCAGGAAAATATTAGTGAATATTTTTTATTATATAAACTTTTCCAAATTATGATTTTGGGATCATTAGAAAATTAATGGATCTTTAGTGCATTATAATTTTTGAAATCAAAACTTCGAAATAGATTGGATAAAAATCTGGAGACATGTTTGAGATTGTATGTTTCGTCTTATCCCATGGACGCATTTCCTTATGAAAGGGAACTTGCCTTTTGGAATTCATAGTACTAAAAGAAGGGAGTCACTAATGTAGCATGCAACAGAGATGATCTTAATATTGACCAGAAATTGGATGCTCTGCTGACACATGAGATACAAATGTCTCTAAGGAAAAATGGTTTGCTCAAGGATTGTTTCAATTGCCCGAGTTTTAGCTTAGTAATAGGTATGTATTATAAATATATATTCCTATCTAATATATTCATACAAATTTATTATGGTTATATATGTTTTTGGGTAAAACGATTTCAATATCCTTTTCTTATAATTTTTGTGCAATATAAGATTTGAAAATAATAACTATGAATAAAACTTTGATATTATACTTTGCATTGTTATGAAAAACAAAACACTAGAGATGTTATAAAATCAATCAATATATATATAAAGTGTCGACTGTTAGAATTTTTTTTATGAAAATGAAAAATATATCAATTGAAATTTGAGATTTACATTTCAATTTTTCCCAGTATTACAATTATACAATATAAGGAATCATAATCAGCTCTCATTCTAATATGCTTCCTCTTCTCTTCTATATTTTCTCACCAGGGTTCATTTTAGGGGTGAATATTCGTAAAATGGTGAATATTAGGATTTTTAAAATTTGAAATTGGTGATTTTTTCATTACCGTATGGTAAAGATTCGCCAAAATTTTATGGGTCATAAATACATTTGACCCTAGTTTCCCCTGTCTATTTCACTAAGGGCCAACCAATGTTGTTATATTCGCCATTATGTTATAATATACTATTATATATAGGATTAATCCTCCATATTTCAAAAATACAATATAATTCCAAAGCTTGTCAAGTTTGAGATCTGGAATCAAAGACAAAGGTAAAAGTGTTTATTCCTGTGAAAAAACTGAAAGTACAAGTCGTACGTCAATGCAAAACTGCTACTGTGTGGTGATGCAAAAATGTTATCATGCAACAACATTCTTTTGTTACCATGCGGCAATATTTTTTGTGTTACCATACAGTAACACAACAATGTTTTCATACGGCAACATTTTTTGTGTTACCACACGATAACACAAAAATGCTTTCGTATTACAACATTTAACAGTGACAATGCGGTAAAACATTATCATTGTAGTCATTGCTTACTATAATGGAACACTGAGAGATGATTGATTGTAGTAATAAAATTTTTGAGTCTTTCGTGTGGCAAAATTTTTAACATTACCACACGGTAACATAAAACTTTTCTTTGGGAATGGTTGTGAAAACGGGCATTTATTGTGTTACCATGCCGAAGCATCTTTATGTGTTACCTGAACGGTTCCCATGTTTTCCTTTCTGTTGGCTCGGTAAAGATCTTGTCATAAAAACATTATTAATAGTATCATAACATTTTGATTTCTAACAACAAATTATGCAATGAAAAAGTAGTTAATTGAGATCATCAGATGAACTAGTACCATCATAAAAAAAATTTAAAAAAATCCCGTGCAAAATTGGTGAAAACTGCGTGTGTTGTATTAAAATCACTGGGTGTCTGAATTCCTATAAAATAGGATCATATTTAGGGAGGAAAAATTTCTGATCGAGCTAAATCATTTCATGTGCTATTGTCAAAAAAATAGTTAGATCACTAGTTTACACTCTCGATACCCGACATAATATACTGTCATCCGACAGATCATATATTGTTCATTAAACATGTTGGTGCCCATTGCACTAGGGAGACCACGAAAAGAATTTGGTTGAAACTTTGTTGTTTTTAGAACCAGAACCATACGCAATACAAATCTACTAAACACATAAATTTATGATAATAAATTTCACGTGTTTATGATAGAATTACATTTGGGTATTATATAGCCATAGATATAGGAAAACATCTTCCTATAAAAAGGAAGTGAGAATAACAAATAACCTAGTATAGAAAGACAAGTGCAAAAAATATAACCATGAATCTAAGTATGTAATATTGTTTATAAAAATATTACAATCAACTAACCGCCCAAACTATAATGTTAACATTAATTTCCTCATCAGTAGGTGCACTTAATCTATAAATGCTGAAGAGGAAATAGTTATTCATCTCTTTATTCATTACAAGTCTTGTCTTACTCCTGGTGGGACTTGCTCTTGGATCAAAATTGGCTTAAAATGGGTTCTCCCTCAAAATGTGAATGTAGCTAGAAGGATCACATGGAAATTCTTAAACTAACCGGTGCACTGTTAGTTATACTCCTTTGGGATTTTCTTTGAAGGAAACACATCTTACAGGTTAATCATATGTATATCAATCACATTAATCTTTTGATTATTAAAAACTTTAAATCTTCCAGTGTGAGAACTCAAGCAGGAAGACAGTCTAGATGATTCAAGCTATCAAATGGTTATTAAAAATTGGAGCCTTCATCTTGATCAAGACTTTAAACATCAACAGTGATACATATTTCTAGGAGTGAGATTAACTTGGATTCAAAACTCAGGAAGGGTGCATTTAAGCTCAATGCTATCTGATGGTATTCACTAGGGGATGACCCAGGAAGACGCTGGGGGTGGTATTTCAACTCTCATATATGATAAGGGGTACTTTATGAATATACTTTTTGACTGGGATTATAAATGGGGGTTTATCAAGGGACTAACCACTATGTGGAAGCCTTAGTAAACATTATGGGGTATCTAATTGGAAAATCATTGAACATCAGAAATCTTTGGGTGGAAGGAGACTACTATGAACATAATTAACTGTCTCAAATATAATCACTTGCTGGCTTAAGTTGGAGCATAACCAAGTAATGTGATCAGAGAAGACTCCTTACATTTTTTAGAACTCTCCCTTTAAGGTATGTCTATTTCTCGTACTTGGATAGAAAATGAGAATCATGTTGCTGACTCTTGTGGGCTAATATTGGTCGTTAATTCTAAGAATTTTCATTATTAGATAGGGGAAAGTAATACTCCCCTCAAAATCATACCACATGAATCAAATCCATGTGCAAGTTACCCAACAAATTACATTTAAGATTATTGACGTCCCAATCCTTGACATAATATCAGGCATTTATTTTCCATCACGCTTGGACATTGTAGATTTAAGCATTAGATTGAAACTGGTTATAAAGTAGATGACTATTTTTTTGTTGTATTTCTACTGAGCATGTAAAAATTCAGATGCTTCTTGTAAGATGGAAACATGAGTTTTGAGGTGATGCTCGAACCAAAGTTGAGCTTCCTGTCAATGAGGATTCTGATAGGAAGATGAAAGGCATTTCAACCGAGAATCCTTAGTGCCTAACAAAATTCAAATTGATCCATGGAACGTGTTAGATCATGACTCACATGCTCTCCATAACATTTTGTCTCCGGCTTCTAGCCAGAAGACGTAATTGATTGCGAGATTCAAAGGGACCAATGCATGACATATTTCAATCTTGATATGTGAAATGTCAACAATCCCACATCACTAGTATAAGATAGAATACAGTGGTTGACTATGGAATTCTTTTAAAACAAATGCAACTGGGTGGACTACAAAGCTGAAAACTCATTTTTGTGGGCAAATGGTGAGAATCCAAAACATATCACTGGGGGTAACTGAAATCATAGAGCACTATCATGCACTAGCCCATTCGATGAAGTGGTCGCACTTATTATTATGTAGGGTAACAACTGGAGTGAATGTTACACTCATGATCATTAAACATATCACTTGGTTTTTATTACACAAATTCCACCTGCTCATGGAGGAAAGACTTGATCAAATTCTCTCACGTTTACATAGCTCCATGTCAAAGCTTGACTACGTCTTTCAATTGGAAAGAGGTTTCGGAGTGGTAAGGATTGAACCTACCCCCTACATCAGAGTTGTCATCTTGGAAACTCATCTTACTTCCACTCTCAAATCTTCAAGGCTTCCACTAGGCTAGAAACCCAATCCCTGCTCCTCCTTCCACCTCTGATCCCAACTCAAATGAGATACAAGTTGGTCAGATTTTTCTTATGAACCACTCATGAATCTTACGCAATAGTAAATCTACTAAACACATAAATTTATGATAATAAATTTCACGTGTTTATGATAGAATTACATTTGTATATTATATAGCCATAGATATAGGAAAACAACTTCCTATAAAAAAGGAAGTGAGAATAACGAATAACCTAGTATAGAAACACAAGTGCAAAAATATAACCATGAATCTAAGTATGTAATATTGTTTATAACAATATTACAATCAAATAACTGCCCAAACTATAATGTTAACATTAATTGCCTAACAACACCATTATTAAACTATTTGAAACTAGTTTTCTTCAAATTCGCCATCATTTTGAAAGTCATTTTCACATATTCACCAAGGAATATATAGAATGTTTTTTGGGGATGGGTCTTAAAATGAACAATGTCTGTCACTAGTGCTCCTAATTTAATTAGATCATCCGCTGTGATATTAGCAAGATTTTCCCTATCTTGATTGGCCACATCACCTGCTGAAAGAAAAAAATAGGATCCGCATTTGATTTCTGTTTGAACAATATATCTTGATCCATTCCATGATCCTTAATTATTTTATTCAATGTGGTTTTTTGGTTATTTAGGAACACAAGTTTTTCCTTCAGTGAAATAGCATCATTTAAACTTTTGTGTGCATTCTTGATATGAATATCTAAGACCTATACTTCATTCTTCATATTTTAATATTTTGACTACAATTGAACAAAGAAATATTATTAGTTAAAAAGTAAAAATATGTAAAAATAAAGTTTAAATGCAAAGAAAGAAACTTATGGAAAATTTATATTTTTCAACATTTGCAATGACAACAAGTTTTTTGTCTCTAGTTCATTTTTTATAGTAAGCTTGGACTTCACCATTTAAATTTTCCAACATGTTTAGCATGACATCCAAAACATTATAATTATAGTCATTTCTTATTGTAATGGCACATGTGATAGCTTGATTGAGTAATACATCTATCTTTGTTGGCTCATTTTAAACTAAAGAAAATAAACAATTTCTTTAGGAGTGGCTATGAAAATGGGCATTTATTTCCTTCGGCAAAGCTTTGGCCCGAAATTCCCATGTTTTCAAAGTCTTTATATCTTGCAAAACAATATCATTTATAGCAGTATAACATATCTCTACCAACAAATTATACAACGGAAAATTATTTACTTGATCATAAGATGGTAGTATTGGTATCTCTGTTGGAGAGGGTGTGTCATATGGTGAACTGGGTGTTTGTGCCTATATAATGGGATCTATCTAGGGAACTTGTGAGACGTGAATCATATTATGTGGATTAAAATTAGTTGGGGCACCAATACCACTTTTGATACCCAAGAAATTATCATCAAGATCATTTTTTTGTAAAATGGTGGTTTCCATTGCACTACGGAGAACACCAAAAGAGAAATTTGGAAACTTTGTTGCTGTCAGATGAACCGTTCCACCACATTCAGCTGGAAATTATATTTGTTTTACCCTTGTCTAAACTTTTCTAGATGGCGGTAGTGGTGGCATTATTTTATTTTTGGAAGAGGGAAGTGGAACTACATAAATAAAATGTGAAAAAAACATAGAAATTAGAATTCTATGTTTAGTAAATTTAGCATAAAAGATAAACAAAATTTTTGAAGTGATAAAAATAATGTACCTTGCAGAGTTTGTCTAGGAGTAATTTCTTCCTCAGTCAATGGTTGAATCCTTGTGGTTTCCATTTGTTCATGGTAATGTTGGGAATTTTGATGAAAAATATCCAAGGAATTTGTAAATGTTTAATATTGATTAGAAAAACTTATAGTTCCATTAATAAAAAATTTAAAACAATATATTTTCCATTATTCATAGCTTGATAGATTAATAGTAGTAATGTCTGGAATAATTGATGAAGATGCATGTTTCACTTACAATTAAGGGCGTGTAATAGGAATCCTCATGCGTTTTTGTCTCATAACTGTAATAGGATTCGGAGATGATTATAGATCCACATGTGAATCTCTAGAATCCTCAGGAGGTTGATGACCTCTAACTGCAGCCTATCTTCTTGTATGTGATACAATTGCTCTCTTCTAAAATAAAATACAAAATTAGCACTATTTGTGAAATAAATACATGAAACTATTTTGCAATATTTAAACTTTAAACTTAACTCTTGCTCATCATTTGAAAGAAAATTTACTCTGATTTCTTCATCAAGTGCGGTCATAATATTAGTATTCTATGAGTACAACTCATGAAAGGATTCATAATATAAACCAATTATAAAATTGTAACATGAAAAAAATTTCATTGCCATTATAAATAGTATATGTCAAATCAATTCACATCCTATTGGATATATATGTACACCAATAAAATTGTTAAAAAATTAAAGAACAAAGGATGAAGAAAACAACCCAGTATGATATATCAAATTGTCTTCCCTACAAGACTATCCTATCATGAAAAAAATAATCATGGCCTGAAAAATGTGTCTAGAATAGCTTGCATGGATAATCCGCTTCCTGATTTAGTCAAGTCACCAATACCTGCAGAAAATAAAAAAACATGTTATTATCTTATTGTGATAATAATAGAAAGAAAAAATTATTATCTTTAACATGTATTTTGAAGTGGGAACCTAGATACTTTTTGTTTATGTTAGAGAGTAAGGATTTTGTTTTCACAAGGTTAAAATTCATGTGTGGAAGTCCTGTTAAGTGGTGGATATATTTTAGAGATTTTCTAAAAGAAAGTTCTCATGATGGAAACTTGATTGCGAAGATACATGTGGATCTGTCATAATTAGTTAAATTAAATTATAGCAAGTCAACATCTATGTGATATTGAGGTATGTAAATTAGTGCTTGAAAATAACATCTATCTACCCAATCACTAAATGTGTCCTTAAGTTTCGACAAGGTGGAAATTTGCAAGCACATAAGGGTTCCGAATTAAAATTTTGGTTGAAATTGAGATGATGTAGAAATGGATGCCATTTTTGGATTGTAGATGTGTGCTTCAAGCTTGTTTGTTGAGTCTGGATCCTGGTTTGATCACCATATGAGCATGGAGGTAGAGACTACTTTTCATCCTATAGGAGCAAGTGAGGAAAAATGAGGGAAAATGAGGCACCAAGCCTACATATATAGGTGAGCGAGGACACGTGGTTGCAGGATATGGGACATATGTAGTCACACAATTATATATGTAGGTGACCAACCACATGTACATACAGATGCCCAAATACATGTATAGATTATCTTATGCATGTACAATCAACCATCTGCATATGTAGACATATGGTTGTTGTCTCTATATACAGATGCCCGACATGAGTAGCTATGCACCTGCATATATGTAGATGTCGAGTTACATGAGCAGCTAAGCATCTATCATTTACATATGTAGGTTCCCGATATGTAGACGCTCGACTGCACATGAAATCGGTATTCTATGCATTCAGACACCCAACCGAACAAAGCCTTTGTAAAGATGCCTCATTTGCATCATTTTTCATAGAATTGACCCATCTAATTATTATTTTTTGTGGACACCATATTCAACCATTGCAACTGATTACTTCCCTATGTACCTTTTCCCATAAACTTATTCTCTTGTTTTACTATATAAATTTTGGTATTTTTCGCCATCAACACGAAATCCATTTTTACAAATTCCCCCAAAAAATACAAGTTAGATGTTAGTAGTGCGCTAGCATTCTGTGGTAAATTTCAACTTATTTTATCAAATTTCCAACATCTTATTTTCGATTTTTTTTTTGTTTTATGTGTATTTCATACTATAATATGTATTTTAATTTGTTAAAATAGTAGTAACATTTTAAGTCTTTATTAATCTCCATTTGTTTTTGTTCTCACAAAACCATGTATGATCTACTCTCATTCTCTTGAGTGATCTTGATAATAAGAAACGACCACAAGATTTTATTTTCTTATAGCATTGTGATCACAGGAAAACTACTAATTAGTTTTGTGTAGGACCGCATCATTTGGAAACTTTACCAAACTCAAGAAAAAAACTACTAATTCCTTACATGCAGGTTTCCTTGGTCAAGGATAATTAAACTCTACTAAATTAAATAAAATAGACAATAGTTTTATTGCAGGTTCAGATAAGGGTAAATATTTGTCTTCTTAACAGTGGGAATTACTTGGGTTTAAGCCCTAAAACTCATTATGAGGAGTGTCATAGGTATCCAAAAGTAGTTGGAACATTGAGAGGACCAGCCAACAAAACAGGTAGTGCCCCATCTTGATTAAGTAGTGTCACCTGTGAAGAACAAAAAACATTGTATATGGTAGTGACCCCATTCTGATTGATTGAGGGGCATAGTTCATAGCCAAAAAATTTCCAATACATGTACTCGTTTAGACAAGCATTGGTGAGAGCATATCCCAAATCCATAGGAATCCTAACAAACCGGGGCCATTTAAATCCTAAATTGTTTGTTTATACCAAAAAATTGCAAAGCAAAACTTTGTCTAAGTTAAATCCTTGTTTTAGTGATAGAACAAGGTGAAACCATGTCCAAGTTACGTCGCATATTTTTAATCACAAATCATACTTATCTCATAATTTTGGCTTCATTTATCAAAGAGAACAGCCTAAAATTGTGTTAAAATTTCATCAACCATTTTTACACTCGCACTTGAAACTTATTTTCTAGACTTGCTTGATTGTTAAAATTATGTCATTATTTTGTCTGTTTTCCTTATATTTCCTTTGGAAACTCACATAAACATCCAAATCTTCACAAAATATCTAGTTTGCAGCCATTATGCTTCTCAAATCAACCTAGAACTACCTTCAATATGAAATAGTTCAATCAAACAATCTAGTACAAGGTATTTGAATCAAATGGTGACATCCATGACTAGATATCCAATAATTCCTCATGTTTCCAAAAATAAGGAGCATTTTCTACTTCACTTTCGAACCTTCATCTCCTAATCAAGCCCATCCACAAACCAATTCTCCTCAGACCTTTGGGTCTCACCCAATCAAATTTCTACTAAAGAGCAATCAGTCACCCAACCTATGTCTTCCATAATAACCCCTTCTTTAACATGCACTAAACCATATTATAAGAAAGCCAATACCAACCTATCCTAGATCCAAATATAATTTAACTCTTAAGACATCCTAGTCCAAATATAATTCGCCCCTTCTGTCATCTTCATCTACCAATCCAAATCTATTATTTCTTTGGCCCTCAAGCCATTTCAACCATACCTTATTCTATCCTTGTCAATCCTCTAAAGACTGATGTTTGTGTCTATGTCAAACAATTCATAAGAAAATATGTGCCAAGATATATTTTCAACACACTATCAAGTTTCTTTTTGGAAATAATAATGTTAAAACCACCCAATCCCATCATAACATAGCTTTTAAATCTAAAAATATTGTTAAACCTCTTCCTTCAAATCAACCCTCTATCATCAACCAACAAGGAAACCCTCATATCCTCCCATCATTGCATTTCCCGTTAGATGGTGAAACTCCTGGGTCTATCCTTGATCCATCTCATATCCTATTATCACCCAATCATCACTTACATATCACATCCCCTAAATAAAAATCAATCCTTGGGCCACCTCCTACTATCCCATCACAATAAATCTTTAGGCCACCTCATACTAGCCCATTACCTTCTATCCTTGGGCCACCCCTACCATCCCATTACTAACAATCCTTAGGAAACCTTCTACTAGCACATTACCATCAATCCTTGGACAATATCTTATCCATCCATCATATCAACCCTCTGTTAACAACTATGGAAAGCCCACCATTATCCCTAACAATCATTTCATTAATCCCAAACATCCACTTTCTTTCCACATTTATCTGGACCAGTGGAATCACACATTATCTTATATGAAGCAAAAATAATTTCTTCATCGAGATAAAATAAAAAATCCAAGGATCTCCAAAGCTCAAAATAAATCCAACAACCACAAATGCAAATGTGATTCAAAAGTCAACAAAAAATGTAAATGCTAAGTATGGAAAAAGTGTGAACAATCTATGGATAGGGGACTCGAGCTCTCTCATACAAAATCCATAATGTAAGATAAGTCGCAATCACTTATTGAGTTTGATCTCACCATGATCATTTTTATCCAATTTTTCACACATGAAAAAATTGGACAACAGGGTCCTATTACGATCAAATTACGACATTGGTCCCAGGGACCCACTTCTGGTCATTATGGAGATAACATGATTTAAATAATTAATAAATTAATAAGTGCACTCACCTAGCCCACCTCGGTGCTAACTCGATGTGTAGCCCAGTGCCAACTTGGTGATAGCTCAAAGAGGGCTCATTTCACGTAGTGAGTGAGTCACAACGGTTTGATGCAAGGGGCTCAAGATCATTAGCAAAATAAATGACATAACTCAGAGATTCAAACTAAGGGAGACTAGGAGGAGCTTGAGTGAGTCAGCCATTTTGGAACTCGAATGGGATTTTTCCACCTTTTCAACTCGGGTCCCAACTCAGTGTTAACTCATGGAGGTACTCAGTTGCAATGAGTCGAGCTAGTCGATGGAGCTCAACAAAAGAAAGGTGAGTTGGGTTTGGATGATGGCTTATTTGATGTAACTAACGAGTCAAAAGTTCAGAGCTCACTTTACTGAGCTCGTCGATGTTGATGTATCGAATCATGTTAAAAACATGGTCAAATGATTGGGGAGAATGACCCGAATAGAGCTCATGCATGACTCGATGCATGGTAATAGCTCAGTTAGGCGAGTTCTCTATTGTAAGAGTTCAAAGGGGAAATCAAGTCGAGATCGTATTTTGGCCTAATTCAGGAGGCCAAAGAAGAGTTCAAACTCGGTCGTATCACCATAAGGACCACAAAGAGCAACTCGTTTCCAAGACAGAGTATCTCATGATTGATCTCAATAGCGTTGCATGATTTGATTGAAGAGGAAGCTCAGTTTGGGATCATTGTGGGATGTATTTCTTTGATTTGTGTTTTAGGTCAAGCTCAGACCTTCAAGTTTGGGGGATGTTGGGGTTAGCACACTGGTTGTACAGATAATATATCAGATCTAAGAATACATTCAAATAAAATCATATATTCTACCACAAGAAATACACAAAACAAGAGATATAAAGCAACACCAAATTTAACGTGGTTCACCCCGTATGGGCTACGTCCACCAAGAAACAAGAAAATATATTATTCAAAGCTTTGAAAAGATACACAATGAAGATTTACAATCTTCCACACCTCTCAGATGTACAGTACTTTATTTTACTCAAGATTTTGCTTCTTCTCCAAGAATTCTCTCTCATAATTTTTCTCACAATAATCATCACCTTTTGTAAGTTCTTCTTAATTCTTACTTCTAAACCCTAGATTTTATGCTTATATAGGCATATACAAACTTAGGGAACTTAGTCATGCAATTACAATCAATAGATCTACTTTAATACTAAAAATAGATCTAATATTCATGAGTTAATTAAAACATCCACACACATGTAACCAACGTCGGTTAGCCCTAACTGATGTCGGTTCCTCCTTACCTGACCGATGTTGGTCATAGGCGACCAATATCAGTCCCTCCCTAGCCGATGATGATTACTGTGTTTACCAGAAAGTTTCACATTGCATGCTAATCTGAAGTAATTGAGCTCCACAACTCAACAATCTCCCACTTGGAGATTAATTACTGCACCATACCTGTACATCGTCATTATTGGATCCTTCCTTACCTTTGTTTCTTACTCCTCAAATCTCAAACTCAAATACCAACAAAAGTGGAGTGTAGCTCCAACTTCTCCTTTGCTAACAGATTTTTTAGCATATCCGTAGGGTTCTCACTCATATGAATCTTTTCCAGATTCAACTGCCCATCCTCCAATACCTTTCATATGAAGTGATACCTCAACTGAATGTGTTTCGTTCTCAAATGAAATGCTGAGTTATTTTCCAAATGAATTGCACTTTGACTGTCACTGAACAATTTTTAATCATCTTGCTCCTTTCCCAACTCTTTCATGAACCTACTCATCCATATCATCTCCTTGATAGCCTTTGTAGATGCAATATAATATGCCTCTGTAGTATACAAAGCCACAACCTTTTGTAATCTTGAAATCCAACTAACTGTCATCCCACCTACTGTGAAAATATATCCAGTAGTGTTCCTCCTACCATCCAAATCTCCAGCCATATCTGAATCAACATAGCCACATAATGAAATATCCAAACCTCTATAGTATAACTTCATGCTAGATGTCCCTCTCAAATACGTGAGTATCCATTGGACTACTTTCCAATGCTCTTTACTTAGATTGGCCATATATCTACTAACCACTCCCACTGCTTGTGTAATGTATGATCTGGTACAAACCATAGCATGCATGAGACTCCCAATTGGTGAATCATATGTAACTTGTGTCATGTATTTGACCTCCTCTTGTGATTTACGAAACTGATCTTTTCTTAATCTGGACTTTCCAGCCATAGGTGTACTAACAGGTTTTACATTCTTCATCTTTAACCTTTATAACACCCTGTAGATATAATCTGCTTGATACAAATACAATTTCTTGTTCTTCTTGTCTTTGTTTATTTGCATGCCAAGGATTCTTTTTTCAGCTCCTAAATCCTTCATAGTAAATGTGTGAGCTAGCTTTCCCTTAAGCTCACCAATGTCCTACATACTAGATCCTGTAATAAGCATATCATCCACATAAAGTAACAAAATAATATAGCTCCAATTTCCAAGCTTCTTAAAATAAACATAATGGTCAGATTCACATCTCAAGTAACCATGCTCATGCATAAAACTATCAAACCTCATGTACCATTTCCTTGGAGCTTGTTTGAGCCCATATAGGCTCTTTTTCAACCTGCACAGTAATTTATCCTTACCCTTGACTTCATACCCAAGCATCTGCTACATATAAATATCTTCATCCAAATCACCATGAAGGAAATCTGTCTTCACATCTAGTTTCTCTAAATGCAAATCCTCTACTGCAACTAAACTCAACACAATACGATTATAATTCATCTTAACAAGAGGAGAAAATATTTCCCCAAAATCAATACCTACTTTATGTGCAAATCCCTTTACTACAAGCCTTTCCTTGTACCTTTTCTGTCCACCCTCTTCTTCCTTGATCCTGTAAACCCACTTGTTTTGCAATGTCCTCTTACCTGCTAGAAACTTAACTAAATCCAAAGTCTGGTTCTGTTCTAAGGATTCCATCTCCTCATCCATGTCATGCTCCCACTGCACGTGGGTCTCATCCTTCATTGCTTCTTCAAAACTCTTAGGTTCACCATTATCATTTAATAATAAATAAAATAGAGAAGGATTAAATCTTTCTGGAGGTTTACTTACCCTTTGTGACCTTCTCACAGGAGTTTGGGGTACCAAAGGCTCATTCTGGACCTCCTGGACATTTGTATCCAAATCTGTCAGTGACCGATGCCGGTCACCTGTAACCGACATCGGTTTTGCTAACTGATGCCAGTTTGGATCTTCTGTAACCCATACCGGTTCTTTTGACTGATTTTGGTCAAGGGTTAACTGACATCAATTATTGTGTAACCCTATCGATATTACTTTTAAATCCGAGAGTTCATTTTCATCTACAAACTTCTCAACCAGTTCATCCTTGAGTACCAAAATTTAACCCCTGTACATTCTCTTTTCATTCCATCAATATCATGACTCTTAATAATTTTATAATTCTCTAAATCCCAAAAATAGAATCCAAAATCACCAGATCCATAACCAATGAAAGTGCATCTCTTGGATTTTACATCCATTTTTTTTCTATTTTCCTTATCAATATGCACAAAAGCTTATGAACCAAAAACTTTAAGAAAAGAAAGATCTACCTCTTTTCCGGTCCAAGTTTCCTCTGGTATTCATCCATTTAGTGAACTTTAAGGACCACAGTTAATCAAATAAACCACTGTATCAACCGCTTCTACCCAAAACCGCAAGGGAAATCCATAATGTATCCTCATACTTCTAGCACGTTTCATGATTATCCTGCTCATTATTTCTGCAACACCATTCTCATGTGGTGTTCTTGGAACCGTCATTTTTCTGTGTATTCCATTCACTGAATAATAATCATTTAAATCCTTGCTACAATATTCACCACCATTTTCATATTTAATGCACTTTAAATTTGAATTTTATTCATTCTCAACAAGGTATTTCCATCTTTTAAAAGTTTCAAAAACATCATATTTATGTTTAATAAAATAAACCCATACTTTTCTTGTAGAATCATAAATGAAAGTAACATAATACAGGGATCCTCCATGAGAAGCTACCAGAGCTAGTCCCCACACATCTGAGTGTACAAGCTCAAACTTTTGATCCTTCTTAGTTGCCCCAACTCTAAGAAATCTCACTCTTTTTTGCTTTCCAAAGACACAATTCTCACAGAAATCAAGATCCAAATATTTCAAATATGATAAGTTACCCTTATTGTTTAAGATATGCATTCCTTTTTGACTCATATGGCGCAACCGATTATGCCACATGCATGCATCTAAATCTAAAGTTGATAATGTAGAAAAGGAATCAGTAACACAGGTAGATAAATATAACATTCCTACCTTCTTACCTCTTGTCACAACAAAAGAACCCTTGGTGACTTTCCAAGAGTCTCCTGTAAATGTAATCATGCAACCAACTTCACCTACTTGCCCTGTAGAAATAAGATTCCTCCTGAGGCTTGGCACATGCCTCACATCTTTTAATACCCATGTATTTCCATTTTGTAATTTTAGATGAACTTCCCCTTTACCACTAATACTGCAAGGTTCATCATCACCCAAATAAACATGCCCAAAATTTCCCTAAACATATTTTTTGAAATAACCCTTATTATGGGTTGCATGGAAAGAAGCTTCCGAATCTAAAACCCATGATTCAATTCTATTATCTAAAGAAAGAATAAGGGCATCTTGCATTACCTCTGTTGCAGCAAGATTTTCTTCTTTACCTTTGTCTGGTTGTTGGTTCTCTTTATCATTTGACCAACCATATTTCTTTGCATTTCCTTTCTTTCCACATTTCCAACAAGTAATTCCCTTACCTCTAGATTTAGATCTGCTATCCGTTGACTTTGATTTCCCATTACTCTTACTCTTAGATCTCTCCTTCTTCCTACCCCTGCTTTCTACATTCAAATCATTCCTAGATGATGATTCCTATGTACTCTTCCTGCGAATTTCTTCATTCAATATTATACTAACTACATCATCAAACTTTAAAATATTATTAGAATATGTTGTATTACTAATAGTCATTACCAAGTTATCCCAACTATCAATAAAAGAACATAAGAATAAAAGTTCTTTCAATTCATCATCAAATGGTATATCAATCGATTTTAACTGATTTACAATAGATCTGAAATCTTTCAAATGACTAGATGCAGATCCACCTTCATGCATCTTAGAACTAAATAGTTTCTTCATCAAATAAAATTTATTTGAAGCACTAGGTTTTTCATATAAATTAGCAAGAGATTTCATTAACTCTTTTGTAGAATTCACTTCTGTAATATTGGAAGCCACGGATGTTGCCAAGCTCAATCTTATAGATCCCAAAGCCTTTCTATCAAGAATCTTCCATTCTTCATCATTCATCTCCGTAGGTCTAGAATTCTCATCCAATGATAAATACAAATCTCTTTGATACAAATAATCCTCAATTTACATCTTCCATAGTTGATAATTTCGGCCATCAAAATTCTCTACCTTGTATTTGTTTTCTTTTGTCATTGTTGTAGCTCCCACTCAATCATAAAACCCTTTGTGAGTAAATATGTCAACACACAAAACCCTCAAACAAAGCTCTGATACCAGTTGTTGGGGTTAGCACACTGGTTGTATAGATAATATATCATATCTAAGCATACATGTAAATAAAAATGGATATTCTACAAGAAGAAATACACAAAAAAAGAGATAAATCAATAACAGATGTAACGTGGTTCACCTAGTGTGGGCTACGTCCACCAAGAAACAAGCCAATCTATTATCCAAAGCTTTGACAAGATATACAATTAATATTTACAATCTTCCACACCTCTCAGATGTACAAGTACTTTCTTTCACTAAAGCTTTTGCTTATTCTCCAATAATTCTCTCTCCCACAATTATTCTCACAATAATCATCAAATTTTACAAGTTCTTCTTAATTCTTACTTCTAAACCCTAGCTTTCATGCTTATATAGGCATTTACAAACTTAGGACACTTATCCATGCAATTACAATCAATAGATCTTATTTAATACTAAAAATAGATTTAATTCCCATGAGTTAATTAAAACATCCACTCACAGGTAACTAATGTCGGTCATCCCTAACCGATGTCAATTCCTTTTTTCCTAACCGATGTCGGTCCCTCCCTAGCCAATGAAAATTATTATTTTTTTCCAGGAAGTTTCACATTACATGCTAATATGAAGTAATTGAGCTCCACAACTCAACAGGGGAGAGTTTCTTCTATTTGCCAATACATTGACAAGCCGGGTCGAAGATTCCATGTAGGGTTTTAATACGTAATTTACCAAGAATTTGGGGACTTCTGAAAATATAAGCCATATAACCGCGTCAATGCATGGCTAGATGGTCTTTGGCTTTCGAGTTTCGTTATGAAAAATACGGAGGTTTAGGTCACTCGAGATAAGAGGCTTGAAGTGTTTTTCCGCAGGAAGTCAAGACATGGAGTAACTGGTTTCTCAAGTCAAGTGCCAATCCCAAAGGAATCGCAAGAGAAGTCAGGGAACGTGGGAGGTCATCCTATCATGACGTGTTGAGATATTCAAATGTTGAAACATAAGGTAGTTCAGTTGAAGCATGGAGGTCACCTGGAAGAAACGAAGAAGAGAGCTTTTCAAAATTCGCGATATAGTCTAATGGCTCACACACAAGGATGTGAGTTGATGACGTAGGCATGAATAATGACACATAACTCAAATAGGATCAGAATGTAGAATGAAACTCAGACCACTTGAACGTAGAATCAAATCACAGGGGGTTGTTGGCATGGAGGTGTGTAAAGTAAGTTGGACTTGTCGAGCCTTTTCATCTAGCACGTCGAGGTGTGGAAAAATATTTTTGGGTCAATGAGACTCGTGTGGAAGGTTGGTCAGACTTGCAGAAGGATGTATTTTTCTCTTTGAGATAGATAAATTCAAAATGTGTCAATATAGCCACTCAACGCTACTAATACATTGCTTGCATAGTGGATGGCTCGGATATGGAGCTTGGTCGAGTAGCTCAGTGTCGAGCTCGGTATATAGTTACAGGTAAGGTCCAGGCCAAGATATTTTAGAAGACAGAATAGTTAACCCATTAAGGTAGAATGTTGAGTCATGGCCATACACAATGATGCCAGATTCAAGATGCAAAAAAATTAAATGAAGTGAGCTTATGAGTGGGTAGGCCGAGTTGGCCATAGCTCGGTGTTTCGCACTCTAACAAGCATAGGGATCCATACAAATACACAAACAGATTGATGAAGAATGAACATGAATGATATACAAAGTACTTAGAGGCTTCCTATCAATAAAGAGTATCGACTCATGAAAAATAAAGGAATCAATGTTGAATCTCACCTAAAAGAGATGGAGGTTGAGCTTGCGAGAAGATGGTCCTGCCATTGAAATATTAGCGACGGATCATATGGTGAGTGAACAAGTTTTCCTGAGTTGGTCAAGCTATGTCGAGATCGTCTCAGGCTCATGTGGAAAGTTGGATTTTCCGAGTTGATCACAAATAATGGAGTATCGAGATGCCTGAGATAATGAGGAGGAAAAGGTTACATCAGTGTGTGCAAGACTCATTTGAGCGTGGAGATGGCCACATTACATAAATGTGCAAGAAGAGTCCATAATAAGACCCAACATAGAGCAGGCTAGACTTAAGTGGTAGAGAGGACACCAGATTGGTTGAAAGAGATCCGCGGTGGAAACTTTGGCATGAAGGTAAATGTGGGAAAGGCAGATGTATAATGGGAAGCTCAAATTGATCTTAGTCTTTAGTAAGGATAATAGTATGTAGAGAATCTCATTAAACGCGTTGATTTTGCATGAGTTCAACATTTCTGAAGAAAAGAGATATGAAAGGAAATGGAACTTGGTTGGAAGCGAGTAAGTGATTGGGGCTCAGGTTGTGGAACTAGCTTAAACATGGGGTGGCTCAGTAACTCGTGCCAAGACACCTTGTTGGGTTCATCGATCATTGGTTCTGAACT
This sequence comes from Taxus chinensis, assembly GCA_019776745.2. Lineage (NCBI taxonomy): Eukaryota > Viridiplantae > Streptophyta > Pinopsida > Cupressales > Taxaceae > Taxus > Taxus chinensis. The sequence continues at coordinate 294,969,089 of CM034155.1, read as the reverse complement.
CGAGCGAGGTGATGATTGTGTTAAGGTGAGTGTGGAGGGGCTCAGTGTAGATGAAGATAAAAATAGCTCGACTCACCAAGTTGAGCCATGCATTGAGGGAGCTTGTAAGATGCATCGTCAAGGTGATCATTGGAAATTTCTTGCACTAGGATCCGGGACATGATTGGAAATTATATGATGGAAACATTGTACGGTCATGGATCTTCACATGCCTTAGGGACGAGTTATGTCCCATGATGTTGATGTGCTAAGGTGCATGTCATTTGGGCTCGTCAGTTTGGATGCAGCAATGTAAAGTATCTCGGTAAATGTGTGCAAATAAGAGGAGCTCGGTTCGTAATTAGAGCTAGATTCAAATTGAGCTCAATTGCGGTGAACGCTAAAGGAACTCGACACCAACTCGATGAGTTGGCTCGGCGAGCCAACCATTGAGTTGGTATTTTTTGGCCATTTCTCATAAACCCCATTTAGTGCAAATCAATCCTAAAGGAGTACCACCATTATTTTTTAATTAAATTAATATTTTTATTTTAAATATTTTATTAATAATATTTATTATTATTAAAATATTCTTTTAATTAATTGAGAAGACTAGGTCAACAGGCAATTAATGGCACATGATGGAACCTTCTCAAGTGGTTCAACCAACTGTAATAAATGAACAATCATGTGTCATCAATTTAGGTGGGGAATTTATGATTTCTTCTCTCCTCTCTTACAACTTCTTCTATAAATGTAAGTTGGAAGCTCATTCCAATAGGTTGGACAAGTTAGAATTCTAAGACAAGTGTATAGTTTTCAAGAAACCTCTTTCTTCTGCAAGTTGTCCTTGTATATTGAGGGAACTTTCAAGCCTCCTTTCAAGAATGTAATGAAAACCACTACCTCTTCTGAATGTATGATGCATTTTTCATGTTACTGAAGTAATAAAAGTGTGTTTTGTGACTAATCTTGATCCTTTCATCCTTCTATACTTCTTTGTTATTTTCTCATGCTTGCAGGTACACTATGCAAGTTCGAGTTTCTATTATAGGTTCTTGGAGTTTTGTGCTTATCAAGTGGTGGAGTATTTCATGCAATTGAGTTTTTTTTCTTGTTCACCCTTATCAAGTTCATCCTTCTTCACGGGAAGATTGATATATTATTTTGTCTGATCAGGTTTAACAAAGGGAACACACATTTCCTAGTCTATGGTATTTTGTACCCTCTCTAAGTTTTAGTAGGTGAAGTTTACTTGTGGTGTACACACCCTATTCAAATAAACCATTCACGATTCTAGAAACACCCTTTATTTGGTGCATCACCATCCCTAGTATAGTTTCATTTCTAAAATTCTCTTTCCCTAAAACCCATGAAAATGTTGGCATAGGTATAGATAACTATTTTATTACACTAGGAGTAGTATAGCACTTAGTTTAGGAAGAGGAAGCTGGCCTTCTCCAGAGGTTCACCTTGATCCCAAGTCCCATAGCTTGAGAGGTGATCCCATGTTTCCCAATCACACCAAACGTCCTATTGACATTCTGGCCATTCAGAGGGTGCAGTGATTTGGCAACAATAGTTTTTGGCATGCCCGGTGGGACAAAGTTAGTACTTATCTTCTCACTTGCACAAGTCACAGTATCTGGCGACTCTATTTATCTAGATTTCAAGTCTCATTATGTTCACTTATGTGAAGAATTCAGACATGAGATTCTTCCAAGCAAGGAAAATATCAGCATATGTACTGAATTATCCCTGTCTCCGCCAAGGAGAAAGAGAAGTGACAGTTTAACATCATCCCATAGAGGTCATTCAACTCTTCCTGACAGAATACTTCCGCCACCAAGGAATAATCAACCCTTTGTTGCCATGGCAGTGAATGATTGTCCTCCTTTCAATGCCAGCAACCCCTTGCTATTAGCCCAAAGATATGCCATACCCGCAGCTTCTCTGAAAAGTTTTCCATTTTATACTGGAGAAAATAATGTTACACCTTTGGAGCACATTTTGGATATAGCTAGTATTTGTGTAGTGCATAGCATTACAAAGGAAAATGTGGTAATTAGAATCTTCACTACTTCCTTTAAAGGTAAAGCACTTCAATGTTTTCGAATTTTGAACATTGGTTCCATAACTACTTGGAATGAGTTAGGCGAGAAGTTTTGTAAGCATTTTGCGGACAAAAGTGATCACTTGTCACCAATGAAACAACTCATGACCATAAAAAGAGCCCCTCGTGAATATATGAGTGATTTTAATTACCGTTTCTACAAGACTTGGAACATAATCCCCACACTCGAAAGGCCATCTCCAAGTAATGCATTTATGTATTATTTACGGGCATTGAAAAATGACATAATAGTTATGATTTAATCCATAGGGGGAACTATGGTTCTTAATGTCTATGAAATTTTTATAAGAGTCAAAAATTGTTTAATTCAAGTGGGAAAGATCGCGCCTAGGTCTCCCATGCCTTTTTTTTATGAAATTATAGGGAAATAGACGGTCATTGCTCCTGTTACAACAACTTCCAATCAATCAATTGTGGCTGCATCCATTCCTTCAAATGATTTGGATGAAGTCAAATCATTGCTATAAACTTTTGGGAATGAGCTCATTTCACTCAAGAGGAAACAATTTCAATATAGTCATCCATATCAGCCACAAAATCAAGCTACAAATCAATCTATGAATGTCAAGCCTTTGAAATTTCGGAACCCTCTTGCTAGTAGCTCATCTAGAGACATAGTAACTATCCAGAATAATCTAGTTCAAGACTACGAATGGTGTTATCCTTGTTCTCAACCCCATAATCAAAATATTTTTCCCAATGGAGTTCTTAGCCAGGACCTTATGGTTCAAAGTGTATCATCCCCTCTAGATCCAACAGAAAATTCATCTACGCAAGAGATAGTAGATCAACCATAGGAACATGAAGAAACCACTTTTCTAAATTGGCAAGAAGAATATTTTTATAGGTTGAATACAGATTCCTCATCCGTGGCAAAAAAGATCGTTCTAAAAAGAGAGCAATAGAATCTTAACCTTCTAAATCTGATCAGGCATCCACTTCACATCCTCAAACACACACAATAGTTGATAAAGATGCAGGAAAGAAACCACCAGAAACACCTACTATCCAAGTTGCGAGGAAAGAAGGTTCTTCAGGCATCACAATACCTAATAAGCACTTTTTAAAAGAATATTCTAACACCCAAAGGAATGTCAAAAAATTTGGAGCAATTCCCTTCAGCATAGTAGAACAGATCAAGAAGACCAACTTGAGTGTTACTATGTGGGATGAAATCTCAATTCCTTCTCAAAAGAACTTGTTGCATGAGGCTTTGAAAAAAATTCGTACAACTGGTGGATTATCGGGTCATGGAGTAGTAACTACTACGATTTTGTGTCAACCGGAAGGGAAAAGTGATCATAAGGTGAAAAAATTGCCACCATTCTATGTGTCCCTGATCATTGGTGACCACCTGGTGCATAATTTCATGATTGATTATGGTCCCAATAGCTCAGTCATGCCCAAAAAAATTACAAATGTACTAGGAATATAATCTACGCCAGTTGCAAGAGGAGTTGTTCAGCTGGATGGCACAACCATTAAAACTATTGGAGTTATAAAAGTACTTCAACTTACCATCCATGCATGCCCGAGTTTATCGTTCACCCAAGACATATCAGTCATTGATCTCCCTCCTCTCTTTGTCATCTACCTATCACAATATTTCACTACCAAGATGGGCATTTATCTATCCGCTGATTAATCACATATGATTCTCAGAACTTGATATGGAACCAAAGTGACTATAAGGGTGGAACCAATCTTCCATAATCATGTAGAACCCTACACTACTAGTCCTATAAATGGTAATTACACCATCAAAGATCCAGAAGAAGAAGATGTTGATCATGAACCAACTACTCTCATAGAGGAACTTCCTGATACAGTGCTTGATGAAGTAAGTATAGATCATCAATTTGATCCATACTCTGATGTGTTGGCAGAGGAAGAAGCTGGTTTGATGTTATTAGAAGAGACGGGATTGGGTACATACTACATTCATGAAGAAGATATGATCATACCACAACTTGTCAAAACACCATGTAATTCTTGAAGGACTGTGTAAATTGTTCTTCGATGGCTCAAGAAGTAAGAATGGTTCCGGTGTTATTGTTATCTTAATTTATCAAGAGGGATATAAGTACTTCTCGTCTTTTTGGTTGCAATTTAGTTACACTAACAATGTTGTTGAATACAAGGTCCTTGTGCAAGGAATTCAGGTAGCCCAAAAGAAGGGAATCAAGGATCTGAATTTTTTTGGAGATAGTGAGTTAGTTTTTCATCAAGTGATGACACACAGTGCATCCAAAAATTATCTTTTATGATCATACAAGAACCAAGTTTGGGAATTGATTGAAGATTTCAAAGATTTTGGGATCCATGCAGTTCCTAGAAATCAAAATTAAGACACTTATAGGATTGCTACAATTGGATCGCAATATGACATACATGTTGATATCATGAAAGAAGGGCATAAATTTTTCAAAATGGTGGTTTGACTTGTAGTCCCTGATAATGTGAGTAGCTAGCAAGTGTTTAATAGAGACAAACAAATTGTCCTTTTCCTACAAGAAGAGGTAGAGTTTGCTATGAAAAATCAAGATAAGTTGCAAGAATCATATGGTGATCAAATCATACAATTTAAAAGCAACAAGATACCAAAAGGTTTAGTTACCCTGGAATCCATTTTCAATTCAAATGATCAAGCCAAAAGACAAAGCTCTAAGATGGTGGTCAAAGAAGAAGATTTTAAGGAAGTCAAGGTAGAAAATGAAAAGTTTATGAAGATCGGAAAAGTGTTTACTTCTGAAGAGAAAGAAGATTTCATAAAAAAAAATTCAAGAGTATCACAACATTTTTGCATGGAGCTACAAAGACCTCTTTGGTTTTGATCACGGTCTAGTACAACATACCATCGAACTGGATCCTAATTCCAATCCAGTTCATCAGAAATAGAGGCCAATTAATCCCAAAATTGAGCCACTAATGAGAAAGGAGCTAATCAAAATCATCGAGGCATGTATAATTTTTCCCATCAAACATTCCTCTTGGGTAGCCAATCTGGTGCCCATAAGGAAGAAGAACGAAGAGATTAGGTTTTGTGTGGATTTCAGGGATTTGAATCGTGCCTCGTTGAAAGACCATTTTCCTCTTCCATCAATGGAGTAAATCCTTCAAACGGTGGTAGGAGCTCAAATATTTTCTTTTCTCGATGTATATTTGCATTACAATCAAATTTTGGTCCAAGAATCTGGCCAATTCAAAACAGCTTTCACTACCAAGTGGGGCACATATGCCTATAACAAAATGCCATTCAGATTGTCCAACACCAGGGCTACTTTCCAAAGAGCCATGGACATGGAATTTAAGGGACTAATCAACGATATCATCTTGGTAAATACCTTGATGACATAATTGTATATTCTAAGCATTCAAAAGACCACATCACGCATCTAAGGAAGGTTTTCTGAAGGTGTAGGGAATTTGGGGTTTCACTTAACCCCAAGAAATGTATTTTTGCAGTGCACGAGGGAAATTTGTTAGGGCATGTTGTTTTGGAGGAAGGACTGTCAATCGATCCAGCCATGATTCGTTCGATTATTTCCTTATCTCTCCCAAGTCATAAGAAGGGTCTCTAGAGTTTTCTGGGAACCATAAATTTCGTGCAAATATTCATCCCTCAATTCGTGACATTGGCTAAACCACTAACATCCATGCTGAATAAAAATATGCCATTCTCATGGAAAAAGGAAGGAAGGGAGAGATTCGAAGCCATCAAAATGGCCATTTCTCAAGATCCCACGCTAGTAAACACTAGGTTTGATAAAGACTTTATCCTTTATGATTTTCAGGTCAAGAGATTATTTCAGGTATCCTCACCTAGCAAAATGAAAACCTAATGGATCAACTAATTACTTTATTCAATCAATCCATCAGAGACTATGAGATCAAATATTCATTCATTGAAAAACAAGTATTTTCGGTTATTTGAGCTTTGAAGAAATTCAAGCACATGTTGTCCAACAATAGAATTCCTCTGATGGTGTCATCTAGGTGTTAAGGAATTTTTTCTGAAAAAAGCGTGTTGGATGGATCATGAAGGTGATGGAGTATGACATATATATCAAAGTTACCAAACTTGTTAGAGGTAAAGGTTTGTTTCAATAACTTGCTGCAGACGTGGAATCAAAAGGTGACGAGGACATGGTACTCTTAAACACTGATGAGAGTGATGATCAAGTTGACTAGTTATCCAAAATGAATAATTTCCTTTTCTCAAGAGTATATCCTGTAAACATGGATAAAAATCAAAGATGGACTTTCCATCTTCATTCTATTCCATATGTTCTGGTAGATAATGTTCTCTTTCGAAAGGCTTTTAACGGTGTTCTCCTTCGGTGTGTGGGACTGGAACAGGTAAGTAAAATACTAGAAGAGTTTCACAATAGCCTATCTAGAGGACATTATTCTACATGAACAACTACTACCAAGATCATGTGATTTGGCTACTATTTTCTAGATTTGTTCAAATATGCCCATCTTTGGGTAAGGAAGTGTAAGGAATGTGCCTTTTTCACTGGAAAGCAAAAGTTAACAGCTATCCCAATGCATCCAATTCAAGTGGATCAACCTTGTGTTCAATGGGGTTTGGATTTCATCGAAATTATTAATCCTCCATCCAGTGATAGACATAAATGGGTCCTTACTGCAACATACTCTTTTACTCGATGGACAAAGGTGGTAGCATTGAAGGAGAGCAATGAGAAGGAATTTATTGATTTCTTATAAGGTATAATGAAAAGGTTTGGTGTTTCATTTACAATCATTTCAAAAATGTAATGTCTTTTCTTGGTATAAAGTTGAATGAATGGGCTGTTAAAAATGGGGTCTACCTCAAGACTTCGTCCAATTACTATCCACAAGGAAACATATTGGCTGAGTCTAGCAACAAAAACCTCATAAGGATTATTAAGCACACAATGGAGACTAACAGGGAGACTTAACATACACAACTTAAGAATTATTTATGGGCAGATCAGATCACACCACACCTAAAAGGACCATCGAAAATTCTCCTTTCATGCTCGGATATGGAAGAGAAGAAAAACTTCCGATATCCTTGGAATTACCTTCTTTGGAGTTGTCTCATCAGCTTGAAGTTATGGAGAATGATCCTTTGACAGTAAGTTTTTCCAAACTCATGGAGTGAGAAGAAGTGTGAAACAAGGCTATGAAGACTTTAGAGAAACATTAGGCTCAGGTTAACAAATCTTTTGACAAGAAAGCGTCTGACAGGCATTTTCAAGAAGGAGATTTAGTTCTCAAATGGGATGAAGATAGAGCCAAACCAAGAAAAAACACCAAGGTTGATGCTCTCTGGAGCGGGCCATACGTCATCACGAGTTGTAAAGAGGTGAATCAGTTCGTCTATCCATGCTCAATGGAGAATAAATGTGCATTAATGTGAATGGGATGTTGGTGTGTGTTATTTTCCACATCATTTGGTGAGTCATCTCACTTAGGTGAGATAGTAGGTCCATGTGTCATTTAGGGGTCATTATGAGATTATCTTACCCATCAGTGTGTCAGTGCGTCAGTGCGTCATTGCATCATATGTGTCATTGGGAGTTACACTTCTATTCTAGGAATGTAACTCCCCCTCTCTACTCGAGTTGTCATGATTGCAGCACTGGGGGTTACTCAGCACCTCCTATATGTACACCCCATTTGATCTATGAGATAGAGGAGAGTTTTATGGCTTAACCAGGTTCTACCCGTGTTTCAAATCTTTGCATGCACATTTAGTTGGTGCTCACTCCTCCCAAGATCTCTTCATGTTATCATTTGCACATTCGTTGATGTGCACATCATCCACTCATGATCCTCACTTGCAGGTTTTAAACCCTCTTTCATGGTATCAGAGTAGATCTTGTGGATCTGTGCACTCTTCGGCATTGCTCCTACATTTTTTGGCTTCCAGCGTGATATTCAATTCTCGTTGGGTGTGTTGTAATGGTTATTCCATTCATGCTCTACTTGCACTGATTCGGGTTTCATACCTCTTGTTTCGTTGTTCGTGTGATCGTGGGTGTTTTTGGGGTGTTCGTGGTTTTTTGGCTTTTGCATGCAATCTTCAAAGGTGATTTGTAGTTTTGGGTGTTTTTTTAAGGTGCAAGTTTTTTGGTTTGTGAAGAGGTTGAAGTGAGTTTCCAAGGACCAGCTTAGTTTTTTACCTTGATCCTTGCTTGGAAGCTCTCATGGCCTCTGCCCTTGGTGACCTGGGATCAACACTCTCTTCATTCTTCGTTGCATCCTGATTTGGTTCAACTCACACCTCACTCTATTTAGACTCTACATCGGGTTGATTGTTCAACTCACGTGGATTCAACCATTCCAAGGTGCACCGAGTATTGATCTTCTCCCTACATTAGCTCCTGTTGTTCATCCTCGGCTTATGTTGTGGATTATTGGAGCATTGGCACGTGTTGAATGCTTTATTGGCACATGGTTTAGCTTATTGGCATGTGCCTCATTTTTCTTACATTACCTGTACTCATTGTGTTTTGCATTGGCTCTTGCATTGATCCACCAAAATTCTATGGATTGTGATCTGAATCCTTGTTTCATTTTTTGTCCATGGAGCTCCTGCCGTCTACCTCGTGCCTTGAATCTCTATCATTACTCAGACACCTAGAATCTGGCTTGTCAACATTTTTGCTCCTGCTGGATGTCCTTGGCACCTTTCCCTAACCAGACTTGTGCATTTCTTTGTGAACTCCTGGCAACTCCTCCTTCCTGACATTTGACAGCTGTATTTTCATACATCCAACCGATCATCCCTGGACAATGATCTTTGACTCCAACAATGACTCAGACATGCACCCTTCCACCCACAACTTGGTAGTTTTGCACTCAAAGCAAGCCAACACAACTTCCACAGACATTTCACCCCACTAGCTCTTCACATGGACGCTGCCACCACATTGGACTGCAGATCATTTCAAACGTGGGCCCCTCCACTCATCCCTTTTAGTCTTGTTTGGCAGGTTAAAACAAACTCTTTTTTAATGTTTTAAGATTAAAAAACATTCCCATGGCATTGTAATAATTTTCAAGGCTGATTTTGCTTGTCATTTAACCCCTTCCTTCGAGTGTAGAAGATGGAGGGCAAGGTCTGGGGTTGGCAGGAGGCTAATCCCCCCTCGTAAGCCAAAAAAACTATGCTTAAAATTTGATGTCGTTGCTAACCGGTACCCGCACAATACCCTTTGCACCCATTTTGTGCACTTTTTTAATGCATTTGCAGTGTCTAGTGATATTTTCCATTAGTTGCGGGAATCATTTTAATGCTATAAATTTTGACTCACTACTCATTCTTTGAGTGCTTCTTTAGTCAAAGTTAAATTTTCACACATTTACGTGAATGGGATTGTCAATTTCGTAAACACACTACTTTATAAAGTGCCATATTCTTGGGGGATTGACTAGAACTCTTGGGCTTTCACACGCAAACACATTATCAGCAGAGACCGATGTCTTGCTTTTTATGCATCTTGCATTTTTCATCATGGAGTGTGCTATTTCTAGACTTGAGCATCATAAGATTGCTTTACAGCCTTTGCCACTTCTCACTGGGAGAGGGAACTATTCATCTTGGCATTCTTCCATGGAAAATTATTTTTCCCATGAAGGTATTTTACCCTTCTTACTTGGGCCATTTGCTGCACCCGCTGATCATCGTCATCTAGAGGACTTTCTCGATACTTGTGACCACATCTTTGGTCACATGATGATGCATGTCTCTCGATCTCTCTAGTTTCACGTGGTAGACTCAGATCCACCCCACCATGTCTGGAGCATTCTTCAGTCCTTTTATGGAGACCCTTCACATACTACAGCCGTTGTTGCTACTTCTGATTCAGTTGTCTCCTCTTCTTCATGTGATGAAAGTTTCAATGATACAGAATCACTTGGTTCTACTTCTGATGTCGAGAGTACTACAGAGGACTCTTATCCTCTTTCTCTCACTATTCCAGAGAGTGTTGACCACATCCCACATCTCATTAGATATCGATCAGCCTCATATAGTCATTACACCAGCCTCCTTTCCACTTCCAGTGTGCAAGGCCCACTTCACTCCTCTACCTTCGTTAGATGATTCATACCTATCTAACATCACACTTCTATTTGTTGAGCCCCCTCATTGGGATGAGTATCTACCTGACCTTAGTCATCTTTTCACAGAGTCTACTTGTGATGCACTACAAGTCCCTCATGCATCTACAGGTGCCTTCAGAGGAGTTCATCATCTCTGTTGTTGGGAGTGCCCCTTCCGGGAATCATGTCACTTCCACATTTCCAAAGACCTTCATTGATCCACTCTCATATGTGGATCCCTTTTCTGTTGTGGAGGATGTTTTGTTCCCTTCATGTTACTTGGACATCCTTTCTGTGGGTGTTCCTCTTTTTCACTCTAATAGTTCTATGCACGTGGCATTACCTTCAGTTACTTAGCACTCATTCACTAGACCTATGTCGCACTTCCGTGCACCAGACTCAAAGTTCTTCGTGTTGCTACCTTCATTTTCCTCTGTGGAGTGGGTGGACTTCCAGCACGTCATTTCTATCCTTCCTAAGGGAAGGCACACAGTTCATTTTGGGTAGCTCTTCTTCAGTCTAGAGGTAGAGGATCTTGTCATCAACATTCTTCTAGGAGACTTCTTAGAGCTGCAGAGTTTAGATCCATCCATGGCATCTTCTACATTCCTCTCATCTCCCTCTTCTTCTCTCTTCTTCTTCTTTCTGAGAGATTGCCTCTTTGTACATGGGTACCTTTTTAGGCTCGTCTATGGCCGGGACCCAAATTTGGCATCTTTCTTATATTAGAGAGTGTGTTTTTCTCTTGTGGTGGATTATTTTCCCACTAGGTTTTCCTTCACTGGTTGGGATCTTCTTCTTATACATGGGTACCTCGTCAGGCTTTGTGTTGGGACCCAGTTCTTGTTTCTAAATTTCCGCCTCATCCTAAGTTACGATGAAGGGGGGTGTTAGTGTGTGTTATTTTCCACATCATTAGGTGAGATTGTAGGTCCATCTGTCATTTAAGGGTCATTATGATATTCTCTTACGCATCAGTTTGTCAGCGCGTCAATGAGTCAATGCGTCATATGCGTCATTGGGAGTTACACTTTTATTCTGGGAATGTAACTCCCCCTATCTACTCGAGTTGTCATGATTGCAGCACTGGGGGTTACTCAGCACCTCCTATATGTACACCCCATTTGATCTATGAGATAGAGGAGAGTTTTATGGCTTAACCAAGTTCTACCCATATTTCAAATCTTTTCATGCACATTCAGTTGATGCTCTCTCCTCCCGAGATCTCTTCACACTATCATTCACACATTCATTGATGTGCTTGTCATCCCTCATGATCCTCACTTGCAGATTTTAAACCCTCTTTCAATTTCAAAGTGAAATCATTCCACCCCATGCACAATTGTTATCCTCCATGATTGGACATTATTATGTGTGTTAAGGGACAGGATCATTAGATTTTAAGGAGAGGAAGGCTCAAAGTTTCCATAAGATTATCATGGTCTGCTTCATTTAAAATTCTACAGTGTTCATGATGTCAAAAATTAACATAGATTTAGTATACTTCATGCTTAGCATTCCGAGGAGGTCCAAACTGGGTTATGCTCAAGGGGATTCTAGGATGTATCACAGAAGATCAAATCGCTTTCAAGATTCCAATATTGACTCCATGCTCAATGGATGAGTTAAGGCTATTGGAATAATGCTTAGTAGGAAATTATCGCTGAGAGGTTGCCAAAAATGTTATCCAATTTTACACACATGTCAAAATTAGACAACGATGTCCTATATCGATCAAATCACGCCATTGGTCCCAATGACCCATTTCTTGTCATCATAGATAACATGATTAAAATAATAAATAATTTGGATAATTGAGCTCACCTAGCATTAAACAGGGACAAATTGATAATAACTCGGTGACAACTCAATGTTCACTTGGTTGAGAACTCATTTGTTATTATTGGAGCTCAACTCGATGGTCATCGATGAGATGGCTAGGTAGGGAAGGCATTAAGTTAAAATAGAGCTTAGTTCAAGGAGTCGAGCTCAATATCGACCCATAATAGTTAAAGTATCGGTGGCACATGGGCAAGCTCAAAGAGAGTTTCCCAGTTATTAGCTCGGTGTGAGTTCTCAGACTCTTGTAGAGATGAAAGCAAGGTGTGGTTTAGGTGAGTGAGCTACTCGGTGAAAGAAAGGTTCATGTGGAGTTATGAACTCAGCTCATCATGGATATATCACCGAATGTAAAGTTCATAAAGCTATAGCATGGTGGAGAAGGATTTGGTGTTGATTGATTTGCATAGTGAGTGGATCGACATGGGATCAGTGCTCATGAACATAGAGGAGGAATATGTGAATTCTAACTCAAGGAGTACTTGGGAAAAATGTAAGCCACATTTAGCTCAAGACTGAGTTGTTGTGATAGTTCCGTGAGGTCAAACCTCGGGGTTAGCACAACCCGTGAAATTTTCTTTCTACGTGGGGAATGTAGTAAGGAGAAATCTAATTTGGGGAATGTTTTAAGTTTGTGTCCATAACTAGATGGCATGAAAATCTACCAATTCTGTAGTGGAGATCCTTGGATATCTCGCCATAGCGGGGATTTCATAATGGAAATCTATTATAATCATTCTGTGCGAGGAATAAATCCAAATAGTTACCTATTTGAGTGGTTCGTCAGGGGAGTGATTGAGTGGTGAATCATTCGCTAAGCCATATGAAGGTTGTTAGTGAGGCCAAGTGACATGGCGATGAATGATGATAGTGGTGCATTGATGTGACAATATTTTCATGAAGAGTGAATCAAGAAGATAAATGAGTACAAGATTTTCAGGTTCAGGGTGATCGTGTCAAGCCAAGAGAAAAACAATTGCAGGTGATGCATAGAAGATGAACTCTTGCATGGATAGCTCGGTGATGATACATTCGAGAAGGGAGCTTTGTTAATGTTTAAGGAAATGGTGTAGGTTATACATCAAGCATATTGATCATGACATTGAACCAAGTCAATGATAAATACAATAGGGTCGAGTGGATCAACTAAATGCAAGAGGACGAGTTTGATGCAAGAAGAAGACATTTTGTAGGGTCTAATTGATTCGGTTGAATTGTTTCAGGCTCCACAATTCACCACAGATATGAGCCCAAATAGGCATCAATGATTGAGCAAGTTTCAGAGGTGTTCAATTACACGGTGAGCTTGTCTGAAGGTTCGGGTGTTCGCATGCAATGATGAGCTCATAGAACTTGGCTGAGCAAGGTGATTGATTCACACGATTGACTAACTAGGAATGGATTGGTTAGAGCCATATCAACTTGTAATTGCAAGAAAATTCTATGCGAGTGTACAACTCTGGAGCTACTCGGTTTGAAGGATGACACAAAGAGTATTTTCCAAGTTCAGTGCTAGGAGCCCATCAATGAAAAATCTGAGATCCATGTCATGGCATCACATTGCCACAGAAGATCATACCCACTTGGCTTGTGAGAATGAATGACCCAAGCTAGGTTTTATAATATGGAACTTGTCCTGAACACCTCAGTATCTGGTAGTATAGATGTAGGTGTTGATTCAGGACAAGGCGATGAAATCGGTGTGTGAAATGCATGGGAATTCTAGTTTGATGCCCTAAGGTAAAAGAAAAATGATTGTGAGAAGGTGAGATTGAGATAATTTGGTGACCGAGTTGAAACCATAAAACCATTCGATGTAGGAGGTTTGAGCTCATATGAATGCTCATGTTGGGCTCGTGACTAAGGTGGGTGCTCAGATTTAGAATTTGAACTGGGTTGATGCCATGAAAATCACTCGACATGTCAGTAGAGAGGTTGGTCACCAAGGGAGGTGGCTCATTTTAGTGAGATTGATTCATGGATCGATGGTTGCAGAGATTCTCAAGTACAAGGTAAGCATGTGAGAATGATTCCATGTTGTATGTGAGTTAGTGTGGAGCTCAACAAATAGTTTGATGGGTATCAGTTGTGATGAGCTTGAAGGAATGTACGCAGTAAGCTCATGAAAAGTTATAGGAGCTAACACATTAGATGAAATGATTCAACATTTGAAGAGAGATCATGTTTAACTCGAAGGGCACTAAGTGAGTCAATCAAAGAGAGCTTGCTGGAGAAAAGTTGGCCAAGCGCGGGTTGAGGCCGAGTCAATGCAAGGGAATCAAGCAATAAAGTGACTTAGTGGTGAGTTACATAATCGATCTCGATGGTGGATAGACTGTAGTGGATTAGTCATTTGGTAGGTAGTCACGGTCTAGAGTTAAAATTAAGAACTCATCGTGAAGGGCTTGGTTTGGAGCTTGATGCAAAATGGGAGCTCAATCACAATGATGGGAAGCATGGCAATGAAGTGATGTTGAGTAGCTCAGATCGATGTGAGGTGATATGAGAAAAGGTGCCTCTACAATGATTATGTGCATTAAAAATTAAGTTGGAATATGGAACTCGGTTGGGCCCTAAGAATAACTTGTAGACCAAGCTATAGGATGACAAAGGTGATTCCTACCATGAGTTGAAATCAAATTTTCAAGAGGGAGTTCATAACAACAATCTGATGGCGAGGAGCTTTTGGAAAACATGAGATGAATCATGTGATCTATGTATAAACACGAGATATGGTCCATAACAAGAAATGAGTTCATAGGTGTAAGCTCGTAGAGATCGATGATAAAATCATTTCGGTCTCATAAAACCGAGTCATGAATTATCCAACGACATAGAAGCTGAGATAATTCGTGATTAGAGTCAGGTTTGATAGCTCGCCATTTAGAACATTCAATGTAAAATATCTCGATTGACAAGATGTGGAGCTCGGTTGTCACTACAACATTTTTGACAACCACCAATGCATAAGGAGTAACTTGGATTGAAGGGTGAGTCAAGAAAAATCTCGTAAAGAATAGTTCATTGCGGAATGAGAGCTCGTTTGTGGTGAAGGACAATTGAACCAACTCATGATTAACTCAGTGAGTTGGCTCGGGGAGCCAACCACCGAGCTGGGTTATTTTTTAGCCTTTTCCCCATAATTTCCCCTTCACTGCAAATGAAACCAATGGGGGACCCACCATTAATTTTTATTAAATTAATATTTTTATTT
Organism: Taxus chinensis; assembly: GCA_019776745.2. Classification (NCBI taxonomy): domain Eukaryota; kingdom Viridiplantae; phylum Streptophyta; class Pinopsida; order Cupressales; family Taxaceae; genus Taxus; species Taxus chinensis. The sequence goes on along the minus strand of CM034155.1, from coordinate 294,953,823 downwards.
AAATATTTAAATAATAATATTTACTATTATTATTTAAATATTTTATTTAAATATTATTTTAATTAATTGAGAAGACTAAGTCAAATTAGGCATTAATGGCACATGATGGAAGATTCTTGAAGTGGTTCAACCAACTGTAATAAATGAACCATCATGTACCTTTAATTTAGGAATGTAATTATGATGTTTCCTCTTCTCTCTCACAATTTTTTCTATAAATGCAAGTTGGAAGTTCATTCCAAAGGGTTCCAATAAGTTAGATTAGTTGGACAATTAGACATCTTAGGAAAGTGTGTATTTTTCAAGAGTCCTCTCTCTTCTGTAAATTGTCTTTATATGTTGAGAGAACTTCAATCCTCCTTTTCAAGACTGTAATGGAAAAAAATTCCTCTTCTAAATGTATGATGCATTTGCACGTTGTTGAAGCAATAAAAATGTGTGTTTTGTGACTAATATCGTTCCTTTCATTCTTCTATACTTCTTTGTGCCTTTTCTTATGCTTGTAGGTACATTGTGCAAGTTCTACAGTTTCTATAGTAGGTTCTTGGAGTTTTGTGCTTACCAAAGTGGTGGATGCATTACATGCAGTTGAGTTATGGTGCTTGTTCACCCTTCTCAAGTTCATCCTTCTTCACTGGAACACTGATAGATTGTTTTTTCTGATCAAGTTTAACAAAGGGAACGCATGCTTCCTAGTCTGTGGTATTATGTACCCTCTCTAAGTTGCAGTAGGTGAATTTGACTTGTGGTGCACACACCCTCTTCAAATCAACCCTTCCTAATTTTTGCAACACCCTTTATTTGGTGCATCACCATCCCTAGTATAGTTTCATTTCTACAAATATTTTTCCCTAAAACCCTTGAAAATGTTAGCATAAGTCTATATAACTATTTTATTACACTAGGAATAGTATAACACTTATTTTAGGAAGAGGAATTCAGCCTTCTTCGGAGGTTCAACTTGAGCCCAAGTCCCACAGCTTGAGAGGTTATCCCATGTTTCCCAATCACATCAAATGTCTTGTTCACATTCTGGCCATTCAGAGGGTACATTTATTTAGTGACAACAATCATCAAGATTGGATCCAATATCACTCTTGATAAGCAAAAAATCCTAGTCTCCCTCATCAAATAAATCGCAAACATTGGTTTTTGGTCTTATCACATGGAATGACATTGTTGGTCCCAAAATCCCAATCCATCCTATCATATTCCTCCTACTACATCTTGGATATTTTTCCTCCATCCCATTTTTACTCCTATCTATCCCCATTTCATCCATTTTCATCATCTTCATTTGAGTTTTTCCCTTCTCAAAACCATCAAAAATTCAGAGAAAACATTTAAACATTACAAGCAAATCAAAGGTACACACATAAAACATTGTAATAAGGTATTGTATACACATCAATGTTCTTTCCTTTCTTCATATTCCTTTTCAAATCACCCATCATTTTCATCCCTTCAATGATATTTTGGTTAGTCTATTCACACTCATTGTGTGGCATTTATCTATATTGTATATGTTTGACCATAGTCTTTCATTACCTTGGTAAATTAAAGAATGACTGACCTCTTAGATATCCTTTCACTATCATACATTTAATAATTTTTTTGTGAATACCTTTGGGCATATCTTTTGACACTAACCAATGTCATCAGCACAATCACATATAATTCCTTCCATCAAAACATTAGTGGTTCTTATCCCCTTATCAAAATATTCGAGAGAGCTGAAATGATTTTCAGAAAGTAAAAAATCAATCAAAAATAAAAAACAATATGTGTGTGTGTGTAATATATTATATATATATAAGTCTCTCTGGAGGTATTTCCAGTATATCTATTAGGGCTATCGATGTCTGGCTGGAAGTAGAGAATTACTATGAATATAATTAGATACATCTCCTTTGGGGCTATAAACACCTTGCTAGCATCAAATAAATGTACGACTCTCCTTCCACCCTCCATTCACCTATAAACTATCAAAATCAATCATTCTTATGCATTGGCTAGTTTTTCTTCACTTATTTCCTATCAAATCTTCACTTCAATAGCTAATTAATTTTCACATGCACATACTAGATCTCGATGAGCAACAAGACTAGTATGTTACTAGACATTGTTCGGAATTTATTCACACTCTTTCTTTAGTCCATATTTTGTCTCACAATTTTTGCCTTTGGCTCATCACTTTTTCGTCACCAATCTTCTACTTGCATTTTTCATATCCTTTCATAGCATTCACATCATTTTTCTTCTTCATTTAAAACATCCTTGTGTATAAATTTTCTTTTTGCCATGTTTAGGGAAAAAATTTCCCCATTTCAATAAACAATCTTGTACTTCTTTCTATCATTTGTTTCTTAGTCATCTTGCACTTGGGAGCATGATCATTTTTTCTTAGCTTGTTCATTGGCTTGTTTTTGTAATCTTGTTGAACCTATCCATCTTGGCCTTGATTCGACTTATCATATTATTGTATATATGTGCATGAACTTTCCCTTTTATATTCTCACCTTTTTTGGGGGGCATCTCGGTGATTTTTTGTCCTGTACATAGTTTAGAAAACTTGGAAAATCTATAAAACATTAATAAAACTTTCAAAATTCAAAAACATTAAGAAAACCTACAAAATCGTAAACATTCGCAAAATCTGAAAACCCAAAAATAATGTATAACATAAAAACACTAAAAAATTTAAACTATACCACAAAACATTCTAATTTAGTGTTTGTTAGTTCTAGCACACAACATGTTTGATCTTGATTATTCACTTGACTGATTAGTAAGCTTGATCGTAGCACTCACAATTTTCTATTGGTGATCGATTTATTTATCGCACCATGCTTTGATCAAAACTTGTTTGGTTTGAAAAATTTACCTTTGACTGATCAATACTCCTTTAACATTGGTTACTACAGGTGTCGGTCTAAGACCCCATGGAAAATTAAAATCTTGTTTAAAATCTTTAGTTGATATAGGCCATCTAACATGGCAATGGCGACTAATATGTTAAAAATTAATAAACCACCTTATTTGATTGTTATAATTTGCATTGGGATCAAATTATTATAAGGCAATTGATTTGGTTTTGAATATAATTTAGACCTTTAACCATAATCATTGGTCTTTTCTTTTGTTGGTGATAATATGGACCTTACCATATTCGAATAGCAAGTGGTTGTTAATTATTAAAATGGTCGATTAATCGACCCACGCAGAAGGTTTAAGTTTTATTTAATTTCGGGACTCCATGAAAATGGTGGGAACTGAAGTTAGTGATGGTAATTTATGGCCCGTCCACTACATAGCACCTGTTGAAGTGAACTACATTGAATACCTTGAGAAACCTGAATCTTCCTCCGGAAGCTACCATGAATTCTTTGTGACTCTATTTTTAGTGTGCATTTTGTAATTGTGAGCTCTTTCCCCTCCTCTCTAGCTCCATTTTTTCATAAACTTTGCATGGATTTTATTAAGCCATTATGTTGAGATTTTTGTGGGGATAATAATGGCGGACTTAGCAGTTTATAGTGACTGTTTTGCATAGTTTATTTGGTTATCATTGTTTGAATCTGGGTCATATTATTGGGAGATTGGTGCGAGTAAAATAGTGAAGATCTATTGTTGGACTGGTTGGAAGTTATTGAAGGAATATTGTGAAGATTTTAGCAGGGAACTTATCTCGCACAAGCATGGATATAATTCTCTTGCCTTGTTATTTCATTTTGAAATGATAGAATATCATCGGGGTAAATGTTTTATGACTGTTGAAGTTTCTATAATTTTGGTAATGCAAATGTTAGATCTTTAGATCTAGGGTTAGACCCTCAATTGGGTGCTCGAATGTATGACCATTTTAGCAATTTTTATTGGGAGTTTTCCTGTTTGGAATGACGACTGTGTTTGTTGGATTTCGAGTGCATGTTCGTTAATAAATTTGATCTGGGTATTTGAATAAAAAATTCATCGAGACAGTAGGGGTATGACCATTGTGTTTTTATAAATGTCTGAGAAAATTTTCACCCATATCTTCGAAACTCGACAAGGAATTTCTACCTTTTCTAAATTCATACCTGGGATTGTATGGATGATTGTTAGAACTAGTCATTTGACTAAAATCGGTTTTAACCGAGTTAGAGTCATGCGTTTTCTAATATAGTCTTGATTATTGTTTGATTTATGAGCATATCAGGCCTGCGTATAACATTCATTACTCTCTTTGGATGAAAGACTGTGTATTGATTCAAAAAAGGTGAAGCTAATCGATTCTGTAAAGGTAATATTTTTTCAAATAGTTAATAACGTATATTGTAAGAGCGAGCCTGAGTTTAGTCGTATAAGTCTTAACTGTTACAACCATGTTTGTATAATGCGAGATGGGGTTTTCTTTTATTTACCTTTTCTCTTTCTTTGAAGGATATCATAACTTGATAGATGATTTCGGCTCAAAATATATGACCTTGGGTCACGTAAACTCTTGCATAGGAATAATGAAGTTCGTAGTCACTTAACAGTGACCCAGATCCGTGTTTTCAAAGCATGAATTCAGCCTAAGTTGATTTGGGAAATGCTTACCGTAGAGTAAGATGGTCATTCTAGGCTTTTTATATGATTGAATATTGCATTCCTGGGTTAACCGTTTCGGGTAGGAAGTAATTTTGAAATAATATAGGTGATGGAATTATGTAGCTTACCAATTTGGCGTAAGTGTTGAATACCTAGTAATTATGAAAATGATATAGGGTGCTTACTGCTTTCGTAAAAAGGATAGTTGGTTAATCACCCTTCTTTAAGATAAATGTTTGATGGTGCAATGTATTTTAGATTATTCTTATTTAAATTGTATGCACAATACGGAAGTGGTGTAATGATTCTTTGCGTGGTAATCCTTTGTTTGTGCACTACATACAATGGAAGAAATACGTACAAATGTGTTTTACCATAACCATAATATAGTTAGCTTGGCAATAAACTTTTGGTTGTGAAGGACATGTTGTGGTAATTACTTGTTAGTTGAACATTTAAACTTGAAAGCTTGGGTTATGAAGGAAAATCCTACCTTCATATTTTTGTTTGGTTATTGTCAAACAAGCTTGCTATTGATTATTGTGAAATAGGTGCCTTAGCATTATTTAGTTGGATGTGTGTTGTGATTAGGGCATATTTCTATGTTGAGTTATAATGAATTATGAATATATGCAAGTTGTTGATGAAAGGATCTTGTGTAATATTCTTGGATCACTTGTTTTAATTTACACATTTTGTTATATATGATTTTTGATTTATTACCATTAAACCAAGCAAGTATATGTTTAATTATTTTGTAATAAAACAATTAGGCATAGAGTTGTGTAATCCATGCCATTTCTATGAACTGACCATGTATATTATTATTTTTATCTTATAGATAACATGATGGATTAGTTTTTATGAAGATTTAATTATATATATTATATGCATGCTCATCATGCGATAAAGTGTTTATCTTATTATAAACATTGATTTAATGTACATTCGAATTTGGATTATATAATTGTTGTTAAGAGAAATATGTTTTCACAAAATTCCAAATGGCAGATGGCCAATTGTATCATTTTAAAAGTATTGTAATATTTTTTGAGTAAAATGATTATCCTTAAAGAGTTCAATAAATACTTTTATCACTTGACTATCTCTTAAAGTTGTAATGATTATTTATGTTGTTTCTAACAACATTTGTACTTTGATAATGATTATGAGAAATTGTACTTTATGAAAGTATTGAATATGAAGTATTAATTAACATATATTACAACTATATGCATGACATCATCATTTAAATGTTTGATTAGAAAAGAGTTAAAAAAATAACTTTTTTTTGGGACAACAAAACAGAGTTGTGAAATAAATACATTTGTTTGACTCGATCGTAAATAGACTAATCAAATAATTAAATCCTTATTTAGTACAACTTGATAGTTCGTGGATGGATAGTTGTACCTTTACAACAACAAAATTTTTAACGATATAATGATGTCAAAGTACAAAATTACAGTACCTTTAATAAGTTATTATTATGAAATATGATTGATTCACTTCAGATTAGCGTTGATATTAAAACTTAAATAAATTCTTAAAAGGGATCTCTTTTTAAAGAGGTACTTAATGATGGTTAATGATAATGTGTATTTATGACATTATGTAATCTGGATTGGATTAATTATCTACTCTTAACAAAATGGTTAAACTAAACCTAGTCCTAACGACAAAATTCGTAATGTAACACTTTGATTTTAGACACTTTGATCAATAGTAACTAGTAACTTACTAAATAATTTTCATTAAACATATAACTTAACATAATATCTAAACAATGATCATACCTTATAATTGTCTTATGTATTGAGTAGGCAATGACTTTATGTCCCGCACTTCAATTTGATTGTACTCTAACCATACTATCTTAGGATGACTAAGTGAAGGGTAATAATTAATTCACGAAAATAGTCATTGAGTAATCATTATCCTTCCCATAGGTGTCCTAAGTTGTGACTGTTAGTGTACACTCAAGTCAAGAGGCAAGACCTAGATTTTAGGCCTTCTTAATACATGAGTTGAAATCTTTTAACTATCGAGATGTGATCCAAATAACTACGTAGAGATGAATTTGTGGTGATGGGAAAATTTCCACTTGACTTGTGTTTCGTAATGAAACTAACCATGCAAAGCATAGATTAAAATATTTGGCCTAAGTAGTGTACTAGCTGAATACACTGTCATCTCATTGAGTTCCTAAATAACAGTGTGATATGCCAGATGAAAACTCAACAAGCTGATTTTCAAGTAGGCACTTAGGAACTACATCAGTTCACAAACCTATTAAATGGGTTAACCAACTACATACAAGTTATTCACACTCGAGAGAGTAAAGATAAAGGGGATCAAATAAATCTAAATAACCTTTACATCTACACATAGTTTGATGTTATTCGATGTATTATAAACTAGATTACTTTCTGGATTATTATTGTTGTTATATAAAATCATTGAAGAAATGTAATGGGGTTAAGGGGTTTGTTTTAGAAGAAAACAATCCCTTAATTTGGAGTTGTTATAACATTGGGTGTTACATTTTTGTATCAGATCTGAAGGTTAATACAACTCTTGGACATAATGGGTCCTTATGCTAACACTAAAATTTATTCTTTTCTAACACAACAAAATGGTTAGGACAAGGGGAAATGTTGAAAATAATCAACCTATTGGGTTTGAGGAAGCCAAAACTCAGAAATTGGACAAGATATTTGTTGTCATGCAAGAAACTCGCAATTATATTACTTTCCTTGAACAACAGATTTTGGTTGAGGATGATGACTGTGAAGGAGATGAAATTGATTAGCCTCAGGGACCGCTAAATACAACAAATCATAATGTTGTTAATAATAATCATGCAAATTCAGTGGATCCTAATGTTGTAAATCATAATGCAAATGTTGCAAATAAAAAAGTTAATGTTGCAGATCATAACACTGCAGATCAGAACTAGCCTGAAAAATAAAAGAGAACATTTGGTAGTAGAAATGTCAAATGATATTAAGGGTATCAGTCCCCCAAAATTTTATGGGACAAATTTTAAGGATGGAGCTAAGAATTGGCTCAGCGAGATGGAGAATTTTTTATCCATCAGAAACTTTTCAGAGGAAACTAAGGCATTTTGGGGTGCATATCAGCTCTTAAATGAGGCTTCCTCATGGTGGGACATCCGAAAGGTAGAACTAGGGTTTGATGTAGCTAACATCACCTAGGATCAGTTCAAGTTCTATTTTAGGCATCTTTGGTTGCCACAGCTATACTACGACCAAAATACGCCAGAATTTTAGACCTTAGTACAGGACAAGTTTACTGTAACAAAGTACTGGGAAAGGTTCACAAAATTACTGAAATATGTTCCTCAGTACCAGGCTGATGAAATTTTTTGCATTAGCAAGTTTATTATGGGACTTAATCCCATCATAGGTGGGGAAGTGGATGTGCACGGTCCTTCCACCATGGAGGTAGTGTTCGAAAAGGCTATTCGCCACGAGTAGAAGTTACAGGATATATTTGCTCACCATGAGAAGAAAATGAAAAAGAATTATAGATCACTATCACTGATGACACCAAATAAAACTTGGTGGGAAAAGGTGAGTAATAAAGGAAAAAATGGAAAGAAAAATATAGCAACAAAGCTTGTTGCAAATCATAAGAAAAATTGTCAAAAAACGCAGTAGGTAATGAAAAAAAATAGAAAGAAAAGGGCCAATAGGAGGATTCTTTAAGTGTGTTGGTGATCACTACACAAATAATTTTCCTTAGAGAAACAAATATAACAACCAAAAACAAAGAATTCATAATATAGTGGCAAATAGGCAAGTTGAAAAGTAAGCCACACCTGTTGAAGTACCGAGTAAGTTATACGAATTACCTGTAACTATTCTTTTTGATATTGGTGCTACTGAATTTTTTATTTCTAATAAGTTAGCTGAAAAATTAAAAATAAAAGTTGGTTATATGAAGAAATCATGGACTGTGCAATATAGGAACAATGTTGTCCACACAGTAAACAAATGTCTTTTTGGCACAACATTGGAGCTGCCTAGTTTTATTACAGAAATAGAGTTGTACGTATCTCATTTAGGGTCATACAATGTCATTATAGGTGTGAACTGGTTATCATGACATAAGGTAACTATAAACTATTATGAAAAACAAATCAAGTGCTTAGATGACCTGCAGAAAACAACAATCATTTGGGGAAACAAAAGAGACATAGAGGTAAGGCATATTTTTGTAGTGCATCTTAAAAAGGCTAAAAACAAAGGTTGCATGCTTTATGAAATTAAAATTCTATATTCAAAAAAGAAGGTTTTGGCAGATTACTCGTTGTTACAAGAGTACAATAATGTCTTTCTGGAGGAGATACCTAGACTCCCTATGAGATGTGAATTTGACTTCACAATAGATATTAAACCTAGAACATAATCTATTTTGCAAGCTCCTTACCGTATGACCACAACAAAACTATTGGAACTCAAGGTAAAATTGCATGAGTTGTTATCCAAAGGATTAATCAAACTGAGTGTGTCTCATTGGGGAGCACCGATCATTTTTGTGAAAAATTAAAATGACACATTAAGGTTATGCATTAAATACGACATGCTTACCAAGGCCACAATAAAGAATTTTTTTTTCCAATGATAGATGATCTCTTTGATCAAATGCATGATGCATCAATATATTCCAAGATTGATTTAAGATTAAGATATCATCAACTAAGAATTAAAGATGAAGACATACATAAAAATTCTTTTAGGACAAGATATGACCACTATGAATTCACGGTTTTACCATTTGGACTCACGAATGCACCTGTTACAGTCATGAATTTAATGAATAACATATTACAAGAATATTTAGACAATTTTTTGCTAGTTTTCTTGGATGACAATCTGATCTATTCCAAAAATATTGAAGAGCATAATGAGCACTTAAGAATAGTGCTAGACATACTTAGAAAAATAAATCTTTATCAGAAATTTTCTAAGTGCTCCTTCTATCAAAATGAGGTACAATACCTCAGACATATTATAAACAAAGAATGAATATCTGAAGATCCATTAAAAATCAAGGCTATAATAGAATGGCCAACTCCAAAGAATGTTCATTAAGTTAGAAGCTTCATGGGGTTAGCTAGTTGCTAAAGAAAATTTGCAAAAGACATTTTTACATTTGGGGCTCCAATAACATCACTACAAAAAAAGGCTAAGAAATTTGTTTGGTCTGAAAAATGTGAAAATTCATTTAATTTGTTGAAAGAGAAATTAACTACAACACCAATTTTGAAGGTTCCAAACCCCAACAAAATCTTCACCATGGTAATAGATGCCTCTGGTGAAGGTTTGGGTGGAATTCTTCTTCAAAATGACCATGTGGTTGCATACAAGAGCTAAAAAGTAAAGGTACATGAGATAAAATATACTCCCCATGATCTAGAGCTTGTTGTTATAATGCACGAACTTCAATTTTGGAGGCATTACCCATTGGGAAATCCTTTTAAATTGAAAACATACCACTTGGGGCTGAAGTATATCTTCACGTAGCCCAGCTTATATGCAAGGCATCATAGGTGGCTTGAATTAATATCACATTATGACTTTGATATAAGTTACATAAAAGGAAAGTAAAATAGAGTGGCAGATGCACTAAGTCGTTGGAAGCATGTTTCCATGATTATGACCCTTAGAACCTAATTCAAGGAAGAGGTTAAGAACTAAATGCTAACAGAGTCATACTATCAGCATGTTAAGGCTACATTAGCAGTGGATTCTATAAATAGAAGGTATGAAGGATTCAAATTTGACAATGAGGGAATATTGAAAATACGAAGGTAGAGTCTACGTGCCTTTGGGAAATGACTGAAGGATAAAATTTATGAAAGAATTTCATGATTCATCATACTTTAGGCATCCTCGAGTAACTAAAATTCTTGTTTATGTAGAACATCAATATTTTTAGAAGGTAATGAAAAAGGACATGATAAATTACATTTCACATTATTTGGAATGTTAGTGCAGAAAATTGGAGCACTTATAACTCCTGTTGGTCTGTTATATCCATGCAACATTCCACATTATAAATGGAAATTTTTTAGCATGGATTTTGTGCAAGGGAATCATATTTCAAAAAATAAACATGACATGATACTTTTTTTTTGAAAAGTTAACAAAATTATCTCATTTTATACCATGGTAAATCTGAAAGATGATTCTCCCATGCTTACAAAATAATTTGTACATGAAATTTGTCAGTATTGCATGAAGTTTTGGAGTTAATGATTTTAGATAGGGATATAAAGGATGACATCATAGATTATGGTAAACTTTGAATTCAACTTTAGGAATGAAATTGAATTTCAATTCAGTATAACATCTAGAGATAGATGGTTAGACTGAACGAGTCAACCAAGTTATGGAGGATATGCTTAGGATGTATTACATGGATCAACAATACAAATGGGAAGAATACCTTCCATTGGTTGATTTTGCGTAGAATAACACCTATCATGATTCGATGAAAATGGATCCTTTTGAAGAGTTGTATGGAAGAAGGTGTAATAACTCCCATCAATTGGGATAGTACATAAGACAAAGTGTTAGTGGGCCCTGAAATGTTAATGGAAATGGAAAAGAAAGTGAAACTCATTCATGAGTGATTGAAAGAAGTTATTGATAGGAAGAAGATCAATGCTAATTTGAAATGTATAAATAGGAAATTTGAACTTGGAGACAAAAATTTCTTAAGGGTTAAACCCAAGAAGATTTCGATAACATTTGGTAAGGCTACCAAGCTATCACCAAGATATGTTGGACCATTTTAATTTATGTAAATCATAAGTTCTATAGAATATCATTTGGCATTACCTCTCGCATTGTCTAAGATGCATGATATTTTTCATATTTCCTCACTTAAGAAGTATGTTTCAGATGTAACACATGTACTTAATTGGAACTCTTTGTAGGTTCAAGATTCAAGAATTGTGGTTGTTGAACCTATCATAATTCTGGAAAATTTCAGATTGCACTTGAGAAATAGAGAAATTACACAATGTAAGGTCCAATGGGACCAATATTTAGAAGAAAGTGCAACTTGGGATAATCTAGAAGAAATTAAAGTGTTTCCTTACCTACTTTAGTCATAAAAAATGATATTTATCAATTTATTATGATATACCTGATATTATTTTATAATTTTGAGTGATGAAATGAAAAAATTCTGTCATATTTCAGACTTTACGATGAAACTGGATATTTTAAAGGTTATTATAGCAAATAAATTGATTGCTAGATAAACTATTTTTTTTTGGAAAATTTCAAGTTTGGATGAAAATGTTTGACTTTTTTCCTTAGTTGTATGATATAAATATGTGAGTGGTTTATTTTGTTTACTATTAATGAGTAAAATCATCGGGATGATGATTCATTAAGGGGGGGAATTATATCACATACCTCATTTATCATTTTGTTGTTGTTCACAAAATTGAGGTATTTAACATGTAAAGTGGGGTCATGAGGATCTTGGAGTAAAGGAAGTGTTACGTCGGTTGGTTGTCACAGCTAAGTGTACACACATATACCCTGGAAATGATATACATAGCTTACACGTATTTATAAACCAAACTAAGCTTAATGATGCTTATCACTAAACACTCTGTGAAATAATCTACATTAATGACTTGTACTTTGCCTGCTTGGTTTTTTGAGTTTTCTTTACCTTACTATGTTTATGTGATGATTTCCAATACATTGAGGATATTATTTGATTATTGTACCTTTTATGGATAATTATGGTTTATCATTTTTGCTTATTGAATATAATGATATTAAAAAGTATGTTTGGATCTATACAAAGTTGTAATGTATTATTCTGGTAATTATGGAAGTAATTAATGATTCTTAAAAAGACACTAGCATCTCTTATTAACATTGTGATCGGTTATTGATCATAAAAAAATGTGATGGATTTCAACAAAGGACAACCAAAATTTCGGGATTGTCAAGGTAAAAGTTTTAATAAGGCTTCGACATATTAATCTTTTTAAGACATAAAAACAAAAAGTTTTCTTATAAAATATTGACTTAGAAAATGTTGCGAGGTAAAGAGGCCTGTCAATTATAGTGATATTTGATTATTAACTTGAATATTTTATTAAGCTTGATCATAGAACACATTATAATGTTCATATTCAAGTGATTGAATTATTTTTAACATGCCATGCATTCGATTGAAAACTATGTTTGGTCTTGACTCATGTAGCTTTCGAGCCGATCTATACTCCTATTAAGAGATTATTGATTTGAATGCGAAGTGTTCGATCCTTATAACTTTTTAATGAACATTTCAAGCTTATTTAAACAACTTATTTGACATACTCCATTCTCACATGGTAATGGTGATTAAAATAGTTAACAAGGTTAATTCATAACGACCTGTATGTGTTAAGTTGATTGGCTATACTCCATTTGTCGTTGGTAAGTCAGATTAGTTAGAAGGTAAATCATTTGGCTTTTGAATATTAAAGTAGATATCATGGCCCTTGACCAGTATACCATTGGTATCTTTCATTACGTTCAGATAAATTATATGGTCCTTCCACCATTATTGTGTCTTATGATCATTAGGTATAGAGATGTTTTTCGACCAAATTGTATGGCATTGAATCGTGTTTTGAATTTAATAGCACCCATGCAAAAGGTTTAAGTTTTTTTTAATATTTCGGGACTCCATGAAAAATGGATGGGAACTAGAAGATGGCGGAGGTCATTAATTGAGCCCAACCACTAAGTGTCACCTGCTATACTGAAACTGAATTTAATATCCTCGAGAATACTTGAGAATCTTCCTCTGGACAAGCTACCTTGCATGTAAAAATTGGTATCTCTATTTTTATTATTCATTTTGGTAACTGAGATATCCTTCCCCTCCTACTTGAGCGTCCAAACCTCCGTTGAATCCTATGCATCGTGAGTTTATTGACCCTAATTATTTGTTGATATATTTATGTGGGGGATAATTATTTGGAAGACTCAATAGCATATTTAAAGTGATTAGTCTGCATGGTTTATTGGGGTTATCATTGTTATTTGAATATGGGTCATATTACTGTGATAATCGTATGATTAAAATAGTGAAGAAATATTACGGGATTGGTTGGAGGTTATTAAAGAAATATTAGATAGAAGATTTGTAGCAGGGACGTTAACTCACATAGGCATGGTATTTACACCCCTCTTTTTGACTTACTATTTCATTTTGAAATGAGTAGTGTGATCTTCTGGGTATGGTTATTTTAATGATTGTTTAAGTTTCTATGATGTTATCTAATGCAAATATTTGGATCTTTCGATCTAGGGTTAGAGCCCTTATACTGGGTGTTTGAATAAATTTCCATTACTTAACCTATCTTATAATCGGGAGTTTTTTCCCATTTGGAATTTACTGATTGTGCATGCTTGGTTTTTTTGAGTGCAAGTTTTTTGTCAATAAATTTGATCTGGTTATTTGAAAAAGTATTTCATCGAGACAGTAGGGGTATGACCATTGTGTTTGTATAAATGGCCGAGAAATTGTTCACCCAGATATTTGAAACTTGAAAAGGAATTGCTACCTTTTCTAAATTCATACCTGGGATTGTACGGATGATTGTTAGAACTAGTCGTTTGACTAAAATCAATTTTAACCAAGTTGGTATAACGGGTTTTCTATAGTCTTGATTATTATTTTATGTAAGGTCATTTGAGGCCTGCGTATAAGATTCATTATTCTCTTTGGATGAAAGACTCTGTGTATTGATTCAAAAAAAAGGGCGAAGCTCATCGAGTCTGTAACTATTATGTTTTTTCAAAACAGTTAATAGCGTATATTGTAAGAGGGGGCCTGGGTTTAGTCGTATAATTATAACCGTTACAACCATGCTTGTATAATGCAAGCTGAGGTTTTCATTTACTTCCGTCTCCTTTTTCTTTGAAGGAGATCATGACTTGATAGATGATATCGGCTCAGACTAAATGACCTTTGGTCACGTAATGTCTTACATAGGAAGAGTGAAGTTCATAGTCACTAAACAATGAACCAGATCCATGTTTTCAAAGCATGAATTCAGCCTAAGTTGATATTGGAAATGCTTACCGTAGAGTAAGATGGTCATTATAGGATATCTATATATGATTGAATATTGCGTTCTGGGTTAACCGTTTCTAGTAGGAAGTAATTTTCAAAGCATATAGGTGATAGAATTATGTTGCTTACCACTTTGGAATAAGTGTTAAATACATAGTAATTGTGAAAATAATATAGCATGCATATTTCTTCCTAAAAAGGATAGTTGGTTGATCACCCTTCTTTGAGATAAAATTTTGATGGTGCAATGTATTTTAGATAATTCTACTTTAAATTGTAAGCACAATAGGGAAGTTGTGTAATGATTCTTTGCATGGTAATCCTTTTTTTTGTACTAGATAAAGTGGAAGAAATAGGTACATATGTGTTTTACCATATCCATAACATAGTTATCTTGGAAATAAACTTTTTGATTGTTAAAGGCATGTTGTGGTAATTACTTGTTAGTTGAACATTTAAACTCGAAAGCTTGGGTAATGAGGGATAATATGGCCTTCATCTTTCTCTTTGGTTATTTTCAAGCAATCTTGCTATTTATTATTTTGAAATAGGTACCTTAGCATTATTTACCTAGATATGTCTTGTGCTTAAGGCATATTTCTATGTTGAGTTATAATGAATCGGGAATATATGCAAGTTGTTGATGAAAGGATCTTGTGTAATATTCTTGGATCAATTTCTTTATTTTACATGTTTTTCTATAAAGGATACTTGATTTATTACCTCTAAATCAAGCGAGTATATGTTCAATTATTTCATAATGAAACTAGAAATAGAGTTGTGTAATACATGTCAGTTTTATGAACTGACCATGTATATCATTATTTTAATAATCTTACAAATAACATGATGGATTAATTATTACGAGGATTTAATTGGACCGATTACATGCATACTCGTCACACGATAAATTGTTATTTGATCATAAACATTGATTTAATGTACATCCATATTTAGATTATGTAATTGTTAAGAGAAATATGTTTTTACAAATTTCCAAATGGAATTTGGCCAATTGTATCATTATGAAAATATTGTTATATTTTTTGAGTAAGTGTTGGCAAGAAAATTTATCAAGTGGACAAATTGGTGGGTTTTCGTCAATGCTATGTGACTTTCAATTCCTCTATTTGAATGTGAAACTCCATTTATTTTGACTGAACTAAAAGTAAATGTTTTTTTTGCCTATGAGGTCGGGGATCCAACAAGCACATTCCATTGTAACTACGTAAAAATTTTGCAAGGGAAGAATTTGCTAGGTAGGGGGGGAAAAGGGAGTGAGAAATTAGGAAGGGGAAGATTATATTTGTAAGTAAAAAATCAGATTCTTGCTAAAGACAACCAGAAGTATAACATACACAACTCATAGGAAAGAAAATATTATGCTTATAACATCAACGATGAGAAGAAACCATGCACACAATGTTGTACACATTCATACATCGTGAAAAGAAGAAACTCCTTTCTTTATTGACATCTTCACAAGTTGTACAATGTCGGAGAATGGAAGAAAATGTATAGGGAAAATGGAAGAATGCTATTTTTTTTTTCCTTTTTCAAATAGATCTCTCTCTCGAGTATATAAAATTGGAAACCCTTGAGGATGAGGGTGTCAAAACAATTTATAGACTTTGATAGGACTTCTCATCTACCCCCCATGTCACCTTTCCTTTTTCCTCGCAACATGCGACTCTCGACATTTCTAGGAAAGAACATTAAGTTCTCTTTTATTAAATAAGGGCAATTTATTATATTTTAGCCTATAGTCACATTAATGAATATGACGAATGTCATGATTGCTCACAACGAAGAATTAGAAAAGGGGGTAGAAAAGAGGAAGAAAAATGAAGAGAGGAGAAGAATGCTCTGTAGCATGAATAGGGATCTCTCTGCTTCTAATGAAGATATTTCCGATGATTATCACATCCTTCGCATGATGCAAAGACACCTTAAACCACGAAATGAGTGTGTAGAAACATTGTTTCAAGACCTTGCAATGTGATCTCTGGAGGAACACATAAAATTATCAGGATGATCCTCCTTGATAGTTGATTGATGAAATTACTTAGCTTATTGAGCTTTACCCTGACCAACTTATTTCATGTTGGTTAGATTTTTTGCACAGTTGAAAATATAGGCAGTCATAAGATAAATTTCCTTCATTTACTGGTGAGGCTTCTGTGTAAGATTTCTATCAATTATGGATCTGAGTAATTGTTCATGGGTTTTACTTTAATTGTAATGTTCATGAGCCATAGCTAGAAAATTTTGCAGTAAGCAGTTGTAAATAAATATTTGCAGAAAAGAAAAATAATTGAATTCGAGAAGAAAGAAGAGAAGATGTGCAATCCAACCAATAGTTCGCAGAGTTGGTCTCATGGACAGATAAAACAAATAGATCTCGAAATATAAAATTTAAAAGAAAAGAAAGTTTGAAATTTAGATCGGAGATAACACAGTTTATGCAAAGATCTACACACAAGTAAGAAACAAATGCACCATTAACACAAAATTCTTCGGAAATCCGCCTCTTTTCAATTCCTTAGATTTCAGAAAGATATCAAGGGTTTCAGATCAAAAATGGAACACAAGAATGTTGATTACAAATTCTGATATTTTTTAACCCATAGGCTCTTCTTTTATTTATAGTTTATAGAGGGAAATTATAATATGAATCTTTTTTAATGAATTGCCACATGTTAAAGCTACGAAAATGGGAAGCAGCTGAAAATATTCCTTTTGGAATTCCTCTTTACATGACATGCATAATTTTTAACTAAAAAATAAATCTTCTATTTTGCATGTCTGCCACATATTTCCAAGTAATTGATATTGTTATCTAATTTCACCCCCCCAGGGTTGAATTGATAACATACATCAGAATTCTCAAGTCTTAGGGAAATTGATTAAGCCCATTTCGGGCGGATCGAAAGAATTTGTTCCACAAAGCACTAGGACATTTGGGACAAATGGACGCGAACCGGCCGGTTCGGCTGAAACAAGAAACTTCAGTACAAGGAAAAGTGGGACATCCGGGACAAAAGGGCGCGGTGGACGCGAAAGAGCCGGCAGACCCGCGGACCAACCAGGTGATGACGCGTGTCACAAGAGCAAAGTCCAAAGTCAAAAGGTGAGTTTTGAAGGAGCAGCGCGAGCCAATGGGAATTGGACACGTGTCCAATGGAGCAGGGAAGTGCGGAGCTCGGGGAGAAGTTAGAGAATTTGGCCGAGTTCGCCAAAAAGGTGTAAAAGTGAAGTAAGACCCCGCACCCTGTCCTCCAACAAGATCATGCCACGTTTCCCAAGTGGCGTGGGCGCGGAGGAAAAGTAAAAATGTTCCGAATCATCAAAAAGTCAAAGTTTTCAAGGAAAACCCGCGGGACAGGTCAGATGAGAGAATAACATATCCAATCAACACGTGCCACGTGTCATCCAGGTGGCAGAGCGCGGGAAGAAATTTAAAAAATTCGTTTTCGTCTGTTTTGTGCCCTAGATCTTCAGATCTCCGTATCTTTTGATCCAGAGCTCGGATTGGCACGTTCTTTATATCTACGGAAATACTGTGAAATTCTCTACATGATTCTGGGGTTAATCTCGAGTTTTGGTGCAGTCTGGAGGGAGAAAATTGAGAGACGGCTCTGACGCGTGTTCATGGTCAGAAATGACATTCCAGTGACCAAATTTAATGCAGAATGGGTTGCATTCCCCTGTAATTCGGTCAGAGTGACAGGGTATGGGTTTCTAAGGTTCCCCATGCCGTTTTAATGCACCTGCATTCAAGGAGGGATGGGCTCTCATGTTTTTGTACGTTTCCTGTCCCCTGGGCTCGACCCTTGCACTGTAAAAGCCAGATTTGGCTCATTTCCAAGGGAGGAACATTTTTGACATAGCAACTTCTTCTTTCAGCTCCAGCAAGTGACTGAAGCAAGCATCAGAGCTCTCCAAAGATTGTAACAGTTTTCTTTTACCTCTCTGAGGGTGTAATGCATGTTTTGACACAGGAAATGATAATGCAAGCTCTGTGAATGGTTTTCAGTCCTCTGTTTGTATTATTTGCTTCATTTCAGATACTAAATTACACCTTATCAGTCTGTGTGTGTTTTATGTTGTGAACTTTGGTCTGTGTTTATTTGCATGACAAATATGTTTCACCACTCCTTTTGGTGCATCACCATCTTTAAATAGTTTCAATTTTTGCACTTCTACCCCTGTCTCCTTGCAAGTTAGAGTAGGATTAGGATCTAAACCTCTGTAATTTTACAAAATACAGATCTAAATCCGAGGAGTTTGAGGAACCAGCCTCTAATCTGGAGATTCCTCTCTCAAGTTTCACAAGTCCCAACACTTGGAGAGAGGTTTCCATGTTGTGCAATCACACTGGATGCTCTAAATATCAACCTAGAACCTTGATTTGCATCCAGGGGTGCTGTGAGTCTGCAACAACAGATATTTTTCAGTAACTTGAAGTAACGGTTTTAAACCAATCACTTAAGTTTTACAATTTAATTGATTACTCAATTACTTTGTCAGAGAAAATAAGAGAAAAAAGAAGAAAGAGGAAAAAAATTATAATAAAGTTGCAACACTCTCAGTCTTGTTCTTTTTCCATGTTTTGCATGTGGTTGACTCGTTTGCCTTTGATTCTCACCAAATTGGATCTGGAAGTAGCTGACTGTGATTTGTCTGCGGGTGCTATCTTTGACCTACCTTCCCATTTTATCCTTGAAGATTTTGCAATTATTCTCCAGTATATGCACCAATGCAATGTTTGCCGTAAATAATTTAGACAAAACTCGTCATATTTTATTTTTAATTGCATATGAGCAATTTTAAATTATGGAAAGCACTCCAGTGGAAGGAAAATACAAGTAAATTCAATGAAGGTTTCAAATGGAAGATTGGGAGGACATGCACAAGCTACTGAAATGAATTTTCCATGCAATGACTTCCACATGCGCTGCATTAGAAACAAGAGGATGAATTTTTTTCGGAAGCATTTACAACTATGATATTTGGATCTATTTCTTCCTCTGATTCTGAAGATACATTCAATGCATTAGATATTGATTTTGACTTCCTTTCACCAATATGATCACTTGTGATGAATACCTGTAATTGATTCAGACAAATATGGAGTCCATGGCATGATTACTCAATTTTCATCACCAAAATATTCTTATAAATCCTGCTACCCTCTATTTTTAGACTTTGTTTGCATGCCAATTAGCAAGTTAAAAATATTATTTTATTCACTTGTGCACTCACATCAACATGCAGATGCTTTGAATAATAAAAAGAAAGCTTCTCCAACCCTAGACACCAAAACTAGATGCTTCCCGACAATTAAATAAAAAAATTCAGATTTTAGGCATATTTAGTTATGACAGAATGGGTCGCACTTTTTGGCAAGAGGAATTGCTAAAAATAGGAAGTCAAAGCAATGAGAATTTTCACCTTGCAAGGAAAGAAAGAAATTCCCCCCTTTCACTTAAGTGATTTGACTTTCATAGTGAGGAAGTTTTCACCCTACAAGACAGGACAAGAAATTCTCATCTTTCACTTAAGTGATTTGAATTTCATAATGAGAATTTTCACCCTGCAACCCAGGAAAGAAATTCCCGTCTTTCACTTAAGTGATTTGAATTTCATAATGGGAATTTTCACTTTGCAAGACAGGCAAGAAATTCACACCTTTCACTTAAGTGATTTAATTTTCATAATGGGAATTTTCACCCTACAAGACAGGAAATAAATTCTCGCATTTCACTTAAGTGATTTAACTTTCATAATAGTAATTTTCACCCTGCAAGGCAGGAAAGAAATTCCCACCTGCCTGCCACTACCAAAATTTTCACTAACAGCGTAAATCCTTCCTTCTAAAAAGTGCGACTTGCATGAAAGATAGTTTTCTAAAAATGTGACTTGCATTATGATTTCTGCCTTTAAAATTGCGTGAAAATTCGTCACTTACAGAAGTGTGGAAATTAGACGTGAAAGGCAGTCTTGAAAATTGCGACTGGCATGAAAACTGCATTTCTTTCCTTTTTTGGATTTTTGGTGAAGGAAAGAATAAAATTTGCCATTTTTGGAAAGGGTAAGGGAAGATATTGCAGCGAAACTTGCATGTGCCATAACTTTCATTCTTTGGTTTCATTTTAGGTGTCATTTTCTCTAAAAGTGCATATTTTCTCAAGCTCTACGCATTGATGGCAATATTTTTCTTATTTTCATAAAATAAATTTTTTCACCTTTTTGGACCAACTTCTTGCAATCTTTTGAAAGAATTTCGAGTTCTGATCGCCTTTAGATAGATTAGTAATTAAAAATACTAGATAGATTTTTCAAAACCCTAGGCCAAGGGAAATATCTGTAAAGAAGAATGAATAGACTACGGGAATTTCTGGAGAAAATAAGCCAAAACACAGACAAAAAATAAATAAAACAAAACAAAAATAGCTACAGGAAATTGCTAGAAATTTTTTTCCATTTAGCTGATTTACAAAAATTCTCCACCTGGGTGAATGTTCTATGGTAATAATAATGGGGTGAAGTGCTTTATATAACTTAAATCCTCTAATTTTAGCTCAATTTATTTTTAAAATAAATTTATTTATTTAATAAATAAATAAATAAGACGCTTGCAGACAAAGTCTAGCGAAGGATTTGAGTGAGTTTAGGCATGTGGGTATTTGTCAAAGTTGGATTTTACGACTTTCTAGGGATACCTTAGAGCAATGCAAGAAACTGCAAGAAAAACAAACAAAAAATGACCTGTTACTTTGAAAATAACAATTTTTTAAAAAGGGGTAGTCCCAAATTTTAGGGTGAAATCTCGGGGACACCATTTCAAATCACCCATTTCACCGAGAGATGATGATGTATCCACCTACTACGCCTAGTGATGCTTAGCCTTCCTTTTAGACACTGTTGAATTCAAGATGTTATTTCTTAGATCCACATGAAGGTTCCATCTCTCTATTTGAGATATGGTATCATCCCATTACATTGTGGAGAGTCCAAAAAGTGGAAAGATGAGTGAAAATAGAGTTATCTCCAACTTTGAGCTCCCAAAATGAATACTTACTATTTTTTAGTAGGTAGGACTATGACTTGCTATTTTGGGACATATCACCTGATTTGCTCCAATTTCACCTTCTCAACCTTCTAGCACAATCCATCCTCTTTCGTTGCTGATTTATTTCTATTTTTTTATTAAATTTCTATTTTTAGTAGGTTACTTTCCCAAACTTGTTATTTTGGGAAATATTGTCATTTTTCCCTTACCTTCCATTTTTACACTTTTTCCGACTATTCTGGGTGGTTTAAACTTGAAATTAAAAGGAATTACTATTTTTAGCAAATGTACTATGGGGTGTCAGATTGCAACAAAAAAGGTCTTGAAAAATTCTACTTCTTGTCGGGGTGCTCTGCTCCAAATTTCAAGGTTTTTTCTCGTCTAGGTCTTCGTTAATTCGAAGATGAAACTTACATGTCTTCGTATTCCTCGTGTGATAGGGAATAATGCTGATGAAAAATAATTCCTCCATATCCTTAAAAAATAGGTACTTCATGGCACGAAAACTAGTTCACGCAAAACTAGATTTTTTAAGGATCATTTCCTCCAATTTTCGCGCCATTCCACCCACTGGAACCTTAAGAAGTGGAGAGGTAGCTCGTTGTTGTGTCATGGTAGTAATTAATGAATTATTCAAGCTTCATATATCACATAGGTGTTTTTGAGAAAAAAATCATCCTGAACTTTGGTACAATCACTTCCTTTTCTTGTCAGTAGTGGAAAATCTTCATTCTGATAACCACAGATGTTCTGAGAGAGGTTTTCCATGATGTTTGAGAAATTTACATGTTTAATGCATGATATAAAGTGGTTTAAAAATGGAATTAAAAATGAAGGAATGGAGAGGGGCAATGAGTTCACATTTTTCTTTTGGCAATTGTTGTTCTTGCACACACGAAGGAGAAGCAGTGCGACAGTTAGAATTTTCATGAAATATGACATTTTTAATCTTCATGGCCTTCGACATAATTTTGTCTCCCATGTATCCCAAGTGTTTGGGACATATGGTTCATAAAAAATTTCCTCACCCTCTTTGTGACAAGTGGCATCCTATGATTGGCTGGTGGAGGAGAGAGAAAGCACTTAAAATCACCCAAGGGTTGAAACTAGGTCATATGGGTGACCAGCGAAGGAGTTAGGCTTGGGTGAAATTTTGTTTCCCAACCGTCCCAAACATTTAGGACGGTTGCTGAAAAACAATACACCCTCATCTGGGCTTGACAAGTGGCGGATGGTGACTGGTCGAGGTGGAGAGGGGAGGGAGCTAAAAAACAAAACCTACGGAGCACCTTTCCGGGTCATGTGGAGGACCAAGGGTCAAACTGGGGTTTGGGCACATTTTTGTGTCCCAACCATCCCAAATGTTTGGGACGGTTGGTGCAATAAAATAAAGCCTCGTCTAGTGAGGACAAGTGGTGCATCGCGGTTCGATGGTGATGGGTATTAGAAATTAATGTATGGGAGCTAAAATGGCTTGCTTGTGCTAAACTGAGGTCATATTATGATTTAGGCGGCTATCTAGGGGCTTGGAGTATTTTTGTGTCCCGACCATCCCAAAAATTTGGGATGGTTGGTGCAAGAAATTCTGCTTAGACCTGGGAGGGACGTGTGTCCACCCAGAAAATTAACTAACTCCTAGAGAATACCTTCGGGAGCAACTTGACGAAGACATAACTTGAGCATCCAGAGGTATTTTCATGCACTTATTTATATGAAATTGACATTAAATGGCATTTTTTGAAGCATGGCATGGGTCCTATACCTTGATTCTTCCTAGGACCTCCTAAAAATATGATTTTTCTTTAGGCTCATAGGTTGTGTCTGCTGAAACTAGTATGTGGGAAGAATTTCTTGTCTTTTGAAATATGTGAAACCACCATCTCTTAGAGCACTAAAATACATTTCCAATGATATTTTGTTTACCTCCAACTCCTTAAGGAGCTCTCGGGATCACTTCCCGAAGCTTAGTGGTTGTTTTTGCTCTGCAAGCCTCTTCACCTTCAAGAATCCACTTTCGCTGAACTTCTCCCAAAACCTCTAAAACTTTCAAAAATCATTTGTACAAAATTATTATCTCCTCGATACACCTCCTTGATGAATTTATATTTTTATTCCACTCCGGGGGGTGTGAACCATGTCTTAGAAAGGATAGAAATATTCAGTCCTGAGACTCTTGAAAATCCTGTCTTGAAAGTTATCATTTCCAAAGCACTTGAATGAACTTTATTTCCCTAAATCGCCTATAGAAATATTGACACAACACATTGCACCACTTGTAAGGACATGATAGGTATTACACGGGGGATAGGTTGATCTTGACGGGTTTCTGGAAAGGTCTACACTGCAAAAAAAATTACATTAGGGTAAATTTGTCCTGTTTTCAATGTGAATTTTGCACTCACAAAACTAAAGGACAACCACTGGATTTCACTTGTGGAACCATTCTAGATCGATAAAAGTGATAACTGATGATATGGAACTCCAGAATCTCAGTACATAACATTGACCAATGATTTATCCATTGGGATATAGAGTCACACAACTTGCAAGAGATAGACTAAAAGAGAACACACACACACAAACACACAACAGAAGTGAAACAAACCACACTGAAAAGGAAAAACATACACAACAGGGAAAGGGAAATAAACACCTAAATCACCTATGGTAAAATGCGGGGGACAACCCCCTTTTTCTGTAACACTTTTCTCTTCTTAGAGGTAACCCTTGAATAGGTAAAACCGAGTGATGATGTTATGCGAAGCCATTGACTGATTCAAGGAAGTAGCCTCCTTTCCTCAACTTCTTATGAACGCAAGGTACTTTCATGACTTCCTGTACTTGGGAGGGGTGAGCCAACATGATCTCTTTGATTCTTGGAGCTTCACTCTGAAATCTAGTTGTTATCACTATCTTGGGAACCAATTACAAATTTAAAATTGTCTTCCATGTTCCCACAAACTGTTGATTTCTTATCTCATATCTCATTGTTTCCCCAACGCTGATTTTTGACCAAATTTCTTGAATATTCTGAGTTCTCTTCTTTCCCACATTCATGTTTATTGGAAAATTTTCCATAGGAGGCCTTGAATTCATTTTTTTTTTCTACTTCATTACGAGGTGTTTGGGCATCGAATGAAGAATCAAAAGTAACCTCATACTTATCTTTTATGGCCATGGCATGAGCTAAGAGGTCAAGACTTAGCTTGGGATATTTTGCGCCTTCTTCCGCCTTAAATATTTCTTGCATGAAGTACTATTTTGGAACTATCAAAATCTCATTTTTATACTCATTTGAAGAACCTTCCTTTTGGAATTCAAGGAAATGATTTAGAAGCATTACCTCATCATCTCCAAGATCATTCCATTCCAATGTTTCTCTTTCTAGGGGATTCTCAACCTCAAGGACCTAAAAAAAATTGTTTCAACTTTTTTATCATGGAGAGAATCTTCCTCTTTGAATGTAAAAGAGAAAACGTCAATTTATTTACCACATCCATCAGTCATTTTTGCAAGAGGCTCATTATATTTTTAACCCTATTTTGTTTCATCATGACCAAAATCTAGATTGGTTGAGGATTCGACATCATCTTCACATTTGTCTTGTAAATCCATGGCTTGCATTAGGAACTCAAGATTGAGATGAGGATCTTTAGTTTCTTCTGTCATTCTTATTGTTTCCTCTAAAGATTATTTCTTCAAATACTTCGAAGGCATGTTGCAAGTTGGAATTTCTTCTTCGTGGATGACATGGTCAAGAGAATTTTCATCTTCAAATGGGAACGAGAACACCTCCTCATCATGGGGGAACATGTCAGATGATTTTTCCACTTGAAATTAATCTAGAACCACTTCCTCTTCTTCATGACTTGCATCATCTAGTAACTCGGGGATATCCTCTTGCAACTCAAAATTTCTCAATACTTCTTCAAGATCAATACCCTTTTGAGAAGGAATGTTTGGTCCTATTAAGATTGGAATCTCATCCACCTCTTCGGTTGTTACAAAATGGTTCATCCTCCCGTTATCCTGATACAAGATGTTAGCTCCTAGATTTCCCGACTTCTGCAATGTATACCTCATTTTCTCCGTCAGGAGAAACATTTTCATGTATCCCTTAACCGAGATGATTCCAGAAGACCAATTCATCTAAATTTTTCTTGATAAGTCTTGGTAGAAACTTCTACTCAACAACATTCCAAATGTGGTCGGGATGTCCGCTACCAAGATAGTCATTAACACCTTCTTGTATGGAAATTCAGCAAGAGCCACCTATACATCTATGACCTTCCCTACAAGCAAGACTTCCTTTGACTCCATGGAGTAATAAGAGCCACTGGTCTGAGTTAAGGTGAGTTTGAGAGCATGGGAATCCTTCGCAGGCATTACATTGTTGGAGGCACTTGAATCTATTATACAATTATTCAATCAATATCCTCCAATGATAAGGGAGACATAGAAAGGATCCACCTTATCACTCTTCAATGTACTCAAAGAAATCATGTTCTGCGATGAAGGTGTAGGTGGAGTATATAATAGTCCTTTAGAACTAGGATTTATGGTACTAGGCTTTGAACTACCACCTTTGATATGACGGACAAGCTTCTCAAATTGTTCAGGATGCGTCCGCAAATATTCAGATTCATAAATTTGCACTTTAGTCTTGTTCATATGTTCTATGATGTCAAAAGGAGTAGATGCAGACTTGGGATATGGAGACTTATTTTGAAGTTAGGATGGGCATGGAAGAAGGAGTGAATGTTTGGGGAATGGAGGTTGATTTAAGAGGTACAATGGAGGATTTTAAAGGATAATATTTCATTGGATCCAAATTAGATTGAGAAGAGGTATTGGAAGACTTAATTGGAATAGTAGGTGACATTTTTCTTGTCATGAGATCAGGTTTCTCCAATGCAGACTTCATGGAAGGTGAAAGTGAGGATCCTCAACTGATTATTTTATTTTGTAGAGTCGCAACAGGAGCATCTTAAATCTTCGCAGCTGCAGCAGCAAAAGAAACTCACTTTTGAGACTGAGAGTGGGTGAATACCACACATGAGAAATTGAGTGCATCTTTGTCATCATCTTCCTCACCTCCAGAATACTCAAAGGATCTAATTTGTGCATTTCTCTCTACTTCTTCGACCTCTAGGAAATTATTGTCTTCTTTTTCTTGTTCGATCCTTTCTTCGTCTTCTTGAGTTCTGTAGCTTGCATTGATAGGTGTTTCCTCCAAGGAAAGCCTTTGAGGTCCTCGTGTAATTTGATTTATATTGTGACCTTGATGAGATTATCGGTAGGACACTTCCCTTTTTAATATGGTCACCTCATTTACCAATTTTGCGACAATGGATTTGTTCTCTCATTGTTGGGATGTTGATCTTTACCCTTTGAAGGGTTCTTGATCTTTCCTGACGGGATGAGGTTGTCTTCTACTTCAATGGCCATTCTTTGTGTTTGTGAAAGATCCCTTGGTTGAACCCTCCAAAGAAATAATCCTACCTCTGACATTTGAGCATTGATGAAGAACCTTTTTACATTGTTATTAAAGGGCACAATTTCTAGAGGTATCCTTTTGAGTAACTTGTTATAATATGCTACGAAGTCTCTCATAATCTTGTTAAAACCCTTCTTCATTTGAGCCAGCTAGACTAAGAGATCCCAGATGTCCTCGTTGCATTTGAATGTATCCTTGAAAACAATTTTGATATCATCCTAACAAATTATGAATCTATCCGGCAGGAGGTAGAACCATTTTGTTGCTTTGTCTTGAAGTTATTCCATGAACAATCTCACAGCAACATCCTCATGTTTGATTCCAAGAATTACACAAGATGTGATGAAGGAAGAGATATGTTCTTCAGGACGTTGTGTGCCATCACCTTTGAACTTTGGAAAGTTCTTGCGGGATCCTGTTAGTAGATCATGAAGAGGAGGTGCAATAGTAAGTGGACTTGTATTCCTTCCCCATGGAAAAATGGATTGGGGTCTTTCTCCTTCTTCATCCACCCTTTTGTATTCTTCTTATGCTTCTAAATTGTTTTATCCCAATTCTTCCTTGAATTATTTTTCTCCTTCACTAGGGAATTCAATGTTCAATTGTGGGTAGAAGGCAGGGGAAACAAGAAGATTTCCACGGGGAGTATCAACAGGAGTTTGGATAGGATTACCAAGTGGTCCACTTGAAATATAAGATGGGGATGAAGCTTGAGAGAAATAGTGAGGGTTATCTCTGATGTTTTCTTGTGGATTTTACAAATCCTCAAAAGTGGGATCAACAACTCCTCTCAACCTATTCATCCTGGTATATCTCTTTTTCAGCTAGTTTTGGGAAAATCTTGTAATGGGAATACGAAAGGGAAATGTGGAATATGAAGGGTCATCCACATGAATCAACAGTGGGATTTTCAGCAATGGATTTCAATCAACCTTTATTTTTCTTTTTATAATTTTGATTTTTTTGTATTTTTGGAGTATTTTATTTTTCCGGATTTTGTGATTGTATTTTGGGTGTAGATTGCTGCCAAGTCTGCCCCAGGGTGGGTGCCAAAAAATGTTGGCAAGAAAAAATTTCAAGTGGACAAAGTGGTGGGTTTTCGCCAACGCTCTAAGACTCCATGTTCCTTTTCTTGAATGGCATATCTCAATTTATTATGACTTAACTAAAAGGAAATTTTTTTTGGCCTATGAGGTCGGGGATCCAACAGGCACACTCCACTATAGCCACAGAAAACGATTACAATTACTTACAAGGGAGGAATTTCCTAGATAGTAGGGGAAAAGGGAGTGAGAAATTAGGAAGGGGGAGATTATCTTTGCAAGCAGAAAATTAGATTCTTGCCAAAGAAATCCAGAATTATATCATACACAATTTATAAGAAAGAAACAACTATGCTTATAACATCAACAATGAGAGGAAACCATGCACGCAAACTTGCACACATTCATACATTATGAAAATAAGGAACTCCTGTCTTTATTTACATCTTCACAAGTTGTAAAATGCTGAAGAATAGAAGAAAATATATAGGGAAAATCGAAGAATGCTATCTCTTTTACCTTTCTCAAATATATCTCTCTCTTGAGTATATAAAATTGACAACCCTTATTAATGAGCGTGTCATTACAATTTATAGACTTTGATAGGACTCCGCATCTACCCCCACGTGACCTTTCATTTTTTCTCACAACATGTTACATTTGACATTCCTAGGAAAGGAAATTAAGTTCCCTTCTATTAATTAAGGGAAACTTATTACATTTTAGCCTATAGTCACATTAATGAATATGACGAAAGTCGTGATTGCTCACAACAAAGAATTAGAAAAGGGGGTAGAGAAGAGGAGGAAGAATGAAGAGAGAGGAGAATAATGATTCATAGCATGAATAGGGATCTCTCCAATTTTGATGAAGAACTTTATGATCATGATCACATCCTCCGCATGATGCACGAACACCCTGGACCATGAAATGAGTGTTTAGAAACACTATTTCAAGACATCCCAATGTGAGCTCAGGATGAACATAGACAATGCTCATGATGATCCTAATTGATACTTGATTGATTAAATTCCTTAGCTCATTGAGCTTACCCCGACCAACTTACTTCAAATCACCCATATCACCAAGAGATGGTGATGGATCCACTTGTTGCATCTAGCAATCCTTAGCCTTCCTTCTAGACGTTGAACTCATGATGTTCTTTCCAAAATCCGCATGAAGGTTTCATCCCTCTATTTGAGCTATGATATCATCCCATTATACTATGGAGATTCCAAAAAGCAGAAAGATGAGTGAAAATAGAGTCATTTGTAACTTTTTGCTCCCAAAATGAAGACTTTCTATTTTTAGTAGGTAGGACCATGACCTGCTATTTTGGGACATATCACTGATTTGCTCCAATTTCACCTTCTGAACCTTCTAGCGCACTCCATCCTCCTTCATTGCTGATGTATTTATATTTTTATCAACTTTATATTTTTAGCATGTTACTTTTTCCAGACCTGTTATTTTGGGAATATTTGTCATTTTTCCCTTGCCTTTCGTTCTACATCGTTTCAGATTGTTCTGGATGATCCAAACTTGAAATTCAAGGGAATTAATATTATTAGCATGTGGAGAGGCATAAAATATGCTATTTTTAGCAAGTGTATTGTGGGGTCTCATATTGCAACGAAAAAGGTCTTGAAAATTTTTACTTCTCACTGGGGTGCTCTACTCCAATTTCAAGGGTTATTCTCATTCGGATCTTTGCGGGTTTGAAGATGAAACTTGTAGGTATATTTGTTCCTTATGTGAAAGGGAAAAATGATGATGAAAATACAAACCTCTATATCACTAAAAATAGGGACTTCATGGCGCGAAACTAGTTCATGCGAATCTAGATTTTTCAAGGATCATTTCCTCCAATTTTCACTCGATTATGCTCACTGGAACCTTGAGAATTGGAGAGGAATCTCGCTGTCTTTTTTTCTTCTGTGTTATGGAATCCATTAATGGAGTCTCTGAGCTTCATATATCATAGAGGTGTTTTGGTGAAGAAAAATCATTCTGAACCTTGATACGATCAGTTCCTTTTCTCACTAATAGTGGAAAACCTTTGTTATGACAAACACAAATGTTTTGAGAGATGTTTTCCATGATGTCTGAGGAATTTTCATATTTAATGGAGGATATACAGGGGCTTGAACATGGAAGAAAAAATGGAGGAATGGAGAGGGGCAGTGAGTACACACTTTTCTTTTGGCCATTGTTTTTCTTGCACGCACGAAGGAGAAACAACGTGACGATTAGAATTTTCAATAAATATGGAATTTTTAATATTCATGGGCTTGGGCGCAATTTTTTCCCCAAGTTTCCCAAGGTTTTGGGACATATGGTGCTTAAAAATGCACCTCACCCTCCTTGTGACAAGTGGCATCCCGTGACTGGCTAGTGGAGGAGACAGAGAAAGCATTGAAAATCACCTAGGGGCTGAAACTGTGTCATATGGGTGACAGGGAAGAGGATAGACTTGGGTGGAATTTGTATCCCAACCATCCCAAATGTTTGGGATGTTTGGTGCAAAAAACTCTTCCCTAACTTGGGCTTGACAAGTGGCGGATGGTCACTACCTGAGGCAAAGAGGGGAGGGAGATGGAAAAAAAAATGCCTACAAAGCACCTTTCCAGGTCATGTGGAGGACAAGGGGTCATACTAGGGGTTGGGTACAATTTTTTGGTTTGGGATGGTTGGTACAACAAAATGCACCCTCATCTAGTGAGGACAAGTGGCGCTTCGTGGTTTGATGGTTATGGGTACTATAAATTAGTGCACAAGGGCTAAAATGGATTGCTTAAACTAAACTAAGGTCATATCGTGATCCATAGGGCTATCTATGGGCTAGCCACATTTTTGTGTCGCAACCATCCCAAACGTTTGGGACGGTTTGTGTAATAAATTTTTCTTAGACTTGGGAGTGACATGTGTTCACCCATAAAATTGACTAACTCTTAGAGCATACCTTGGGGAGAAACTTGACAGAGGCATAATTTGAGCTTCCTAAGCTCTTTTCATGCCCTTATTTATATCAAATTGATAAGAAATGGCCTTTTGAGAAGCATGGGAGGGGTCACATGCCTTAATTCTACTTGTGGCCTCCTAAAATAGGATTTTTCTTTGGGCTCATAGGTTGTCATGTTGAAAATAGTTTGTGGGAAGAATGTCTTATGTCTTGTAGAAGATATAAAATCACCACCAATTAGATCACTAAAATAACTTTCCAATGATATCTTGTTTTAACTCCAACTCCTTACAGAGCTCTCAGAATCACTTCCCGAAGCTCAAGGGCTATTTTTGCACTGAAACTTGTTGTTGTCAAACTTGTCCTAAAACATTTGAAACTTTCCAAAAACTTCAAAAATCAGTTGCACAACATTCTTGGCTCCTCGATATATCTCCTTTATGAATTTTATTCTTTCATTCCACTTCGGGGGGTGTGAACCATGTCTTAGAAAGGCAAGAAATAACCATTCCTAATTCTCTTAAAAATCATGTCTTGAAAGCCATCATTTCTAAAGCACTTGAATGAACTTGATTTCCCTAAATCACTTATGGACATGTTGAAACAACACATTGGACCACTTGGAAGGAAAGGGTCGGCCCGACACGAGGGATAGGTTGATTTGGAGGGGTGTTTAGAAAGGTCTACAATGCAATTTTTTTTACATTAGGGTAAAGTTGTCATGTTTTCAATGTGAATTTTACCCTCGCAAAAACACGGGACAACAGTAAGGGATTATCCTTAAAGAGTTCAATAAATACTTTTATCATTTGACTATCTCTTAAAGTTGTAATGATGATTTACGTTATTTCTAACAACGGTTGTACTTTAATAATTATTATGAGAAATTGAACTTGAATAATAATTGTACTTTTATGATAGTATTCAATATGAGCTATTAATTAATAGACATTACAATTATATCCATGACATCATCATTTAAATGTTTGATTAGAAAGTAGTTAAACAAATAACATTGTTTTGGGACAACGAAACAGGGTTATCAAATAAATCCATTTCTTTAATTCGATCGTAAATAGACTAATCAAATAATTGAATCCTTATTTAGTACAAATTAATAGTTCGTAGATATTTAGTTGTACCTTTATGACAACAACTCATTTAATGACATAATGATGTCAAAGTACAAAAGTACAATACCTTTAATAAGTTATTAATATGTAATATAATTGATTCACTTCGGATTCTTATTGATATTAAAACTTAAATAAATTCTTAAAAGAAATATATATCTTTTTAAGGAGGTATTTAATGATGGTTTACGATAAGGTGGATTTATGACATTATCTAATCGAGATTAGATTGATTATATAATATTAACAAAATGGTTAAACTAAACCTAGTCCTAATGACGAAATTCGTAATGCGACACTTTGAGTTTAGACACTTTGATCGATAGTAACTAGTAAGTTACTAAAGACTTGTCATCAAACATATAACTTAACACAATCTCTAAATGACGATCCTATCTTATAATTGACTTATATATCAAGTAGGCATGGAATCTAATTCTTGCGCTTCAATCTAACCCTACTCTAACTGTACCATCTTAGGATGGCTACCAGAAGGGTAACTATTACTTCATGACGAGAGTCATTGAGTAATCATTGTCTTTCCCATAGGGGTCCTGAATTGGGACTGTTAGCGTACACTCAAGTCGAGAGGCGAGACCTAGATTTTAGGCCTTCTTAATATGTGATTTGAAATCATTTAACTATCGAGATGTGCTCCAGATAATTGTGTAGAGATGCCTGTGCAGTGATGGAACAAGTTTCAGTTGACTTGTGTGCGGTCACAAAACTAAGCATGCAAAACATAGCTTAAAATCTTTGGCCTAAGTAGTGTACTATTTTAATACATTGTTAGTTCACCGAGTTCCTAAATAACAGTGTGAGATGCCGGATGAAAACTCAGCAAGCTGATTTTCAAGTAGACACTTAAGAACTGCATCAAGTCACAAACCTATTGAATGGGTTAACCAACTGCAAACAAGTTATGCACACTTGAGAGAGTGATGATAAAGGGGATCGAGTATGTCTAAATAACCTTTACAGCTGCACATGGCTAGATATTATCAAATGGATTATAAACTAGATTACTTGATGGATTATTATTGTTATATAAAATCATTGAAGGCATGTAATGGGGTTAAGGGGTTTGTTTTAAAAGAAAAAAAATTCCCTTAATTTGGAGTTGTTATAACATTGGGTGTTACAACCTTGTTCTTGAAATACAATTGATATCTCAAGAGAGAATTTCCTTCACAATAAATCTTGCGTAAATTGGGAATACCTCCATTGCTAAGGTTAGTAGGAGAAGAATCAAAAATGGCATTTAAGCCATATTGATGAGATCTCCTCCACTTTAACAAAATCCCTTTGATTGCACGTAACTTGTGTTCGATTCCTATAGGGGACCGTCTACATATTAAAAGCACGTCCAATTTCGAAAGGAGGTTTGCATTCTTTGTTTCTAACATTTTGTGTAACTTTTTAACTTCTTTTCATGTTTTATCTTGATGTATATGATTAGAGAATTAAGTTAGGGTTTACTTGGTGTTAAATATTTCTTTTAATAGCTGAGGTTCTTTAGCATTCTTAAAATACCTAAAGACTACCAATTAAATTTATTGAAGAAGCTACAATATTTCAGGAAAAAGGAGCTAGGCATTAAAGATTACATGAAGGAGTTCTACAAGATAATAATTTGAGATTGTCACTTGCTTCGCCCTTAACCCTAGGTCATATATTAGGATATGGATTACTGACATGTTGCTAACATAATCTCTTTTATATCGTATCATATTTAATTATGTTTTCATATGCTTAGTGGGTCGTCTTTGGGGCTTTGCATAGTATAGTTGTATATATAGGAGTTAGAGAGTAGGATATGATCATCATATTGAGCACTTAAGTCTTATTGTATGGTTTAGAGGTTTCCCCCTCGAAGTGGCTAATACATTCTACTTGTATATTATAATCATTTCTCTATATTTTGGTGTTACTTGGTGTTATATTGTTGTTGATATCTAAATCCCTCTTAGTAATTTCATTACAAGTGCTATCAGAGTTTCGATCTAGCCATAATTAGGTTGAAAACCCTAATTGTGAATATCTAGCTATATCTCAAAAATAGTGTTGATTTTTTCTATAAATGTTTCACTATAGTTGTAAAATTAGTCAAGTAAGATTCTCTCTAAATTTCACTATCTTCTGACCTATTTGTCACAAGTTATAGTCAATTTAGACTTTTTCATAATTTCGCTCCATAGGCTACATTTTTTTGAATTTTTCTAATTTTCTTATATTTTCGGAAAGCTTGCTAAAAAAAAGATAATATTTTTTCTCTAAGTTTATCTCTATTTAGCCAATAACCTTACGAAACCCCGATCCCTAAATTTCAACCGTAAATCCCAAGACACAAACCCTACATCATGACAGGGAGATCAACTAGACGCTAAGAAAAGGGTTAAACTCCCAATAAGGAGGTTGTGGATTTTGAATCTTCAAATTTTGGGGCATTGGAGATAATCTCTCAACTTGAGGACGTGGTGAACAACTAGATGAACGATGTGCAGGAAGAGTTTGGTCGTAACTTGAACACAATGAAGGGTGAAGAGGTGTCAGAATTGGACAATGGAATGAAATTAGTAAAGGGTGAAATGAAGATGGAATTTGAGTCATAGGAGATTCTACAACTGAGCTCATGCATGAAGTATAGAAATAATTTTTATTCAAGTTACATGTGTTCCTCACACAATGCACACTTAGATCCAAACCACACCAATGAGGGTGGATCCTCTGCACAAACCACTAGATCTTCTAACCAATGGTGTAGCATTATGCCTAAAGTGGAGATGTGCAAGTTCAATGGGAATAATCTAGTCACATAGATCAACCAAATGGAGAATTTCTTTGATCTGCATAAAGTCCCAAGTGGACAAAAGGTGGTAATGGCATCCTTGTATCTGGAACCAAAACAATTCATTTGGTATAGATGGATGTGTGAAAAAAAGAAAAATAATGGTCTCTTTGTTACTCGGTTTATGCTCATAGATGAACTCCAAACACACTATAGTAATAGTGTTATAGAGAACTATTTTAGCCAGATAGCCAAGCTACGAAAGACAAGTTCAGTCAAGGATTACATCAAACAGTTCCAAAATCTATCCTTACAAGTGAATGACATCTCAAAGGATCATCTAAATGATCTCTTCTTGGGTGGACTCAAGGATAACATCCAACTGGATGTTCACCTTAATCCAAGTTTGATATCAGAATCTATGATCATTGCTTGTCGTGTGGAAGAAAGAGATACGGTAAAACAAAGGGGTCTCACTAATCACAAGGAACACATAAATCTAATAGCATCACCTCTCCAACCAACACGATTGAATCCTCAACAAATCGAAGAGAAATGAGAAAAAGGCCTATGCTACGGTTGTGATAAAAAGTGGAGCAAAGAACATAAATGTCTTGAAAAGAAATTATTCTACATTGAGGGTCCTAATGAGGAAGACGATGAGGAGGAAGCAGTTGATACGAAGGAAGAGGTTACCTAGATCGAGGTTGAAGAATCTCAACTATCTCTTGCCATGCCATTTTAGGAATCAACACCCCACAAACACTCAAGGTTGTTGGGTTTGTGAAGAAACAAAGGGCGACAATACTAATTGACTCTAGAAGTAATCATAAATTCATCAATCATAAGTTGTCCATACGCTTAAATCGCTTCGTTTATTTAGCACCCGTGGTTTAGGTCATGGTTGCAGATGGAGGTAAAGTTAGTTGTTCAGGAAAATTTCATAAGATTAAGATATCTATGGTAGATTACCTTCTAGAGGGCCCCATGTATGTCATTTCAATGGGAGGATCAAACATTGTGTTAGGGGTCCAATGGCTTACTACTTTGCAAATCGTTGAGATGAACTTCCAAGATTTGTTCATGTGGTTCCATTTTAAAGGAATTTTTTTTATTTGCATGGGATTAAGGCAAAAGTCCCATAATTGGTAAGTTCTCATCAAATGCAGAAAAATGCTTAGGAAGGGTGCAAATGGGTTGGTGTCACAATTATTCTCAAGGGAGTCTCAACCATCAAAAGGCCCTATACCATTAGATCTACAGGATATTATTAATGAGCACTCAGTTGTGTTTGGAGATACGCCAAAAGGGTTGCCAACTAAAAGATATCACGATCATGCTATTCAACTAGTGCCAGGAAGTCAGCCACCCAACATTTGATCTTATATGTATTCTTATTTCCAAAAGAGTGAGATTGAGAAGATGGTACAAGAGATGTTGAAAGCATGTATTGTTTTCCATAGTCAGAGTGCTTACTCTTCTCCGGCGGTGATGGTCAAAAAGACGGGTGAAGGTTGGCACATGTATTCAAACCACATAAGTATCATATTCATGTCATTGAAGATTTATTAGATGAATTACATGGTGTTGTTTATTTTACAAAATTAGATCTTCAATCAGGATACCACCAAATAAGTATTCATGATGAAGATATTCATAAAACAACATTTAGGAGACATGAGGGCTACTATGAATTTCTAGTAATATCATTTGGTCTTACAAAGGCAACATCTAATTTCCAGAGTTTGATGAATTCAATCTTTTAGCAATTTTTATAAAAGTTTGTCTTGGTATTCTTTGATAATATATTAATCTACAACAAGACCTAGGAGGAAAATTTACAGCATGTTAATAAAGTATTGGACATTCTGGAACAACACCACCTTTATGATAAGCCCTCCAAGTGTGTTTTTGAGGTAAGAGAGGTTGAATACTTGGGGTCTTATAGTGTCTCATGAAGGTGTAAAAGTTGATCCTCGATAAAATCCAAGCCATGGTGGATTGGTCGGTTCCAAAATCCCTGAAAAATATTAGGGGATTCTTAGGATTTACAGGTTATTATCACACGTTTTTGAATAATTATGGTAGAATTGTAGCACCACTCACATCCTTATTGATGAAAGACTCTTTTCATTGGAATGAGGTAACAAGCCAGGCATTTGACTCACTAAAGAAGGCCATGTGTACCGCTCTATTTCTAGCTACCCCATATTTCTCCAAAAAAAATATTGTTGAATGCGATGCTTCAGGGTGTGGCCTAGGCGCAATATTTATGCAAGAGGGCTTCCCCATTGCATTTGAGAGTTGTCAACTCAAAGGTAAGAACCTATTCATGCAATCAAACAGTGGAGACCGTATCTCATGGGTCATCACTTCAAGGTGAAAACAAATCATGTTAGCTTGAAATACTTCTTAGAGCAAAGACTCTCATATGAAAAACAACAAAAATGGGTCACTAAGATGTTGGAATATGACTTTGAGATCTTTTATAGAAAAGGAAAAGACAATGTGGTAGCTGATGCACTATCCAAGAGAGTTGAGTCCACGGAGGCATTATTGAATGTCATGTCCACAATACATGTAGATTGGGTAGATCAAGAAAGATCAAAATGTTAGAATGACATGAAGACCCACACTCTAATTCAAAATCTCCAACAGGATCTGAGCACTTCAGAAAAAAAAATTATGGAAGGGGGGTGCATTGTGGTATAAAGACCAGTTGTACTTACGCAAAAACTCTACCCTTAAACGTCAGGTTCTCTCAGAGCTTCGTGCTTCTCTAGTGGGTGGCCATTTTGGATTCTTGAAAACTTATCACATAATTAATCAAGATTTCTCTTGGGAAGAGTTGAAATCAGATGTCCAGAAATTTGTAGAAGAATGCTTGGTGTATTACTATAACAAGGGTGATATTATTAAGTCTCCAAGACTTTTGTAGCCTTTGTCTAATCCTTATAAGCGATGGGAAGAGGTTTCAATGGATTTTATTACAAGATTGTCAAAGTCTAAAGGGAAAAGTGTAACTATGGTGGTTGTAGATAGACTCACCAAGTATGCTCATTTTTTTGCTTTGTCACATTCATTTACAACAAGTACACTTTCCATATCTTTTATAGACACAATTTAAAAGCTACATGGAACACTCAAGATTATAGTTAGTGATCACGATCCTATATTGTACTAGCAATCTATGGACTAGTTTATTCTCATGTTTTGGTACTCAATTGGCTCGTAGTTCATCATATCATCCCCAAAATGATGGACAAATTGAGTTAGTAAACAAATGTTTGGAGGGGAGTCTACGATGCTTTACTTCAAATAAGCATGACAGATGGGTTAAGTGGCTACCACTTGCAAAATGGTAGTATAACACTTCATTTCATACTTCATCCAAAATGTCCCCATTCTAGCATTATAGGGTTACTATTCGCCATCCCTCACTTCCAACTTAAGGGTCCAGCCTAAAATAAGAGCAACTGAAGATCACATTCAACACCAATATGGGGTTCTCTCTAGCCTGAAAGAGAACTTGGTCATGGCACAAAACCGCATGAAGCAACAAGTTGATCAACACCGTAGAGAATGAAGCTTTGAAGTTGGAGTCTTGGTTTTGTACCATTACAGTCATACAAGCAAATATCATTGTAGTAATAGAAAAAAGATAACAAGCTTTTTCCTAAATACTATTGGTCTATTCAAGTGTTGCAAAAAATTGGCAATGTGACATAATCTGGAGCTTCCTCAGTCAAGTAAAATACATCCACTTTTCCATATTTCTTCCTTGAAAAAGGTTATTGGGCCAAAGGTTTCATCTCAATTAGTGTTACCAAAGCTTGATGAAGAGGGACCCATCATCTTGGAACCTGAAAGAATCCTACAGACACGCACTAAGAAGTTAAGAACAAGGGTCGTCACCAAGTATCTGATCAAATGGAAGAATTTGGACATTGAAGATGCAACATGGGAGGATGAAGCATTTCGAGAGAAGCATCCAATGATTACCAACATTGGGGACAATGTTACTTTAAATGTAAGGGGCATGCTACGCCCTTAACCCTAGGTCATATATCGGGATATTGATAGCCGACTTTTGGCTAACATAATCTTAATGGGTCGGCCATTGGGCTTTGCATAGTATAATAGGGTATATATAGGAGTTAGAGAGTAAGATATGGTCATCATATTGAGCACTTGAGTCTTATTGTATGGTTTGGCGATTGTCCCCTAGAAGTGGCTAATACATTCTACTTGCATATTGTTATTATTTCTCTATATTTTGGTGTTACTTGGTGTTATATTGTTGCTAATATTTGGATCCCTCTAAGTAATTTCATTACATCACTGTGAAATAGACTACAAAAAGGTGGTGATATACTACATTTAAAATAACATTGATGTAGTGAGGTTGCATACATTGAAAGAAGCATACAATATGATTTGAGAATACAAGAAAAGTTGTGCAAGAGGTAGCAAGGTGAATCAAGAGGAAGACTTAAGTTGATCAGTGGTAGATAAAAACAATCCAATGAGGACACACAATTGTTGAATGAAGGGGGGTCCAACTCTTCCCAAGTGTCAAATCAACAAGCAAGTGGTGGAGCCACCATAGGAAGAGGAAGAAGTAGCTATGAAAGGAAAGAGAAAAATCCAATGGAGTGTGCTTCAATGTGGAGAAGACGTGCTTATGATTTCCCTCATATGCATTGTGATGGCGAGAGAAGAAAAATGTAGCACGCAAGTTACATAAGCTAATGTGTAATCTATAGAATCACCTAAACAACACTATTGTGAAATCTGGACAATGAGAGGCTTTGCTAGCCAAGAGAAAAAATTCTAGACAAAGTGTAAAACAAGATAAGTGTTGGAATGTTGTGGTTAATAGTGGAAGCACTAACAATTTAGCATGCACAAAAATAGTAGTTAAGTCGAATTTAGCATCACCAACTTCTTGAGAAGAGGAAGCAACTACAAAAGGGGGAAAAGATCATTTATTGGAGTGTGCTATAAATGTGGAGAAGTTGGTCATTGTGTTTATGAGTGCATTTATATGTGTTGTGATGGTGAACGAAGAAGAAATTGAGATGTTGTCCAAAATAAGCTCACACTTATTTTTGGTCAACTAACACCATTTTCCCCCTTTTAGTGCTTCAATCTGAGTTTTTACACATTCCAAGTGCTTAAGGATTCCTGAAAGCATCTTCATTAGATAGGAAATTTCTTCCCCTTGCCGAATAGATAAAGAAGTCCTTCTAACTCTTCATATTTTGCAAGTTGCGGACCGACGGGCCTGGGAAGGATTTTTTGCCAAATGCGGGCTTGCGGGCTTGGGGAAGACTTTTCGCCAAATGGGAAAATTGCGGACCGACAGAGTGGCGGAAGATATTTTGGCATTTTGCAAATTTTGCAAAAGACACAAATTATAATTGCGGGCCCGCGAGCCAGGGAAGGTTTGTTGCCAAATGGGAAAATGAGAGGTCGCGGACCTAGAGAAGAATTTTTGCCAAGTTTACAATTTCGGGGTCACGGGCCAGTGGGGAGTCTTTGACAAATTTTCAACCTTTTGGAAATGGCGCAGTTGCGAGTACGGGCCCACAAGCCCGATGAAGTTTGTTCGCCAAATGCAAAATGTGAAGTTGCGGGTTTGCGGGCCAACAGGGGGACTTTTGCACTTTTGCAATTTTTGCACAAACAACACAATTTCAATTTCGGGCCCGCGAAGCTTTTTGGGCAAAAGTGAATTTTCAGCCCGTGGAGGTTTTTTCGCCAAAGTGAATTTCGGGCCTACGGGGCTATGGGAGGTTTTTATAATTTTGTGATTTTTCGCAAAAGGCGCAGTTTGTAATCTCGGGCCCACGGATCCAATTTGCAAAAGGTTGCATTTTCGCCATTTTTGTACGGATTCGATGCAAAATTACAAATGGGCATAACTTTCGATCCAGTGCTCAAAATTCAACAAATTTTGCGTCGTTGGAAAGCTCTGGACATCCTCTACACCATGGAAGCCTGAAATATTAATGTTGACAAGGTTAGGTGGGTAAGAAATTAGAAAATGTCTTTCATGTCATTAATATTCAATCTGATTGCTTCAACTACCGAGATATGATCTGATATGTTATCCTTCCTTCTCCAACACACCAAACAGACATGGAGAACCACACTTGACAGATTGCGGGTGGATTTGCAGGGGCCTTGATGGTTGGTGGTTGAGATTTCAAATCAGATTTCCCTCCTCTTCTTCTCTTCTCTTCGCTTCATCTATAAATGTAAGAGCTTGGCTCATTGTAAACAGTTGGACATTCTGGATTTGTGCCCTCCCTTCTTCTCCGGTCTGCAGATGAATTCATGGAGTTTCGAACCTTTCATTATAACTGTAATGCAAGCTTGCGCCTCTTGGCCATAGTAGTGTATTGTATCAATTTCTGGAGCAATAATACATGTATGTGGATGATTTTCGACCCTTTCTTGTGTTCATTGTCTCCTTCATGATCTCTCATTACATTATTGGTCATTTGTGCATTGGTGGTTGTATTACGTTTTATTGTTTGTGTTTAGTGGCAAAATTGGTGTTCAACATTCCTTTGGTGCATCACCTTTGTTAGTTTAGGTTTATTTTCTTGCATCTTCTTAAACCCTGTCTCCTTGACAAGTTAGAGTAGGTTTTAGAGTGGATTCTCTACAATTGTATGTGTGCACCTGAACAAAGGAATAGGAAGCGACCTTCATCTAGAGAGCTTTCCTGATTCGCAAAGTCCCACACTATGGGAAAAGCTCCATGTTATGCAATCACACTGAGCGTCTCAACCCATCGAGTTGTAGACATTCATGGGTGCTGTGATTTTGCACCAACAGGAGATATTACACAAGTTCTACAAGAAGATGCAAAACTTGTCGCATCACTTGAACACAATATTATAAAACCTGAACAAGGAGAGGCTTAACTAGCCATGAGGAGAGTCTTGAAGATCGAAGGGAGGAAGGTGCATGCCAACAAAGGCACATTTTCTGAAAAAAGTACAAACAAGACATACATATGATAATGTTGTGGTTGGTAGTATGAGCATGTACATTTAGTGTCTTGCAATGGTAGTTAAATTGAATTTACTATGCACACCACACCTAAAGCCATATAGGGTGTCGTGATTGATAGAGGGTCGTGATATCATTAATTGAGAGCAATGTGAAGTTGACGTGTAGATTGGTAGATACATGGACATGGTTTTGTGTGATCATCTGCCCATGGATGCATGCCATGTTTTTTTGAGGAGACCATGGTGATTAGATCATGCAATGTATGATAGGAGGCAAAATATTTTAATAAGAAGGATGGATAGAGGTGTATTCTAAATCCCTTGAAGGAGAAAGATGACAGGTCTACACATAGGAGTCATCTCTTCATGTGTAGTGACAATCATGCTTTGCTAGAAGGAAAAAATGTGCACCATAGTGATTATGGAGAGCAATACATCCCAAAAGAAGGTGAGTAAAAAAGTAGACCTTGAGTGTTCAAAGGTGATAGCAGTACGTGGCCAAGCAATGAAGGGCGGAAATGTTGTTAAGATGGGAAATATACATACTATAAGCAACAAGGGTTGACTTAAGAAGAAGGGGAACGGAACAAGTGTGGTGCAAAGATGATTTGACGGACAATTTATGGTCCAACAGGGGGTTAGAAATAAAGGGACTACCTTGCACGGTATAAGGGCATCCCATGGCCGCACTCTTCGGTATAAAAGGACGGTTCTATAATCTAGAACAAGATTGTGGGCACTATTCTCACAAAAAATTTACCCAACATGTATTGCGTACAAGCATCCGCATCCACAAGCAATTTTGCATTAACCACAAATCTCAGGAGTGGGTTTGGGTGAATGTATTGGTGTTCTCACAATGTTTTACAATGTATTAGGGTCAAGATCAAAATTAAATTCATTTTATTGAGTCGATTGATAGTAGGATTTAAAGAGCAATTGTTATTATCAATGATTTGACAAATTGATAAATTTTGGGCTAGAGGCATGAAGTACATGATGGACACATCAAAACCATGATATGATTGCACGATTGGATTCCCCTCGAAATATTATCCACTTTCAAAAAGATGGCATTGGATTTATTAGAGTTTGTATACAAATGTTATGGCCTTTGCAAAATGGAACATTTTTTAGGGTTGTGAAACCATTAGTTTAGGTAAGTAGCAGTTTGGAAATTGCCCTAGCAGTTTTGCAACCTTGGTAATGAAAAGTGGTGGTTTTGTGACCATCGAACTATGTAAAGTGAAATTTTCGTTTGCAACCATTACACACAATTCATGTAACGACCCAAAAACAATTAAATGCTCATTTCTTTGTGTTTTCCATATCAAACAGAGCTCCAAAAACAACATCACAGGCATGACGTGCAAGGAAAGGTTCAATAAAGGTAGGATGGAGTGATAGAAGACGTGTTTGGGGGAGTGTAAGTTCTTGCAAGGAACAACAAAGCATAGATGTGTGATGTTTAACTCACCAAGGGATTGTTGAGTGTCATTCTCTTTATTGAGTTATTATCAGACACTCGAACGAGTATCACATGAATCTCTATAATTCCTCAAGAAAAAGAAATAAAGTTGTGTTTGTTTCTAATCTCAAATTTATTTGTTTATCTTTTACGAAGTGTTATAGGTTAATGGCTACAAGGTCAAAGTTGGCATTCAGTTGACTCCCCATCCTTGGTCTACATCTAGATGCAAACTACATTTTCAGTCTACTTGTCCTCGCTCTCAAGATGTTTTTACTACATAGGGTATTGGATCTTTGATGTGATTTACCCTCCTAAATATAATTATGAATTAGATAAATCATTTCAAGTTTTGAGAGTCCAGATTGTTATAGATTAATTGATTGGTCAAAAATTACTTTGACAATTGCTCAAATTTACTCACATGGCTCTGACTTAAATTATCGAGGATATCATACATACATTATTGTGGTTCATATTCACTATAGCAATCAACTTGATATTGTTTAAACATAGACATTAATCAAGATAAAATGTTTCGTCA
The DNA here is from genome assembly GCA_019776745.2 of Taxus chinensis. Taxonomy (NCBI): domain Eukaryota; kingdom Viridiplantae; phylum Streptophyta; class Pinopsida; order Cupressales; family Taxaceae; genus Taxus; species Taxus chinensis. The sequence continues at coordinate 294,909,585 of CM034155.1, read as the reverse complement.
TGAAACATACATCCATTACATTGAATTGTTTCATTGAAAAGTGGGTGGGTGGGTAGGGGGGGAGCTGGACCGGGGCGGCAGAGTTTCTCGAATAGCAAAAAAAAATCCAAATTTCTGGGACGACTATTAAAATAATATACAGTTTTTCTTTAAAAGTTATGAATAGCAATGTGACAGTCCACTATGTGCATTTGTGCTTGAAATTTGTTATATTCATATATCACACTTGTTTCTTGTTATGTTCTTTGTAATACAATACAATCAGGGTATGGTTAACCAGTAAATATTTTGTTCTGTCTTATTGCTTTTATCATCTACACAACCTTTCTCTTCATATAGAAATATACATATAGGTTGTGTAAGTTTGTTAAGTGATTGGAGCTTCCAAAGTAAATTTTAATTAGATTTATACATATGGACTTTTTTCTGGAATATAGATGAGTGGCTTCCAAAAATAATCTTATGCTACAAGAATACATTTTAAAAAGTCAGTTTTTCTAGAGAAAAATAAATAAAGATTCTTTTTTAACTTATTTGGGACATCTCGGACATGTTGGTTTTGTGGGAACACGTCCCCGTGTAACACTGTTGAAGAGGTTTTTTGCTTGAGTGATATTTTTTGAGTGCATATTCTTTTATGCATGTGTTTGTTAGTGAGCATGTGTGTTTTATATAATTAATGAAGGTGTTATGGATGTATGCTTGCACAAGGATGGAGAGAGTAGGGGTGAAGAGGGTGGTGGAAATTTGGTACCAAGAACCAAATTACTATGATATATTTTTTCAATAAAAAATTACTATTAAATAGACAACTATTATTTATTTTTAATAGAGCTTGAAAAAATATGAAAATAAACTTGATTACCCAATTTTCAATAAATAACAAAACTTGGTTACCCAAAACCGAGGACTTGGGTATAATAAATCATGCACTGAAAATATGAAACAATGAGCTCAACATCAAGCTATATCAAATCATGAATTTTAATGCACGAACTCTTCTAAAGATGCCTTTATCTCAAATGTACTATACATATAAGTTGGATTGAAATATTTACCCTCAAGGAATAGCAGGAAAAGATTAGTTACAACTGAATAATTTTCCAATAACACTGAAGAAGGAATCAAAAGAATGTGATTCCCTACGCTGTGTTAATGGTTGTGGCAATTTTTTGGTTAAATGTTTATGAAAGGCCGTTACTGCTCCCGAAACACCATCTTCATTCTCCATTGCTTTGGCAATTGCAACAGCATTTTCCTTCACCTACTCTACCAAATCGCTATCAATTAGCAATAACTACAATTATAACCATAGTTATAGACACGCATCTTAGAAAAAATAAGTATAAATCTCAAAAGATCTAAGGCTAACAATATTACATGCGAGTTAAAGAACTTCCTTCAACTTGAAAACATGCTTATGGTGGAGAAAAGATATATAAACTTGCAAAGAAATGGTTCGGCAAGGAGAGTAGAAAGAGAATATTGCAGTTAATTTCTTTATAACACTATGAAAAGCAATGGAAGCTAAGATACTTAACGTTAGACAAATAAAGATAGGCATCGGTTGGCAGAGGGTATTACTCACTAATAACAACAATGAATTCACTGAGCTGTAGACACGTCATTATGGATTGATAATATACCTTATGATCAAGCATGAAATCAATTGCAGCAGCAAGCTTGTCTATTGAAAACTGATCCACAGGAATAGGTGGAGGGCCGAGGCCTCTAGCATGCACACTCTCCCCCCATAACGTCTGATCTCCAAAGGAGGAGACAATAGTAGTAGGGCACTAAAACAAAATAGACACGAGCTAAATTTAGAACTCAATCCACCACTATTTAGATCAACTTGTAGTCACTGATGTATAAGTCACCAGTTCCAATCTAGCTAACAGCATAGCTTCTATACAAACAAATAGTATGATTAAAGATTTATTTTGTTTAAAGAAGCTGGAATCTGGATGCTTTAAAGTATGATCTGCCTAAAACCAGACTAGATTTAAGCATTACCGCAGCTTTGAGTCCAGCACCAGTTGTTCCTGCTCCACCATGATGTACCTGTTAAGTCACCACAACCATTGTCCTTTAATCATAAACGGATTATCACAATAGTGTACAGGCATGTGCACACACATACACACGTAGATGTCTTTGCGTGATAACAAAATAATTGTATGCCTGGAGGGGAAATTATAAACGCATGACTACATTCAAGTCACCAAAACTAAGTCTAACTACTTATCAGCAACACTTCATCAGTGTGATTGATAGGAAGGACTCTGTCCTATATACAAGGATAAAATGAGTAACAGGATTCAGATGCAATTTTATACATAGTCCCTTAATTTGGTCGATTATAACTCAAAATGAAACTTAACTGAAACACTTTTCAATTAAGCTCAAAGAAGCACTTAATGTGGGGTAATTTATGAGACTGCAATCTAATTATCTTACACAACTTAACTTGGGTATGACTAACTTATAATATCCTAATACATCAATGTTAATCCACAGTTCTGCTGCAGCTTGTGCATTTACTACTTATGACAGCATACATCTTAGTTGAGGATGAATAGATAGATTATTTTGATGTACATTATTAAGAATATCATTACACTATATTTTATAATTTGTTCAATTTAATGAGAAAAACATATGGCATTGAAGTGTTCTTTCATACTATAACAGTAATTAATATTAACATTGTCGTGATGTTGCAGACTAGTGACATTAGATGTCCACCACTAAAAGTTATTAATTTGGTTCATGAATTTTTCCTTTATAGGTTAAAGAAATCTATATTTACTTCCTGTTTCTTTTTTTTTTAGACCCCTTGTCTTGATGAATCTCCAAATCTTATCGATCTTATGAATTTTCGAACTTAGTTGTAGATCAACTTCCCACATATATGACAAAGAGATGTCATAAATGAACTGGTCACACTCAATGGACAATGCCTTTGCAGGCTTCTTGACATCGTCTTGAGTTCTAACCTCGACTACCATGGCCCAAATACAATCCGCAACCTCTTAAAGTAACCTCCACTGCCATGGCCCAAATACATTCCGTGATCTCTTACTGTGCCAGCACCAACTACAGGAAACAGAAAACTTTATTGTTGATCTCAAACGAGTCCAATCACATGGGCCACAGATAGCCAAACTCGAGCATTTCTCAGCCCCACCAGAAAAACAAGTTTAGCATATTCATGAAGATTTTAGAGCCTTGGCCTCCAAGAAGTTATTTTATCTTCTTAACTGTTACAGAAATATTGTTCATAGTGTGAACACTTCGGAGTGGTTTGGGTTATTTGGTAGTAATAGTTTTTAATATTTATAAAAAATAATATGAGTGCTGCCCAAGGAAATAGTTAAGTGATGCACAACGGTTCTTGAGTATGTTTTGGAAAGATATTGTTTCAATTGGTGAGGTACTTAGAGATTACTCCTCGACTCCTTACTTATAGGAGTTCATTGAGCTATTTATATGTAATCTCTCCATTGGGAATTTGTCCCGAATGAACTACAATATCTCTAGTTTTATTATTTTATTGTGCAATGTTTTGTTTTTTATTTGATTAAATCATGGATATTTACAAGATTTGGTATTAGAGCGGGGTAGACCGTAATGATACCCTGTAGGAGTTTGTGAGGCGTTTAGATCTGGAACAAATTTGCAACCTGCGTGTTTCATTGGAATCAAATCTGCAACCTGCGTGTTTCATTGGAATCAAATCTTCGACCTGCGTGTTTCATTGGAATCAAATTTGCGACTTGTGTGTTTGTCTACCAACAACAGTGACGCTTCACTCAGACGAATTCATACTTGGTTGCGACGCGACTTCTTGCAATATCCGGATCTGCAGTGACAAAGGTATTGCATTTCTTTCTTTTTTTGGACGCAGATGAAAAAAATATAAGGATAGAAATATTTTTTGCCAAATTTGGAAAGGGTCCGGGAAGATGTTGAAGTTATAACTTAAAATTGCCATAACTTTTAGCTGGTAACTCAGATTAATGTGCCATTTTTTAAAAAAAATGTGTATTTTTTTTTTATCTCTACACATCGATCTTGTGTTTTCTGTTGCTGGACAAAAAAAATTATTTTTTTCATTTTTGGCAAATATGTCAGAAAATTTTACTTTCAGTGTTTAAAGTTTATTGTAAGGGTCCATTTTCGATTGAGTTCGACACCTATTATGGAAATTCCATTAGATAAATTCAATGGATTAAATTTTCGGACATGGAAGGTGAAAATACAAATGCAATTAATGAACAAGAACCTTTGGGGAATTGTGAGTGGAGAAGAATATGAACCTGAGCAGGAGGATGAAGATGACTACCTATACTAAGTAGTGCCTGATGGAGGATGGAGGCATAGGAAGATGGAGGCAAATTGGCATCTCTTGTTAGTCACCAACAAAGAGATTGCTTCATGGTATTGGTGACCTTTTATTTTTGTTGTGTGGTGTGTTTGCTTTATGTTGTAATAATGAATAGAAGTAACATTCCTGTTTAAAGCTTCTGCATGAGCATAATTTCTGTTTTGTAATCCCTCTAAGTTAGAAACAATGATGTGAGCAAAATAATGTACGCTGCTATGTAGTGGTTGGTTCCACTAGAAAACTATTTTTTGCCATTGGAGGTTCTCTTTGAAAAACCTCATATTGTTTGAGTTGTTGGTACTCATTGAAAACCTTCATTTCTTTGTAGATCATGAGCTGGTACAGGAGATAGCTTTCCCCATGTTCACACTAAGGGGGTGACTGTTACAGAAATATTGTTCATAGTGTGAACACTTAGGAGTGGTTTGGGTTATTTGGTAGTAATAGTTTTTAATATTTATAAAATAATATATGAGTGTGCAAAACAGTTGTAATGCACAACTCATAGTTGAGAGATATTTGGGATATTGAGAAGACTTAGAGATTAGCCTTGACACCTTACTTATAGGAGTTCATTGAGCTATTTATATGTAATCTCTCCATTGAGAATTTGTCCGGAATGAATTACAATATCTTTGGTTTTATTATTTTAGCGTGCAATGTTTTGTTTTTTATTTGATTAAATCATGGATATTTACAAGATTAACAAGATTTACTTGGGTCTAAGATAGATAATGAATGGGATGGCATTTCAAATTGCAAGGCAATGATTTACAATTCCCCCCACTTGTGGTGGTCACCCCCTTTGCCAACCAAATGAAATTGTTTGGAAGTCCTAGTAGGATGTGGCACCAATTTTTCTATCACCTGCTGCAATTGTAATGGTTTTCTCATTCTATGGTCTCCTTCGAGTAATGTTCAGGATGTGGTCTCATGGCATTATTATTTTCTCATAGGATGAGGTTGAAGCCTTGTTGAATTGTCTAGAGGCAAAGGATCAAGACAACCCTGTCGAGATTATATTATCATATGTGACAAACTTTTATCGTTTCAGTTTTATTGGTATCATTGTGATCACTAACACAAGACTAATAGTATCTCCATATAGCTATGGTGATAAAGGTTTTTTTTGTATCATTATACATTATTTTGACATTTTTTGCTACTATTAACAAAAAAAATAATGATTACATCCTAGGCTGCCAAGAAACAGAAATGAGTATAGATAAGGGTTCGAAGGAAGGAAATTCCAGTTTTCAAAGAACTCTTGAGTACGAAACAAGACGGAAATACCCGTACAATATATTATTGAAATAAACACAAACTTCCTTTTTAGGCCATAAATGATAAAACACACAATATTTTGCATTTATGAAAGTTCAAAACATTCTAAATGCTTAAATTTACATATGTACATGATTATAATCTAAATTCTAGAATACGTATCTAGATTTTCCTCAAAATCAACTCCATGGATGCCACTAGTAGCTCTAATCCCACCAGCTCCATCGTAATAACCCTTTCAAGGGTTTCAAACAAAAGTGCAAATCTGAAAATAAATTGCAGCAGAACGGAAAATAAAATCAACAACTTCTACTTGAACCGAAAATTGTCAAAATCACCATAAAACATCACCAATTAATTCAACAATATTTTATATATGATTTACGAATTTTAGAAGCCAAATCGACCAAGGAAAGCAAGAGAACACACTACTGGAAATTAAATAAACCCTAGAAATTGCAGCCACAAATAAAATATATATATCTAGGGCACAAGAACCCCAAAAATTACCAAACTCTAAATTCCGGCCTTTAAAAATATTGTGAATCTGATTATACAACTAGATTTATCAAATTCTTCACCAATGTTACCAATACCCAATGTAGGTCGCTCCACCCTAGATAAATTAACAGCTGGAAAGACAAAAGGATCTTCAAATTAGCTCTTCTACATCAATAGCCAAAGGATGATGAAGGGTTTTCTTCCTTCACCTAAGCCACCTGAAGGGTTTTTGTCCTTCGATGAGGCCTCACAAGAGGGTTTTTGTCCTCAAGTGGATGACCAAGGAGCAACTAGCTCTCTTTACCCAAGTGTAATAAAAATGCACTAGGCTAGATGCAAATGATGCCTCGAATCTCCTTTTATATCTTCCTTTTTGGCGCCAATGCTCAGTTAGAAAAGGCCGACCTCTAATGAACCATTATAATCTTTCATTAAGCCTTATTAAAGGCATTAAACCCAGCCGGCCTCATTAAGAGGGGAAAACTCTAAAAGAAATTATAAATATGAGAAGAATAATGCAAATCGAGGCTCAAGATTATCCTCCGTCTTCTTCACTTCTTTGTCATGGAGAAGGAATGGCAATAAGACTAATTAGTAACTCTCAAATGGGAAAAAAGGGACGTTACAGTCCTCCCTTCCCAAAATTGTTTGTCCTCAATCAATTGCAAGAACCTGGATCCCAAATGATTCTTAACTGCTTCTTCTTTGACATTCTTGCACATGAAGCAAACATATTAGAAAAAAAATGTGTCTCCCTTTTCATCTGCTTATGCCTTGTGGAAATGATGGTCAATCCCCCTTCTTTTCTTGCACAACTCTCAACCATGCATTGGTTGTCCCAAAATACCAACATGTCGCCCCAAACTCTGTTGAAGTCACACATTTTCCACTCAAAAATAAGAATTCTCAAGTCTAAAAATAACTCACCACAACCTGATTTCTTTCCTTCTTCCAACTGAAATCCTCCTTCCTCTTTTTCCCATGATAGAATGCTCTCAAAAAAGGAAAACATATTGTTGTTCATGACTGGAAATGCCAGCCCCAAATCTGATTTTTGCAGACTCAACCCAATAGCCATGACATAACTACCAAACTGAAATTTCATAGAAAAAACCAAATTTGTGAATACTAAAATTGTCTTACATGGGCTGGAAAATGAAGACCAACAAGCTCATGATTGAAATCAGCAAACACAACATTTTTGCACTCCTTCCTTGACCCAAAAATAAATACTTGGAATACCAAAATAAGTATTCCGGGCTGCATGCTTACTGCTATCCATAATTCTCACAATTCGTCCAACACATGACTGAAAATGTGCATCCTGTCATCCAATGAAGTGACAACAAATGGACATTCATCAAGGGTGATTAGAAGAGTTTTGAAAATCTGAAAATTACCAGCTCTAATGGCTTCCTTGAACATGCTTATTCCTCCTTCAATGCAAAGTGGAATTTTTCCCAAACTTCTCCAATGATTTGTTGGGTCTTTGGAACCCAAATCATGGCCCCAAGAAACCAAACAATATGCATTTGAGACACTCCTATATCATGCAAATGGGTTGTCCGAGGATACTCTGAAATACACACCATACTATTTTCCATTCTTCCACAATAATCACATAAATGAGGAAGTAACAAGCAAGTGTGTCTCAAAATTAATGAACCGGAAAGATTACCTTGTTGTAGAAGATCTTTTGGTTGCCTCAAGTGGGGTGTTTGGAACACCCAAACTTGATTTCCAGGCTGCCCATCAACTACTGCACCCAACCTCCTTGAATTGCTCGATCTATACCGGAAAATCTGCATATCACTCCCAATTGAAGTGACCATAGCTGGAAGTTCTTCAATGGTGACCCATAATGCTTTGAAAATCTGAAAACTATCTTTCATTATGGTTGCTTCCTTGTGCCAGTCAGCTAGTATGATGAAAGGAGATCTAAAAATAATGTTTTTCATACTTATGTTACAAACCTTATCCATCTTGCTTGTCATCTTGTACTTCTCATCTCTTATTTATCCTTCAAAGACATCACTGGAAAACTTTTGTTTTGCATACTCAGATGAAATTAATACTTTCCAACCTTCTGTAATTTTTGATAAAGGATATAAATATGGCTCACATGAAATGGTATCTTCCTCCAAATAACAAATTTCAAGTGTTTTCGGAAGCATACCTTGCATAGAGACCTTCTTACCTTTGTCTATGTGGCTTATCTTCATGCTTTGATAGTTGAGAGTGTGTTCTCCCAACGAATGCCACCCTTGAACTCCAAGCACCACACCCAAATCAGCCTTCACATAGAAATCAGCACATATTTTGCATCTTTGGCTACAACCTTTACTTTCTATCTTCCTTCTTCTTGGCATAGGCTGATTATTAGAATAAATTCCCAAAGAACATAGAGTAGAGCCATGAAACATAGTCAACATACCTTTCTAAAAATGCAAGAGACCTTGTTACCTTGGTCTATGTGGCTTAGCAATGAAGTTGGAGTGTGTTCTCCCTTGACGCAATGAGCTGCCCTTGAACCTTCCTTAAGCACCACACCCAAATCAGCCTTGAGTAGAAACAGCACATAGAAAATATTTTAAAGACACTTTACCTCCATGATCTTCATTGCTTCTTGGCATAGGTTGATCACTCTTGAATAAATGCCCTTTGCAAGAACATAGAGTAGAGCCATGAAATATAGTCAACATACCTTTCTAAAAATGAGCAACTGTTTTGGCATGTTGGGGAGCAATGAATTTGAAACCCATCTTGAGCAATGAGCTGCCCTTAACCTTCCTTAAACTCAGAATTTTTGAGTTAGAAATCAGCACTTAGAAAATATTTCAAATTACAGAACCTCCATGAATTTTTGCCTTCTTTGTCACTCTTGAGGCTTGCTTTGCAAAACAAATTGGTCTTGTAGATGGTGGAGGTGCTGAACATTGCAGCCATGTAAGAAAGAGCACATAGTCCTCTTTTCTTCCCCTTTGTTCATGATGTCCATCATTTTGCTTATGCCTCCACGGTTCTTTAGTAATTTTCCACATGCAATCATCAAAAAACAATGGAATATCAAGAACCCAAAGTCTTTTACCTCCTTCTTTGCTTGATGTGATGCTTGACAACACTCCCATGTCCTTGAGATTTCATAGGGCTGAAATTTCCCTCAAATGACCTTCCTTTCACTGCTGTTATGTACAGACCAGCAGCTCCATCTATTGTGATCCTCGGACCTATCATGGAGAAATTCTTTCTCACTGTCTTTGAAAAAAGGATAGCCTTTCCCCATAGCCTTTGGGAATCTACCTTTAGGATCACCCGGATCCCATTCCTTCATGTGCATGCCATTAGGAACTTGCAAGCTTAAGTATTTTCTTTAGTACCCTCTTATCACTACTCAAGACATGTCCCAATGAATGCAAAGATGGAAACAATAATCCGGAAGTGTACATACCAATCCATGGGCTATCCGTCCATGTTACACTATCCAATGTGTTGCTCCCTTTATGATAATATGCCCCCCTTGAAGCCACTTATCTTCAACAATTGGAGCTACCTTTGCCATGCAATCATCCATACTTTGTACACACATGCATGTACCCATCCTCATGGCTTGTGCTTGAGTCCACAACCTCATCCTTTTCATCCTTACGCAAATCTGAATTTTCTTCAACACATTGCCCCATACAATCATTAGAAACCAAAGGAATATCATTAAATACCAATGAACTATTACCTTGGGACTCATCCTTGAAAGCTTGCATATCGAACCTTCCTATGATCTTTTCACTGAAATCATCCAAGAAGCAAACCGCATCTTCTCCTTGTGTCTCTATCACATGGTACCACCAATCCCTTGCTATCCCTTCCAAATGACAAGGGATGAATTCCAGGGCATCCTCCACACACATAGGGTTTGACTGCAAGTATGTCTCCAATTCTGACAACCATGATCTCACTGAAAGTTTGTTAGTGCCATCAAAAATAGAGATCTTACCCTTCCGTGCCATCAATCCTTCAAACTTGAAACCCTAGGCCTTTTGAAGATCTGTGCTCTGATACCACTGTAATAACCCTTTTGAGGGTTTCAAACAAAATTGCAGATCTGAAAATAAATTGCAGCAGACTGGAAAATAAACTTCTACTTGCACCAAAAATTGCCAAAATCACCAGAAAACATCACCAATTAATTCACCAATCTTTTATATACGATTTACTGAATTTTAGAAGCCAAATCGACCAACGAAAGCAAGAGAACATAGTGCTGGAAATTAAATAAACTCTGGAAATTGCAGCCACAATAAAATATATATCTAGGGCACAAGAGCCCCAAAAATTACCAAACTCTAGATTCAGGCCTTTAAAAATATTGTGAATCCAATTACAAAATCAGATTTATCAAATTCTCCTTCAAAGTCCCCAAACCCTACCCAAGGTAGGTCTCTCCACCCAAAATAATTACAATAATGGTTGGAAATTACATAAAGATCTTCAAATCAGCTCTTCTCATCAATACCAAAGGATGATGAAGGGTTTTCCTCCTTCACCTAAGCCACATGAAGGGTTTTTGTCCTTCAATGAGGCCTCACAAGAGGGTTTTCGTCCTCAAGTGGATGACCAAGGAGCAACTAGCTCTCTTTGCCCAAGTGTATGATAAAAATGCGCCAAGCTAGATGCAAATGATGCCTCTAATCTCATTTTATATCTTCTTTTTGGCGCCAATGCTCAACTAGAAAAGGTCGACCTCTAATGAACCATTATAATCTTTCATTAAGCCTTATTAAAGGGCATTAAACCCAGCCGACCTCATTAAGAGGGAAAACTCTAAAAGAAATTATAAAATATTAGAAGAATAATGCAAATAGAGGCTCAAGATTCTCCTCCGTCTTATTCACTTCTTTGCCATGGAGAAGGAATGGCAAGAAGACCAATTAGTAGCTCTCAAATGGGAAAAAGGGACATTACATCCACTATCCGACTGATGTAAGTAGACCTATTCCGGGCCCTCTTACACTAGGTCTTCTAGGCCTCTTTCACTATCCTTCAAGGCTCTTAAGTCTCCTTAAGATGGCAATGGATTCTTCCCTATTACTAATGACTTGCCTAAGGGGAATTTGGATTCAATCATGACCTTGAGGGTTTCACAGGTATTCTTATGACTGATTAGGTGTAACACAACTCAATTCAATGGTTTTTTCATTCTTCAAAAATCTCAAAAGCATAGTATTTTAAAAAGACTACTAGACCTACAACTAGGCTTTAAGACTCTTCCATGGTATTGGGATTCAATCAATCTTTTATATAGATTCAAAGGTCTGTAGACATTCACGAACATCTTACAAATGACAAGCAAGAAGTTCCATACCTTATTTTAGACTGCTTATTCAAGCAAAGATGGAAAACTGACTCTTTAGTCTTGTTTTAAGGTCTTCTACAGGTCTGCTAAAAACTCAGTCATGAATATCTTTTTGTGTAGAGCTCCTAAAGACCTGAAACTTGCAACATTTCAAAAACATCATCCTTCAGCTCTCTACAAAATTTCATAATGATCTGATGATTATTTTGGAAGATATTCAACTTTTGGTGAAAGAAATCCCTCAACTAGACATAAACCCACAAGTCTACAAAACACAGTCCTCTATATCTTCACCTTCAAATATCTTAAAGGATTGAAACCACTTTGGATCAGTTGACAAACACATACAATCATCTACTCATGAAATTTGAGATGATTTTAGTGAGTTTTTAGTAAGATATTCACCTTTTTGTAAGCTTAACCCTTCCAAAACCCTCACTGTCAAATCTGCAGACCGAGTCTTTTAGGTTTTGCACGATCAAAACACCTCTAAATGACTTAAAAAAAATTTAGACACTCTTCTTAGTCCCCCAAGAACATACTCTTAAAATTTCAGAAGGTATTGACGGTTAAAACTCAAATAAATGCAAAAACAAGCTCCAAACTCCAGACTAGGGTTTACAGGACAGCAAGCACCCAGTTTTGGATTTAATTTTTGTTTGTTGACCAAATTGACATACTAATACCTCAAATTTCTCTGCAAGTACCCTTTCTCACTTGACAACCTCCTCAAATCATTGATTTTGCCATTTTAAGCCCTAAAGGCTCTCAAACTCAATCTTCTAGGATTGTAAAATCCTATTATGCTCTGTCTAAGACCTGTAACTTGCATAAACACCATAAAAGCATGAAGTAAAATCAAAGAACTGCTTAGAACATGAACTCACACATTTAATGATGTTTGAGAAGTATCAAAAGCATAACAAAATTCTCCTTTTATTCATGTCTTCAACTTGATACACACCCTTGTACACACCCTTGTACACTATCACCAACCTTCATACTAGACCTAGAGACCTTCAACCTTCCTCATCCGTATCCACACCTCTTATTCTCTCCTTCTCAAACGAATGAGAGTTCATACTATTATCCCTTCAAGTTCAGTTATGAAACCTCTAACTATACTTTAGTTTCTTAAGTCAAGATAATGAGGTTACTCATGGTTTGGGTTTAAACTTTATACATGAGTTAGGTGATAAGTATTACAAAAATGATAAACTAAAGACTTGGGGCAAATCATGGGGTTTTGAAAATTCAAAATGTCATGGAAACACCCCCTAGACCTCCTAAACCAACCATAGTCAAAATTTGACATATTTACATAATTACATTTGATTATATCCTGATGCTCCTGCATCACCAACCCTCATGAAAAACTCCCCTGATTTTCATCATCAATACAAAGTAGTGAAACTTGGACGAAAGTAGTAACGGAAGTATCAAAGTAAGTAGTCTCAAGATGAATATCCCAAAGCTTGTTAAGATCTCTAGTATAGTCTTTTGTCTTTGCGATAGAGGACACAAATTTGAATGTACAAATACCAAATCCTCAACTTTCTTGGATGCCAACTCATTTCATTTCACTGAGTGAATGAAGGCGTACTCCAATTTCGTTATGCTTAAGAATTACTAGCCACATGTTATACAAAAAAGTTGTTGGGAATTTCAAATTAGTAATAATGTACAACAATTTGTGTTAATATCTTAAATTTTAATTGATAAACAACAAATATTTTTTATTAAAGTTTATACCTGTGAGAGAATTTTAATAGCTACGGCTTATAGCTACTTGACATCATGACCATGTACATACTACCACATAACTAAAGTCATGTCGTACATGTCACAAAGAGCCTCCATTCTCTCATGCCACCTTTTGAAAATACAAACATCCCCATTTCATTGTAGATTCCAAACCAGCTAAAGTCCATCAGAAAACAACCTCTTCAATCCTGCCCTAGTTCTTTTTGCAACTTCTTGATTATCATATGTTGGTTGCCTATCAGGTAACCCAAGTATTCCACCTCCTCACAACCACACTCTTAACTTCGTTACAAAAGTTTCCTTCAGGGTCTTGTTCTTTTTTATATGATCTCTCTAATGTTTTCATGTATAGAGTCAATTCCAATATAATTTTTTCATATGTAAGCATTTTTTTGTTTGCATATACGATCATAGATGAATAGGCTCTTTGAAACTAAGAAAATATTCAACCTTGGCCCAACAATCATCGAAGATCAATGATTTTAACTTATGGGCTCTTTTTGTGTTTGTTTGCCTCCACAGGGTCCAAATGTTGTCAATCACTATACTTCTTAAGGCATGTTTTATCTTCACAATTCTCAAGTCAAGCATGTGAGAGGAAAATCTAGTCTCAACAACCTATACAAAGAAATTGAATAGAATTTAATAACATAAAAATTTATAATAAATTCAAAATATTGAAAGATCATATAAATTAGAAACTAATAAATTCTTTCCTTACCTTCAATAGCTCCAACCTAGAGAATCTCTTAAAAATGACCTGAGACGTAATGATTTGTGACAAACATCTAAATGTCATTTTCCTCCGTACAAATTTGCTCCATCCATGGGATTTTTCAACCCTTCTACAACAAATTGTGGGAGTGTACTACACAAGGCATCCAAAATATGTGCTCGTATCTCTCCTCTATGATCAATCCTACTAACAATTTTTGCATTGTTCATGATGACTTGGACAATGTTTTCGAGGCCACTGACTCAATAGCCTCAATCAAAATATTAGTAAAGAACTAAACATTTTTCACTTCACTCTCACAATCAACATCATCTAAGAACATTGCCCATTTAAGGCACTGCAACAATGTTGATAAGGAGTTTGTTTCGAACATCTTTCCCTCCATCTAAAATAATAGACACCCCTAAATTCTTCCAGAAATCAATAATTGACTACAAATAATTTTGTGTATGTTCCACTTCTTTTGTCAAGAGTGATGTTTGAACCTTTTTCATAACTAGGGATTTTGTACCCTTGTGTTGTGTAGTTAATGTCTTTCACCATTTGTTGTCAATATGAGAACCTCAACACATTGAAGGGAAACCCACATGCATAAATGCATCGAGCAATCAACTCATCAACAAAATCTTTTTTCGTCATGTTAAATGCTTGTTCCAAGGGTCCTTTTATTCTGTTTTATGAGATGGCATATTCATCCAAGGGAGTTTCAAGTGGCTAAGTCTTTGTTTGAATGAAAAGACGATTTGAATGTATGGGTGGTTTTCTTAAAGCCTTCCTTTGCAAATGAACTATTATGGATTGAGCTCTTGGAGCTTACAAGCTAAAATCCTTTTGCTCTTTTAGGTACACCAACATATGTGGTTTTTCAACCTTGGTACACCTTTCTAATCCACATTCCTATTACTCCAATTAAATGAACTTTGAGTCAAGAATACGAGGACTTAAATGTCATATTGAAATGAATGCATACCCAAAATCGAGACACACCACCAACAATTTCCTCCAACACTTGTACATGCTCTATAAAGGAGAAGCGGGATCATATTTCACATTCATAGACTCAAAATGTTTTCTTGTGGGTCTTCCTCCCAGCTTGCTTACCCTTGCCCTCCACCTGAAGCTGAACTTGATGTTATTTATATATCTTTATCTCGAACCTACAATGACAAAGATAAATTTTAAAAATAGCAAAGAAAACTAAACAACAATTGCATCATTTTTGTTTATAATCACCAAGTTCCCCAAAAAAGGGTTTGGTAAGAGCATACATAGAGTTTGGATTTTTTAGAAAAAAATCTATTAAAATCTAAACCCCCATGCATTCTTTTTTATTTCTAATCACCAATCTTTCCATAAAGGTGCAAGATGAGAACACACACACACACACAATTTAGATTTTAGTTTTTTTTTTTTTAAATAGCAAAATATACTCTAAAAACAACAAACATAATTCAACCTTGGGTATCCTTCTCTTCTTTTGATCACCAAGTTCGCCGCAAAGGTGCAGGGTGAGAGCAAACACAGAGTTCAAACGTTTAAAACTTACCTAAAAAATAGAAAACTAATTTAAACCCTAAACAAACAAGAAACTACATACAAAACCAAAACTAAAAGAAATGGAACATTTTCATTACATACAATTTAAAAACAAATATCATGATCAATGATCATGAATGTTTGTGCATTATGCTCACGCCATTCATGTTTATTGAACACATTAACAATTTGTTAGAAAACTAGATAAGAAGAGGGAGAATGGAGAGAAAAACCTAATTTTTTCTCCTTCAAGTTACTCATTTCTCCTTGCTATTTGAAGTTCCTAATTCTTCCAAGTTGCTCTAGTTTCTTCTTCCTTCAAACTCCTAACTTCCTCCTTCAAGGTGCTCTTGATTCCTCCTTGCTCTTTGCAATCACAATGTTGAAAATTGAAGATAAATTTGCAAAAAAATGAAAATCTAAAAGTGTGCTTTGAAATTGACCAAAAATGCGGTTATATAGCTTTTAGAAAGTGTCTATATTAGGGTATTTTTTTGCTTGAGTGAGTTTTTTTCTTTTTGGCATTTTGTATTTGACTTCTACAACTGAAACGTGATGAAATCGCCATGGGTATATGCCTAGAAACGGAAATCATACCCAGGTTGTACCCGTGATTGTCAAGCATTTTAGATATGTATATAATCCGTTTTGACTCCCTACACATTTCCGGTACACCCATAGGTACACTATCCATAGAGGTGTTTTCAGGAAATGTAGATTACATCAATTTGTCTATTATTGAGTTTATTGAATTTTGAAAGATTGATATGGAATTTCTAATCTTTAATATTTTTTATATGTGTATTGATGCCACTTGTAAGTCCCCTTTACCCTAGTTTTTTCGGGGAACTTCTAGGCATCCCCTTCTCGCATCTCCAAGACTCAAATGAAACATATGTTAAATCTAAGGTAACCAAAAGCATGTCATGTCCCTTTTTGGAGGCTAATTTCCGAAGACTTTAACCCATTCTTTCCCTGTGGGTCTAAGGAGAAAAACAAGGGGAAATCTGAATTATATTTTATAGTTGCTTAGATAGTACTCTCATTTATTATCATTTGTCCTATTGGAAGCCTTTTTGCTCCAATAGAGGAATTAAGTAGTTTAATTTCATTGGTATTGTGAGCATGTAGGCTAGAATAACCTTTTAATATTTAAAAAGCAATTACTTAAGGGGTCAGCCATGTTGTAATGTTTGTTTTAAGCACTCCTTAGGCCTATTTAAGGAGGTCACTTGGACATTTATGGGGCATATTTTTGTAATTATTCTTATTTTGGTGGAAGTGACTAGTGTAGCCCTTTTACTCTCTCTCTCAAGGACGAAACCCCTTGGGTTGAGGCTCTCCTCCAAGGATGAAAACCCTTGGTTGGGGAAAACTTGTGAAGGACGAAAACCCTTCATGAGGTTTTGATTATGCAAGTTGGTTGGAAATACAATAAAGGATCTTTCTCTTGCAATTGTGGTCTTCTTTGATGCAAATTATATTTATTTCAAGTGGAG
This sequence comes from Taxus chinensis, assembly GCA_019776745.2. Classification (NCBI taxonomy): domain Eukaryota; kingdom Viridiplantae; phylum Streptophyta; class Pinopsida; order Cupressales; family Taxaceae; genus Taxus; species Taxus chinensis. The sequence goes on along the minus strand of CM034155.1, from coordinate 294,892,525 downwards.
TGACCTATGTAGAAGTGGAATTTGAGTATGTGTGGTGACATTTTGATAAATCTGAAATTATTCTCTTATTCCTCATATTTTGTAAGTCCAAGATCCTGAGTTTGGTGATTTTTAGTAATGCCCTACTATTTTTTGCATGCTCGGGAATGTTCACTGGTTAGGGTCTCATAATTAATTAATATCACATGCAAATTTGAGTTCTAGCCACTGAAATTGATTGCTAAGGGTTTTCTAATTATTTTGGCACAAGTTTGGAAGCATTTTTGCAAGGTTTATCTCCTTCTCGAAGGGTTTTTCTTCCCTAGGAAGGTCGCTACCCTAGGAAGGGTTTTGAAATCAGTTTTGCAAGGTTCATAACAGCAGTGTCTTCAAATCTGATTTTTGAGAGCTTTTGGCCATTTCTTAAGGTTCCCTAAAAAGGGACATTACAGTGGTATCAAATCTCGGATTCTCAAAAGCCTAGGGTTCCAATGGACAAATTAATGAAGGTGCAAAAAAGACTAGAAGGAACAATGGACTCTCTTGCCTCCACCATGCAAAGCCCACGAGGAGGAAGGACATTCAAGGAAGAGCCTAGGGTTTCCAAGGTCAACAAGGTGGCAACTTGCTTTGAAGAATATCAAGTTCTTCTGGGGAAGATCCATGATGCCCTAACCTTTTCCAAATTCAGAAATTTAGAAACAGAAAGAGTGGGCATTGGAACTCGGTCCAAGGCTCGTGGCATGCACAAGGGTTTTGGGAAAAATACCCCTACCCTAGTGGAAGACAGCCCCATCTTGTTGGCAAAGCAAGGAGTGGCTATGGAGTTGGTTGAAGAAGGGGCCAAAACCCCAAGTTCATTGGGAGATGATGGGCATGCTTATTGCCCTAAGGACAAGGAAATGGATGATAAATTGCAGCAGCTGGTTATTGAGAAGGGGCAGCCCTTGAGAGGGTTAAAAACATCCAATCCTCTTGCTACAATTGATCATTTGGATGGGTTTCCTAACAACACCTTGGTGACACAAGGGTTTGAGGACATAGTGAAGCACAAGCCGAGGAAGGAGAAGGAGCAAAATGAGCATGCTACTCAAGTTCTACACCTTGGAAGAACGGGAGCCATTAAGGATGAAGATGCAGCCCTTACTTCCTTTCTTATTCTGGAATTTCAACGGTATGAGGTAATGGTGGATCATTGTTTGGTTAGCACTAATTTTCTTTTGGCACACGATGAATTCAGGCTTGAGCAAGTGGGAAAAGAGGAAGGAAACCTTTGTCCAAATAAATACAAGGACAACAAGGTTGCTGGTCTGTTTATGACATTGGATAATAGAGAGCCCAAGGATAAAGAATTGGAGTTGGGTAAGAGCCACAAGAACATTCCAGGCACATGTGAGCAAGGCATGAAGGTTGTGCAAAGGAAGAAAGCTCCAAGTATCGAGGAGACAAAGGAAAAAGAGGATGAAAATCATGTTGGAAGCCCAAGGAAAAAATATATTTCAGATTTATTGCTCTTTAGTTCACTATCGTATGGATTTGATCATCAAAATTAGTTGGATACATATGTCTCTTTAGGTACAAGAAACAAGATTGAAGTGACAAAAGATAACCTTCTTTCCAAGGCCCACAGTATGCATGATAAGGTAACTATCTCCTCTTTTAGTTTGGTTGGCCATCCGCTTGATATACTTATGTTTGGAAGAATAATTTGGGGTTGTATTGATAATACCACAACATGTTTTTGTTGGCCATGGAGATGGAACGAAACTGCCCATAAAGAACAAGATGAGGGAGCTGGATTGTTCCTAACAGCAAACAAAGGGAGTTTGTTTGATGGATATCTCAGCCCAAGCAAGAAGCCAAGAGTTACCCAAGACAAGCACCAACAGCTTGGGAATGAATGCAAGGAAGAAATTATTCCATCCGGCAAGGAAATCATGTCAAGAAGGAATGTTGATTTACACTCAGAATTCTTGAATGTTATGGGTAACCCAAGGTATGAAGGTATTTCAAATTTTGCCTATGTATCATTTCAGATTTTCTACCATGGATAGATGGTTAGGAATACTCATCTTTCATGTATGTTGTATCCTCTTTTGTCTCCGCTGATTGAACCCCTTGGTGCACGTCATACTTCATGGGGTAAGGAGGTAAGAAGTGTTGTTTTTTGCAAAGAACATATAGACACTTGGGCTCAATTTCTATGGTGTTTTCACAAGTGGCATATAAGTGTTATGATGAGTCCTTCAAAAGAAGGAATACCTGATTTCAAAATCAATATGGAGGGAAATAATGGTGATTCTAATTTTCAGCCTCATTTGTGGTTAACCCATGGTCCCATAATAATGGGAAAGCTAGAAAGAATGAAATGTATGGGCAACATTCTTACTATAAAATTTGGCACACATCACCCATTCCGGGTGAGGAGTCTTCTTCATGACCAAAGGGTCGCCATGCTTATAGAGAATGGAAATATGCATCAGTTTATTGGAGAAGAATTGACAAGAAGGATGGAGCCAAACAAGGCTGGTTTCAAAGGCTTCACGGTCACCATAACTTATGGAGCATATCCCCTTTACACAAGGAAGATACCACAGCTCGGTATCCCCATGAAAAGGTATGAGTTTTGTATTGACTTCCTTGTTTTAAGTTCAGTTGAGGAACCTATGGTTTTTGGGGTTCAAGAGCTCCAAACTTTGGGGGAACTAACCCTCAAAATCCACAAGAAAGGGTAGAAGTTCCACTCACAAAATGAAGAAGTCGGAATTTTTGAAATCAGAAATGGAAATGGTAGGCATGTTAAGCAAGGAAAATCTGATTTTATCTCATTACCAGCATTAGAGAGGGGACTGGTTTTAGCTAAGAATACAAGGAGGAAGGTTGCAAACAACATCATGATGATAAAGAATGAAGAGAAAATGAAACATAGTCATTGGAGCGATCACGTCCATACATGTGCAAAGAAAGATGGTACACTTCTCACATATTTTAGAATGGATATAACAGTGGATTGCATATTCTCAGTTCCTCTAGAGAAATTTTCAGTTTTTACCACCTACCAATTATATGTGGACCTCATATTCAGTAAGTGCTTAAAGAAATTTGTGCTTGTTTCTTTTGATGATATCTTGAGATGTAGCAAAACATGGGTGAAGCATCTACAACACCTTAATATAATGATGAGTGCTTTAGGACAGAAGTCCTTACTTCCAAAGAAATTCAAATGTGGATTTGGTTGGAGCAAAATTTTGGACCAAGGGTATATAATAGAGTCTTGAGGGGTACATGTGGAGAAACAAAGGATAAATGCCATACTTGGTTGGCCTCCTCCCATCTCCGTTTCACAACTCAGAAGGTTCATTGGGTCTAAGAAGGGTCCTTCACATCCTGTTGCCCCTCTAACTGATTTAACTAAGAGGGAGGTACTCCGCTGGTCACTTCTAGCTCGAGAAACATTTGATCAACTCAAGAAGGTAATGTACTCATGTCAAGTGTTTGCTGTACCTGATTCTTCTTTTCCATTTATGGTGGAATTCAATGCATCCAGTGTAGGAATAGGGGCTGTTCTAATGCAAAATCAGTGTCTTGTTGCATTGGAAAACAAGGAACTCAAGAAACATGAGCTTAATATTCACAATTATGAGAAGAAAATGATGGCCATTATGCATGTCTTGGTCAAATTTAGGCCATATCTTGTTGATGGGTCAACAATATACAAGCTTTTGGTTTTTGACATCAAATATGTCAAGAGGAAAAACATTGTAGCAGTTGATGCCTTGTCTCGGAAACCAGCTCTTCATAGGAATCAAAAAGGATCTTCACAAGGAGTCAAGGATTTGGAGCAGTGAAGTTTGTCATTGCTTGAGGACAAGCAATCTTGGGAAGGGGGGACTGTCATGTCCCTTTTTGGAGGCTAAATTCCGAAGACCTTAACCCATTCTTTCCCCGTGGGTCTAAGGAGAAAAACAAGGGGAAATCTGAATTATATTTAATAGTTGCTTAGATAGTACTCTCATTTATTGTCATTTGTCCTATTGGAAGCCTTTTTGCTCCAATAGAGGAATTAAGTAGTTTAGTTTCATTGCTACTGTGAGCATGTATGCTTCAATAACCTTTTAATACTTAAAAATCAATTACTTAAGGGGTCGGCCATGTTGTAATGTTTGCTTTAAGCACTCCTTAGGCCTATTTAAGGAGGTCGTTTGAGCATTTATGGGGCATGTTTTGGTGATTATTCTTATTTTGGTGGAAGTGGCTAGTGTAGCCCTTTTACTCTCTCTCTCTCTCAAGGACGAACCCCCTGGGTTGAGGCTCTCCTCCAAAGACGAAAACCCTTGGTTGGGGAAAATTTGTGAAGGACGAAAACCCTTCATGAGGTTTTGATTATGCAAGCTGGTTGGAAATGCAATAAAGGATCTTTCTCTTGCAATTGTGGTCTTCTTTGATGCAAATTATATTTATTTCAAGTGGAGCGACCTATGTAGAAGTGGAATTTGGGTATGTGTGGTGACATTTTGATAAATCTGAAATTATTCTCTTATTCCTCATATTTTACAAGTCCAAGATTCTGAGTTTGGTGATTTTTGGTAATGCCCTACTATTTTTTGCATGCTCGGGAATGGTCACTGGTTAGGGTCTCAAAATTAATTAATATCACATGAAAATTTGAGTTCTAACAGCTGAAATTGATTGCTAAGGGTTTTTTAATTATTTTGGCACAAGTTTTGAAGCATTTTTGCAAAGTTTATCTCCTTTTCGAAGGGCTGTTCTTCCCTAAGAAGGTCGCTGCCCTAAGAAGGGTTTTGAAAGCAGTATTGCAGGGTTCATAACAGCAGTGTCTTCAAATCTGATTTTTGAGAGCTTTTGGCCATTTCCTAAGGTTCCCCAAAAAGGGACATTACAAAGCATGGAGGCAGATCTGAATTGAAAGTACAGTGGAAGCATGGGCCGTACCCTAGTAAATTTTAAGCTAGTGAAGTGAATCCACCATTATCTATACACAAACATAGAACATACAGTAAAAGTGAAAATAATGAATAATAAATTATATTTAAAATTAAGCACGAAGTCTATTCTTCAAATATAGACATCATTCATTGTTTTTGTTTTTCAAATTGGTCATTAGCTTTTCTTTATCCTTCTTGTCTTAAACTATTTCCTAATGTAGAACCATTTACAAAGGTCAGAAATGCCAGTATAGAATTTGTAGTCTCCTAGACGTTTCCACAATATAGAAATATTTCTAAGGAGTTGGACTAAATGTTGCTGGAGAAATTTGTTTCAAAAGCGTAGTTTTTGGACAATTCCAGGATTTAGAGGTCGTTGAAGTGGAATTAGCACTTGTGAGGCAATTACCGAGACCTTGATTAACAATTTTGTTTAATAAACATCGTTTGATAGGGTATATTGGTGTGTACCATGATGTTGCATATCCAAATGCCTCTGGCACTTGCAAAATACTTTAGGGTCTGAATCAAATGGAAATAATGGCCAATCTGAAAGCTCAAAAAAATGGCTGTTTTTTATGGGCCATGGAAACATGCTATAATTTTATTCCAATGTTCCCAACATGCGAGTAAGGGAATCTTAAATGGCATTCCTTCAAGAGACCAAATGTGTCACAAGTTGCATTTCAGAAATAGCTATGTGGAACCGCATCAGAATGCATTTGCATGTTTAGAAATGTGTATGAGAAGTCAATGTTCATAAAGTAATATCTGTATGCTCCACGATTACACAAAATTCTGTACACGTGCACTCAAAACTTGGATTATGTTTGTTCTTTGGAGCGTAGGATCATGAAATATGCCAATAGAAACAAACAGTAAAATGTAACTAAAGCTCATTGGATTCTTTGAGAATAGCGAACCAAGAAATCTTACCACTGATGCACATTTTGGAAACAACCAGTCATGAGGGCAGTTATCAAGTGTGTAAACAAATTCAGGCGGTTCTGTCACTAACCAAAGAAGACGAAAATAAAAATGTATTACTAAAATCACGCATATTAAGCTCCAATCATTAGAATATGACTGCATTAAGTTTAATGTGCACAAAAAAGAACTAAATGAAATAAACCAAAAGCTGTAACTTACAGTTTCCAAGACCTCCCCAACCTTTACTAATGATTCCTCTTTGTCCAGTTCGCTTTAATGCTTGAACGATTATTTTTGTCCAACCTTCTGGATCTTGAACAGGCTTCAAATTGATCAAGAAATCAAATCAACTTTGAGACTTAATAAGAATGAACTGTTTAATGTCAAGCAAAACATGAGCATGAGTTCTTGTTTACAGATATCAAACTGTCTGTAACAGAATATTAAATGCTATAAAAGATAAGGTCGTTTTTTAGGCTCACTGCCAAGTGAGACACCAAGTTGGTGTATGAGACCCCCCTTTCGGAAGGTCCGAGGGGACTATTTTTCCATCTACCTTATAAATTGATCAATGAAGTGTGCAAACATAAATCCTATAGACTTGAACCTTTGAACTCCTTTATGGAGCACAAATGGTTTCACCATGAGGGCCACTCAAGTTGTACTAGTTAGCTTGACCGACCAAATATTTGAATTTCGAAGCATGCATTTTCATATAAAATTGTTAATTCTAGCAAAGGTGCTATGGCCCAACAAAATAAAAGGGATAAAAAAAAGAAAATCAAGCACACTACTCAATAACTCGTACATATAGGTCTAGGAAATTTCCATGAGAAAAAAGCTTGCATTGATTCCTAAGAAATCAAAATACGTTAGCACCTGGACCAAGGGACTTCTGAGTCTAAATCAGCTCCTCCACATATTAAATTGGTTGGTGGCAGCAGGAGAGCCATAGGATTAGTTCACAAGGGAATTTTTCGTATCAAATTTGGAGTCATGATTCATACAAGAAACTATTTTTGCTGCAATAAATTATCAGTGGCACCATTGTTAGTTCATAGAAGCAAGATGTCAGTTAAACAACTCTCAAATTTTAGATGAAATCATCCAGAAAAATTTCTAAAAGAGTTCATGCATAAACTGGTTTCCATTATATGTAAGGGCCCTTCAATGTAACAATCCTTGATAATTAACTAGGAGGCGACTTTGGGTCTAGAAACATGGTATACAAGAAATAAAGAGAAATTATATTAATATTTGGGGATAACCAAAAGTAGATCAATGGGACTTGAGAATATTCCTGATAACAATAGAAAATGTTAGGGTAATAGGACTCTCGAAATAGCAAATAACTACAGAAAAGAAGAACAAAAGCACTGAAAGTAAACGAAGGGTAACAATACAAATAGCCATGTGGGAGGAGTAAGAACCCCCAAAGGATGGGCTAGTGAAAGTCAAAAGTAGATATGACTAGATGGTAGTCTCATCAAACATCTTTAACCATGCCTGAGATAGAGGAAGCATTTGTGTCGTAGTCTATCACTACGAAAGGGATCCTCCAAGATCTAATAATGATCATCGAGGAGTATCTAGAATTGAACGGGGCAAGTTGGCTAATCCTAGGAGGAAGCAAAGCACTCCCCCTAAAATCCCTCGTAGCATTTTAGGCTGATGAAGCTCTTGTGGCAACAAAGAAACTTGTACTGTGCTTGCTTTTGCACTCCAGGAGGTGGTCGCAAACAAGATCCATGACACCAAGGAGTAGATCCATGATGCATGAATCCCCATCACCAAGAGCCAGTGTGTTGGATACCTAGGAGAAGTGTTGTGTGGAGATTAGCACCAAGCTCATTGACCTACTACTCTCAGTGTGTGAAGCAATAGTATCCAAACTTCGCTTAATACCACCAAACTCTATAAGGACTAAAATAATGATACAATTGGCCTAGCAATTCTATAGGCTCTTTGCAGAGACATGCATCAGAGAGTGACAACCTCCCTTAGAAAAAGGTCCACCAGTGATTCAGGTACCAAAATAAAGTAGATAGAGATTTCCCCGAATCTCTGCAAAAAAAATGATATCTCCTTTAGATCTCATCATATTAAATAGGGCATCTAAAATGAAGTGCTCCTATTTGCACCACTTGGAGGGGACAAACTTGACAAATCCTATCCTCACGTGGAATATGATGATTATTCTCAACTACAATTGGTGTGAGCATACCCTCAACTAAGCCACAAGATCAATGACGTTGGAGACATTCAGTGCAACAAATGACACCATCCACCACCTGCAAAGAATGTTACGCATAAAAGGCAAGCTTGGTGTTGAGCGGATGAGGAGGAGAGGCTTAAGTGACCTACACGTAGTCTGTAGATTTCTCTCTAAAAGATCTAGTGATGACCTACTTTAAGAGAAGAAGCGTATGAGGGGGATCCAAAGAATATCTAAAAGGAGGTAACCTATCAATCAAGATGTTGATAGATTGGAGGAGAAATTTACTCAAAGAAAACCAGCAACATTGACATCTACTAGGGCCCAAAAGTGCAATTCTATTTGAAGTGTTAGAAGATATGAACAAAGAAAGAATGAAAGAATCCATAATATACACTTCAATGACTGTGTGTCCTTCATTTTCTTATGTTGGTAGTAGTTACAATGTAGTTGACATAGTTGAAATCAGTTATACAACTACCAACTACCATGTGTATATAATATATTCAATTACCCCCTTAAAGACTAAATTGGAAACTACTCCAAGTTTGTCCCGAAATTCTACAAACATGATAGAACCAAGATGTTTACTCATTAAATTTACAGGATGCTCCTTAGAAGGACAAAAGTGAAGAGAGATATTACCAAAATCACCTATCAAATATAGTGATGATGAGTCTCAATGTACTTGGTTTGGGCATGATATACTAAATTCTTTACCATCTTCAATACACCTTGATTTTTGAAAACAAAAGAAAGTGGAGTAGGTGTGGCTTGGGAATGATGAAGTTCAATCAAAATCTGAAGTAGCCAAACTGCTTCACAACTGGAATTGACAGTGACTTTGTATTCTACTTCAATGGAAGATATAGCTATAATGGGCTGAAGCTTACTCTGCCATGAAACAACTCTTGAACCAAAAGAAAAGATGTAACCGGTGGTAGAGCTCTAAGTATCCATTGATCCACCCCAATCAAAGTCTATAAAGCCGATCAATTTAAAATTCGTGACTCATTGATATAGAATGCCAAAGTCAAGAGTTCCATTGACATATCTCAAAACTAGCTTCTTTGCTGCCCAGTGAATGAACTTCAATTTGGACAAAAACCGAGAAAGGTAGCTAACAACAAAACATAAGTCCAATTATGTGGATGTAAGTTATATCAAGATGCCCACCAATTGTCTGTAAAGTGATAACTTCAGCCTGGCCTCCAAAGGTGTGGAAGAAGAATTACACTCAGTCATCTGAAACTTCTACAACAGATTCAAAGCATACTTAACCTGGACTATGAAAATCATATGGTCATGTTGCTAGAATTCTATACCAAGGTAATAGTGTAGGAGGCCTAAATCAATCATGTCAAAAGAAACAGATAAATCAGATTTTTCTCTTTGAATAGCAATGGCCCCACTTCATGTGATAACAATATCATTAACATAAACAATAATGATCAAAATGTCATCACCATTGTTTTTGAAATATGGATTTGGATCAGAAAGGCTTCTTCTACATCCAGAAACATGTAGATATTGATCTATTTTGATATACCAAGCTCAAGGAGCCTTTTTAAGTCCATACAAGGATTTTATCAACCTACATACTAGATGTTTACAACCACATGCCCGAAAACCATCAGGTTGTGCCATATAAACTTTTTTCTTCAAATCTCCATTCAAGAAGGCACTCTTTACATCCATCTAAAAAAATCTTACATCCAAACTAGGTTGCAATTGAAAGAAACAATTGAAAAGTGTACTCATAATCTATTCCCTCCTAGTGCGAGAAGCCTTTTGCAAGATGAAAAAGCTTTGAACTTATCCAAAGTACCATCAGCTTTGCACTTGACCTTGTATACCCATTTACAACCAATGGGTTATTTCCCGGGAAGTAACTCCACCAATGTTCGGGCATTGTTCTTCATCAACATCATGCTCTATTTGCATGGCAATTTCCCACTCAGGTGTGCCTTTTTCTTCAAAGTATCTTTGTGACTCAAGCGTGTTGAGAACATTTGAAGAAAGAGCAAAATGAACATGCTTTGAATCAACAACTTTCTTACCAGTCCTTTGAGGTCGTGCATATGATTGAGGCATTTCATCTTCCCACACATCCTATAAAGTGGAGTAAAATCATTTAGGCCTTCATTGGATTCAAGAATCATATTTCAGTTGAGGCTCTGCCGAATAAGGAACCAACTTAGGTTGGCAACTTCTATAGACCAGTGCATCTATTGTGGATGTCATAGATTTGTTGTTGTGGAGTCCATGGAGAAGTATGATATGAACTAGACTCTTAATTGTGCAAAGGAGTCACAACACTCTCCGATAAAATTTGTTGATTATAGAAAAAAATGATTCTATTTCTTTCACATCAGCATCTTGAGTAACAATTATCTTATTAGTGGAAAATATCAATCAACCTATAAGCTTTGGACTAAACATTATAACCAAAAAAGAAATATCTTGAATGTTTAGAGCACTTACTCTTCTTTCTATCAGGGACCAAAGTATATGCAGCCAAACCAAAAATACAAAAAGTTGATACCTCGGGTTTGATTCCGGACAACGCTTCTTCGGATGTGACTTCTTGTGAATCTTTGCAAGAAATCCAGTTTAGAAGTTTAGAATATATACCATTGAATTCGTTGCTTCTTCCCAGTATTTTGAATGGCACACCTCAACTACGCATCATATATCGAGCTATCTCCATGATGGTCTTATTACGTCCCTCAACCACCCTATTCTATTATGGGGTATCTAGGGCTTTCAATTGATGATAAATTCCCTTCTTGTTGCAGTAATCCTTGAACAACTTGGAAGTGAATTCCCCCCCCCTCCTCCCCTGTCCGCATTATCATATCTCAATGTCTTGATTTGTCTACTAACCTAGTTCTCCACCAATGCCTTGAACTTTTCAAAGGAGGCAAACAATTATATTTATTTTAATGAAGTAGACCCACATCTTTCTAGAATAATCATCCACCAGCAAGAAAAAGTATTTTGCATCAAGAATGTCATGTCCCTTTTTCAAGATAATTCCATTTGAAAACCTTGACCCATTTTCCTTCCTCATGGGTCCAAGGGAACAAGCTCAAGGAAGCCAATAATGTCATCATGTGCTTAATTTTGTGTTTATTTCTTTAATTGGCATTGTATTTGTTGTTAAGCCTAATGCCCAACAATAAATAAAAAGTAAAAGTGATTGGTGAGCATGTAGGCTCCAAAAATAAAAAAGAAAACAATATTAAAGTAAGTCTAATTGTGGTCGGCCTCATTTGAGAGTCCCAAGACTTGGCGCCCCCCTCTTCTTATAAATAGAGGTTGTTGGCATTAGTTTAGGACATGTTTTAGAGATTATTCTTATTTTGGCGAAAGTTGGCTAGTGTAGCCCTTTTAGTCACTCTCTCTCAAGGACGAAACCCCTTGGGTTGAGAATCTCTTCCGAGGATGAAAACCCTTGGTTGGAAAACTTGTGAAGGACGAAAACCCTTCAGGAAGTTTTGATTGTGCAAACTGGTTGGAAAATCAATAAAGGATCTTTCTCTTGCATTTGTGGTCTTCTTTGGTGCAAATTATATTTTATTTAGAGGGGAGTGACCCACTTCGAGACAGATATTTGGTATGTGTAATGCTAATTTGATAAATCTGATATTACTAGCTTGTTTTTCATAATTTATTAAGGCCAATATCTTGAATTTTATGATTTTAAACAATGGCATTCCATCCTAGTAGTTGATTATTTTAGAGACTCAAGTGAAGTTGATTGGAAGGGTTTTGAAGACACAAAGGAGGGGTTGAAACCCCAAAACAGGTCGTTGCCCTAGAAAAGGGTTTAATTTACAGGTTTATAACAGTAGTTCTATTATCTAATTTGTGAGCTTTTGGTCATTTCCTGGGTCCCCCTAAAAAGGGACATTACAGTGGTATCAAAGCATCATCCTCCCACCCTATAAAGCATGGAGAACAAGTTGCAAGGAAGGATAGCACATATACTAGATAGGCTTGCCCTAGCCATCCAAAATATGCAAGGTGGTGGTTTGCTCAAGGAAGAAAGGGTTTCAAGGAATGACAGTTTGGCAACAACATATCAAGGTCTCCCGGAAAAGATGCATGATGCCCTTTCTTTTGAGGATTTTGTGGAAATAGAAAATAATAGAGTTGGAATTGGCAAAAGGCATAATGCTCCAACCTCATCAAAGGACCATGGTAGAAGGGTCTCAACCATTAAGGGAGGAAAATTGTAATGTCCCCCTTTCAGGACATTATCTGCGTGGAAGGATTCGAAGGCCCTCGACCCAATGGGTTTGAGGATTGGGCTCGTATTTCAACTTAAGATATTCATTATCTCTTTTGTAAACCTGTGAGGGCCCTCTTAGTTTAGAAAAGTGCACCTAGGATAGGAATTTCTTAATATTAAATTAAGAAATTAAATAAAGTGCACAAGTAGTTTATTAAATACTTTTTAATTAGAGAGAAAACATTAAATGTTTAAACATTGGTATTTGCACCTCTTATTCTATAAGAAGGGGTCACATTTCCTTAGATAGGAATGTTATGATGATATTTATTTTATGCTCCATGCTTGGAGTTGGGATGCATGCCCATTGATGTTCTCTCTCTCTCTCTCTCTTGCGTGGGAGGTTGAATTGAGTTGGTTTTTGTATTTATTGGTGAGATCCATATTTCTCGCTTTGGCAAACATTTTGATTAAATTTGTAAGTGGAAATCTGCCTTTTTCTACTGTAGCGACGTCACTGTAGCAATTGAATTTTGATATCAATTTAAAGAGTTTTGTGAGTGCTTTTGCAAATCGACTTGGGTGTTGGTGTCACTCAGATTTCACCCTGAAATCTGCGACTACCCTATCTGAAAATTTTTCGTACTTTTAAAATAATGGGTCGTTTTGTGTGTTTTATTGCCTGAAAGTTCTTGTATTGCGTCAAGATAATCCCAAAGAGCCATATTAGCCTTTTTCGCCAAATACTTAGATGCCCAAAATTGTTTTGTTCTGTCGTTAGGATTTGTCTGCGGGAAATTTGTATTTAATTATTTTGAGCCCCCGTATGAGGCTATTTGCGCTCTGTTTCAACTCTGTTATGAGCGAGATATGTTATTATTTCTATGTACCAGAAGGATTTTAACTTATTTTAAGTTTTGGGCTTTATTTGTAACTTTTGGCAATTTTTTCGTATTTTTGTGGTGTCCCGTTTCTGTTTTCTGTAAAATTTCTTTGGAACAACTCCTTCGCCGGGTAAGCCCGATTTTTGGCTTGGAGCAGCTGGAAAACATACACGCACATTTTGCTTGGAGGAAGTCGTCATCGGAGGTCTAGATCACTGGGAAAAAGCGAAGTCGTGCACAGAAAAGCCCCTGCGGGGATGGGCGCATTTTTGGAAAACAAAGGATTTAAGCTGCGATGGGAAAAATATAAGCCGCAGACAGGGTGGGAATTGTATACCTGCCTGGCAGAGTACTTTTTCCCATGTTATAAAAGTCACCTAAGCTGCAGTGGGAAAAATAGAGGCTCCAGGCAGGTGGGAATTTATTGCCTGCCTTGCAGGGTAAAAATTCCCATGATATAATAAAAGGAAAGTGACTTAAGTGAAATCATGGGATTTTAGTGCCTGCCTTGCAGGGTAAAGAATCCCATTGTCAAAGTCAAATCACTTAAGTGGATCACGGGATTTTGGTGCCTGCCTGGCAGGGTAAAGAATCCCATTATGGAAAAAATTCTTAAAAATAGAATTACATGTGCAAAAAAGTGCGCCCCCTTTGGTGATTGATTAATAACAGCCTTAAAATGATTATTTTTAATTAATCTATTCTCTCTTAAAAAAGTGCGCCCAAGCTTCGAGGAGGTCAAAAAGTCAAAGAAGGAATAAAAGAAAGGAATTAAATTAGTATTAAATTTAGTTTATTTAGTGGCTGCCCCCTTCCTCTCAAAAAGTGCGCCCCATTTGGGCATTATTTAATGTTTTTTGAAGGCATTAAAACATTAAATTAATTTCTATTTTCAGTGGCTATGGTCAAAGCACACTGTGGGGCTTGAGCGAAGTGCTGTGTGAAGGATTAAATTGGATTAATTTAATTTATTGGATGGCTTGTCCTTAAAAATGCTATTTTTTAAAAGAGAAAAACATGATTTTTAATTAATTAATTGCGTTTAATTGTTAGGGCAATTATTAATTATAGAATTGTGAAGGTTATATAAGCATGGGCAGCCATATGGATGAATTATTTAATTCACAGGTTAAGAATTGCAGCCAAGGAGGAAAAGTGCGCCCCCTTTAGAGGAAGGATTTTGCTCAGACAAAGTGCTAACAAGGCTAAAAACTTCCAGATTTGGTGCATGCTTTGGAGAAGGTTTATCTTTGTCTGCATAGTTGTTTTCACAGGTGTTACAGGAGCTCAGGTGTTGATTGAAAGGATTCATGCTCTCTTTATGTGCAAATTAAACACCAATTTTTGGGGCAGCAGGCTTGAAAAGTGCAGATTTTTATAATTTAAATTCACTATTCATGCTCCGGTGGCCATTTTTGTCTGAATAAATTGCAGGAATTCATAATAGGTGCTTTACAAAGGAAAATGAGCTTTTATCAATGTCCAATACATTGCATATATCCTCCGAATCTGAAGAATTGTTTAGATCTGCACCAGTATTGAAGAATTCCAGTTAAATAAAAAGAAAAAGAATTATTCAGACGAAGATAGACAAAGCTATGGCGAAGAAAGATGAAAAAGAAAGCACAACGGAGTCATGCATCACTTCTAAATTTACAGATACTGCAGACACAGATCTAGGCTCGAAACCTCTTGCTGAATTGATAGACAGATCCAGAGCAGGAGAAACTTCACTCATGTGTGCAGATTAAAAGTAGTGGAATTATTCAAGTTACAGCTTTTCCATCCATAGCCCAGTTGCCAAAGTTTGTTATGCAGGTGCAAATACATATCCAGATGCAGATGCAGATGCAAATCCATATGCAGATCCAGATCCAGATCTCATAGTTGCAAAAGCTTCCAGCACAAAGGCTTCATCCTCTTGTTTCGAATGCAGCCCGTGAAGAAGTCAGTGCGTGGAAAATTCCCTCCAATATCTTGTGCATGTGCTCTCATCTTCCAGTTGAAGCCTTCATTGAATTTTCATTCATCCGAAGTGCTTTCCAGGATTTTTAATTACTCATATGCAATTAAAAATAAGGATGACGAGTTATCTACGGCAAACAATGCATTGATGCATGTACTGGAGAAGAACTGCAAAAGCTTCAAGGATAAAAGAGAAGACAAGGCGAAGGCAAAATTCCAGCTTGTTTCCAGATCCAGCTGCTTCTAGATCCAGTTTGAATCAGCTGCATGCAAACATGAAAAAGGACAAAGTCAGCTTTCCTCTTTCTTCTTTCCTCCGAAAAAGTCAGCTTTCCTCTTCCTTCTTCTTTCCTCCGACAAAGTCAGCTTTCCTCTTCCTTCTTCTTTCCTCGGACAAAGTAATTGAGCGATCAATTAAATTATACAACTTAAGTGATTGGTTTAAAAGCCATTACTTGAAGAAGTCAACTACTTGGAGATAGGTGGCAGACGTGCAAAATAGAAGCTTCTATTTTCAGTTGTGAATCATACATGTCACGCAAAGAGGAATTCCAGGAGGAAGATTGCCAGTTGTTTCTTTCCGACTTCCACATGTGCTAGTTCAACTAAAAGCTTCCAACTTGTAATTGCACCTCTACATTCTATAAGTAGTGGAAAAACCTTCGGGTTAAGCATCGATCAGAATTTGTAAGCAGCAATCTTGTGTTCTAGACTTTGTGCTGAACCCCTGAGAGCAACTTGGAGCAAAGGAATACAAAGGAGCAGGTTTCCGGAGAACTTTGTGTCACGGTGTACTTTGTTTCTTGCTTTTAATCTTAGATCTCTTAGTAAACTTTGTGTTATTATAGATCTAGATCTAGAGCTGCCTTTGTTTCTTGCTTTTAATCTTAGATCTCTTAGTAAACTTTGTGTTATTATAGATCTAGATCTAGAGCTGCATACTTGACCTTAAGTTGAGCAATTGGGGGGAAATAGGTGCAGATGTTTACTTGTAGCCCGTAGTTCACAATTGGAGGAGTCAAATTACTATTTTAGGGGCCCTACGACAAGTCAGTGCTGCTATGTTACCACTTGAGTTTGCTGCCCTACTTGTTGCAATTAATGATGGGAAAATGGATGTACACATTGTCTTGCTATCCTTGCATGGTTGGGTAATAGTTTTGGGGTGTAACAATTGTTGCCATAAGATTTGATTGGTTGTCATCTCCTTGATTCCTCTTACAGTTCAAATTTTTGATGTGCCCATGATGATGTGGTTATGGGTGTTTGTTTGCAATTCATGCATGATTGATTAGGAAGGGCCAAGTCTGATTTTTGATGATAAATGGCATGACTACAGCAGAGTATGGGACTGCATAGCAGTTTGTGGGGGCAGCCCATGCATGTAAGAAAGTTGGGTACTATCCAAGCCATGGAGATACCAAGAAGAAGCAAGAAGAGTGTTCTTCAACACTCATTTTTCTAACAAGTTTGTTCCATGCGCAGGTTTAAAGAGAAGATGGCAGCTGAAGACATTCCACAATTTCAAGAGGAAGAAGCAACACAAGTTGTTGCAAGTGCTCTTTCACTTGATTGGTACAGGAGCAAGACTTTGGGAACACCCCAACATTGTATTTGGATGCATGAGCTCGATATTGCTTGAGGGCAAGCAATCTTGGGAGGGGAGGGCTGTAATGTCCCCCTTTCAGGATGTTATCTGCATGGAAGGATTCGAAGGCCCTTGACCCAATGGGTTTGAGGATTGGGCTCGTATTTCAACTTAAGATATTCATTATCTCTTTTGTAACCCTTTGAGGGCCCTCTTAGTTTAGAAAAGTGCACCTAGGATAGGAATTTCTTAATATTAAATTAAGAAATTAAATAAAGTGCACAAGTAGTAGTTTATTAAATACTTTTTAATTAGAGGGAAAACATTAAATGTTTAAACATTGGTATTTGCACCTCTTATTCTATAAGAAGGGGTCGCATTTCCTTAGATAGGAATGTTGTGTATAATATTTCAGCGATTTTCCTTCACTTGTGAGTGTATTCCATCATCAAGGCAAGTCGTATTTCTCTAGAATAAATTCCTATCTGCAGCATTTTATCATTTTTATGTCCTATACATTGCTGTTTAAGAGCTGCTTTGGATAGGATTTATTGTTGTTCCGTTTGGGGGCATAATTTGTCCATTTGGGGACATTTCATGGTCATTTGTTCACACATTTAGTCTAGGGAAATCTATTAGGAAGAATTTTCCCAGCTTTTTGATCATATGAATCTTCATTCTCAGCCTCATTACACAATGTACACATATGCACCGTAATTGATGATTTCTCAATGAATAGAAAAGCACTATTCTGCTAATCTATTGCATTCAAATGTGAAACGGTTTACTATCTTTTCTATTTACAATTGCATATTCTATAAGTCAATGATTTACTAGGTTATTGAGCTGTCCAAGCTGCCTTCTAGGGCCCCATGGAGAAGATCATTCTTGATGGAGAAAATCTCTTTGGGAGATTTTCCTGTGTTGAGGATTGTTCACTATGATATGTTGAATTTTTGGACCGAGTTCAATTTCATTGCTAGGATTGGTTTCTTGGTCACCATTGTTTTCTTTGTTGGTGAATCTTAGGATTCTAGCATGATCTTGTTGATTTTGTTTTCTTTGATAAGTTTTACTAGACACCTAATGTTGCATTTATTGGTATTTGAAGGTATGGTAGCTTTTTTATGTAAGTACATGCGGCGTTGTCGCATTCAAAGGTAGTATATAGGACTTGAATAATGTCGGCCCATGTGCTATTGTTTTAGTTTGAGTGTAAGCTTAGATGTTCCATTGTAGGGATGGGCGAGTAGCTCTTAGAGGATGTAAGAGGGAAAAAAATGAAAGAAGAATAATTGGAAATTAAATTTTGGAAAAACACAGAAAATATGCGAAAGCAAAGGATGTGTGAAAATTTCCTTGACCAAAAGAGGTAAGGTTTACATCAAGTTCCCCAAATGTATGGGTGAAGAAATGATATGTAATAAACAAACCCTTTAAATAGGTAAAAGGTCGAAGGCCCTTCTAGATCCAACATTCAAATTGACAGACTACAAAGCAATTGTGGGTATAAGAAATGGGCTGGCAATAGGCTAGGGCTAAGAGTGTGCTAAGAAGAAAGGATTCAATCTAGGTCTAAAGAATGTAATAAGAAAGACTGTAATTGGTAATATTAAGGTGGTAATAAAACCGCAACAAGATAATATGCAAGGAAATATACAAGGTACTAAATGAAAAACATACATTATATGATCAGATTTGCACAAATAAAAGGGGATACGGAAAGGGATACTTACTCGGGATCAACTAGTTAGTCCATTAATCTCCCCCTTGGCTTGAGCAGTTATGGAGTGATGGTTGTAAGTGGAGTCGATAATGATAATAGAAATCCTAGCAGACCATAGTTTTGGACTCCAAAGACTTGGTATATTTTGTTTTAATGAATCTCGTATTCTTGAATCTCCACGGACCTTTTGTTTTGCAACTTATCTTCCTTTGGTGAAGTTCCTTTACCCAAATCTTTTATGAAACCTTAAGGGGGAACCTTGATTTAGGACTGCACAGCAGAGAGATGAGGTTTTTTGTTTTCCTAGAAATGACTAAGACTAACCCTATTTCTATGGGTGAGGAATCCTCGGTCATAAGGAAAAGCACTGTCCTTTTGTAAGCATTAGATCTTCTTATTTATGGTAAAATCAAATCAAGAAGACTTGCAACCATTCTTAGTTTTCATGACTAAATCAAAAAAATCGGGAGAACTGCATCAATTATGGATTCTTTTGGGTGGAAACTTTCCTTACTGACTAGTACTTAATTAATTACCTTCCTTTCCTTAGAGTAGCAGCCAGAAGCCACGAAGACTATAGTCTAGCTTAGCATTCTAGAAGTCAAACAATATACGTTATTTGTCTTGATACAATTTTGCAGGCTTCCTAATTTGAGGACTGGATACTGTAATTGTTATCCAGATTTTTGTATAACCACTCTGATTAATATATTGAGTTCAGTACTTTGAATTTCCTTTATCTAAATTATTTAATGAACGTTTACTTAGATTCATATTTACATGCCTTAATTGCTCTTGTTCATTTCCTGTGAGTTCCCATTCATTAGAATTCATTGTGAAGCGCCCTATCTGGAATTATGTTTGTCGAAATAAGTCAGTCAATGTGAAGATCCCTTTCTACTTCTGGATAAGATATTTATATGTTTCTTGCTTTCCATTCCATTGTAATTTACAATTCAGTTAGGTGAATGCTCAATGGAAAAGGTACCACTCTATTTTCATTCAAATCTTTATATTTTGATTGAAAATATTGAGGGGAAGATTGCCCTTTAGGATTACTGAATATCAGAAGGAATTTCTCTTAGCAAGACCCCTTTGGGTCTTAAGTAACCCAAAGTGAGAGATCAAGGATCTTGTAATTGCCTCTTATGGCACTGATCAGAATATTGCTTTAGGAATCTATCCTGGGAGTAGCTTTGAGATAAAACAAATTGATTACGATAGATAAGGTTGTCTTCTGAACTTCACAACCTCATCTAATATAAATTATCAAAAAAAATCATAATTAACATCACAGTTATCACTAGTGTAGATTCTCGAGTACGACATCCATACGTAATCACAATGTCAAATACGTGCAAGAGGTAAGAGAAAGGGATTGAAGTATCAACCAAAGTAGATATATTTGGGGTAGGACTTTGCACAAATACCACAGCTATAACCAGATTTGTGACATAATTTATTTATAGAACAAAAGGGTGCCTCCACAAAAACACATTCTGGACAAAGTGCAAAGCACCGTAACATTATTTGTTAACCATAGAGATGTTTAGGTTCAACATTTCAACTAAGTTACATATAAAGTCATCTTCACAGAAACAATAAATTATTAATTTTAGTAGCCTTAAAAAACCATATTTATTCCTAGCAATCCCTATATCAAGTGTGGCAGCTCACCTGAAACATTGGATAAAAACAACTATGCATTTATCCAAATGTTCTACCCAGATGTATTCTGTGGAAACCTTTGATTCAAAATATCTTGAAAAGTAAATTATTTCTAAGAAATTAAAATTTGTAGTTTTCTTTAGTTAGTTTAGTGCACATTATTGTTTTCTTGATAATTTACATATCAATCAACACCTTAAGTGTATTTGGGTTTCAAAAACTACAATGAATATTTTGTTCAACTTACGAGGCTTCCAAACCCAACATAAATAGGCTTTGAGCCAGCTTCAAGCCATTTCAAAAGTGACTCTGGTGGTGTGTAATCCGAAGCAAGATTGAGAAAACAGAATCCTACAACGTCAACTTTAGGTCCCCAATCTGCAAAGAAAACAATGCTAAATGTATATTAGACAATAGAAGCATCCTGATGTGTGCAATACAAAGATACATTGCCTGCAAATGGTGAACTTTATAACAAATGATGATTTAACAATTCAACACTAAAAAGCCAAAACATATTGCTAAATGAAATTTATGCACTGCAGCAACTAACAGGATCTGATACATCTCTGCAACAATATCAGAAATCAACACATGTCCTGCATTTTGAGCTCAATCCTTTCTGTACCTTCTGGTTTGGGGACAAGATGTGGACTCCATATGTACCCAGTAGGAAGGTCTGTAATAGAGCTTTGTATACCACTTAGATATGTCACTGGATGCAGATTCAATTTCTTTTTCCGAAAATCATTGATTATATCTCCAATTCCTAACCAAATTATTGAATCCACTACTTGATACGATAACTGCAAAGTGGAATGCAAAATTAATACCGGACAAATTGTAGACATGCTCATACAATAAACCACCAGTATGATTTCAAGAATCAGTTACAATAGAAAGATAAGAAGGAATTGGAGCCCCATTTTAAATTTTACGTTGAATATGTATACAAGACACCTTTAGTTAAGGCTCTCAACTCACTCGATAGCCTGCTGGTTGCTTCACAGGGAAAAGAACATGAGGAAATTTACTTGTTGGCCTGCCCATGAGAGGAATAAACATCAAATATTTGATTCAGCAATCATAGGATAGTCAACAATTCTCATTTCAAAAGAGAGAAAACCAAATAGTTTCATATGCTATGAAAAAGGAGGTCAATATTAAAAACTATGTAAAATTTAATTAGAAAGAAGCACCGTGTGAAATTAAAAACTTTACAGGATCGAACATAGTAATGTTTTCCAGATCTAAAAGATTGAACGATAAAAGAATCTAATGGAAACATAGAGACCAAATTTTCTGAAACGTCATAAATAAGGGACTATCGCCTGACCTGAAAATTTATTATTTTGTACCTACGAAGACAGCTGCAAAGCATGTAATTAAGGTTACTTACGTCCATGGCATTGTGAAAAATATATGCAATGGAATTTTAAGTGCCTCCGCAACATGCACATGTCCTGCACAAGTGTATGCTTACCAGCTCAGTACTGAACTGGAAAAGAAAACCCAAACAAGGACTTGCCATTAAATATGGAAAGCCAATTTTCCTATTAGAATCCTAATGTAACAAAATATTCTGATTGTTTAATAATACAATTGCAATTGGATAAGGAAAGCTTAAGTAGACCATCTCTAATATGTAGCATAGAGACCAGTTTCCATTTAAACTTTCAAAACATAAACAATAAGGTTTTTGAAATTGTTAACCCTCAAAACATGAAAATATTCCTGCTAAAGAGGTTCCAAAACAACCTAGAGCTAGGCCAATGCCTGAAATATCCCCTTCTCAAAAATAACAGGTCGAAGAAACTTAGCCTATTTTTCGTTTCCCGGCGGCTAAGGAATGAGAAAAAGGGAAACTAGTCCTAATAAATTAATTTTAAAGTGCATAATGAAATTTAATTATAAGGACTTAAATTAATTATTAGTGACAAAATAAATTTTAAAAAAGGAAAAAGTTACTTTATGTTTTATTTTCCCCTAGTGCAAAAATGCAACCCATATGGGGACAAAATAAAGCAAGGGGAAAATATTAAATAAGGCAAAGTGAGTTGATTGGCCTTTTGTGTGCAAAGAAAAGTTATAAAAGCAAGTCGCCATGCATGAAGAGGACATCTTTTTACATATCATGATTTCTAAAAATATGTATAAGCTTGCATGCTTTCCATTTTTACTTCAAAACATGAAAACCCTTTGAAGGTTTGCTTTACAAAACTAAACCCCTCTTTAGTCTATAAAGAAGAACGAAAACTCTTTTTCCCTTGTGTTTTCCATTGAGTTTTCAAGGTTTTATTTCTGAATTCCAATAGTGTTGAAGGTCAAAGTCGCAGATTTCTAATTGTTCCATCTAGGGTTTGAAGGTGGAAGACCGTAGCTGATTTCTACCTTTCATTTCCATCTTTTCTATCGTGGTGTGACCTAACTTGTGGATGTTTCTGAGAAATCTAGGGCACATTTGGATCAGATCTGATTTTCAATTTCACTATGTTCCATGGGGACACGTCCCCTGCCTTTTCAATCTCGTCCCCATACCGGGGATGTTTCGAAAACTCGGGGATGGGTAGGAAACGTCCCCTACCTATCCCCAATCTATTAAAAAAATCAAGGACGTCCTCGGGACCTCAAAAGTGAAGAGTGGGAAGGCAGGGGATGCCCTGACGCCCCCGGTAAGTATAGGTGACTTCTACAAATCCCTTGACCGTACCAGGGTCATCTGAGCATCCCCTACGTCCTAGCAAAAGTAAAACTATTTTCTTTAAAACAAAAAATTAATTTTAAAAAAAGAAATGTGGGGGCCCACAAGGACCCCCACATTCATTCCTAACTAACATAAATCTAAAACAACCTCTGTTATAACTAAAACAAAAAAAGAAGCTCATTTTTGTTATTTCCCATCTTGTGAAGGAGACAACAAAGAGAAGAAAAGAGAATAGTAGTGAGAAGAACGCAAGAGAGCAATATTCTACATCATTTGAGGTATGTATCACATCCTTTGTTCATTTTACAAATTTACGCAGATTATTTTTCATTTGTTTTTGTTTTCTTTTCAAAGACTTTGGGAGGTTTTATTTTTTGTTTGTTTTTTGTTTTCACTCTCAGTTGTAGTTGGGTGTTGCATTTTCGATAAAAACAATGAGCAACAATGAGGGTAGTGAGGGTGAAGAGAATCAAATGCAACATAGAAGTAGAAATAAGGTTTCTTCTAGGAGTGAGAGTGTTGTAGCAACTATGGGTTTAAATAATCCATTTGATTCTATGCAAAGGGACCATTCAACCATAAAAAGCATCTTTCACAATTTACAACAGCCATTGACAAAGAAAAAATAACTCAGGGGGGTTGTGTCATATTTGCAACAAATATTTTAGGGGCAACTACCCATAGGTTTATTGTCATCTTTTGGGGATAGCTGGACAAGGGGTAAAAGGTTGTGAAAAAATAACATTACGTAATATCCTCTAAAGGACATATAATAACATACAATGGATTTTCCCAAATACCCAACTTGAAATAGAGCACAAAAAATTCAACACAATGTAGATCTGGAATTTATTTCAGAAAATGCAACTAGCTAGGGAGTTAGAAACCCTCCAAAGATGAACCAATTCACACACTTTTTATATCAGAATCAATGGGCTGAATTTAGAAGACAATTGTAGAATAAAAAGTACCAGATTGAAGCTCCAAATAAGGCTGATTCATTTATTTTATTTCTGCAAAACCTTGTCTTCAGAAATAGTTGGAAATGACAAGTTTAGGAGCCAAATACCACTCCAAAAATGATGCTTCAGATGACTAAAAATCATAATAAATTACAGCAACATAGATCTGATTTTTATTTAAACCGAACACTTCCAAACAATCCTCCAAGTGGGTTGCTTCTGCTGGGAATAAGAAAACCCAACAACACTTTTCCCACTTCAAACCCTTCTGAAAATCAGCTTCAAATACACTAAACATTGCTTTCGTTCTTCTCCTCAATCTCAAGAGGGTTTGCACCCTCAAGAGAGCATCTCTAAGGGTTTTTCGTCCTTAGAGAAATTCTGAAGCAAGCACTAGGCTCAGCATACAAAATCATATTTGTAAAATGGAAAATGAGATGCTCGTCCAAGCAAGACGACTTGCTTTAATGAAGGAATAAGGCCCAAATGGACACTCTCACAACCAATCACAATTTTCCTATTTTTTTAATGTTTTTCCCACATATATATTTATTCTCAAGGGAGGTCGCATTATCCCCTAGGATAAATAAGACTTACTAAGTGTTTTTCTCCACTTTCTATTTTCATTTTATCATTAAGTCATAATAATTAATATAAGTGCTTTATAATTTCTTTTTCTTTTTTGGCACTTTATTATAATTTACTATGACTTAAGTCACCCTTGTGATCACCCCTTAGCCGTCAGGTAGACAAAATAGGCCAAGGGTCTTCAACATTGTTATTTTAAAAAGAGGGACATTTCAGTCCTCCCTTCCTCAAATTGCTTGCCCACAAGCAATTTCAAATTTAGATGCTCTAAAACTTCTGCACCTTCCCAAGTTGCATCCTCAAGGGGTAGGCCCTTCCATTGTAACAAATATTCTCTGATCACTCTATTCCTCAACCTCCTTTCACGTACCTCCATAATAGACTAAAGTTCCAATATAAATTTGCCGTCATCATTAACATGGGGCAGCTCCATGGCAGGAGAAATATGACACCCCAATGCCTTTTTTGAGGCATGACACATGGAACACATTATGAATTTTTCTTTCAGCTGGAAGGTCAAACTCGTATGCAAACTTCCCTACCTTCCTTGTGACCTAGTAGGGAAAATAGAACCTTGGCTTTAATTTTTCAAAACCTTTCCCTTTGAGGGAAGATTGTCTATAAGATTGTAGCCTTAGGAAAACCATATCCCTAACCTCAAAAAACCTCTCAATCCTTCGTTGATCTGCATACAACTTCTGTTGATTTTGAGCATGTGAAAGGTTGTCTTTGAGTACTTTCATGATATCTTGGCTTTGCTGCACCAAATCTTTAGGACCCGACACTCTACTATCTGGAATGACAACATCCACAAAAGAAAATGCATCATAACCATATAAGTCTTTAAATGGAAACATACCAATAGACATGTCGTAGGAAGTGTTGTAGCAAAACTCTCCCAAATAAAGTCATTTCATCCATGTTGATTGTTTCCCTGTAACAAAGCTTCTTGTGTACCCCTCCACCCATTTCTTTACAATTTCAGTTTTCCCGTCCGTTTGTGGATGGTAACTAGTACTTTGAGTCAACTCTGTGCCTGCAAGATGGAAGAGCTCTTGCCAAAAAGAACTTAAAAATATGTTGTCCCTATCACTCGCAATATTCTTTGGTAACTCATGAAGTCTGAAAACTTATTTAAAAAATACTCCAGCAACCAGAGGTCCATCAAACTTATTGGGGAGAGGAAAAAAATGTGTATACTTAGTCAATCTATCCACCACTACATAAATGACACTCTTACCTTGGACCGTAGGAAGACCAATGATGAAGTCCATAGAAATACTCTCCCACTTTTGATTTGGAATGTGGTAGAGGCTGCAAAAGACCTGCTGGAAACTCATGTTGTACTTTGCTTTGCTGGCATGTAAGACACTCCCTTATGTGTTGAAGCACTTCCCCTTTGAGTCCCTTCCATACAAAATTTTATCTCACCTATTTGTATGTCATAAAGTATCATGGATGACCAGCCAAGGGTGAATCGTGCATAGCCTCTAAAATTTTAAATTTTACCTTATCAATTCTGGGACCAAAAAGACTCTATTTTTATAGAGTATCATTCCATCAACCACTTGGTACTTTTCATCATCAATTTCTCCCTCAAGCACAGCATAAGGAAACTGATTTTTGGCATATTTTGTTGTTATAACAGCCCTCCAATCTGCTGTAATTTCACTCACGGACCAGCAATATGGTTTCTTTGATTCATCTGCAACTATGTTACTTTTTCCCTTCACAAACTCAATTTCAAAGTCAAAAAGATTGTACTTTGCTTACCCATTTTTGTTGCCTATCATTTAAATCATTTTGATTAAGAAAGTACTTAAATCAATTTGATTAAGAAAGTATCTCAAACTATTACGATATGTTTTGACTACAAATCTGCCACAAACTAGACATTGTCTGAATTTCACCAATGCATGCATGATTGCCAGCATTTCTTTATCATAAATGGAATACCTCTTTTCAATATCTTTGAACTTCCTACTTTCAAATGCTATGGGGTGTTTATTTTTCATCAAAACAGCCCCAATTCCATCCCCTGATGCATCACACTCAACAACAAAAGGTACTGAAAAATCTGGAACAGCGAGTACTGGACATGAACTCATTACCTTTTTTATGTGATCAAATGCTTATTGGGCTGATGGTGACCAACTGAGAGCTCCTTGCTTTGTCAAATTTGTTAAAGGGGCTGAAAGTTGTGAAAATCCTTTCACAAATCTGCGATAATAGCTACAAAGACCCAAGAATCCCCTTAGTTGAGTCAAAGTGGTAGGAGGAGGCCAATCTATGATAAATTGGATCTTTTGTTGATCCACGTGCACCCCTTTGGCATTAATGACATGTCCTAGATACAAAATTTCTTCCATGCCAAACTCACATTTGGATAACTTTGCAAAAAGAGATTGTTGCTCCAAATTGCTTAGGACCATATCCAAGTGCATCAAATGTTCTTCCCATGATTTACTATATACTAAGATATCAAAAAATACCAACACAAATTTTCTCAAATGCTCCCTAAAAATACGATTCATACATGACTGAAATATAACAGGGGCATTGGTTAACACAAATGGCATCACTAGAAATTCAAAATGACCAAAGTGACATCTAGAAGTTGCCTTATGGACATCTTCATCTCTTACCTTAATTTGAATGTAGCATGACCTTAGATCAATCTTTGAAAAGAAAATAGCTCCATGTAACTCATCAAGCAACTCATCGATTCTTGGTATTGAGTACCTATTCTTAATTGTCTTCTTATTCAATAACCTGTAATCAACACACATTCTCATAGTCCCATTTTTCTTCTTCACCAAAACAACTGAAGAAGCAGAAGGACTAAAACTTGGCCTTATGCGGTCTGTCCAACAACTCCTTAATCACCATTTAAATTTTTTCCTTAAAAGCTCTTGGGTGACGCTAAGGAGAAAATATAACCGGAGTTGAACCAAGTTCCAACTCAATAATATGTTGAAATCCTCTATCCGGAGGCAATCCGTGAGGTAAATCTGAAAATACTTTACTATGCGTATCCAAAATAAATTGAATATCAACATGATATGATGGCTGAGATGAAAAAGAAGATGTATCTTTTGCCAAACAATGTGCAACCTAGGCAATCTTCCCTTCTTTGAAAGAACATTAAACCCTTGAAAGTCATCTACCTTCAACCCCATCCTTGTCACTAAGCTCTCATCAATAAAATTGTGATTAGCTCCACTATCAATCAATGCTATGATTCTTTGTCCATGAAGAACACCCTTAACACGAAAAGCATAGTACCTTGGTGCTTCGGATAAAGTGGCCAATGTTCCATCCATAGGAACCTCATTTTCCTCTTTTACTTGGTCTTCCTCTTCCTCATGATCAGCACTCTCTTCTTCATCTTCTACATCTGAAATGACTTCAATATAATGGGCTGCCCATTTTGGAAGGCAACGGTGTTTAGGAGTCCAAGGATCTCTACATGTAAAGCATAATTTTTTCTTCTAAGCTCATTCCTAGTCTCAATTTCCTTGCTCTTACCCCAATCTTTTACATCAGATTTATTTTGAAAAGGCTTACCTTGCTGCCCATAATTTGGTGTCTTTGGCCCGCTTGATGAAGAGGCCTTTGGTTGTCCAAATACTCTCTTTGGCTGCCCAAAAGGTGCTGATTTTTGTTGTTGTCCATACTGTAGATTTCTACTTTTTGGAACTGAATTTTCCAAGTCCAATGCCTTCTTAATGGCACCTTGTAGAGATGGGGGGCTAAGTGCTTTGACAAGACCTTTTAGTGGTTCTCCTAAGCCCTCAATAAATAGCAATACTAATCTCTTTTTGCTGATATCAGATACCAAAACTGCAAGTAATTCAAAATCATAAATATACCTCTCTAAAGATCCTTCTTGCTTGACTTAGGCTAGCTCTCTGAAGTGCATATCCGGATATGTCCTATCAAACCTTTAAGTCAAGTATAAACTGAATTCTTCAAGGGTAGTAATTGAGCCATGGCCTTGGGTGATCAGCCCATGGTACCACCATTCATGTGCCATTCCCTCTAAATGCAAGGTTGCAAATTTGAGGGCTTCTTCCTCATACATTGGATTTAAAGAAGATATGTATCAAGCTTTTGTAGCCACGCTCTAGTAGAACAGTTTCCAGATCCATCAAATGAAGGAAGAGTTACCTTAGCCAAGCTTTTGTTGAATGTCTCTCCGTGGTGACGCTTGGGGAACTCTTCGATTCCTTCCTGAAACTTTTCTATTCTTCACCTGGCAATAGTCTCTAAAGGATAGCATTTCTCTTACACTAAAACTAAGTTGTGCATACTCATCACCCCATACTTCCACATCATCCACATCATTTTGGGCTTCCTCTTCAACTGGTTCCTCTCTTTGTAGGAACTTAGCTTTAAAAAGTCTAATGTGTAGCCTTGGAAGGGATCCTAGTTGGCCCTGTAGAGATCCCTTCTCCATTGTTGTTTGCTCCCTAATTGATAAATACATTATTCCCTTGTAGAATCTTGGCCAAGTCTCTAATGGAGCTAGTAAATGCATCACACATTTCTCTTTGATTCTCCCTCATAGATTGTTGCAGCTCGCTTTGACTTTTGGTTATGACTTCATGTATATAGTTGAGTTCGTCATTGGGAGGAGCCCTTTGATCATGCTCTTCCATTGTCACTTTCTTTGGAGTACCCCTTCTTTGATATACTAAAGGGTTTTTTCTAGCTTGCACTCAAATCTGATTTTTGCTTCTTTTTCTCATAGGCTAGGAGGATTTCAAGCTCTGATACCACTGTAATGTCCACTAAAGGACATATAATAACATACAATGGATTTTCCCAAATACCCAACTTGAAATAGAGCACAAAAAATTCAACGTAATGCAAATCTGGAATTTATTTAAGAAAATGCGACTAGCTAGGGAGTTAGAAACCCTCCAAAGATGAACCAATTCACACACTTTTTATATCAGAATTAATGGGCTGAATTTAGAAGACAATTTCAAAATAAAAAGTACCAGATTGAAGCTCCAAATAAGGCTGGTTTATTTATTTTATTTTTGCAAACCCTTGTCTTCAGAAATAGCTGGAAATAACAAGTTTAGGAACCAAATACCACTCCAAAAACAATGCTTTAGATGACTAAAAATCAGAAAAAAACTTCAGCAACACAGATCTGATTTTTATTTATACCCAACACCTCCAAACAATCCTCCAAGTGAGTTGCTTGAGCTGGGAATAAGATGAAAACTCAGCAACACTTTTCCCTCTTCAAACCCTTCTGAAAATCAGCTTCAAATACACTAAACACTGCTGGAAAATTAAACAAGAAGAAGAGGTTTCATTCTTCTCTTCAATCTCAAGAGGGTTTGCATCCTCAAGAGAGCAACTCTAAGGGTTTTCGTTCTTAAAGAAATTCTAAAGCAAGCACTAGGCTCAACATACAAAATCAGATTTGTAAAATGGAAAATGAGATGCTCCTACAAGCAAGTTGACTTGCTTTAATAAAGGAATAAGGCCCAAATGGCCACTCTCACAACCAATCACAATTTTCCTAATTTTTTAAAGCTTCTCCCACATGTATTTATTCCCAAGGGAGGTCGCATTTTCCCCTAGGATAAATAAAACTAAGTTCTATTCTCCTCTTTCTATTTTCATTTTATCATTAAGTCATAATAATTAATATAAGTGTTTTATAATTTCTTTTTCTTTTTTGGCACTTTACAATAATTTACTATGACTTAAGTCACCCTTGTGATCACCCCTTAGCCGTCGGGTAGACAAAATAGGCCAAGGGTCTTCAACATTGTTATTTTAGAAAGAGGGGCATTTCACATTAACTAAGAAAGTCAAAGTGACTAGGTTGCACATGGAGAGTGAGGCAAGAAAAAAAGGATGCCATTGGAGACTATGCACGGTACACAATTGTCTACCCAATCCATGGATGTTGAAAGTCAAAGGGTAAAGAATTCTACCAAGGGAAAGAGAAAGACTACTACTATTACAAGGATGTTCAATGTGCAATCATGAAAAGTAGTTGACTCTACTATTGTCAAATTCTTCTTTGCCAATGCTATACCATTTCATGTGTCATGTTCCCCTTCAAACAAATGTTCAAAGATGTAATTGTTGTTGGTTCCTCGTATGTCCCTCTTGGAGAACATAAACTACGGACTAGCCTCTTTGATAAAGAAAATTCTAAGGTGAGGATGGTGGAGGAGATGAGGCAAACTTGAATACGGGTGGGCTGCTCTATCATCATGGATGGGTAGACCGATATTAAACATCAGCCACTCATCAATATCATTGTCATATGTCTTGTTGGCCCTTATTTTCTTAGAGCTATTGATTGTATAGGGAAGAGGAAGGATGCAACCTTCCAATTTAACATTTTGAAGGATGTCATAGAGGAGATTTGGCTCTCTAATGTTGAACAAGTGGTGATTGATTCAACCCACGTATGTAAGACCTGTCTTGATGGTAGAGGGTGCTTATAAGCACATTTTCTGAGCTCCATGTTGTGTTCGTGCATTGAAAGACATTGGAAAGATAAATTGGGTGAAGACAATGGTGATAGAGGGTACAAACATATTGATGTTCATTTGCAACCATCACACCTCACTTGCTTTATTTAGGTCTATTTTGAGGAAGGAATTCCTCAAGCCCGTGAACACTAGATATGTCAATTATTTCATTTTGTTGGAGAGGATGTTTGAGGTGCAGGAGGCTCTACAATTAATGATGGTTAATCAAGAGTGGGGTAGAAGGCCAGAGGCAAACACTTCTGAAGGTAAAAGTGTGAAACAAAAGATCCTAGACGATGATTGGTGGTCCATAGTGAGGTAAGCAATTAGCGATTTTATATATTTAAAAATTAATATTTATATTTTATTTTTAAATATTTTTATCCATGTTTATGACTTGTAAATTATTTTAGTTTTTCAGTCTTAATATTTTCTGCATTTTTTTGTAACTTGTTTGCAAATATGATTGCTCCATCATCTAACCTGTGGTCGATGTCATAAGATATGTTGATACAAACTCTCCTAGTCTTGGAGAGATTTATGAGACATTGACAGCTTGTTTGGGGAGATGAAACAAGCCATTTGTAGTAGGGATCCTACTTTGAGATTTTATGAGGAGCATATCAGGCTCATTGTGACACGACAGTGGAACACAATTGTAGTGTCCCATTTTTCAAATAAAAATTAAAATAAGGGAAATTCGATTTGCACATATGGATTTAAAAATCAAAATATATTTTATTCGTGCAAATAGAAAAATAAGAGAGAGAAATTGATTTACCTTGGGATAATAATTTTTTGAGGTAAATAAATTAATAAAGGCGAGTGACATTTTTTGGAGGATGGTCTATGATTTCTTTGGGCACATTTATCTATATTTTTGGCATGGGTCGATTCCTTTTGGGCATCAAGTTTAACTATTAAACTCTCCTTTGTGTTTTATTTTTAAATCTTGTCTTGGGGAATTAACTTTCACATTGGAGTTTGACTTTCATGTTATTTCAAATTAAAGGCTCTCATCTTTAGACTATGGCACCAAAATGGAAAAGGAAACTTTGGAGATTGAGTAAGGAAAAAACTATAAAAGAAGATAATAGGCACCCCTTTTCGGATGTTAATGGTTATTAAAACTTATATTCATGCTTGAAGAGGGATGAATGTCCACGAGTGATCAAAAAATAAAAGGTATTCATTAACACCACCCATTGGGAAGTGTGTGTGCCCTTTGAGAACTTTGAATTGATGAGTTTATGCTTGCATTTGTATTTGCATATATGTGAAGTCATCATTTTTGAGAGAGTGCATGAGAGCTTGTTTGGTGAGGGTTTTGTGAACTATCTTTTGATCAATGAAAATCTAGATCTGATACTAGCTAGATGATTCATTGTACATCAAGTCAACTTGTTTGGAGAAGGTATTTGTGGTGCAAATTGGTGGTATTTGAAGCAAGTTTAAAATATGATATTGTTCCAGCATCACTTATTCTAATTGGTAATGGCACATGATTTGATAATATTTTTAGCTTGTATATGTTGTTGGAAATTTATTCTTTGCTGAATCGACTTGGTGTGGAGAGTATTTCCACAATCATTGGAAGGGTTTTCTAATAGTTTCCATGAGCTACTGTCATAAATCATTTATTGCAGATCTAAAAATGGTGATTTTTTGAGTGCTAGAAAGTGAAGGAGAAGAGTTGGAAATTAATTTAATATATTATCCCCTAATCCTAGTGACTTGATTTGCAGATTTGGGGGCAGATTTGAGTGGGTTTATGTGGGTTAAAAATTCAAAGTGTTAGTTCATTTGAAAGCTCATAATTTTGTCTTCCTTCTGCAATTTATTTCATTCAAAAAGAGCAAATATTGAGGGAGTTTGCAGTCATTTTCAATGTATTTTAATTTATTTTACTACTGCTGCAATTTAACCGGTTAAAAAAGTGTTTATTTCGACTAGTTAGCCCATCTAAACCCTTACTTTGGCTCACTCCAACCCCATTTGGGTTGTATTGAAGTTGACACTGGGTTAGTTGAGGTGAACCTAGAAGGGTTTCTCTTCTAAGTTTATTTCCATTGCAAATAGTTTAGTAGAATTTAATTAATATCCCAAAAGGGGATATTACAGTGGTATCATAGCATTCCTTCCTCTTTTCGTGTGGGTGATTTGTGGATGCAGGGTGATAAGGAGTTTCAATATGACAAAAGGAGGGATAAGGGAAAAATGGATGATGGGGCATTCATGGCGGATCAAGTACGGTTCTAGCAAGAACTAATGCAAGGTTGTGGTTTGGAGCTTCAAAATACCATGAGTGAACAAATGACAAAGCTCATCACAGAAGCTTTGGGGAATGGCAAAATGCCAAACTCCAATGGAGAAGGGAGTTCCCATAGTGGGGAAAAGAATTCATCACGACCCACTCCTAAGTTCCTCAAGGGCACATTCCTTCCTGGGGAGAATCATAGAGGAGTTGAAGAACCATCAATGGTAGAGACCATTGAAGCAAGTAATAAGGAATATTGTACTTTGCATCCGGCCACAAGGGCCATACTCGCTTTTGATGAGTTTTGTGCTTTGACGATGGGAAACAAGACTAAGAGAGCCCGCAAACAACCCCATACGGATGTTCAACAAAGATTGGGCAAGGTCTTTCTCCCAAACTTTGATGGCACTAACAAGATAACAGTTAGAGCTTGGTTGTAAAAGATGGAAACTTATTTCTCCCCTCAACCCCATGCAAGAAGAAGAGGCTCTCAAATTTGTTACTCTTCACCTTGAAGGGATGGCACATGAGTGGTGGTTCCATGGGTAATGCACATTCAAGATCATGACTTGATCCACACAATGGAATAATTTAGCCAAAGGATCATGGAGAGGTTTGATAGGAAGGATCCAAAGATTCATTTTCAAGAGTTGACTCAACTGAAACAATTGAGTAGTGTTGAGGAGTATGTGGCGTATTTTCAAAGGATTGTGGTGATGGTGTCGGATGTTAGTGAGAAAAGGTTGATAATCCTCTTTACTGAAGGTTTGATAGAACCTCTAAAAGGTTTGGTACGAGCTTTTAACCCTATGTCTTTACAAGAATGTATTACTAAATCTCTAGATTTAGAATGTGCCATTTATAGAGGGGATTTATGGGCTTAAAGGGTAGCGTTTTAATGCTTCACAACTGCTGTCCAAAAGTGGATTTAGAGGGCAGCCCAAGGTCTGATTTACAGCAGCCCACAAAAGTGCAAGGAGGGCAGCCCTTTAGGGTCATCAAAAGAGGCCCCAAAGAGATCCAATTAACCCTATGTGCCACCACAGAGGAATCAACTCCAAAATAGTGCACAAAAAGATGAAAGAAATGAGTTAGGAGGACGAGGTTTGTG
This sequence comes from Taxus chinensis, assembly GCA_019776745.2. Lineage (NCBI taxonomy): Eukaryota > Viridiplantae > Streptophyta > Pinopsida > Cupressales > Taxaceae > Taxus > Taxus chinensis. Next base: position 294,858,253 of record CM034155.1, on the reverse strand, counting down.
TTTTGATTGCAAAGCTCCATGGGTAAGAGGTCATAGTTTGTAAAGGTAAAGGGCAATTCTATTTTATTGAAGTGGTAGATTCAGATTTTGATTTGATTTCAGATTTTGATGATACTAATGATGTGGTAAATGAGATGGATGATGAGCATGTGCAAGAGGAAAAAGAAGAAAAAATTGAAGGTACTTTTGCAGCTCTTTCCATCACTCCTAAGTATTTTCCTTTCCGGGTGGCAGGTAGGCTATGCAAGCAAAAAGGTAATCATATTCTAATTGATAGTGGGGCCACTCATAACTTTATTAGTGTAAGGTTGGTAGCAAGGCTTGGTTTATGTGATGAGATTTTTCAAGGATTTAATGTTACCATAGCTGATGGGTTTATGTTATCATGCACTAGAAGAATTTCCAAGCTTTCTATTTCTATAGGGGAATACAAACTTATTGATGATTTCTAAATGATTAACATGGAGGCTATGGATCTTGTGTTAAGAGTGCAATGGTTGCATTCATTGGGGGATTTCATCCTCAATTATCAAGACGTATTGCTAAAATTCGTGGAAGGAGGTAAGGGCATCATTTTCCAAGGTATGACAAAGAATTCCACTCTTTGTAATCTTCCTTCAAGGGAAGTTGAAATCTGTTCCGTGTCTTTTATATCAGCAGATTGGAAAGATTTAATTCACTCCTGAGTATGCAAAAAATCAGTTTTCTAATGATGTGATAGAAGGGGCAATTGTTGATGAAAGGTACAAGATGGTAGATGGCCTCATACTCTACAAAGGGAAGGTGTATTTGATCCCAAAATTAGAAGCAAAAAATCTGATTTTAAAATCTGCACATGATACTCCTACAAGTGGACACCAAGGGTACTTCAAGACCTATAAGTCGAATGAGAGAGAGAGAGAGAGTTTACAATGAGAGCTAGGGCATACATCCCATGTTCTTAAAGCATGTTAGAGACATCTGTTATTTGCCAAATCAACATCCCAAAAATGGCCATACTTTTCAACCTGGTCTTTATGCAGCCCCTAAGGGGTGCAACATCTCAAAAATGGCCGAAAGTGTGTCCCTGGATTTTATTACCGGATTGTCAAATGTTACATGGTAAGACTCTGCACGTATAATAGTAGTCTCTAGACTAAACTAGAACTATGCTGCACTTATTCATCCACTTAATTAGATAATAAAAGCAACTGGTCCTATGATTGCACATTTGTATCTCAACTAGATTCTCCCACTTGTAGCGCTAGGCAGTGCCTAAGGGGGTTACAAGTGCAAATGAACAGCAGATATTAGTAATGTCTCTTTTGGCAAGAATTATTTTGGTTGGATGGGATAGAACTCACCCCAAGTACTAGCTATCACCCACAAATTGATGCGAAAAACCCATGCATAGCTACATGGCACGCCAAATGGGCTGAAGGGTACTTGGCAAAAATTCCCTATGTGTCAGAGGAAGTTGACATGTGCTGTGACTGTCATTTGACCTACATTCTAGTTGAGTTTTGTTATGATACTAGCAGATCCATATGTCCATTGCTAAAATTCAACAAATCAAAATTCGACAAGTGGTTATGATGCAAACTCTTTCATGGTTATAATGAGGACAGATAGTGGTAGGACAAATTTTTGCACTAAAATTCAAAATTTGAATTATTTTTCCAAATTTTTTTGGTCTATTTTCACATTTTTTAAGCATACTTAAAGGTCAATCTTAAAACGGCCATATATTAGTCATTCAGACTCGGTTTGAATCTGTTTTTGAAGCATTGGAAAGCTGGTTTGGAGCTATACGTCGTCGTCTACATAGCTTGAGGGATTGAGAAACTTCTAAAAGGGTACTCTTTGGATTTGAGATGGATAGTCTACCTAAACCTATACTGCATATGGGCACGTTACAAGGAATGGACAAGTATATAGAACTTCTCTTCATGACAGAAGAGGCAGATAATCAACGGGACCCAAGGCCCTCCAAAGAATAAGGGAACCTTTTTGCATACTATGTTCAGGAAGATCAAGCAAAGCAACAATAACCATGCATGTTACTCGTCGAGCTTTGACACTATCTTCGTGATGAAAAGATACCTAAGGCAATAAGTGGATCTAAGCACAAAAAGGTCTTTGATCTACCAAAATGAACCGTCGAGGGAAAGTTCTCCGATTGCAGTCTACTCCTGTTCTACTCCTTCTCCTTCAGAGATAGCTATCAGTGCGTATCAATGCACTATAAGTCTGGAACTCATGAATGCTATTTACCAATACCAATTCTTTAACCACGTGTGGGGGTGAAAGCTACTTATAGCATGTAGAGGGGAAATTACAAATATGATGCAGGTTAGTGTATTTAGAAATATATGGAAGTTGTATATGATATAACTGACAATCTGTGTCCATGGAATTCCTCTTACTAGTGACATGCATGATTTGCAACTGAAGAATGGGACAAAACCTTCAATTTTGCATGTATGCCACTTATTTCCAAGTAGTGGACTTATGCCAAGTAATGGCATTTTAAATCAAAGAGCATACCAACATTTTATAATTTAGATGTCATCGCTCAATTACTTTGTCGGAAGAAGGGTGAGAATGAAGAAGGAATTGTCACACAAGCTTCAAGTCTTTGTTCTGTTTGGCATATTCTGCATGCAGTTGATTTTAGATGAAAAAAGAAATTAGATGCTCACAATATTGTCACTAGTGTATCAAGTGACTGTGACTATGCTATGAGGAATAAAAGCCGCTGACATGTCTATGAGATCCAATATATCCTTGAAGCTTATGTAGTTCTTCTCGAGTAGATGTAATCTTTGCAATGTTTTCAAAACGTATGAAGAAGCACATAAATGCACATTTTTAATTGCATATGACCAGTTAAAAATTCTGCAAAGCACTTTATATGAGTCCAATTGTCAATGAAGGTTTCAATTGGAGGATTGAAAGCACATGCACAATGATCCCCTTTTTGGACAGGAATTCTCCATGCATTGACTTCAACACGGGCTGCGTCAGAACCAAGAAGGATTAGATCCTTTTGAATCGGAAGCCTTTGAAATTATGCCAGATGTAGACCAATTACAACCCAAATGGCCTGGATAGTGGCCTCAAGGTGGTGAACAAGATTGGTGGAAGACAATGCATGATTCCGTAGAGCCTACCCAATTCTGTCCCACTTTATTACATGTCAGGAGCAATCTAATGTCTGGACAACTAGTTTTTCTTTTAATTATGCTGAAATTCGTCAAAAATTGTGCATAATCTGACAATTTTCTACTCCATATTTTGCCATGACATATTCAAGTGCATAATAAATATAGAATTTGCACTCTCTTTCACTTCATATGAGCACCTGTAATGGTCAAATTTTTCTGAGCAATTAAACCCTTCAGACATAACATCTAAACTTTCAGATGTCATGGGCGCTAGGGTGAGGTGAAATCAATAAATTAATAACCAGCACTTCCCTTAAGCCCGTTTTCACCCTCCAATTTGAAGCTTTTGCCTGCATGCATAAATGCCAAGAACAAATATTTTAACTGAAACTTGCTCTAGGGTTTTAAGCATCAAACTGTGTATTGGAACAATTAATAATCTCAACCCCAGATTGGTGCAATGGTTCTAAGTTACTTTCTCGTGTTCATTATCACCCGCTGCAATTTGTTAGAGGCAAATTGACCTTCAAACTTTGGATTTTGGGCCATCTATCATGTTTTGAGGTTGAATAATATGCCAGATCTATAATCTGCTGTGTTTAACTAATTATTTCAGAACAAGGGCTGATTAACCCTTGAGTGTTTCCCCTGGAAGGGTTGTATGAGTTGCCCAATTAATTTATAGGCAATCAAATCATCTCAACCCTAAAGACTATGAGGCAGATGTTAATTGGGGCAAACATAGCAGTGGGTTTCGATGAAACCAGACAAATATCAGTTTCAACATGATGCAATAATAAAGCAGATTTGCACATTAAATAAACTTTATTAGTGAAAGGAATTCTGTTTCCAAGCGATTCGCCACACACTACCAATGCAACACACACACAAGATGGATCCTTATCAAAATCATATTCGGTTCAATTCCAAGTCGAATGAGACAGATTTTATTACAATTAGAGATAGGGCATACATCCCTTGGGCATACATCATATTTCTCTAGGCATAGAAAAACATAAATGATCAAATCAACATGCAGTTTAATGGTCATGCAACCTTGATTGTATAAAATAAGGGGTGCAACATTCAAATGGCCGACTTTTCCTTTTGGAGGGAAAACAAACTAAATAATTAATTAAAAGCTATTAATTGATGACCTAAATGTGCACTGGTCGATCTAATTTTCTAGGTTAAAATTATGAGTAACTAACCTGGCTGTGCACAAACTGATTTTGAGACTAAATAAGACTCCATATTTGTAGTGGCTAGGCAATGCAAAGGGGTTATGAATGCAAATGAAAGAGATGAACCGATATAAGTAGTAAATAATCCCCAGAAATGATTGGACATTACACACCCAAGTACCGATTACTGAATCTCCTTTTTCAGCTGGTAAAAATCTGGAGGAGATTGTATCTCAAAAGATGAAAGTGCGCTCCGGTCGGAGATGCATCGGAACCCATAGTGGCTATCAAACCAGGAGCATATAGAGATTAAGTTCCAACCTGATTTGGTGATTTCTACATAGCCATGCATAATTCAGTTAATACTCTCCACAAGGTTGAATTCAACAAGGGTTTAGCTATTCTTTGCTTAATCTTGACAAGTACTTCTCTAACTTCTAGCACGAGGTTAGTGCTTTCCAGAGGGGACATTACACCTAACTTGGGGAATCAAAATGACTCTTAGGGGGACGAGATTCGCAAATTGGACGAACTTGAAGCAAAAAGCCAAGTGATACTTTACTGTGACACTCGCAATCCCTAGGTCAAAACCCTATGATGCATGTGAGAATTCCCTGATCCTAGACTGCAATCTTGCACCAGGAAAAGAACAGGGAACTTAAAGAATCAAGGATTCCAGATTGTACCTCGTGTGGTTATTTTGTAAACACATGGGAGGTTGTCAGCTCATTAGTTTTCAATGCATCGGACAATAGCATTGAGTTTTTCGTGCAACCCTTATGTCTTTACAAGATATTGGGTTTCACTTTGTGACAGATCTGACATGGAAAGATAACTGTGTATGTCTTGGCAGCCAAGGGATCCATGTAACATGAGGCATCCAAGAATCATGCCTGTTGGGTGGAATTATATACCATCGCCCGTTTTAATTGTCGATCTAGTCGAGTTCACACTATCCTTGCTCTACACTAAAATTGGATAGGTGATTTGCATCAAATGGTGTCCGTTTTTGAGGCTTGGGGATCTTGGAAGACAAAATATCTTATGGAATCTAGGCCACAAGCACTTGTGCTTTATGTGATGTAGACGACTCCAAGCTTGTGTCAAGCGTTCGTGGAGTCTGCTTAGGCTCCATTTAAAGTTGTTACCTCCAGTTTGCATGGTAATGAGAAGTTCCTTGCAAGTGATGTAGTATAAGCCTCAGTAAATGTGAGTCATATCGTCCCTGGGTACGTGTCACGATCCATGAATTACGGCCATCGTGATCACGTGCTCTAATCTAGGTGGATGACTCAGATTATCACTGGAGAATAGTGCCTCCTTGATGTTATGCAAGATGCTTAAGGACCAATAGAAGAATGCATTTGTGACATTTGGCTTATGTTGCACTGTCTTGAGAGATTCAAAATCTGCAGTCAGATAGGGTAATTTTCTTTCACATTATAAACATGTGTTCGATATACTCTGCAAAATGAGAAGTCATATTCCCTACAAATTGACAATGTTGTGAATTTTCCCAAGACAAGTCTCGAGACTTCAAGCTAACAGCTCAATGAATCACCTTCGTGACACATAGTCTAATCTCGTAGGTTTAGATAATGGAGAATGGTGCTCCTTTATGTTTTGCGAAGATGATCCAGTTAAATGGCGTCTGTGACAAGTGTTATGTTCTCAAGAGTTCTTACTTGTTGGCATTTCACAATTATAAAATGCAAGTTGATATACTCTGCAAAATGAGAAGTCCACTCTTGTTGAGATCTAAAGGGAGCTCATCTGGGGGAAATTTGAATTTCTCCTTGTGCATTTCAAATTGGCATTTGGTTTCTTGTGCAAGTCGAGATATTGACACATGGAGAGATATCGATGGGTTATTCTTTGAGTCAATTAATGTATTTCTTAGAAGGTATGCGTTCATCTCCAAGTAATTGGACAAGTCAATTGCCTGTAACTACATGCAATTAGGATGCCATCACATACCTCCAATCTCGTGCACTTAATGTCTAATGTTTATATATTCTTTGGAGGGATTTAATATTTTGAATGGGCAGTTTGACTCTTATAGGCCAAGAAGATTATTTTTAGTTTAGCTCTCCTATCTAGATCTTTGATGCCATAACATTGGATAAGTAAATCTAGTTATCTTGGAGTATTCCAAATTGTAACAACAAATATTAGAGATAAGATGAAACGGTCCCCTTACTTAGCATGTTGCCATACGGTTGATAATCAACTGTAAGCATTAACGCATGGAAAAGGGATTGTAAATGAAACCATTTGTCATCACAAACAAAGGTGTTCATAGACACCTTACCTATTTTGATCAATTGTAGTGAGACACTTCTCAAGCTTTGAGGGTTATTGGGGATCAATTATCCCATGAGTATAATCTGGTCTAGATGAAACATGAGAGATTAGCTGGAACTCAGAGATCAATGCACTAGAATTCCCGAGAGTCCATGTCCCTAAAGATAGATCTTTGCATGGTGAAATATAAGGCATCTAAGAGAGTTGCTGAAGGATAAAAGGTTCTAGAGAGCCTCAAATAAAACAAAGAACTTGCATCTGAGATGGCTTTTCAACCCTAAAGGGGTGTGTTAATCAGTGCATTTTAAGACATTGGTTTAATATGCGGAATATGATTATTAAAGCGTAAAGTTTTGTCCAAGTCTGATCCAGGCACAATAAAGCCCAGGACCATGTGCGGGGGACTTAAACACTGCTGCTAGAATTACCTAGAAGGATTATAATCGAGTAGGTGTGTAGGTATTTTTGGCATCATATGTAGTGTCCCCTTTCTCAAATTAGATCTATAAGCGGTTGACCCGATTACCTATTAATTATTCCCCGCAAATCTAAGTGTTGGTGATAAAAAGGGTTTGAAAGCAAGATAATAAGGGCTGAAATTCATAAAGTTGTCCAAAAAGGTGCACTTTAAGTTATAACTTGGAACCCTAGCGATGCTTAGTGTATTATCATTAAAAGGGGCCAAAAGAACAATATTAATTACATGGCCAATAAATATGAGGATGGAAAACGGTGAATATCTAATTAAAAGTAATTTTAATTACTTTAAGGGTTTTGGATGAAAAAGAGCTTATTAAAAGAATTGATTGGAAAAATTGAATCATTGAATCATTTGAACACAAACACTTGTTTTGCAAGTTTGGGGCAACAACTTCCATTTTTAACACAAAGGATGAAAACCCTAATGTGCCAAGGCTTGGGGACTGAAAACCCTCAGACCCATTTGGTAATTCCATCCAGGGATTACACCAGAGCTTTCATATTCAGAGGAAATCCATCACACATGTATAAACAGGTTGATTTATGGTTGTGTATGCGGTTGCAATAGTTCATGAAATTAATTAAATATTCTCCAGAATCTGCTTGATGTCACTATTCATGATGAAAAGGTGAAAGAAGGGCTTATAAAGACCTTTCGAAAGATGTACACTGATTTGCCATAATTTCTAAGGCCGGAATCTCAAGTATCATGATTTTTGGGCGTTTCTAGACCCTAGATCTACAATTTTCTTGTGACTGCAATTAACTTGACATTAATTAATTTTCAGGTGTGTGTTTCTTCAATATTTTCATTTATTGTGGCTCTTGTGGATGTATAAAATATATATATATATATATATATATATATATATAAATTGTGGCAAGTGAATTTGAAGTATTTCATGGTGTTTTGACATAGTTTGTGAAAAGTACAGTTCGTTGATTTTGCATTTTCAGTCTGCTGCAATTAAAATCACATATAAATAATTTTGGTGTTTGGCTAAATTATTTTTCTTTTGGTCTAAACCCTTTAAAGGGTCATTACAGTGGTATTAGAGCACGAATTCTCAAGGGCCTAGGGTTTCAATGGATAAATTAATTGTCAGCCAAGAAAGACTTGTGGGCATCATGGATTTTCTTGCCCTATCTCTCCTGAGGATGATTGAACCAAGGGTTCAAATTGTTGAAGGTAGGTCGAATGGAGCCAATAATGCTAAGTGACCCATTAGATCAGCCCGACGATCGAGTTTGAAGCCCACTTTCCTTCCTAGAGAGGAGGTCATTCTTGAAGAAAAAGAAAGACCTATGGGTGGAAGGAATATTGCGACAAGTTATGAGGAGTACATGGCCTTACCAAGGGAGATTCATGAGGCTATCTCACTTGCCGAGTTCATAGGAGTGAACAAAGGTAGAGCTAGGCATGGACCTAGGTCTCAAACACCTCAAAGGGTCTTTCATCATGCCGGGAGAAAGGAAGAGGACAAGAGCTTCCAAATTGCAATGGTGGAGCAAGAAGAAGATTTCAAAGAACAAGAACAAGAGAAGACCAATATGCGGCATGAAGGTAAAAATTCTTTGACAATAAATGATGTTTTTGTGGTTTCCAATGATTGCATGTGGCAGAAAGTTGATGAAATTAAATCAGATCTACATGAGGTTCTAGACACCAAGAATCATAATGTTCCGGTTGAAAGGCATGCCCTTCAAAAGGAGGTCTCACGTGATATTCATGAGGTTTTTCAGTCTGCTGGAATTTACAAATCAGCAACAAATGGTAAGCAATTTAATTTATTGCATCCCCCTCACAATATGTGTTTACAAGGGTTTGATCATCATAAGCATTATTCTAATAAAGATAAGAGAATGAAGGGTACTAAAGGAAAAAATAATCTTTTCAAAAAAAACCCCATCCCTCTCCAGAGCATTCCAAAGATAGGATCAAGGAAAGAAGAATTATATTTGCATAGTTATGCTGATGAAGAGCTTGCTGGAATTTCCAAAACAACAGTCAATAAAGGGCAATTTAATTGTGTACATGACTCCGGCAAGAACCATGAAAGTGTCCCATGCAAGTATCAACAAAATATTGTTGAAGACAAAGCGGAAAAAGCTTCATTTGTTGAATCTGAGGTGAAGAAGAAGGCGGATTCCAACTCAGAAATTCTGAGTCACAAGTTTGGGAGTATTGAGGATGTTTTGATCACTCCTCATCCGGCATGGGAAGGTACATATGTGGTGGAAAACCCAAGGTGTGATGGAAATCACATTTTATCTCTTTTTTCGTTGTTGTACTTATGTCATCATGGGAAAGTTGTTAAAAGTCACATGCTAAGTTTTGGTGATGCGAAGAACTTATGGGTTGACATGTTAGGAATAATCCATGGATTAGTGCTCACATTATTGTTTGTAATAGTTAAATATAATATTCTTATCTGACATTAGTAAGTTTGAGTGATATTAAAATTTGTGTGAATGATGAGTTGTATTTACAACTCATATATATTTGTAATATTATTATTAATAGAGATGTCATGATAATACAACTCATTGATAATAATATAGGTTAGAATTATGTGTGTACGTGAGTTTATCTCACCATAGAATAGGGATTTGTTAAATGAGATATTGGTGAGATATGTGAGAGAATAGTGGGAGTGATTCTAGGAGAGATAAGAGAGATTTGTGGGATTGAAAATTGGAGTTGAATCCTTGTTTTAAAGAGTTCATTCTCCTATATATTGTAAACTCTCACTCCATGTAATTTGCTCCAGATATCATTAATCAATAACATTGTTGTACTTATCTTCTGCAATATTATATTGTCCTTTGTAATTTTGTTTGTATCTCCATTTTTCTATGAGTTTAATGTAACTAATGCTCATTTAGATTAGCCAATCTATCTATTTCACATCATGACACGGCATTTAGATATTTCCTTGCAAGAGTACATGGTTCTGGTTGACTTATTGCATGGTAGAAAGGAAGTCTTTGATATTCTTATCCCATGCACATGGTTAGAAAAAAATTGGATGAAGGATAATTTTGAAATCATTATGTATGCAAACAAGGTTATGAAGGATTCTACCCTCCAAGAAAAAGGAGTTATGGGTTTGGTTAATGGTGGGGTAACTCATGATTCCATTAGTGAGTGCTTGGAATTGACTGGATACACAGTAGATTTAATAGATGGTTGCTCTATGCCATGCTCAAAGGAGTATTTCCAACTCCATGATAAATAGGAAAATTATGAGGTATGTGCTGATTTCCATTTCATTAACATAGCTGATATGAATAGCATATTTGGGGTCCAATGGTTGCATCTATTGGGAAAGCTCACTTTCAAATGTCAAAGCATGGAGATAAGTTTCATAGACCAAGAGAAAAAGATAACTTTGTAAGGTATGCTCCTGGAAACACTACAAATTAGTTATTGGGTGGAATAAGACAATTTATGTGAATCATATGTTTGTTCTTTATCTAAAATTACAGTGGATTGGAAATCATTACTTTCAGCTGAATATGCAAAATATAAGTTTACTAATAATGCCTTTGAAGGAAAAATAAGTGATGATAGGTACAAGGTGGTGGATCGGCTTGTCCTATACAAAAACCGGATCTATTTGGTGCCTAGATCTAAGGTAAAAAGTAAAGTTTGGAGGGCTGTTCATGATACTTCGTGGGCTGATCATCCGGGCCACTTCATAGGACATAGCATGAGTGAAGGTAAAAAATTCAGTTTTTCCCCTTGCTTATGGAATTTGATGAAAGAGGATGCTAATATGACATGTTTGAGGAAGCATAAGTTTGAAGGGAATTCTAATTTTCCTCTTTGCGGATTGATAACCCATGGTTCCATGAGAGAACCACAAGAAGCAAGGGCGAAGGGAAACAATTATGATAAATTTGCAGTTGTTTACATGGCCACCAAAGTGGAAAATGATGGTTCTATCTTTCAGTTTTATGACCCCATGATGAGGTATGGATTTTTCTTAGACTATCTTGTTTTTATTTCAGCTGAGTCACACAATTTTTGGGGGTATCTAGAGATCCCAAATTTAGAGGAGCTTGCCCTCAAAAGTCACATGGAATATGAGTTCCACTTGAAAAATGATAAAATCGTAATTTATGGGTATGTTAGGGAAGATGATTTTTTCAAATTGAAGGCCAAGATGACTGCTGATTTTATTTGTAGGATTGTTGCTCCTAAGTTTTCAGCATATGTAAATCAAATTTCAATCCTTGCCTTATTTATGGAGTTGCCTTTCTTTGTGAAAATTCAGTTTGGTAGTTATTATACCATGATTATATAATTGAATATGCAAAAAACAGAGTTGGGACTGCCACTAACAGCCATGAACAACAGAGTATTTCCATTTTTTGAGTGCATTCCCTCATGGAATAATAAGGAAGATTTCATTTGGATGAAGGAATAAAATCAGATTACGCTGTGTCATTGTCAGACTCGTACAATCTGAATTTTGAAAGAGAGATGTATAATTAGTGTTGTTTTTGGGATAACACTATTGAAGTGAAGGGAAAGCCTATTATGGTCATGAATGGTTTACCATGGGTGCCATCTCCTATTTCATTAGAGGATATGGAAGTTCAAAAAAAGGGAATGAAGAGTTCAGGGCAGCAGATACATTGGGTTTGCAATTGCTTGGGGACAAGCAATTTTGGGAAGGACTGTAATGTCCCTTTTTCCCACTTGAGAGACATTATTTCAACTTCTTGCCATTCCTTCTCCATAGAAAAGAAGTAAAGAAGATAGAGAACTCTGAGCTTCCATATGATATGTTTTTACTAATTTCTAATATTTTTTTTGGTGTTTTGTCTCTTGTGTTAGGTCGGTTGGGTTTTAATGAGTTAATGGAATCTAATGAAGGAAAAGAACCTCTTTAAGAGGTCGGCCTTATCTTTTAATGCCTTGGCGCCAAAAGGAGGATATAAAAGGAGTGCTAAGACATCATTTGACCTTTAGACTTGGCGCATTTTATTTTACTTGGACATTGTGAGCTTGTTGATCCATGTTCTTGCACTTGGAGACAAAAACCCTCATGTGTGTTTGCCTAGAAGGACAAACTTTTCTAGAGAATGAGTGAAGGACGAAAAACCCTTCTAGAGGTTGAGTGAAGGAGTAAAACTCTTCATCTTGACTTGGAAATTGGTGTATAAGGTTGATTTAAGGAAAGATCTATCATTTTCAGATTGATATTGGCTTCTTTCTAGTGGAGTAACCTACTTTGAGTAGGGTTTATGTGGATTGGAGAATTTATATATATATTTTCAGTTGATATTCTGATTTGCCATAATTTTTAAGGCCGGAATCTCAAGTTTCATGATTTTTGGAGGTTTCCAGACCCTAGATCTACATTTTTCTTGTGGCTGTAATTAACTGGACATTAATTAATTTCCAATTGTGTGTTTCTTCAGTATTTTCATTGATTGTGGCTCTTGTGAATGTATAAAATATATATAAAAATTGTGGCAAGTGAATTTGAAGTATTTCATGGTGTTTTGGCATATTTTGTGAAGAGTACAGTTTGCTGATTTTGCATTTTCAGTCTGCTGCAATTAAAATCAGATCTGAATAATTTTGGTGTTTCGCTAAAATCCTTTTCTTTTGGTCTAAACCCTTGAAAGGGTCCTTACAAACAGAAATAAATAAAATAAAAGGCAGCTCTAATTCAAAAATTGAATTAAATGAATAAGACAAAATTGAATTGCTATCCAATTTGAAGGGGGCGCCAAGCATGAATGGGACAAAATAGAAATAAATTGATAAAAGTCAATTGACAGCTGCTGCTCCATGCACCAAAAACGAGGGTTTTTTTATAAATAAAAGACAATTTCTGTCCCATAAGCCAAGCTTAGAAGGGATTTAATTTATTTAAAAATAAAGAATTGTTGTTATAGTAGGCGCCACGGACAGAAATAGAGAGAGTTAAATTTAAAAAAGGAACTATTGTCCCATGCGCCAACAGTCTTTTCTCATCATGCTAGCATTCTATTCTTTACATGCTAAGCAGCCTATTATGGAACAATAGTCTATTCTTGATGGAGCAGTCTATATGGGCTGATTTTTATTGTAAATTCATGGACTTGCACGTTGATTTGCATATTCATCTTCAACCATTGTACTTGCACCTCTGAATAAAATAAATCTTCGTTTTGTCCTCTCATATCACTATTTTTAGATTGTTCATCATGTTTGATAGGAAATTGTGTTACTTTAGTGTGGAATTCAATCCCTCTACCGTTGTCATTCTTCCTAAACCTTTGAATTTCATTTTGCAAAATAGTTCAGGGTTGCGCAGGTGTGTGAATCTTTAAATTCTCTGTGTGCAAAGTTAGATGCAAGTATCAAATTATTGGTGTATCACCCAAATTTACCATTTCCCGCATTCATTTTCTCTTTTCCTTATCAAGTTTTCATTTTTTGGTGATTCACAAGGGAACCAATTCTCTCTGGAGGTTCATCTCAGACATAGGTTACACACAACCTTGAGGTGTTCCAATTTTTTCAATAGGCAAGAGAGTACACACACCATTCTCTATCAGGGTGCAACTTTTGAGTGACATCAGTTTCTGGCATGCCTTGTGGGACTCTACAAAAAAAGTTTGATAAAGAATTTTATTTTATTTTTGGCAAAATATCAATGTTTCAGACACAAATTCAGCATCTGGCGACTTTATTGACCCAAAGATCCCTTTTTTCTCAATCAACAGACCATATCCTCCATCTTTCAATCTTTTTATGAGGTTTTGCAATCATGACTTGAATTCCTCCTTGGAATTCCTAGTCCCAAGAGCATTATTATTCCCCTTCATCTCCTTTTCCCCAAAATCCTCCTCCAGATCAGTACTATAAGTCCTATCAAAATAAATATGCCCATGATCCAAACCTCACTAATCCATATGGTTATCCTAAAAATCATCGTGTTTTTCAAGAATAGGAATATGCTAATTATAAAAACGATTCCATGCCTAATGATGATTTGTAGATGCGGTTACAACACTTGGAGATAAAAATGGTACAAATGAGGGCAACAAGTTCCATCAAGGCAACCAAGCTAGGATTCAGGGTACCCTACCCATGGGCTAGTCCTATGTCAAACTAGTATAGCCCTCAAGAGAAGTTAGACTTTGTGTTTGAATTGATACCACAAATATTAGAGTAGAATGAAGAGATGGAAGCTTACCAATATATTGTTGAGAAACCTTGTCAATGGGGTAATTCTTCACTATCATCTTATAGCCCTCCCTCTCATTCCTACTTCCCAACCCACAAAATCTCAGCCCAAATTTCAAGTTCCTAGTTTTCTTAAAGCCTCTTCTTCCATTCATTTTCCTCCATAAGATCTTACACCTCTCCAATCATCTCAACGATTGCAAAATTAGTTAGCAACACAACCCACCGCTCCCCTCATATTCCCAAATCCATTCTGGAATGAAACTAATCAGCAAATCAGTTTGGAAAAGCAACCAACTAAAGAGCCAAGTGACTAAGTTCTCAAGAAAAATCTAACAAAATGGAGCTACAATTTGAGGACAAACAAATTCCACAGTTGGTTAAGCTTACAATAGAGGAGTGCAAGAAGGTGGTTGAAGTTACAAAGGAGCAGGAGGAATATGACCAGGAAGCAAAGGTTAGACAAAGTTTTCTAAAATTACTTGAGTTACAAAGTAAATAAAATGTTTTGGAGGAACATATGAATTTTTCTAAGGATCAGATCAACAATCTTGAACCTATATCATCTTCTAGTGAAGGAAATAATTCAATAAAAGTTGAGGAAATCCGCAAAGAAATTCAAATTCAAAAGGAGATTTCCTCAAGCATGAACAATAAAGAGGATGAGGTCTTATCAAACTTAGAAGATTTTGATGATGAGGAAGACCCAATTAAAATTGTAAGTATTCCACCTCCATCATCTATCTTCTTCAATAAAGACTCTCTTGTCATTAAGTCGTCTTTTAAGCTTGAGAAAGAGCCAAATATTAGGTTGTTTGCAAAAGATGAAGTAGAAAACAGTTCATATAATAAGTCTACAAGCATCCACTATGATCAGGGAAGTGCCTCGAGTACTCTAAATGATGAGATTACACGCAAAGAAGAGGGGCAGATCAGAAAAATCAGTTTATCAGCTATGAGAAAACCATGTCCAATCAGGGATTTAGCCATCTTAGAGCCACAGAAGGAGTTGTCAATTGTGCTTATTCAGAATATAAGAAAGAGCTTAAGGTTGTCAAAACTCAACCCCAACATCTCCAAAAACTAATTGTCGATCCTATAGAGGTGCTTATTCTTTTTTGGACTGATATTTTGAGCAAATCAAAGGTGCAAACGATGTCTTCACTTTCACCATGTGATTTAGTTGCCAAACTGATCTCACGGTCACACTTTCTTAGAAAAGGAAGTTATTTCTCCTTACTAGTATGTAGTTTTGTCTAGCTTTCATTTCTCTTTGTTTAGATTAGGAGTAGGCTAGGTTTGTTTCTTGCATAATAAGTGCTTGCATGCACATTGTTTTTCCAGTTCTTAGTTAGTTGTCTTTCAATAAGTGTTTCAATGCAAATGTTTTCCTTTTGTTGGGAGGGTATTTCAGTTGTTTTGATTTAGAGGATACAAGTTGTTGACAGAGGTATGTGACTCCATAGCCCAATGGATGCAGAAGGCTACTAATCTCCTTGTTTAGCAGGTAAACAATCCCGTGATGTCACCAAAATGTTATCATATTTCAAACCAAAGAAGTTTGCGCCAGAAGAAGGGAGATGCATGCAATAAAATAATAAGCATGGAGTTGTTCTACTCCTAAACTTGGTGCCAAAGGAAGATAAAAGCATGCGAGGAGGAATAAATAACTAAAAATAGCAGTTGCAGTCCTATAATTGGTGCTAAGGAAAAATAAGCATGAAGGCATGAATAGAAACGGGACAACTATTCCAAGTTAAGAGTATGTGTCAAAGATAGAAGAGACAAAGAAATAAATAAAATAAAAGGCAGATCCAGTTAAAAAATTGTAAATGAATAAGAGAAAAGTGAACTGCTGTCCAGTTTGAATGTGGCGCCATGCATGAATGGCACAAAATAGAAATAAATTGATAAAATTCAACTAACAGCTGCTGCTCCATGCACCAAAAGTACGAGTTATTTATAAATAAAAGACAATTTCTGTCCCATACGCCAAGGTTAGAAGGTATTTGATTTATTTAAAAATAAAGAACTGCTATTATAGTTGGCACGAAAGACAGAAATAGAGAGAATTAACCTTTTTTTTTAAAAAGGAACTGTTGTCCCATGCGCCAGCATTCTTTTCTCATAATGCTAACATTCTATTCTTTGCATGTAAATCAGTCTATTCTGGGACAAGAGTCTATTCTTGTTGGAGCAGTCTATATGGGCTGATTTTTATTGTAAAATCATGGACTTGGACGTTGATTTGCATATGCATCTTCAGCCATCGTACTTGCACCTCTGAATAAAATAAATGTAATGACCCCTAAAGGACCAAATTAGATGCACAATGGATTTTCCCAAAGACACAACTGAAAATAGAATACCAAACTGAAAATATATACTACAGACCTGATTTCTTCTAGAAATTGCGACTTGTACTATGGAAGGAAAATACCACATAAGAAACTAAACAAACTTCTTTTTTGATTCTTTTATAGAGTACTGATTTATAGAAAATAATGCAAGAGAAGGGTACCAAATTCTGAGCTCCAAAATCTTATTTTTATTCAAAATAAGTCTGCGGACCTGATCTGAAAGTATAGCTGGTAATGAGGGGTTTTAAACCCCAAAAATAGCTCCACAAAATTGCAACTTGGATGGCTGAAATCCAGCTTCAATACACAAAAACAAATCTGAACTTTTATTTCACCCTTAATGCAAAAATAGTCCCAAGACTGGGTCGCTCCAGCTGAAATAAATACTGATTCAATAACCAGATTTATCTTGAGCTTTCAACACACAAAACAATGGATTCAAAGGAAGAGTTTTTGTTCTTCCTCTTACTATTCCTAAGGGTTTTCGTCCTCATAAATTACAACAGCAATAGCTCAGCTCTCAAGCCAAATTTAGAAAATATGAAGTTGATAGAATAATCCCCAAGCAAATCGACTTCTCCTTTTAAGGAAAGAAGAGACCCAAAAGGTGACCACCTAAGTAACCAATCAGCATACAATGAATTTTTAATGCATTTTTCACCCACTTCCCTTCCTAAGGCTAGTCGCATTTTTCCCTAGTGGGGATATAAAAATATAATGGCCTTTTATCTTTTCTAAATTTGTTATTTTATTAAGTCATAAAATTATTATAAGTGTTTTATATATTTTGTTCTTATTTAATGGCACTTCATAATAATTTTAAAATGACTTAAGTCACCCTTATGTTTCCCCCTTAGTCGTCGGGTAGACAAAATAGGCCAAGGGTCGTCCGTAATGTTATTTTAGAAAGAGAGACATTTCAATCCTCCCTTCCTCGAATTGCTTCCCCACAAGCAATTGTAGATTTGGATGCTCTAAAATTTCTGCACCTTCCCATGTTGCATTTTCAAGAGGTAGCCCCTTCCATTGAATCAAGTACTCCCTCGTGACTCTATTCCTCAACATTTTTTCACGTACCTCTATGATAGCTTCCGGTTCCAAGACTAATTTTCCCTCATCATCAAGAGGAGGCAGCTCCATGGAGGGAACTATATGCTGCCCCAATGCCCTTTTTAGGTATGATACATGAAACACATTATAAATCTTAATTTGAGCTAGAAGTTCAAGCTCGTATGCAACCTTACCCACCTTCTTCGTGACTTTGTAGGGACCATAGAACCTTGGTTTTAACTTTTTAGAACCTTTCCCTTTGAGGAAAGATTGTCTATAAGGTTGTAGCCTTAGGAAAACCATATCCCCAACCTCAAAAGACCTCTTAATCCTTTGTTGATCTGCATACAACTTTTGTTGGTTTTGGGCATGTGCAAGGTTGTTTTTGAGTGCTTACATGATATCTTGGCTCTGCTACACCAAATCTTTAGCACCCAACACTCTAATATTTGGAATAACAACATCAACAAAAGAAAATGCATCATAACCATATAGTGCCTTGAATGGAGACATACCAATGGAGATATGATAAGAAGTGTTGTAGCAAAACTCTCTCAAATATAGACATTTAATCCAAGTTGTTTGCTCCTGTAACAAAGCTTCTCAAATACCCTTTCACCCATTTGTTTACAATTTCTCTTTGCCCATCCGTTTGTGGATGGCAACTTGTGCTTAGAGTTAGCTCCGTGCCTGCAAGATGGAAGAGCTCTTGACAAAATACTCTTTGGCAATTGACAAAATACTCTTAAGAATCTGTTGTCCCTATCACTTTTAATATTCTTTCGCAATCCATGAAGTCTGAAAACTTCTTTAAAAAATACTCCAGCAACTAAAGGTCCATCAAACTTAGTGGGGAGAGGAAAAAAATGAGCATATTTGGTCAATCTATCCACCACTACATAAATGACACTTTTACCTTGAACCGTAGGAAGACCAATGATGAAATCCATAGAAATGCTCTCCCATTTTTTATTCGGAATGTGTAGGGGCTGCAAAAGACCTAGTGGAAATTCATGTTGTGTCTTGCTTTGTTGACATGTAAGGCACTCCCTAATGTGTTGCAGCACTTCCCTCTTTAATCATTTCCATAAAAGTTTTCTCTTACTTGTTTATATGTCTTAAAGTACCTTTGATGACCAACCAAGGGTGAATCATGCATGGCTTCTAAAATTATGTGTTTTACCTTAGAATCAGGGACCAAGAAGACTTTATTTTTATAGAGTATGATGCCATCAACCACTTGGTACTTGTCATCATCAATTTTCCCTTCAAATACATCACAAGCAAACTGATTTTTGGCGTATTTTGTTGTTATATCAGCCCTCCAATCAGCTGTAATTTCACTCATGGAGCAATAGTATGGTTTCCTTGATAAAACATCTGCAACTATATTATTTTTTCCCTTCACAAACTCAATTTTAAAGTCAAAATATTGTACTTTGCTTACCCATTTATGTTGCCTATCAATTAAATCAATTTGATTGAGAAAGTACCTCAAACTATTATGATCTGTTTTGACAACAACAAACAACATATTGTCTAACTTTCACCAGTGCATGCATGATTGCCAACATTTCTTTATCATAAATGGAATATCCTTTCTCAGCATCTTTGAGCTTTCTACTTTAAAATGCTATGGCGTGTTTATTTTGCATCAAAAGAGCCCCGATTCCATCACCTGATGCATCACACTCAACAACAACAGGTATTCAAAAATCTGGGACAGTGAGTACTGGGCATGAACTCGTTACCTTTTTGAGGTTCTCAAAAGCTTGTTGGGCTGATGGTGACCACGTGAAAGCCCCTTGCTTTGTCAAATTAGTTAAGGGGGCTGAAAGTTGTGAAAATCCTTTCACAAATCTGTGGTAATAGCTACAAAGACCCAAGAATCCCCTTGGTTGAGTCAATGTGATGGGAGTAGGCCAATCTAAGATGGCTTGAATCTTTTGTTAGTCTATGTGCACCCCTTTTGCATTGATGACATGTCCTAGATACAAAATTTCTTCCATGCCAAACTCACACATAGACAACTTTGCAAAAAGAGATTGCTGCTCCAAAATGCTTAAAACCGTATCCAAGTGTATCAAATGTTCTTCCCATGATTTGATATACACCATGTCATCAAAAAATACTAATACAAACTTTCTCAAATGCTCCCTAAAGATATGATTCATGCATGACTAAAAAGTAGCAGGGGCATTGGTTAACCCAAATGGCATCACTAAAAGTTCAAAATGACCAAGGTGACACCTAAAAGTTGTCTTATGGACATCTTCATCTCTTACCTTGATTTGACGGTAGCCTGATCTCAGATCAATTTTTGAAAAGAAAGTAGCCCCATGCAACTCATCAAGCAACTCATCAATCTTTGGTATTGGGTACTTGTTCTTGATTGTTTTCTTATTCAATAACCTGTAATCCACACACATCCTCAAAGTCCCATCTTTCTTCTTCACCAAAACAACTGAAGAGGCAAAAGGACTAGAACTTGGTCTTATGTGGCCCATATCCAACAATTCCTTAATCACCTTTTTAATTTCTTCCTTAAAAGCCCTTGGGTGACGGTAAGGAGAAGACATAACCGGAGTTGGACCGGGCTCCAACTCAATAATAAGCTGAAATCCTCTATTCGGGGCCAAACCGTGAGGTAAATCTGAAAATACTTTGTTATGCTTATCCAAAATAGACAGATTATCAACATGTTATGATGGTTGAGATGAAAAACAAGAAGTATCCCTTACCAACAAATGTGCAGCCCATGCAATTTGCCCTCTATTGAAAGATCTCTCCATGCTTTTGGCGGTCACAACTTGAGGAGCTTCATTCCTCAAACCTTGCAAAGTGATTTCCTTGCCTTGAGACTTAAATTTCAGTTCAATGGTTTGATAATTTTGAGTGAACTCGCCCAAAGTTTGCAGCCATTGTACACCCAAGACAATATCCGTTTCACCAATACCAATGACCTAAAAATCATCACAAACCTTATGTCTTCCCAATGTGAGCCCATGTTGGGGAATCTTTTTTGTGCATGCAAGAGTATCAGTATCCACTACGTTTACATTAAATCCTTGAAAGTCTTCTACTTTCAATCTCATCTTTGTCAGTAAGCTCTCATTAATAAAATTGTGAGTAGCTCCACTATCAATCAAAGCTATGATTCTTTGTTTGTGGAGAATGACCTTAACACAAAAAGCATAGTACCTTAGTGCTCCGGATAAAGTGGCCAATGTTCCATCCGTGGGAGTTTCATTTTCCTCCTTTACTTGCTCTCCTTCCTCATGATCAGTTGTCTCTTCTTCATCTTCTACATTTGAAATAACTTCAAAATAATGTGTTGCCCCTTTTGGAAGACAATGGGGATTAGGAGTCCAAGGGTCTCTACATGTAAAACATAATTTTTTCCTTCTAAGCTCATTCCTAGTCTCAATTTCCTTGTTGTTTTTACCCCAGTCTTTTACATCAGATTTATTTTGAAAAGGCTTACCTTGCTGCCCATAATTTGGTGTCTTTGGCCCACTTGATGAAGAGGCCTTTGGTTGTCCAAATACTTCCTTTGGCTGCCCAAATGGTGCTGATTTTTGCTGCTGTCCATACTGCAGATTTCTACTTTTTGGAACTGAATTTTCCAAGTCCGATGTCTTTCTAATGGCACCTTGTAGAGATTGGGGGCTGAATGCTTTAACAAGACCTTTTAGTTGCTCTCCTAACACTTCCATAAATAACAATACTAACCTTCTTTCGCTAATGTCAGGTACCATAACTGAAAGCCTTTCTAAATCAGAAATATACTTCTCTAAAGATCCTTCCTGCTTAAGTTGTGCTAGCTCCCTGAAGTACATCTCCGGATCTGTCCTATCAAATCTTTCACTCAAGCATGAACTGAATTCTCCAAGTGCAGTAATGGAACCATGACCTTGGGTGATCAACCCAGGGTACCATCACTCATGTGCCACTCCCTCTAAATGCAAGGTTGCAAATTTGAGGGCTTCTTCATACATTGGGTTTAAAGAGAGATATGTATCAAGCTTTTGTAGCCAAGCTCTAACAGAACACTTTTCAGTTCCATCAAATGAAGGAAGAGTTATCTTACCCAACCTTTGTTGGATGTCCCTCCTTGATGTCTCTTGGTGAACTCTTCGATTCCTCCCTAAACCTTTGTTATTCTTCACCTAGCAATAGTCTCTGGAAGAAAGCATTTCTCTTACTCTGAAACTAAGTTGTGCATACTCAACACCCCATGTGTCCACATCGTTTTGGGCTTCCTCTTCCACTAGTTCTTCTCTTTGTAGAAACTTAGCTTTAAAAGTAGGATGTGTAGCATTGGAAGGATTTCTAGTTGGTCCTGTAGAACTTCCCTCTCCATTGTTGTTTGCTCCTTGATTATTAGAAGCATTATTTCCTTGCAAAACCCTGGCCAAGTCTCTAGTGGTGTTAGTAAATGCATCACGCATTTCTCTTTGATTCTCCCTCATCGTTTGTTATAGCTCTCTCTGACTTCGGGTGATAACTTCATTCATATAGTTGAGAGTATCAATGGGAGGATCCCTTTGATCATGTTCTTCTTGATTTATAGAGAATAATGCAAGAGAAGGGTACCAAATTCTGAGCTCCAAAATCTTATTTTTATTCAAAATAAGTTTGCAGACCTGATCTGAAAGTACATTTGGTAATGAAGGGTTTTATACCCTAGAAATAGCTCCAAAAAATTGCAACTTGGATGGTTGAAATTCAGCTTCGATACACAACAACAGATCTGAAGTTTTACTTCACCCTTAATGTCAAAATAGTCCCAAGACTAGGTCACTCCAGCTGAAATAAATAGTGGTTCAATAACCAAATTTATCTTGAGCTTTCAACACACAAAATGATGGATTCAAAGGAAGATTTTCCGTTCTTCCTCTTACTATTCCTGAGGGTTTTCGTCCTCAGAAATTACAGCAGCAATAGCTCAGCTCTCAAGCCAAATTTAGAAAATATGAAGTTGATAGAATAATCCCCAAGCAAATCAAGTTCTCCCTTTAAGGAAAGAAGAGACCCAAAAGGTGACCACCTAAGCAACCAATCAACATACAATGAATTTTTAATGCATTTTTCATCCACTTCCCTTCCTAAGGCTAGTCGCATTTTTCCCTAGTGGGGATACAAAAATATAATGGCCTTTTATCTTTTCTAAATTTTTTATTTTATTAAGTCATAAAATTATTATAAGTGCTTTATATATTTTTTTCTCTTTTAATGGCACTTTATAATAATTTACAAACGACTTAAGTCGCCCTTATGTTTCCCCCTTAGCCGTCGGGTAGACAAAATAGGCCAAGGGTCTTTTGTAATGTTATTTTAGAAAAAGGGACATTTCAAATTTCAATAAAGCTTCGTTTTACCCTCTCATATCGTTGTTTTCAGATTGTTCATCATGTTTGATAGGATATTGTGTTGCTGTAGTGTGGAATTCAATCCCTCTACCGATGTCATTCTTCCTAAACCTTTGAATTTAATTTTGCAAAATAGTTCAG
The DNA here is from genome assembly GCA_019776745.2 of Taxus chinensis. Classification (NCBI taxonomy): domain Eukaryota; kingdom Viridiplantae; phylum Streptophyta; class Pinopsida; order Cupressales; family Taxaceae; genus Taxus; species Taxus chinensis. The sequence continues at coordinate 294,835,024 of CM034155.1, read as the reverse complement.
TGTTGTACAGGTGTGTGAATCTTTAAATTCTTTGTTTGCAAAGTTACATGCAAGTATCAAATTATTGGTGTCTCACCCTTATTTACCATTTCCCTCATTTCTTTTCCCTTTTCCTTGTCAAGTTTTCGTTTTTTGGTAGTGATTCACAGGGGAACCAGCCCTCTCTGGAGGTTCACCTCAGACATAGGTTAGCCACAGCCTTGAGGTGTTCCAATGTTGTCAACATGAGAGAGAGTACACACACCATTCTCTTTCAGGGTGTAACTTTTGGGTAACAACAGGTACCATGGATTGATTACACAAGGGCATAGTTCCATCACAACCATTGAAGAATTCAGTCAATGTTTGACAGAGAGGTTTGACAGAAGAGATCCTGAGATTCATTTCCGAGAGTTAGCTCAACTAAGGAAAGAGGGATCTTTGGATAAGTATATTTCAAATTTTCAAAGACTTGCAGTGATGGTACCAACTATCAGTGGAAAAAGACTTGTATTGTTGTTTATTGAAGTTGTAGCGGAGCCACTTAGAGGCCTAGTCAAAGCCTTCAGTCGTCCATCTCTACAAGGAGCTATTAAGAAGTCTTTGGACTTGGAAAGTTCAATCCCTAAAGGAAAAAATATATAGTTTTGACAGCAGCGAACTATACCTTATGGACAAAGGACAACACCTTTGGGGCAGCCAAAGGGGTCTTTTGGACAACCAAGAACTACTTCAAACATTGGGTAAAGGCACAAAATTTTGGACAGCAAGGTAAGCCTTTTTAAGGAAAATCTGATGCAAAAGAATGGATGAAAAAAAGGTAATTGAGACAAGAAATGAGTTGAGAAGAAAAAATTTATGTTTCACATGTAAGGATCCTTGGACACCCAATCATCGTTGCCTTGGTAAGGGGGCAACCCATTATATTGAAGCAACATCTGATGAAGAAGAAGAAGAAGAAGAAAGTGTTGATTTGGAAGAAGATGAAGATCAAGAAAAGAATGAGGAAGTGTTTCCCATGGATGGAACACTAGCTACTTTATCTGGAGCACCTAGATACCATGTTTTTCGTGTGAGAGGTGTTCTTCACCGTATTGATTGATAGTGGAGCTATTCATAACTTCATTGATGAGAGCTTGGTGACAAGAATGGGATTGAAGATGGAATATTTCCAAGGCTTCAATGTGACAATAACAGATGGATATTCTGTTTCATGCACAAAGAAGATCCCACACCTCAAGCTCACTCTAGGAAGGCATAAGGTATGTGATGATTTTCATGCCATTGGTATCGGTGAAACAAATGTAGTCCTTGTTGTACAATGGCTGCAATCTTTGGGTGAATTCACCTAAAATTATCAGACCATGGAGTTGAAATTCAAAGCGCAAGACAAGGAAGTGATTCTACAAGGCATGAAGAATGGTGCTCTCAGAGTTGTGGCCACCAAAAGTATGGAAAGATCCTTCAAAAGAGGACAGATTGTATGGGCTACACATGGTTTGGTAAGAAATACATCCTCCTTTTTATCACAGCAGTCCTATCGTATTGATATTCAGCCTATTCTAGATAAGCGTGCTAAGGTATTCCGTGATTTACCTCATGGATTGCCTCCGGATAAAGGATTTCAGCATATCATTGAGTTAAAACCAGGTTCTACTCCAGTAATATCTTCTCCTTACCGCCATCCAAGGGCCTTCAAGGAAGAGATAGAGAAAATAATCAGAGAGTTGTTGGATATGGGTCTCATAAGACCAAGTTCTAGGCCTTTCGCTTCTTCGGTTGTACTTGTGAAGAAGGATGGAACTTTGGGGATGTGTGTTGATTACAGGTTCTTGAGGAAGAAAACAATCAAAAATAGGTACTCCATACCACGGATTCATGAGTTGCTTGATGAGTTACATGTCGCAGTGTTGACTTCCAAGATTGATCTAAGGTCCAAATATCAAATTAAGGTAAGGGATGAAGATGTCCACAAAACAGCATTTAGATGTCATTATGGTCATTTTGAATTCCTAGTAATGCCTTTTGATTTAACCAATGCCCCCGCTACATTTCAACCTGAATGAACCATGTTTTTAGGGAGCATTTGAGGAAATTTGAATTGGTATTCTTTAATGACATTCTGGTTTATAGTAAGTCATGGGAAGAACATTTGAAGCATTTGGACATGGTATCAAGCATATTGGAACAATAATCTCTCTTTGCCAAATTATCAAAATGTGAATTTGAAATGGAGGAAATTTTATATTTGGGGCATGTCATCAATGCTAAAAAAGTACAAGTGGATCAACAAAAGATCCAAGCTATTACGGATTGGCCTCCTCCCACCACATTAACTCAACTACAGGGATTCTTGGGTCTTTGTAGCTACTACAGGAGATTTGTGAAAGAATTTTCACAACTTGCAGTCCCCTTGACAAATTTGACAAAGCGTGGAGCTTTTAGCAGGTCATCTTCAGCCCAACAAGCATTTGATAAGCTCAAAAAGGTAATGTATTCGTGCCCGGTACTTGCTGCTCCATATTTTTCAATTCCTTTTGTTGTTGAGTGTGATGCATCCAAAGATGGTATTGGGGCTGTTTTGATGCAAAATAAGCATCTAGTTGCATTTGAGAGTAGAAAACTCAAAGATATTGAAAAATAAATACTCTATTTCTGATAAGAAAATGTTGGCAATCATGCATGCCTTGGTGAAATTCCGGCAATACTTAGTTTGTGGCAACTTTGTAGTGAATATGGATCACAATAGCTTGAGGTATTTTCTCAGCCAAACTGATTTGAATGAAAGACAACAAAAATGGGTGAGTAAAATTCAGTCTTTTGACTTTGATATTGAGTTTATGAAAGGCAAAAGTAACAATGGGTGATGCGTTGTCAAGGAAGCCATATTGTTGTTCTAAGACAGAAATTACAGCGGATTGGAAGGCTGTTATAACAGCGGAATACGCAAAAAATCAATTTGCTAGTGTAGTCCGAAAAGGAGAAATTGAAGATGAAAGGTACAAGGTGGTTGATGGCATCAATCTCTACAAAAATAGAGTCTATTTGACTCCGGAATACAAGGTAACACATAATATTTTAGAGGCTATGCATGATTCTCCTTTGGCTGGTCATCCGGGGTATTTTAAAACATACAAAAAAATTAGAAAGAAATTTGTTTGGAAAGGGCACAAAGAATTTTTTCAACACATTAGGGAATGCCTCACATGCCAACAAAGTAAAGCAGAACATGAATTTCCAGCAGGTCTTTTGCAGCCTATAACAATTCCAAATAAAAAATGGGAGAGTATTTTTATGGATTTCATCACTGGACTCCCCACGGTTCAAGGTAAGAGTGTTATTTATGTGGTGGTGGATAGACTTACTAAGTATGCACATTTTTTTCCTCTTCCCACTAGGTTTGATGGACCACTAGTGGTTGGGATATATTTTAAAGAAGTTTTTAGACTTCATGTGTTGCCAAAGAACATTGTGAGTGACAGAGACAACAGATTTATGAGTTCTTTTTGGAAAGAACTCTTTCATCTTTTAGGTACAGAATTGACTCCTAGTACAAGCTACCATCCCCAAATGGATGGGCAAATAGAAATTGTCAAAAAATGGATAGAAGGGTACATAAGGAGTTTTGTTACCGGTCAACAATTAGCTTGAATAAAGTGGTTGTATTTGGGGGAGATTCACTGCAATACTTCCTATCATATGTCTATTGGTATGTCACCTTTCAAAGTTTTGTATGGTCATGATGATTTTTCTTTTATGGATGTCATTCTAGATAGTAGAGTTCCAGAGGCTAAAAATTTGGTACAGCACAGTCAAGACATCATGAAAGCACTCAAAGACAACCTCTTATATGTCCAAAATCAGCAAAAAATGTATGCAAATCAGCGAAGAGTTGAGCGGTCATTTGAGGTAGGAGATACGGTTTTTTAGGGTGTAGCCTTGTAGACAATCTTCCCTCAAAGGGAAGGGAGTTGAAAAGTTAAAACCAAGGTTTTATGGTCCCTACAAGGTCATAAGGAAGGTGGGGAATGTTGCATATGAACTAGAGCTTCTGGTACAAAGTAAATGTCACAATGTCTTTCATGTTCCATGCATAAAAAAGGCACTAGGACAACATATCACTCTTATTGAGTTGTCCCCTCTTGATGATGAGGGAAAATTGATTTTAGAACCGGAAGCCATAATAGAGGTTCATAAAAACGTTGACGAACAAGATCATAAAGGAGTATTTGGTACGATGGAAAGGTCTGCCTCTTAAGGATGCTTCATAGGAAGGTGCAGCAATTTTGGAGCATCCAAGCTTGCAAAATAAATAAAAAAGGAAAAAGTTAATTTATGTTTTATTTTCCCCTAGAGGAAAAATGTGACCCGTGTGGAGATGGAATAAAGCATGGGAAAAATATTAAATGAGGTAAAGTGAGTTGATTGGTTGTTTTGGGTGGCTAATGGGCCAAACTAAATCATGAAAACAAGTCACCATGCATGTAAAGGGCATCTTTTTTACATATCAAAATTTTGAATATTGGTGTAAGCTTGCATGCTTTCCACGTCTACTTCAAAAGACGAAAACCCTTTGTAGTTTTGCTTTATAGAATGAAAACCCTCTTAGCTTTGGAAGAAGAACGAAAACTCTTCTTTACTTATGTTTTCTGGTGAATTCCAACTAAGTTGAAGGTCAGAGTTGCAGATTTGTGTTGATTCTAGTGAGGGTTTGAAGGTAGAAGATTTGTTGTTGATCTCTAACCTTAATTTCCATCTTTTCTACAGTGGAGCAACCTACCTTTTGGGATTTTTTGAGTGATCTAGGGCACGTTTGGACCAGATCTGGTTTGTTGTTCCATAATCAAATTTTTAGAATCCAAGATTAGCTGATTTGCATAGTTTTTGTTTTGAGGAAACTCTATTTCAGTAATGTCTGTGAGTTGTTCATCTACAGATTTATAAATAAAATTTCAGCCCTTTATTTGATCTAAATCTGGGATTTTTCTGATGTTATTGCAAAAAAAAAATGTTGATCTGTTTGGGTTTAAAAAGAAATAGCTGATTTTACTTCAGTTTTGTGGATTTTTAACTCCTAGAGCAAGTTGCATTTTTTTTAAATAATTCAGATTTGGATTGTTTTATCACATATATATTCAATCAACAACTGTTATAAATCAGATTTTGTGATTGTTCCTTTTGAGGGCATAATTTGTCCAATTGGGGACATTACAATATTTAGACTTATCCAAATTTATAAGGCTGGTCTATCACTTATTTGATATTTATTGGGATTTAGAGACCTTATTTTCAGTCACTTTTACGCAGCGTTATGTGGGGACGTGCACCCCCCATTCTTAAGCCGTCCGGGACATCCCAGGTGCTTGGGGACAGGGACAAAACGTCCCCCCAAATGCAAAAATGAAGAGGACGTCTTGGGGATGTTCCCTAACTTTGAGGAACGCACCCAAGACGTGTTAGGTCCTTCGAGACTTTGCCAATGTCATGACGTCCCCAAGATGGCTAGGGGACACCTTGAAGTCCCCTGAGTCCCAAAAAATAAAAAATTATAAAAAACATAAACAATTATGGCTTTGAAAAGAGGAAAATAAAAACTAATCCTTTTCCCATGCAAACTTACCTTCCCAAAAAATGGACTTCTGTTGTTTTATGTAGGTTCCAAATGAAGATATTCTAACGAGAGGTCGTTGTTATTTTACATTTTAAAGCCTTTCTTATACATAACGATAGGATCAATAAATTCACATGCATATTTTTAAGGATTTCTTTGGTTTCAAAATATTTTTGTGCAAGTCTTTCTGCCTCTTTTTTGTATGATATGGGAGGCTTTACCGGTATATTAGGATGTTCTAGAGGCCAACTTTGTATTTAATTTTTTAGTGTTTTCCAGTTACCTTAGCCAGTTTTGTCTATGGATGGCTATTCATGTAGTGTGCATGGCCTCTAGTATTCCAAAAAGCTATTTTTAAATTTGACAATATAAATCATATAAGTGAAATGATAAAGAGACGTTGGCATGTTACAGGTCCTTTGGTAACATTACTGGCTATGGTGCTGAAATTATATAACCTTGCATGTTTTTTTTTTAGGATTAGGGGACCCATTGTATATTTTTAATATTTATATATTATTTTAATAGCCGTCCCCCAGTTGTCCTCAAAATCTAGGAATTTTTTGTCATCTTGAAAACCCCATTCCTATGTCCTGACGTCCCCCCGTCCCGAAGTCTTAGGTAACTATGCTTTTAAGAGTTGTACTTTTGTTGTTAATTAATTTTTAGATGTGTTTGTGGTCGAAGTTTTGAGTGAACATTTCCCTAAAATATTCCTTAAGTGTTTCTTCTTGTTGTAGATGATGTTAATGGTGATGTTTTGTTGAATTATGGCTTTTTTATAGCTGTTCTAAATTCAGTTCGATGTGCATGTTGTTCCATTTTTTAGTTGTTTGGAATAATAATCACAATATACTTCAATTTGGGTTTGTGTGATTTCATTGTTTTTATGGTTCAGCCCTAGAAACGGACATTACAATGGTATCAAAGCTTTGTTCTTCCCAACCTTAGGGTTTCATGCAAGAGGGCAATAAGGGTTTCATTTGCTATCAAAGGAGAGAAGAAATTAGACCACCCAAGAGAAGAGGGTAGTATGGCTCACCTAGATTCACAGGAAGCCAATTTATTGACAAGCTCATTGAAGGGAAAGTGAGTTTGGCGGATATTATGGACTTGTTCGCCCTAACAATTCAAATATTTCATGAACATAGGGTTCATAATGAAGAGGCAAGCTCATCCGGAGCAAATACTTCACGACAACCCCGAAGGATCAGCTCATGGATCAGCCACTAGGCCTACTTTCCTTCCAAGGGAAGAAACCGTTCTGGAGGTGGGAACAAGGCACTTTATGGGGCAAAGCATTGCAACAAAATATGAGGAATGCATAGCCCTTCCAAGAGAGATCCAGGAAGCAATTTCACTTGCCGAGTTCATTGGTGTAAGAAAAGCAAGGTCTAAGCCGAAGCCAAGACAAAATGCGCCACAAAAAGAGGTTCAAAATGCATTGGGTAATATTTTTCTCTATTTTTGATGGTTCTTGTTGGCATGTCCGTCCAGCGCTCCCCATGAGTTTTGTGACATGGACTAACCGCCTCTCACGAATCCTACCTCTAGCGATTGTAGCAGAAATTGACGCTTGCGGGTTTTGGTCTAATGACAATCGTGGTCCAACAAATGGTATCAGAGCAACAAGTCTCGAGTTCGAAACTCGACCAGGTAACATTGCGGGGGGATTGTTGGCATGTGCGTCCAACGATCCCTGTGAGTTTCATGACATGGACTAACCGCCTCTCGTGGATCCTAACTCTGGCAATTGTAGCGGAGATTAACGCCTGCAGGTTTTGGTCTAACAACAATTGTGGTCCAGCAATTCTAATACGGGGTCAGCCCGAGCACGGACTCACAAATTGGATACATATCTAGCTTTGAGAACTATAATGGAGGATGATGCCATCAAATTTGCAACCCTTCAACTAGAGGGGATTGTTCATGAGTGGTGGTTCCATGGAATGCTTACACAAGGGCATAATAGCATTCACTCATATGATGAGGTTTGTAGAAGACTCAATGGAAGGCTTGATAGAGTTCACCCAGAAGTTCAATTTTGGGAACTTGCACAATTGAAGCAACAAGGCACAATGGAGGAATATGTGGCTAAGTTTTAGAGGCTCTCCGTAATGATTATGGATGTCACAGAGAGAATACTTGTTCTTTTGATTGAGGGTTTGAATGGACCACTCAAGGGTTTGGTAGGAGCCTTTGATCCATTGTCTCTCCAGGAGGTAATTAAGAAATCTTTGGATCTTGAAGGTGCTGCCCCGAAAACAGCAGCAATCAACGGACAACCCAAGGGACCCTTGGGACAGCCTAGAACCCTCTCTTTTGACCAGCCAAAGAAGCCTTTCCAATGAATGCCAATTATTCACAAGGAGTTGTCCAAAACCAGGAAGGAGAGACAAGAAACGAGCCTAAAAAGGAAGAATTTGTGCTTCTCTTGCAATGATCCATGGTCTCCCGGTCATCGTTGTTTAGGTAAGGCTAATGTGCATTACATTCAGGTATTTTCAGATTGTGAGGATAAAGAAATTTGTGTAGATGAAGCCAAGCAAGTTGATGTGCCGAAACAAGATCTGGAAAGTTTGGATAGCACTCTTGCTACCTTTTTCGGTGCACATAGTTATCATCCATTTTGGGTGAAGGGTGACTTAGAAGGGAAAGGGGTCATAATTTTGATTGATAGTGGAATTACTCACAATTTCATTGATGAGACCTTAATGGCAAAAATGGATTTGAAGGTGGAAAAATTTAAAGGCTTCACAGTCAAGGTAGTGGATGGTTAATCCATTTCGTGCTCAAGGAGGTGTCCCCAACTCGTTTTCACATTAGGACAACATGAGGTATGTGATGATTTTTATATGATTGGCATGGCTGATACAAATCTTGTGCTTGGGGTCCAATGGTTACATTCATTGGGAGAGCTTACTCTTAATTACAAAAACATGGAAATAAGCTTTATGTACAAGGCCAAGAAAGTGATACTTCAAGGCATGATTTTGGAAACCTCTCAAATCAAGTACTTGGTAGAAGGTATCTTATCAAGAGAATCATAGTTTTGATCTTTATCTAAATATAATAGCATATTGGAAGTCTTTAAATACAGTGGTATGCCAAAAATAAGTTTGGTAATGTTGTTTTTAAGGGAGAAATTGTGGATGAAAGGTACAAAGTAATGGATGGGCTCATTCTCTATAAGAATCGGGTCTATTTGGTGCTCGAATCTAAGGTGAAGAGTAAGATATTGAGGGCTGTCCATGATGCCCCATTCAGTGGTAATCTGGGCTATTTCAAAACTTACAAACAAGTGAGGGAAAGGTTCTTTTGGAAAGGCCTCAAAGGGGAAGTACTCCAATACATCTGGGAGCGTCTAGTTTGCCAACAAAACAAGGCAGAACATGCATTTCCAGCTGGAATATTGCAACCTCTTCCTATACCCACTCAACAATGGGAAAGTATCTCCATGGACTTCATCATGGGGTTGCTCATGGTTCAAGGTAAGAATTGTCAATATGTTTTGGTTGATAGACTCACCAAATACATTCATTTTTGTCCGCTTCCAGCCAACTATAATGCGCCCATACTGGCTGATGTATTTTTTAAGGAGGTGTTTAGACTTCATGGGCTGCCAAAGAATATAATAAGTGGCAAGGACAGCAGATTTCTAAGCATGTTTTTGAAATATCCCAACCAATTCCAACTCCAATTTTTTTGAGTTTTTAGTGCATTGACATTTCATCAAACACTTGTCATGTCGTCTCAATTTCTGATATTTTTGTTGTTTCTCTTTAATTGAAAGAACATGGCCAATAGAAAGTCCCACAAATGATTGAAGACAAATATAACTCCCACAATGCATAAACAATACATGTCTGATTGGAAACGAAAGGATTTATTTATTTATTTATGGATTCCAAATACAAAGAAATTCATCTCTAAATTGCATACCCGAGAGTCCAGCTTTGTGTGATAAAATGAATGGATATCAATGGTACTGAAATGATCAGAACTCTCGCATGCGAAGGAGCCAATAATGGCTGCACCTGTTACACAACTGCTGCTAACACCCCTCTCACTCCTCTAACTGTTGTGCCCTCCAAATGGGAAAGATGGCACCCCAATGATGGTAATAATATTCCTCTATGGGTAAACTGATAAACACACGTTGGAATTAACTGTAAAGCAATATCAAAATGATCTGATGTGAAGCACAATGAAGACCCTGTTTGAATCTTCCTCCTTCGAATTGGGTTTCCGTTCAATCCGTAATCTCCAAGGGTTTTCGTCCTTCGAGAATAATTAGCAAGAGCTGCTCTAAATTTGTTTTTTTGTTCAAAATAATAAGTCTCTCCCAGCGAATGGGCCAAATCCTCCTTTTATAAACTTTTTCTGAGAATTTTCATTAAAAGAAAATATAATTAATAAATCACTTTATTAATTAATTACACCTTATAACTCCGGAAAGTGATTTATTTAATTAATTAATCATTCCTGGCGCCCAAGGTCACTAAATTAACATCTCATCATTTAGAACTTCACATTCTCTTTCCACCGAGCTATAATATTGAGGTGCTCGCCAAGTAATTCATACAAATATAAGCAACCTGAGTAAAATAATTAAAATAAGCCATTAATGCTCCCAAAGTGCGGAAATCGTTGGAAAGCACCGGAATCAGAAACTGACTGAGCAGAAGCGGTGTCGATGACAAATAATGAGAAATGAAGTCAATTGGGTGACTTACTATAAATAGACACTCTCTCCAAGAATATTGGAGAACACACTAGAAGCCAGAAATAACCTTGGAAAGTGCCAAGTGAGTCCTTAAGACCAACTGAACTCATTGCTAACATCAAATAATCCACCAGATCGTCGATAAAACCCTTACCTGTTATGCACATCATCTCTTAAACAACGGGACTAGCTTGCAAAGATGACAAATAAGCTACCCACCAAGTGTCCAAGGGTCATGCCGGAAACGGGGAGATTATAGTCCTCCCTTCCCAAGATTGTTTGTCCCCAAGCAACTGTAAGGTTGGATGCTATAATATAGACTTTCCCTCCCATGTAGCATCCTCTATTGGTAACTCTTTCCACCTCACCAGGAACTCCGAATAACTCTATTCCTCAATCTCCTCTCTCGGCTATCCAAGATCTCCTCTGGCACTAAATCAAACCTCCCTTCCTCATCCAAAGGTGGTAACTCTGCAGAAGAAACAATGTGCTGCCCCAAGGCCTTTTTCAAGCAAGATACATGAAAGACATTGTGTATCTTACTCTCAGAAGGTAACTCTAGCTCGTATGCCACTTCACGAACTCTCCTCAACACCCTGCATGGACCATAGAATCCCGGCTTTGAGCTTTTCAGCCCCACATTTCTTGAGAGTACTCTGCCTGTAAGGTTGAAGACGTAAAAATACCATGTCTCTGATCTCAAATGCTCTTTCCACCCTGTGCCTATCTGCATACATCTTCTGCTGATTCTGGGCTGGCTGAATATTTTCCTCAAGTATCCTAAGGATGTCCTGACTATCCTGCAAACTCTCCTGAGCCTTAGGAGCTTTACTATCCCCAAACGCCAAATCAACGAAGGATCTCGCATCATATCCATACAATGCTCGGAATGGAGTCATACCAATAGACATATGGTAAGTGGTGTTATAGCAATACTCACACAAATATAGCAACTTTACCCATGCCTTTTGTTGTCCTGCAACATAGTTACAAAGATAACCCTCTATCCATTTGTTCACAATCTCGGTTTGGCCATCAGTCTAAGGGTGATAACTAGTGCTAGGAGTCAACTCAGTGTGGACTAAACGGAAAAGCTCCTGCCAAAATATGCTCATAAACCTGTTATCCCGATCACTCACTATGTTCTTCGGAAGTCCATGCAACCTGAATATTTGACGGAAGAACAAATCAGCCACATGAGGTGCCTTAAAGCTGGTAGGGACAGCGAAAAAGTGTGCATATTTTGTCAACCTATCAACTACTGCATAAATACGATCGTTCCCTTGCACCGTGGGAAGACCTGTAATGAAATCCATCGAAATACTTTCCCACTTCTGCTTCGGAATCAGCAATGGCTATAACAATCTTGTCGAGAAAGTATGCTCTGACTTGTTCTGCTAGCAAGTCATACACTCTCGGACATGGCGCAAGACATCATCCTTGAGACCCTTCCAGGAGAATCTCTCTCTAATTTTCCTATATGTTTTAAAGTACCCAGAATGTCCTACGAGTGGTACATCATGGAAGGCATGCATAATCTTCTCCTTAAGCTCAGATTCAGGAACTAGGTAAATTCTGCCCTTATACAATATCCAATCAGCTATTACCTTATATCGGCCATCCTGAATTTTCCCATCCATAATGTCAGATGCCCAAGTATATTTGGAATATTCAACTAACAGTTGAGATTTCATCTGAAAACGTGATGTTGTATTTTTATCACTTTTATAAGTTTCCAAAGATCGTGATTTTTTAACCAATTTTAAGTATTCTTGAATCCACAATTGATTAAATTCTGATTATTTGCATCCATAGAAGTGCGGAAAACTTGTGTAGCAAATAAATAATCAGAAAACTGAAAAGACTCAGATAACAAAAGAGATTGTTTACGGGGTTCGGAATTCCTACGTCCCCGGGTTCAGATTGAACCGATCCATTAATAATATTGAAATGCAAGTACAATAACTCTTACAAACAACCAATAATGAATCAAAACCTGCAAATGAGCTGATCAATGTCCCAAGAACTCTGAAAAATAGCAGAAACTGTCCCAAGAACGATCCGTGGCTCCTACAGTGTTTTCACAATGTGATCTCCCTGCAACTGTGTTAGAAAAACACCTACAAATGGAGATTTAAAAACATTCCATGAAAAAAAATCATATGTCTGAGATCAGATCTGAATTCTGAACAATTTTCATGTTTACACCAAGTCACAATTCGGACTAGAAGTGCATTGAAATTCGTGTTTTCCAACTGGCTGTCTTGAAGATCCCTGTTAAAATCTGCATTCAAAGCTTCCAAAAACAGGTTAAAAATCATCAAAAAAGATCAAACCTTACATCGTTGGAATCATCTCAGAATTCTCTACATTTCATCTTTTTACTCCAAAGCCCAATCTGAGTGCACGGCCTTCAAAAATGGAGTTCTCTGCAATCTGGTCCTTAAGCTTCTTGCACAGACCTGTACCTTCTATAAGTTGAAGCGCCTCATTTTATAGTGCGCCCAAGCCCCTAGGCGAGTTGGTTGGAGGATTGACCTTGGACCCATGAGGTCAGGGGATCAAATCCCAGCGGCCTCTATTTTTGGCGGATTTTCATTTTAAAAAGATGCATTTTTTTGAATGGGATAAATCCCATGTGGAGCGGCCTTTGAAGTGGGTGAATCCCACATTTTGTGGGTGGATAAAAATATTTAAATGGGTTAACAACCCATGTTTGGTGCGGCATTTTGAAATGGGTTAAAAATCCCATAAATGGCGCATAGGATAATAGTTCCAAATGTTTAGGCGGTGGGGGATAATAATGCCTTAGGCTTTATTTAAGCCTTTCCCCGCATGAATGAAGTGGTCAATGACCACGTTGGATAAACCCCCCCAACCGCTTCATCCTCCTTTTGCCACGTGGGACAGTCCACGTATGGGCCTTAATGCCCTTAAACTTGCTTCAACAACCACTTTCCACGTGGTAAAACATGCATGTTTTTTAATACTAATGTATTAACATTAATATATATATGTGGCATTTGGAAATGGACTGGACTTACCAAGTAAATATTATTTCGACCCATACAATGTGGACATAGAAATAATCCTGTAGTCCACTTGTCGTCTCCCGATAGGCAAATCGAGTGAATTCGACGAGTGTTGGCAAGCCACGTGTCACAGTGCGATTCGGTCCAATATTGACCAGTTGACTAGAGTTGACTTTCCTGTTGACCGAACTTTGACCGGACATATCTAGAGCTCCCGATGTCCGTTTTTCGCGTTCTCACAGTCGTTGGAAAGCTCTCGAGATGATCTTCTGCACTGACACCATTTAGGGATGTTTAGGGAACGTTTTCAAAAATGATCCCCTGATCACACCTCCCCACTGAGAAAGGCTTTTTGTCCACAAAAAGCTGTGTATCAACCCACAAAAACATGCTATCTCTTCCTGCATTGCACAAACACATACAAGAACCCAAAATAACATTATAGGTTAAATAAACGCAAATAGTTGATTAGCTAGTCACATAACCGATCAGATAATAACACCCAATTAAGCTAGTGTTCAACTGAAACGCTGCAACCCTGTCAACTCTACGCACAACTGTGAACTGTCATACCCCACTGTAATGCCATCACAAATAACTGACCAGATAATAACACCCATTCTATTACGGAAAGCTAGTGTTCAACTGTCACTTTGTGATACGGCCGATTACCAAAAATTACAATTCCATAACACGGATCAGTATACAAGACATCTAAACTGCCCACAATTAGGCTAGTGCCCACTGCCCATCTGAAACTGTAACAACTGCAAGTATTCACTATCAGAATATAATAGACTATCAACGCCCAAAAAAGCTATAGTCAATAACTGAATCAACATGAATATGCCAAAACATTGTATCGCCATCACAAATAACAAGTCAGATAATAACACCCATCTATAACAGAAGCTAGTGTTCAACTAACACTTTGTGATTATGCTGATTACAACTGCAAGTTTCAAATTTAGACATGCTACTGATGCCTATCCTTGCATAGTGTTTTCAACAATGGAACTACCAACCAATCTGAGAAAACAAAACATGAGTATGATGAACCTATCACTCAAATCTTCTCTTCAGCTGTTTCCATTCATTTTCAAAGCTTAAATATCAACTTAGGAATGAATCCTTATCAATCAACAGGAATCCCTAAAATATAGCTCTGAAAAACAATTTGCTTGCCTACTATCAACAATTTACTGTAGTGCAAATATAAAGTTAAGGAGTGTTTATCCCAACCAATCACTTGGGTTTTTTCGTTTTGGTTGTTTTACCTCCTCAGTACCACAATGAGTTTTTGTTAGGTTTAGCACTGTTGGTTTTACAATACTGTTCTTTTTAACAACTTTCCAATTTTGTTGTTTAGGAACAAACCAACAAACCTTAACATCATGACCATTCCTATTACAATGGGAACAAAATTTAACTTCCCTGTTTTTAGGAGTCTTACCCATTTTACCATTCTTAGAACTCTGTCTACGAGAATGATTCCCCTGTTTAGGAGAGGTAACCTTCTTGCCATTTCTCGCCTTTCCTTGGTGAGATTGGTCTTTAGCACCTGCCTTATCATTCACAAAAGGCATTAACTTCTTAATCAAATTTTTCCTCTTCCAACAATATGCAACAGAATGATTAGTACCTTCACAAAATGTGCAAGGGAAAGCATATTTCTGTCTACCAAAGCTATATTGTTCCAACTGAAAGAGTGTATTAGAAGTTTTAGGATTTGATTTTCCCTTAGTGCTATTTTTAGTGTAAGTGGAAGGAGGTGGAATCTGATTACCTCTTTTACCTGTTTTCTTACACCTTTCATTGTTCCTCCTGATGGCGGAATCCTGCAATTCTAGTGGTGTAGATCCTTGGCTGTTGGAAGCTTGTCTTCCTTCAGCTGCTTTGGAACTTTCTCCAATTTCCATTTTCCCACTAGAGTAACCCAAACCTGCAAACCGAGGCTGATCCTCTACCTGTATTGGGTTAGCATCACCTTGTCCATTTTTACCAAGGCCCTTTCCGTTAAATCCCATCTTAACCATTAGTTTAGACCCAATTCCCTTAGTGTGTTTTTCAAACTGACCCAAAGGAACATCTGAAACTGAAGGAGAGGAAGAATTAAAATGTGAACAACTTACAGTGCATTCTGTCATAGTACCTGCATCTGATTTGGAAGGCATTTCCTTCTTGTGTTCACCTTGTTGCAGCTTTTCCAAGAGGGCATCCTTGGTTCGTATTTCTTCCTGCAACTCTTTAACAAAGCCCATCAACTTCTTGCTCTCTTCAAGCATCTTGTTGACATACTCCTCTTTCTTGGTTATAGAGGATTGTGGCTCAGATTTTAACCGCACGATTTCCTCTTCTAAGGAATAAAAATTAGCTCTCAAGAAAGAGTTTTCTTCTTGGAGTTGGCGGTTTATGGCTTCAAGCTCATCCAGTTGCTCTTGTTTGGATGACTTGCCCATGATTCCCTGTTCCTGCAAACACAACCTGTACTTCCAAAACTGCACACTGCAAAAGAAGATTAACAAGCCCCAAAATGTCTGCACACTGAAAACTGAAATCAATACTGAAACTAAAGCCAAACACAATTAGAAGCTAATCCGGAAATCTAACTGCTCTGATACCAAACTTGATCTGAAAACGTGATGTTGTAATTTTATCACTTTATAAGTTTCCAAAGATCGTGATTTTTTAACCAATTTTAAGTATTCTTGAATCCACAATTGATTAAATTCTGATTATTTGCATCCATAGAAGTGCGGAAAACTTGTGTAGCAAATAAATAATCAGAAAAACTGAAAAGACTCAGATAACAAAAGAGATTGTTTACGGGGTTCGGAATTCCTACGTCCCCGGGTTCAGATTGAACCGATCCATTAATAATATTGAAATGCAAGTACAATAACTCTTACAAACAACCAATAATGAATCAAAACCTGCAAATGAGCTGATCAATGTCCCAAGAACTCTGAAAAATAGCAGAAACTGTCCCAAGAACGATCCGTGGCTCCTACAGTGTTTTCACAATGTGATCTCCCTGCAACTGTGTTAGAAAAACACCTACAAATGGAGATTTAAAAACATTCCATGAAAACAAATCATATGTCTGAGATCAGATCTGAATTCTGAACAATTTTCATGTTTACACCAAGTCACAATTCGGACTAGAAGTGCATTGAAATTCGTGTTTTCCAACTGGCTGTCTTGAAGATCCCTGTTAAAATCTGCATTCAAAGCTTCCAAAAACAGGTTAAAAATCATCAAAAAAGATCAAACCTTACATCGTTGGAATCGTCTCAGAATTCTCTACATTTCATCTTTTTACTCCAAAAGCCCAATCTGAGTGCACGGCCTTCAAAAATGGAGTTCTCTGCAATCTGGTCCTTAAGCTTCTTGCACAGACCTGTACCTTCTATATAAGATGAAGCGCCTCATTTTATAGTGCGCCCAAGCCCCTAGGCGAGTTGGTTGGGGGATTGAGCTTGGACCCATGAGGTCAGGGGATCAAATCCCAGCGGCCTCTTTTTTGGCGGATTTTTTTGCATTTGTTTTGAATGGGATTCCCATTTTGCACTTTGAAGTCCCATGTGGAGCGGATAAAATTTGATTTTAAATGGGATTAACAACCCATGTTTGGCGCGGCATTTTGAAATGGGTTAAAAATCCCATAAATGGCGCATAGGATAATAGGGATTCCCAAATGTTTAGGCGGTGGGGGATAATAATGCCTTAGGCTTTATAAAGCCTTTCCCCGCATAATGAAGTGGTCAATGACCACGTGGATAAACCCCCCCAACACCGCTTCATCCTCCTTTTGCCACGTGGGACAGTCCACGTATGGGCCTAGCCCTTTACCACTGCTTCAACACCACTTTCCACGTGGTTAAAACATGCATGTTTAATTTAATACTAATGTATTAAACATTAATATATATATGTGGCATTTGGAAATATATGGTGTTTGGAACGTGGACTTACCAATAATAATATTATTTCGACCCATACAATGTGGAATAGAAATAATCCTGTAGTCCACTTGTCGTCTCCCGATAGGCAAATCGAGTGAATTCGACGAGTGTTGGCAAGCCACGTGTCACAGTGCGATTCGGTCCAATATTGACCAGTTGACTAGAGTTGACTTTCCCGTTGACCGAACTTTGACCGGACATATCTAGAGCTCCCGATGTCCGTTTTTCGCGTTCTCACAGTCGTTGGAAAGCTCTCGAGATGATCTTCTGCACTGACACCATTTAGGGATGTTTAGGGAACGTTTTCAAAAATGATCCCCCAATGGGATGGCGATCTTGCATAAGAACTGCACCAATCCCCAATCCCGAAGTATCACACTCTAAAACGAAAGGCCGTGAGAAATCTGGAAGAGCAAAAACTGGATAGATGCTCATAATTACCTTGAGCCTCTCAAATACTGCCTGTGCCTCATCTGTCCATTTGAATGCCCCCTTCCGTGTAAGATCTGTCAATGGAGCTACCAGCTGAGAATAACCCTTCACAAACCTCCTGTAATAACCACATAACCCCAAGAATCCTCACAAGTCAGAGATATTCCTAGGTGGTGGCCAATCCTGCATTGCCTGTATCTTCTCCTGATGAACCTTGATCCCATTGGCCCCAATGACATGCCCAAGATACAAAATCTCCGCAAGTCCAAATTCACACTTGGACATCTTAGCAAATAAAGACTGAGTCTCCATTATGCTAAGTACCTCATCAAGATGCCTCAAATGATCATCCCATGTCCTGCTATATATCAGAATATCATCAAAGAAGACCAACACAAACTACCTCAACTGCCTGTTGAAAGATGGTTCATACATGACTGAAATGTAGCAGGTGCATTGGTGAGTCCAAATGGCATCACCAAGAACTCATAGTGCCCGTAGTGACACCTGAATGTTGTCTTATGTATGTCCTCATCCCGAACTCGGATCTGGTGGTAGCCTGATCAAAGATCAATCTTCAAAAAATAAATAGATCCATGCAACTCATCTAAAAGCTCATCAATGCGAGGAATGGGATACCTGTTCTTGATGGTTTTCTTGTTCAGTGCACGGTAATCAATGCACATCCTCATGGTCCCATCCTTTTTCACCAAAACAACTGAAGAAGCAAAGGGACTAGAACTAGGACGGATATGTCCCATCTCCAAGAGCTCTCTAATGGCCTTCTCTATCTCATCCTAATATGTCTTAGGATGGCGATAAGGTTAGTCATCACAGGTTTAGCACCCTCCTCGAGCTCTATAACATGCTCAAACCCTCTATCTGGTGGTCTACCTGGAGGAATGTCACCAAACACTGGGCCGTGCTTATCTAGTATGGACTGGATATCAATATGGAAAGGCTTCTCACTGTCTGAAGAAGATTTGGATGAAATGAAACATTGGGCTGCCCATGCAACCTCTCCATGTCTGACTATAGTCTCCATCCTGCGAGCTGAAACAACTTTAGGCCCACCGTCAGAAAGAGCCTGAAGCACAATCTTCTTCTTATCCACCATAAACTCCAACTCCATCCTCCGAAAATCCTGCACATATCTGCCAAAGGACTATAGCCACTGAATACCCAGAACTGTATCAATATCACCAAGTCCAATAACATAGAAGTCATCGGTCAATGTGTAGTCCCCCATCTGAATACTAAGCCAAGGAATCCTCTTAGTGCAATTGATAGCGAATCCATTTGCTACCCGTACACTAAACCCCTCAAAATCTTCAACATGTAGTCCTTGCTTCGCAGCCAACCCCTCGTCCATGAAGTTGTCCATAGCTCCACTATCAACCAAACAGACAATCCGTTATCCTTTAAGCACTGCCTTTAGCCGAAAGGGATGGTACCTAGGAACTCCTGAGAGTGTAGCAATAGTGACATCGGATGAATCCTAAGCATCACTCTCGCTAAGCTCTACTTGGGGCTGCTCCCCATGTGCATCAGGACCACTGCCCTCATCCTCTGCCTCTATATCTGGCGAGTGATCATCATCCCCATCTGAGATCACCTCAATGAGATGCACCTTGCCTTTACCAAGGCAATGATGTCCAGGCTCCCAATGATCTTTGTAATGAAAACAAAGCTTCTTCCTCCTCAACTCATTACAAGTATCCTGATCCACCTTAGGAGGTTGTGCACTCTTCTGTTGAACGGTAGAGTGCTGAAATGGCCTGGAGCTCGTAGGAAACTTCTTATTGGGCTGATAAGAAGTGGGCTAATAAGAAGTGGGGGATGTGTCCAAGTCCAATGTCATCTGGATGGCATCATGCAATGTCCTAGGCTTAAGAGCCTTGACCAATCCTCTCATCCTGTCATGTAGGCCCTCTATGAATAACATCAACACCCTCTTCTTAGGCATCTCCGGAACCATGACTGCTATACGCTAAAATTCGTTGATGTATGAATCAACGTGTCCACTCTGTCGGAGCTGTGCCAAATCCCTGTAATAAAGCTCCACATCCTTGCGATCAAACCTCGCAATCAACCTCTCACTGAAATCCCTGTATGACCGTAGAAGCTCATGACCCTGTGTAACTAACCCATGGTGCCACTAATCATAAGCCACCCCATCAAGGTGTAACGTAGCGAACTGTATGGCCTCCTGTTCCTTCATGGGTTTGAGGGTAAGGTAGGTATCAAGCTTGTAAATCCAAGCCCTGGCACTGATTTTTCCGCTACCATCAAAAATGGAGAGGGTTACCTTATTGGTAACATGTTGCAAATCCCTGTTCTGCGGCACTCTAAGCTTCCTATCCTATCCATGCCTCATGCTATCTCTCCTCAGAGCACAATACCGTGGGAGGGGAAATACATCCCTCACATGCTACGGCAAAATCCTCCACTCATCACTCACTGCCATAATAGTATCTGGAAAAGCTACTTCTTCCGGTCACCCCTCCATCTCTGGTGGGTCATCTCCATGCAAGAAGTTAGGCTGCATAGGCCTATCTGCAATCCGCTTGGCCCTCCTCTCGCCTGTATGTGTGTGCCTCCGCTCACGGCGTGGCGATCCCCTAACACTCCCAATCTCTGAAGGTAATCTGTTGTGATCCCTGTAACAACTGGCGACTAATACGAATCTATCCCTCCTGTCGTGTTTGTCCCACGGCCTATCTAGTGCCAACCTGTCCAAGGTGGAGCCCATGCGCTCCATCGTCTGTAACAACTGCCTCTGAGTGGCTGCCATATCCAGAATGAAATACCTATCTGTATCTGCATGCTTATCTAGAGGACTCACTGGTTTATTACCCAAAAAATCCATTTTGTCACCTACAATACCAGCTTCAAGTCGTGCCCGTCTGCAGGTGTAGTATCTGTGTGGACCGTCCTCTCTGTGATGCATTCAAAGCTGATTTCTATTTTGTTATTTTTTATACACCCTCTACTTCCTTCCCACACAGGCTAGGAGGATACACTGCTCTAATACCACTGAATATCCCAACCAATTCCAACTCCAATTTTTTTGAGTTTTTAGTGCATTGACATTTCGTCAAACACTTGTCATGTCAACTCAATTTATGATATTTTTGTTGTTTCTCTTTAACTGAAAGAATACGACCAATAGAAAGTCCCACAAATGATTGCAGACAAATATAACTCCCACAATGCATAAACAATACAAGTCTGATTGGAAACGAAAGGATTTATTTATTTATTTATGGATTCCAAATATAATGAAATTCATCTCTAAATTGCATACCCGAAAGTCCAGCTTTGTGTGATAAAATGAATGGATATCAATGGTACTGAAATGATCAAAACTCTTGCATGCGAAGGAGCCAATAATGGCTGCACCTGTTACACAACTGCTGCTAACACCCCTCTCACTCCTCTAACTATTGCACCCTCTAAATGGGAAAGATCGCGCCCCAATGATGGTAATAATATTCCTCTATGGGTAAACTGATAAACACACGTTGCAATTAACTGTAAAGCAATATCAAAATGATCTGGTGCGAAGCACAATAAAGACCCTGTTTGAATCTTCCTCCTTCAAATTGGGTTTCTGTCCAATCCGTAATCTCCAAGGGTTTTCGTCCTTCGAGAGTAATTAGCAAGAGCTGCTCTGAATTTGTTTTTTTGTTCAAAATAATAAGTCGCTCCAGCAAATGGGCCAAATCCTCCTTTTGTAACCTTTTTCGAGAATTTTCATTAAAAGAAAATATAATTAATAAATCACTTTATTAATTAATTACACTTTATAACTCCGGAAAGTGATTTATTTAATTAATTAATCATTCCTGGCGCCAAGGTCACTTAATTAACATCTCATCATTTAGAACTTCACATTCTCTTTCCACCGAGCTATAATATTGAGGTGCTCGCCAAGTAATTCATACAAATATAAGCAACCTGAGTAAAATAATTAAAATAAGCTATTAATGCTCCCAAAGTGCGGAAATCATTGGAAAGCACCGGAATCAGAAACTGATTGAGCAGAAGCGGTGTCGATGACGAATAATGAGAAATGAAGTCAATTGGGTGACTTACTATAAATAGACACTCTCTCCAAGAATCTTGGAGAACACACTAGAAGCTGGAAATAACCTCGGAAAATGTCAAGTGAGTCCTTAAGACCAACTGAACTCATTGCTAACATCAAATAATCGCCCAGATTGTCGATAAAACCCTTACCTGCTATGCACATCATCTCCTAAACAACGGGACTAGCTTACGAAGATGACAAATAAGCTACCCACCAAGTGTCCAAGGGTCATGCCGGAAACAGGGACATTATAGTTTTGGCAAGAATTATTTCGTTTGACAGGCACCGAACTCACCCCTAGCACTAGCTACCACCCTCAAATGGATGGGCAAACATAAATACTCAATAAATGGGTGGAAGGCTACCTAAGGAATTACATTGATGGGCAGCAATCAGCTTGGATAAATGGTTACACATGGCTGAGGTTTGTTATAATGCTACATTCCAAATGTCTATTGGTATGTCTCCTTTCAAATCTTTGTAGGGTTATGATGCTCATTCCTTTGTTGATTTAATTATGATGGATAGTAGGGTGTCAAGGGCCAAAGACTTAGTTCAACAAAATCATGACATCTTGAAAGAGCTCAAAGAAAGCCTCCAACATGCCCAAAATCAGTAGAAGTTGTATGCAGATCAGCACAGAAAAGAAAGGACATTTGAGGTAGGAGATACGGTGTTTTTTGAGGTTGGCCCTATAGGCAATCCTCCATCAAACAAAGTGGTGTGAACACATTGAAACCGCATTTCCATGCGCCCTACAAGGTAGAGGGTATAGTGGAAAAGATTGTATATGAGTATTGAGGTTTGCAAGAAATCTACGGACAAGGTATAATTGTTTGTGTATTCATTTGTCTTCGTTTGTTTGTTGATTTTACTTTTTCACATGAGGGATGTGTCATCCTTGTGTAAATGGGGCAGGTTGTTCTCTTGGGTGGACTCATCATCATATTGGCTTCTTTAAACATATTAAAAATATACTATCTAATATACATGAAACATAAAACAATCATAAATTACAGTACAAAATAAAGTGTTTAGGGTTAGGGATTAATCTCCCTTGGCTTATAGCACTGAATGAGAGATTGTCGTAGGTGAACTCAAGTCAAGACCTAAGTAGACCATAAGTTAGAGACTCTAAAGACTAAAATAAATTCGTGTTATAGCTCCTAGTCTTGATATCTTATACTAACTTATCTTCCTTTGTGTAAGCTCTTTGTAGCCTTATGCCTCATTCTTCTTCCTGAGGTGGATTTACATGTGCAGGAAGAGTGGATTGGTTGTTCTTGTTTTGAGAGATGAGAAAGGGGAACTATACTTACAAATCTAAACCCCAAAATCCAGAACTCAGTTTTAGCTGGCATCATCAGCCCAACCGATGACATACAAAGAATTCTGAAGAAAATAGTATGTCATTGGCTGTTAACCACAACAGGTGGGTCTGTAGGATGTCATGTACAAGGCTGATAACATCGGCTATTGAGTATTGAAAGGGACAAAGGGCTTAGAATGGGGAACGAGAACTTAGGATCAATGATCAAATTTGAAGGGCTGGTTTAATTTCAAGTTGAAGGGCAATGTCCATCCAACCCTTCCATGATGACAAGTTGCTAAAAATAGGTATACTTCATTCAACAAGAGTAAACTAAGTATACCCTTCATCAAAATATGTTAAATAATATATTGCTCTTCCATGTTTTATAGACTTCAACATTTGAACCTCTTGGAAGGACTGATCAAACAAAGTGTAGTTGAAAAAATAATGGTTTTGAAAGTGGATTTTTTCATGAAATAAGTGAATATTTTTATATTATTTAGAGATGATGTGCCACACATATTTGGAGGGGCAAGATTCTCATTTACCACCATTCAAAATAACTTTGAATTATTATTGGGATCATAAACCTTCATTCAAACAATCATTTCTTTTTGTATTACAGTTACATAGCTTAAACATTAAAAATTAGAAATAACATTGAACTCTTTTAAGGCCTAGTAACTCCTTTGATTTGAGTCTTGAGAGCTATAAGTTTCCTACTTATAAACCTTATCAAAATATTGTCCTTTCCAGTTGCAGCCACACCGTCAAGATATTATCCTTCTCAATTACAACCATATTTGATGAAATACGAAATAAATCTTTGCGTGAACAATGTTTCACCATGCAAAATCACACCTAACACTAATTTTTTTTTCAATTGCAATATCAGTCAAACAAAACAACAAGATTTTAAGTAAAGATCTTCCGGAGTCACTGCATGTTATAGTTTAGGACAAAGTATTCTACATAGTCGACTCTAGAGGATCTTTACTTATCTTTACACTTCGAAAAAACTAATCTCAAAACCAAAACAAGATTATAACCTACAAAATAGATCTTTTTGGATCAACATTAGTAATGCTGCAATATAGCTAAAATACATTTAAAAAGTTTGTGTATCTAATAATATGACCATATGTAATGCATATCCCGACACTAAAACTATGACCTACGAGTTACAACCACAGTTTTATCGGTTGCTATGTTCTTAAATGCTATAGAAGTGTAGATCCTGGAGGGGTTTGAATCCCAAATGTGTACAATAAAATAATACTATTTTTTCATTGAGGGAGAAATTTGATTAGATAGTTATCTCAAAATCATGTAATGAGATTGCTAGGATTGTCATAGCGCAATTATAAGTTGTAGTGTAGACATTCTTAGAGATGTGAGACAAAGTCGCGGGCTTGCACGTCTAGTGGTTGCCATAACAACGTGTGGAGCAATATTAGTGCATGCTTAAGGCAAAGCATGCTCTCTTACAAGCCATGTTCATTCTTCACATGAAGAGAAGGTGGCCAACTCAAGTTCAAATTGTTGATGCAAGTCACATATGTGCATTTGATGAAACCTTTGTGGGGAGATATGGTGATGGGACAATTGTAGCCATCCATGAGGATGAGGGTGTAGGATTTCTAGGCATTGAGGGGAACTTGGCAAGCTTGGACGATGGTATGCCTTCGGCATCATTATAATAAAGTTGCCCTTTGCACTCCCTTGTGGCTCTAGATTCGACCCAACCATTTGTAGGGGGAAACAATTGAAAACAAGCAGCCATGGTGACCCCATATTTGACATGATTATACCGTGAGAGCGATAATCAATGTGACCTCTAAAGAATGTACCATTGGCAAGAAATGGATTTTTGATGCTCGGTTGGATACTAGGCCACATTTAAATGCTTGTGTTTGTTCAATGTCACTATTGCATCAAAAATTCCACTTCCTCCTCCACAAGAACAATACGAAGTCACAAATCAACATGTAAATACTAATTAACCAAATGCTGCTAAAATCTCTGAACTAGAATGTCACTGAAACATAAATATTTTTCTTACTAGAAATATAGGGGAAGAGGAGGAAGGAAGTAGGCTGGGAAAATCTGTCCCTATTTGGGTTGATTCCAAAGAAGAGGAAGATGGGCGGAATGAGATTTACAATTGGGAACGATCAAATGAAGAAGGTAATTTGTATTTGTAGCTCATCCCATTCACGTTGATCATAATGAAATTAAATTATTATGAGTACACATCTTAACCAACAAATAAACACTAAGACATATAGTACTAATATGGTAGTAGTTTGGAGACTCTTGAGAGCTATTAGTCTAAAGACTCTTGAGGGATTTTAGTCTCTGCCCAATAAACACCTTAGGATAGTGTGATGTCTACTTTTCATGCGTGGCCAAATTCTTTTGAAATTTTATAAAATTTGTTTCACTTCATAAATGACAAGTGGATTTAAAAAGTTATGTTTTTTTGACTGGTGAATTATGAATTACTCTTCTAGGACATGTTTGAACGCCCCCCCCCCCCCCAGGAAGGGTTGGGAAGGTTCAATTTTGATCACTGCTTAGGAGGACAAATATGCTGATGTTAAGATGATTTGCAGGTGGTAATAGGAAGGATATTGCATAGCGTATATCTTACAAAGTGCTACGAGATGACCCACTTTGATCCTGATGCACTTTATAAGACGTACACTCATGGAGATTAATGCGCCTTCAAGTTGTGCAAGAGAAAAGTGTCAAAAAGGGAAAATTATGGTGCATACACAATAGATCTAAATTGGAAGAATAAAACTTCAGAAACTTGAAAAAAAAACAAAAGCAACTTGGCTCTTACCTCTCAAATCGAATCCCAGTTGTCAAAATCCTTCAAATATGCTTCAAATCACTTGTAACTAGAAAATGATCAAATGTGTTTTAGTGTGTAATATAAGAGAAATAAACAACATAAAAGTGGAGGCAATCTGTTGTTAAAACTTGCCATGCGAGTTGGCAACGAGTTACTCGCCCAGCCCAAAAACTTGCGAGTTTGGATATTTTACTGTGATTTCTTGTGAGTTCCACAACTATGCTATGAAGCTTCTTTTCATGAAGTTCTCATAACCAGTACAACCACTACAAGAACTACTATATAAATCCAAGAAGATTTGATTAGACTAAAAACACCTTCAGAATATATATTGATGCAAGTCAAAATACAATTGTAGTTTTACTCTCAGAAGATGGGAAAGTAGTGTTTAGAAGATGAAAAGAGTTCTATCCAATTGGCCAATGTTTGCAGTCACCTTGTATAGCAAGTGCGAAGTTAAACGATATTTATAGACAATGATTTGCAACTTGTGGTTAGGATGGTAATCTTGTTGGCTAGATTTTATGCACAACATAACACCTAGGCAGTTATGAGATAAATCTCCCTCATTTAATGGTGAGGCTCCTGTGTAAGATGTTTATCAATTTGGTAAGGGTGAATCCTAATAACTATTTCTTAGGGGTTTTACTTTAATTCCCACAGTTTGTGAACCACAACTGGGCAATTTGGCAGCAAGTAAGCAACTGTGATTGGAATAGTTGCAGAAGGGAGAAAAATAAAAGTAGGGAAAGAAGAGTGGAAGATGTGCTGATTTATCTGATAACTATTAGAGTTGGTCTCATCCACACAAATTAAATAAATAGAGAAAACTCACAACATTTAGTAGTAAGGGAAAAAACAACTTCTAACTAGATCTAAGATAACACAAAGTTTATCTAAAACCTTAAATAGAAGTGACGAGCAAAGCACCGTAGACACACAGTTCTCCGGAAATCCACCTTTTATTCAATCCCCCAACTTTCACAGAAATCACATCAAGGATTTCATCACAAAGTCAGAAAACTCAAGAATGTTTTGCTAAACAAATTCTGATTCTTTAACCCGTAGGTTCTTCCTCTATTTATAGTGCATAGAGGTCAATTACAAATAGGAAACTCTCAATGAATTGCTGCATGTGGAAGCCGTAAAGAAGACCGTTGGAAGAATTTCCCCTAGAATTCCTCTCTGCATGACATGCATGCCTTACAATAGAACCTTCTATTTTGCATGTTCGCCACCTATTTCCAAGTAATTGACTTCTTCAAGTAACTCTTCTCCAGTACATGCATCAGTGTAATGTTTACCGTAAATAATTCAGACAAAACTCATCATTTTTATTTTTAATTGCATATGAGCAATTTAAAATTCTGGAAAGCACTCTGGGTGAATGCAAATACAAGTAAATTCAATTGAAAGATCCCAAACCCATTTTTGTCTGAATATTTTTTTTATTTTTTATTTTTTTAATTTTATTTTTTTTATATAATGCTCAGGTATGGAGTTGAACTAGTAATATCAAATAAATCCATGAAATAACATTCTCACACTGCATATCAATTAAAATACTGCAAGCTCCCGCAAACCGGGTATATATAGAAATGGCGCCTAGGGTTTAAATGATTGATTTCTTCATTAATAATGCAGCCATACATTCAACATTGATTTCTAATGATAAATAATTAAGGCAAACACAAATAGAAATCTGCAGATGGAATAATACAGATACTGCCCAAAACTCAGCCAGAGAGAATCCAAATCAAATCGATTTGGCATATATATGTGGCTGAAATGTATAACAATAAACTATCATGAAAAATACCTCTGATAATGCATACATCAACTGTAGAACAAGTCGCCCCACTCTTGGTGTTGCCTGAATGCCCACTGCTGCAATTTATTTCTCTATCTGACACTACTGAAATGATAATAACCTGTGTAAACAATGAAGATTCCTGGGTGGGAGTTTCTCTCACTGCTCCTGGGGTTTCCGTCCGCAAGAGTAATAATCCAGAGGGTTTCCGTCCTTGGATTTTGTCTACAAAAGCTCTGTGCTAACTGCTCTGTGAAAATAATAATAATCTGAATGCCTCTTCCCCAAGTCGCATTTTCCTTCATATAGCCAAAACCCTTCCAAATATCCAAGTCGCACTTTTTGGCCAAAACCCAATAATTAATAATTAATTAATTATTTTGCTTTACTAAGTGGGTAGCATTTTTGGGTTTAATCAATCATACCCAAACAAGTCGCACTTTTGGCTAGGAAGTGCATTTAAATAATTTATTAATTTATTTAAATACATTTTCTTAAGTCAAAGTCACTCAAACAGTTTATTAATTCATTATATGTGCTTTAATGATATTTTACTTTAATTCAAGCACCATATAATAGAATAATAAACCGAAGTCACCCTTGAAAACACCCTTTTGGCTGTCAAGTAGACCAAACAGGCCAAAAGGTCTTAGACCGAACTAACCGAGAAAGAGGGACATTACAATCCTCCCTTCCCGAGATTGCTTGTCCCCAAGCAACTGTAGAGCTGGATGCTGTAATATAATCTCACCTTCCCATGTAGCATCCTCCTCTGGCAATTCTTCCACCTCGCCAAGAACTCCCGAATGACCTTGTTCCTCAGTCTCCTCTCTCGGCTGTCCAAGATCTCCTCTGGCACTAGGTCTAATCTCCCTTCCTCATCCAGGGGTGGCAAATCTGTAGAGGAAATAATGTTCTACCCCAAAGCCTTTTTCAAGCAAGACACATGAAAAACATTATGTATCTTACTCTCAGAAGGCAACTCCAGCTCATATGCCACTTCACCAACTCTCCTCAACACCCTGTATGGCCCATAAAATCGCGGTTTGAGCTTTTCAGCCCCACTCTTCTTGAGAGTACTTTGCCTGTAAGGCTGAAGTCGTAGAAAAACCATGTCCCCTATCTCAAATGATCTCTCCACTCGGTGCCTATCTGCATATATTTTCTGCTGATTCTAGGCCCGCTGCATGTTTTCCTTAAGCACCTTAAGGATTTCCTGAATATCCTGTAAACTCTCCTGAGCTTTGGGAGCTCTACTATCCCCAAATGCCATATCAACAAAGGATCTTGCATCATACCCATAAAGAGCTCAGAATGGAGTCATACCAATAGACATTTGGTAAGTGGTGTTATAACAATACTCACATATATACAACTTCACCCATGCCTTTTGTTGTCCTGCAACGTAGTCGCGAAGATAACCCTCTATCCATTTGTTCACAATCTCTGTCTGTCCATCCGTCTAAGGGTGATAACTAGTGCTAGGAGTTAGCTCAGTGTAAACCAGTTGGAAAAGCTCCTGCCAAAATATGCTCATAAATCTGCTATCCCGGTCACTAACTATGTTCTTCGGAAGTCCATGCAACCTGAATATCTGACGGAAGAACAAATCAGCCACATGAGGTGCCTTAAAGCTGGTAGGGATAGCGAAAAAGTGTGCATATTTTGTCAACCGATCCACTACTGCATAAATGCGATCATTCCCTTGCACCACGGGAAGACCTGTAATGAAATCCATCGAAATACTCTCCCATTTCTGCTCCGGAATTGGCAATGGCTGTAGCAAACCTGCTGGGAAAGTATGCTCTGACTTGTTCTGCTGACAAGTCATACACTCACGGACATGGCGCAGGACATCATCCTTGAGACCCTTCCAGGAGAATCTCTCTCTAATCTACCTGTATGTTTTAAAATACCCTGGATGTCCTACCAGTGGTGCATCATGGAAAGCATGCATAATCTTCTCTTTAAGTTCAGATTCAGGAACTAGGTAAATTCTGCCCTTATACAAAATCAAATCAGTCATTACCTTTTACCGATCATCCTAAATTTTTCCATCCATAATATCACATGCCCAAGTGTTTTTGGAATATTCAACTGACAGTTGAGATTTCCAATCTGCTGAAATCTCGCTCAACGAACATAGGACAGCGAGATGGGGTTTCCTGGAAAGTGCATCAGCCACTACATTCTTCGTCCCCTTGACATACTCAATGTCAAAATCATATGCCTGGATCCTGCTGACCCATTTTTGTTGCCTCTCATTGAGTTCTTTTTGTTCCAGGAAATATTTCAAGCTGTTGTGGTCGGTTCTCACCACAAATTTTCCACCCACCAAATACTGTCTAAACTTTGCCAAGGCATGCATAATGGCAAGCATCTCCTTATCATAAGTGGAATACAGTCTCTCATTATCTCTCAACTTCCGGCTCTCAAAGGCAATAGGATGGCGATCCTGCATAAGAACTGCACCAATCCCCAATCCCGACGCATCACACTCTAAAATGAAGGGCCGTGAGAAATCTGGAAGAGCCAAAACTGGACAGGTGCTCATAATTACCTTGAGCCTCTCAAATACCACCTGTGCCTCATCTGACCAACTGAATGCACCCTTCCGTGTAAGATCTGTCAACGGAGCTACCAACTGGGAATAACCCTTCACGAACCTCCTGTAATAACCACATAACCCTAAGAATCCTCGCAAGTCAGAGATATTCTTGGGTGGTGGCCAATCCTGCATTGCCTGTATCTTCTCCTGATGAACCTTGACCCCATTGGCCCCAATAACATGCCCAAGATACAATATCTCCGTAAGCCCAAATTCACACTTGGACATCTTAGCAAACAAAGACTGAGTCTCCATTATGCTAAGTACCTCATCAAGATGCCTCAAATGATCACCCCATGTCCTACTATAAATCAGAATATCATCAAAAAACACCAACACAAACTGCCTCAACTGCCTGTTGAAGAGATGGTTCATACATGACTGAAATGTAGCAGGTGCATTAGTGAGTCCGAATGGCATCACCAAGAACTCGTAGTGCCCATAGTGACATCTGAAGGTCGTCTTGTGGATATCCTCATCTCGAACTCTAATCTGGTGGTAACCTGATCGAAGATCAATCTTCGAGAAATAGATAGATCCATGCAGCTCATCTAACAACTCATCAATGCGGGGAATGAGATACCTGTTTTTGATGGTTTTCTTGTTCATTGCACGATAGTCAATACACATCCTCATGGCCCCATCCTTCTTCTTTACCAACACAACTGAAGAAGCAAAGGGACTAGAGCTAGGACAGATGTGACCCATCTCCAAGAGCTCTCTAATGGCCTTCTCTATCTCATCCTTGTATGTCTTAGGATGGCGATAATGCGTAGTCATCACGGGCTTAGCACCCTCCTCGAGCTCTATAACATGCTCAAACCCTCTATCTGGTGGTTCACCTGGAGGAATGTCACCAAACACTGAACTATGCTTATCCAGTATGGACTGGATGTCAACATGATAAGGCTGCTCATCGTCTGAAGAAGATTTGGACGAAATGAAACACTGGGCTGCCCATGCAGCCTTTCCATGTCTCACTATAGACTCCATCCTGCGTGCTGAAACAACTCGAGGCCCACCGTCAGAAGAGCCCGAAGCACAATCTTCTTCTTATCTACCATAAACTCCAACTCCATCCTGGGAGAATCCTGCACATATCTGCCAAGGGACTGTAACCACTGAATACCCAATACTGTATCAATCTCACCAAGTCCAATAACATAGAAGTCATCGGTTAATGTATAGTCCCGCATCTGGATACTAAGTCGTGGAATCCTCTTAGTGCAACTAATAGCAAATCCATCCACCACCCGTACACTAAACCCATCAAATTCATCAACCTGTAATCCTCGCTTCGCCGCCAACCCCTCATCAATGAAGTTGTGCGTAGCTCCACTGTCAACCAGACAAACAATCCGCTGCCCCTTAAGCACTCCCTTCAGCCGAAAGGGATGGTACCTAGGAATGCCTGAAAGTGCGACAATAGTAACATCGGATGAGTCCAATGCCTCGCCCTCGCCAAGCTCTATTTGGGGCTGTTCCCCCTGTGCATCATGGTCACCGCCCTCATCCTCTACATCTGTACCTGGCGAGTGATCATCCTCTCCATCTGAAATCACCTCAATGAGATGCATCTTGCCTTTACCAAGGCAACGATGTCCTGGCTCCCAATGGTCTTTGCAATGAAAGCAAAGCTTCCTCCTCCTTAACTCGTTACGAGTCTCCTGATCCACCTTAGGAGGTGGTGCACTCTTCTGTGGGGCGGTAGAGCGCTGAAATGGCCTGGAACTCGTGGGAAACTTCTTATTGGGCAGATAAGAAGTGGGATGAGAGGAAGTGGGGGATGTGTCCAAGTCCAATGCCGTCTGAATGGCATCATGCAATGTCCTAGGCTTAAGAGCCTTGACCAATCCTCTCATCCTGTCATGGAGGCCCTCAATAAATAACATCACCACCCTCTTTTCAGGCATCTCTGGAACCATAACGGCTATCTGCTGAAATTCGTTGATGTAAGAATCAACATGTCCACTCTGTCTGAGCTATGCCAAATCCCTGTAATATAACTCCACATCCTTGCGATCAAATCTCCCAATCAATCTATCACTGAAATCCCTGTATGAATGTAGAAGCTCATGACCCTGCGTAACTAACTCATGGTGCCACCAATCATAAGCCACCCCCTCAAGGTGCAATGTAGCAAACTGTATGGCCTCCTGCTCCCTCATGGGCTTGAGGGTAAGGTAGGTGTTGAGCTTGTGAATCCAAGCCCTGGCACTGATCTTTCCACTACCATCAAAAGTGGAAAGGGTTACCTTATTGGTAATCTGCTGCAAATCTTTGTTCTGCTGTGCTCTAGGTCTCCTATCCTGTCCAGCCCTCATGTTGTCTCTCCTCTGAGCACAATACTGTGGGAGGAGAAAAGCATCCCTCACATGCTGTGGCAAACTCCTCCACTCATCACTGACTGCCATGATAGTGTCCGGGAAAGCTGCTTCTTTCGACCGTCCCTCAATCTTAGGTGGGTCACCTCTAGGCAAAAAGTTAGGCTGCATGGGCCTATCTGCCGTCCGTGTAGGTCTGCTCTCATCTGTATGGGTATGCCTCCGCTCACGGCGTGGCGATCCCCTAACACTCCCAAGCTCTGAAGGTGATCTGCTATGACCCCTGTAGCTACTAGCAACTGATACAGATCTATCCCTCCTGCCATGCCTATCCCTCGGCCTATCCAGTGCCAACCTGTCCAAAGTAGTACCCATGCGCTCCATGGTCTGTAATAACTGTCTCTGTGTGGTTGCCATATCCCGAATAAAATTCCTATCCGGATCTGCATGTTCTTCTCGAGGACTCTCAGGTCTCTCGCCCAAATATTCCATTCTGTCACCTCCTGCAATACCAGCCTCGAGTCGTGCTCATCTGCGGATGTAGTATCTGTGTGGACCGTCCTCTCTGTGATGCATTCAAAGCTGATTTCTGCTGTAATACCCTATCTGTTTCTTCCCACACAGGCTGGGAGGATACACTGCTCTGATACCACTGAAAGATCCCAAACCCGTTTTTGTCTGA
This sequence comes from Taxus chinensis, assembly GCA_019776745.2. Taxonomy (NCBI): domain Eukaryota; kingdom Viridiplantae; phylum Streptophyta; class Pinopsida; order Cupressales; family Taxaceae; genus Taxus; species Taxus chinensis. Next base: position 294,801,590 of record CM034155.1, on the reverse strand, counting down.
ATTTTTTTTTTTTTATATATATATAATGCTCAGGTATGGAGCTGAACTGGTAATATCAAATAAATCCATGAAATAACATTCTCACACTGCATATCAATTAAAATACTGCAAGCTCTCGCAAACCGGGTATATATAGAAATGGCGCCTAGGGTTTAAATGATTGATTTCTTCATTAATAATGCAGCCATACATTCAACATTGATTTCTATTGATAAATAATTAAGGCAAACACAAATAGAAATCTGCAGATGGAATAATACAGATACTGCCCAAAACTCAGCCAGAGAGAATCCAAATCAAATCGATTTGGCATATATATGTGGCTGAAATGTATAACAATAAACTATCATGAAAAATACCTCTGATAATGCATACATCAACTGTAGAACAAGTCGCCCCACTCTTGGTGTTGCCTGAATGCCCACTGCTGCAATTTATTTCTCTATCTGACACTGCTGAAATGATAATAACCTGTGTAAACAATGAAGATTTCTGGGTGGAAGCTTCTCTCACTGCTCCTGGGGTTTCCGTCCGCAAGAGTAATAATCCAGAGGGTTTCCATCCTTGGATTTTGTCTGCAAAAGCTCTGTGCTAACTGCTTTGTGAAAATAATAATAATCTGAATGCCTCTTCCCCAAGTCGCATTTTCCTTCATATAGCCAAAGCCCTTCCAAATATCCAAGTCGCACTTTTTGGCCAAAACCCAATAATTAATATTTAATTAATTATTTTGCTTTACTAAGTGGGTCGCATTTTTGGGATTAATCAATCATACCCAAACAAGTCGCACTTTTGGCTAGGAAGTGCATTTAAATAATTTATTAATTTATGTAAATACATTTTCCTGAGTCAAAGTCACTCAAACAGTTTATTAATTCATTATATGTGCTTTAATGATATTTTACTTTAATTCGAGCACCATATAATAGAATAATAATCCGAAGTCACCCTTGAAAACACCCTTTTGGCCGTCGGGTAGACAAAACAGGCCAAAAGGTCTTAGACCGAACTAACCGAGAAAGAGGGACATTACATCAATGAAGGCTTCAACTGGAAGATTGGGAGCACATGCACAAGATTCTGAAAGGAATTTACCATGCACTGACTTCTACACAGACTGCGTTAGAAACAAGAGGATGTTTTTTGGCCGGAAGCCTTTGTAATTATGAGATCTAGATCTGTCAATTAAATCGGTGATAGGTTCAGGGCCTATGTCTGTATCATTGACTTCAGCAAATCTGAAAGGTATGCATGATTCTATTGATCATTTTCTTTCATCATGCTTCATCATGGCTTCGTCTGAGCAATCTTTGTCTGAGTTTTTTTTCTTTTAATCCTGCCGGAATTCTTTGCAATTGGTGTAGATCTGACAATTTCTTCAGATTTAGAAGATATATTCAATGTACCCGACATTGATCTGAACTCCCTTTCACTTATATGAGCACCTGTAATGAATACCTGCAATTAATTCAGACAAAGATGGAATCCAAAACATAAACACTTGATTTTTATCACAAAAATTTGCATATAAAGCCCGCTGCCCTAAAATTTGAGGCTTTGCTTGCATGCAAAACAAGCATAAATATTTTTAAATTCACGTGGGCACTTATAGTAACATGTAGATAATTATCATAGCATAAATCAAGCTATTCCAACCCTAGGCACCAAACCTTGAAGCTTCTTAGCAATGAAAAACACCTTCTAATGCACAAATCCTCCTTTCCTTGGCGCCAAAACTGTCTAGGCTGCAATCCATAGCAAAAATAATTAATTGCTTCTTTATTATGGCAGCCCATGCATATGCAACCCTCAACATTCTATTTTTAATAATCTTCCTTCCTATTCCTGGCAATTTAATTAATAAACAATCATGTTTATTCACCCAAATTGGGTGCCCAATTATGCATGTTACTGGTTGCCTTTAAATAAATTTATTTTATTTATTTTTAGTATGCATACATGATCTATTTTCAGCTCACCCTCTTGCATTGACTTTCATCCCATTCTTGGCACCAAAATTAGGTAGAGAAACTATTAATACATACCATTAAAAGCATTATTTAATGCCTAAATGGGTCGCACTTTTTGACAAGGTTGATTTCTAAAAATAAGAAGTCAACTTTGATGGGATTTTCTACCCTACACTACAGCTCCAAAAATCCCTTCTTTCACTTAAGTTGTTTGACTTCTATAATGGGAATTTTTACCTTTCAAGGTAGGTAATAAATACTCGCCTACCTGCCACTGCCAAAATTCCCATCATCAAATTAAAACATCTCCCAAAACGTGTGACTTGCATTAAAATTAGCCTCCTTCGATAAAGTGTGACTTGCATGGGTGAATAAATCTCTTTGTGGGAAAAGTTAGCCCATCAGGCAGGCAAAAAGTTCTCGTTGGTGCTTTAAGTGATTTTTCTTTATTTTATAATAGGAATTTTTACCCTATAATGTAGGTAAGAAATTTCCGCATGTCTGTCGCCTCTAAAAATCCCATCGTAACTTAAGTGACTTTGACTTCATAGGAAAAAGTACCCTGCAAGGTAGGTAAGCAATTCCCGTCTGCCTAGCACTACCAAAAATCACATTGCAGCTAAAACTCATTCATTCCAAAAAATGTGACTTGCCTAGGAGAGGCTTTTGGTGCATGACTTCATCTTTTTTGGTCAGAAGCTTGCATTCTGAAGTTGATTCCTTCTGGTGGTGAGGTCGTAGATGATCTCCAGATGCTTCAGGAAATTAAACATACTATACTGGACAAGGACCAAACCTAGGGGAATTTCACAAACAAAATGCAGAGAAAACAGGAGAAAAATGCAAAAGAAATAAATAAAATCAAAAAACATTGCCAAAAGTTGCAGACAATGCTTTGAATTCATTCCTAGTGAAATCCCTATTGAGATGTGTGAATACTGGCATGCAAAACATCAACAGGATTCAACCGGAGCACAATTACTTCAAACAGGACATTAATTTTTAATAATTAATTAAATAAAAAATTTCCACATTCAAAACTTGGCGGAGGGATAAAATGAGTTTGAGCATATAGGTATTTGTTGAAATTGGCTCATATGATTCACTGGGAATATCTTCACATAATATAAACATCTTCTGGCAATAAAACACAAAAGACCCGTTATTTTAAAAGAACAAAAAATAGAAATGGGGTAGTCTCATATTTAAGGGTGAAATCTAGGGACACCAATGTTGCTTTCCATCTCCATAGAATTTGGGAAAATTCTTTCTCAATCCTCTGGGTAACTCATGAAGTGGAGGAGTTAAAAGCCAACAGACTAGTGATTTTTCCCCAAGGTATTAGTGCATCCATCTCTGGAGGAAGAGTACTCAATGGTTGTGGAGAGAGTGGAAGTGCAACTGTATTAGGAGGTGGAGTCTAAAATGGGCCTTCAAAATATTGTCTTGTAATCCATATGGGAGCAAGTACAAAATCAACTTGTTCTTGAAACTCAACTACAGGATTATGTAAGACTATAATGCCACTTGCTTTGTCACTTCTAATGTACCTTTTACATTCTCGTTTGCTTAAAAATATTAATCACTCAAGCAAAAAAAATAAGTTTTCATATTGGCCAAGGGATATGATATACTGAGGTATAGGAATCAAGGTTTTTTTTGGAATTTTTACTTTGTAGGATTTTGGAATATATGATTTTTAAAATGTTGTGGATCAATATAGGGTGCAGGAAAATAAAATATGCCCCACGGTGGGTGCCAAAAAAATTGGTGAAATATTTTGTCAAAGATAAAAAAGAGATTTCGTTAATGGTCACATAAATGAGTACTTTGCTTCAAGATGGGGCGACTCTTATTAATTAAAATATGGAAAAACTGTACACTAAAATAACTCTTGGGTTGGTAATAAACCAAGGAAGGTGTAGAAACATCCTTTTTATAACTGCAACATTAGCTGAGAGAGAGGGAATGTTGTAGATATATGAAGAGAGAGATGAAAAGGATAATTATACTAGTGAGTTGAACCCAAATTTTGCTAACTATGATCCAAAGGTGATTGTAGTTTCAATTGAAGAGGCAAGTACAACACAACATCATAACAAGATAGTGAAACAAATAATGCAAAATATTCATTCCACAAAAAAGATACAAAGTCCTTCAACTTCTTAAAAATGCAATCATGCGTTTGACTGAGTGACGAGATGAGAATGGAGGAAACTTGCTTAGAGAGGAAATAGAAGAATACAACTTGCTAGAGAGGGAAAAAAAATCCTTTGGAATGGAGAGAGCATTACAATTTATATCCAAAACAAGTCACTCTTTGCATTCTCATGGACTTTTCAACTTAAAGTGCAATCGCAATGAAGAAATAAAAAACTTTAAGTGACTTAAGTCACTTTTACAAAAGTTGTTTCACAACAGAGAAATAGAATGTTAAAGAGAGAAAAGAAGAGAGAGAATGTGTGATCAAGAGAAGATGATCCAAGATGAAGTTTCGCTCTTCTTTGTGGAGATGAATACTGCAACTGGATAGGATCTTCCTCGGTTGCTTCTCTAATCAGGGCATGCCTTAGAAATGAAGATCCACATCTTATCTGAAATGATCATCTTTTCTCATGTCTTGAAATCTCTCTTTAAACGGTAGGTTGTACAAATCAACTCTTTGTCATGAACACGATCTCTCGTCTCTCACAAGAACAAACACCCATCTTGCAATCATTATGAAGAATGCACTAAAATCACACATGCCCCGAAATCGATAACCATGAGCTCTCATGGATTTTATGGTATCAAAGATTCATGAGAAGCCTCCGCTGCAACATAACAATCCTCTAAAATGGAAACACTTACTCTTTGTGAGATGGAACCAAACAATGAATGAATGGACAATGTCTTTATGAAGAATATGATTATGCATCTTGAATGGAGAATGGTAAGAAGATCGAGAATACACCAAAACCATAGTTCCCATCATGAAATTTGTTAACCGATTCAACTACATGTTTCATGCTCAACTATCCTCTTGTGCACGCTAACTCAAAATAGCAAATGAATTTTCCTTCTTTTTTGGTGTCTTTAATAGTCTTCAATGATGTTTTCGGTTGTGACATGGATGCAATCAGTACATATGAAATATTCATCCAAATCAATTGAGAATTGATTCATTTGAAATATATTGTCGATAGGAAGTGATGCTCCAATTTTTAGACAATTCTCTCATTCAGATCAATGGGAAAGTGCAAAATTCAATGAATTGGGTAGAATACTATGAAAACATCCAGTCTTCCATATCTCCAAAAATACTCCACATAATCATTCAAGAAATAGCTCAACGGAAATTTTATTTAAGAGGAACATTTGCTCCAAAATGCAAAACATTTTTTAACCATTCTAGTGGGTTTTTTAGTGGTTTTGCAAGCTAAAAATGGATTTACTCATATCACATGAATCCTTTCACATTATCATGTGAGTAATAAATCAAAATGAATTTTTTTTATAATGAGAGATCATTGGCAAAGTTTCAAGGGGTTTCTTTGTGTGGTTTTCAAGCAATGAACGAATCAAGTTTTTGAGTGGTTTTGCAAAACAAGGTTTCACCAACTGCAATCTTCAAGTGAACATAAAAAATAATCTACTCCATCACATGTCATGTTCTTCATATCAACTTAAATGCATTTCCAAGGGGAGGGTGTGCTAAAAAAATTAGTGTTTTAACCATGGGATTATGAGATACAAGAAAAACAAGTTATGATAGAACTAGGGAACACATAAGGTTTCATGGACATTAGAGGAAGAAAAAACAAGTTTTTGAATGGTTTTATGAGAAACACTTTTTCTAATTTTCAATTATGTTTTTGGGAGGGAAGATCATATTTGAATGATAAGTTGGTAGATGGAGGAGGGATTTCAACTTTGTTTGTGCAAAGTGAAAAATGTGATCTCCAATCAGGCTTGGGCACACTTTAGAGGTGCAAATGACACATCAAAGTGTGCCAAAAGCAAGGAGGCTCCAAAAGTATGCCAAGGAGGAGAGGGTGGGACCCACAAAACATTTAACCTTGCTCTTTCTTCTATTTCTTCATTGTTTTTTGACTTTTCTTATACACCAATGAGAGGAGGGATCATTTTGGTTGGAGGAGTTTCAAAGCGCACTTTACAAACATGTTTTGCACTTAAAGTTACTAATATTAGCATGTCAATGGATAATTAGAATACAGAGTGCACTTTTTGGTCTGAGACAAAAACTTAAACCTTTTCAGGGTGTATATCATATATGAATTTGACTAGAAATGGACCAACAAATCCAATAGAAGCATTTTTAAACTTTTAAAATGAGTTCTTCATGATTTTTGAGTCAATTAACAACTTTTCCTAGGAAGGTGTGCCAATGAGTCGAGCTTTCGCATGAGTTTGAGATGAGTATGAACCAAACTAACATGTGGGTAATGCAAGTGATTCAATGTGCATCAAATTGGCATTTTTTATGCTCTTGACTCCATTTGACATTGCCAGAACCTTCAGTACAAGTTCCCTCTTCCAGAAAGATCATTGTGCTTCAATGTTGGAATGATTTCTATGTTTTATGTTCCCAGAACTTTATCATGCATATTCCATCATGTAGTAGACCTTGTAAGCTTTCTAATGAGTATGCTTTGAGTTCTAAACACCACCCAGAGTTCCCGAAACCTTTCTCAAAAGTTGCTCAACTTCTTTAATGATCACTCGCACATTTTTCTCTAAAAGTGCTTGAAAAAAAACATTCCCAAAACCATTCTGAAGCTCACAAAATCTTTGTTAAACCATACTATCATGAAGAAACTTTGAAACATTTCCATTGAATTCAAACTAAGCTTCTGAAACAACTCGAGGCTCCTTAAACCTTTCCTAGAAGTTGACCTTTGAAAAGAGGCAATGTGACAATTCTAACCCACTTGACCAAAAAGTGACAAAAATTCCATATGGTTGTTAAGTAAAATGCAAAGACATTTTACATGCCAATAGTTCTATTAGCACATAACACAATGGGTCTTCGAATTGGATGAATAGTTAACAATGTAGCTATAGGGGAATCCATGGCTAACCAAATAAGATAATAGATAGGAGCTCAATCCTCCAAATAGCCAGTATGTCTAAATATGTATAAGGGGGGAAAGCCTGAGCCCCATAAATATATAGATAGATCTCCCCTCTCTTCCTTATATATATAGAGTGGGAGTGGTAAATATATAAGATATTTGGGGAGGGGAGTGTAAGGTAAGAGAGGGTGGCTATAGATTTAGATTAGCTTATATATGGATGCTAATGAAACTATATACATACCTACCTCCCACCTAGATTCTAAGGTAGTACAAAGTAGGGTAGGGGATTATGATAACCAATGACTATGCTTTGAGTTCCGAACACCACTTGGAGTTCCCGAAACCTTCTCAGAAGTTGTTCCTTCTTTAATTATCACACACATTTTTCTCAAAAGTGCTTGAAGAGAAGGCATTCCCAAAACCATTCCAAATCTCATAGAATTTTTCTTAATCCATATTGTCATGAAGAAAAATCTGAAACATTTTCATTGACTTCAAATTGGGCTTCTGAAACAACCCGAGGCTCCTGAAACCTTTCTTAGAAGTTGACCTTTGAAAAGAGGCAATGTGACAATTCTAACCCACTTGACCAAAAAGTGACAAGAAAATTCCATAGGGTTGTCAAGTAAAATGTAGAGACAATTTACATGCCAACAGTCCAATTGGCGCATAACACGATGAGATCTTCGAATTGGTGAATTTGTAACAATGTAATTGTAGTGGAACCTATGGCTAACCAAATAAGATTGGTGTCACTCAGATTTCACCCCGAAATCTGTGACTACCCAATTTGAAAAAAATTCGTACTTTTAAAATAGTGGGTCATTTGTTGTTTTTATTGCCTGAAAGTTCCTGTATTGCGTCAAGATAATCCTAAAGGACCATATTAGCCCTTTTCGCCAAATACCCAGATGCCCAAAATTGTTTTATTCTGTCGTCGGGATTTGTCTGTGGGAAATTTGTATTTAATTATTTTCAGCCCCGTGTGAGGCTATTTGCGCTCCGTTTTAACTCCGTTATAAGCGAATATGTTATTATTCCTATATACCAGAAGGATTTTAACTTATTTTAAGTTTTGGGCTTTATTTGTAACTTTTGGCAATTTTTCGTGTTTTTGTGGTGTCCCATTCTGTTTTCTGTGAAATTTCTCTGGAACAACTCCTTCGCCGGGTAAGCCCGATTTTTGGCCTGGAGAAGCTGGAAAACATACACGCACATTTTTCCCAGAGGAAGTCATCATCGGAGGTCTGGATCACTGGGAAAAAGCGAAGTCGTGCACAGAAAGGCCCCTGCGGGGATGGGCGCATTTTTGGAAAACAAAGGATTTAAGCTGCGATGGAAAAAACATAAGCCGCAGGCAGGATGGGAATTGTATCCCTGCCTGGCAGGGTACTTTTTCCCGTGTTATAAAAGTCACTTAAGCTGCAGTGGGAAAAATAAAGGCTGCAGGTAGGTGGGAATTTATTGCCTACCTTGCAGGGTGAAAATTCCCATGATATAATAAAAGGAAAGTGACTTAAGTGAAATCATGGGATTTTAGTGCCTACCTTGCAGGGTAAAGAATCCCATTGTCAAAGTCAAATCACTTAAGTGGATCATGGGATTGTGGTGCCTACCTTGCAGGGTAAAGAATCTCATTATGGTGAAAATTCTTAAAAATAGAATTACATGTGCAAAAAAGTGCGCCCCCCTTTGGTGAAGGATTAAAGTGATTAAATTGATTATTTTTAATAATCTTTCTCCTTGGAAAAAGTGCGCCCAAGCTTGAGGAGGCCAAAAAGTCAAAGGAGGATTAAAAGAAAGCAATTAAATTAATTAAATTTAATTTATTTAGTGGTTGCCCCTCTCCTTGGAAAAAGTGCGCCCCATTTAGGAGTTATTTAATGATTTTAAATGCATTAAATCATTATATTAATTTCTATTTTCAGTGGCTATGGTCAAAGCACACTGTGAGGCTAAAGTTAAGTGCTGTGTGAAGGATTAAATTGGATTAATTTAATTTATTGGATGGCTGTCCTTAAACATGCAATTTTTAAAAGAGAAAAGCATGATTTTTAATTAATTAATTGCCTTTAATTGTTAGGGAAATTATTAATTATAGAATTGTGAAGGTTATATAAGCATGGGCAGCCATATGGATTTATTATTCAACACACAGGTAAAGAATTGCAGCAAGGAGAAAAAGTGCGCCCCCTTTAGAGGAAGGATTTTGCACAGACAAAGTGCTAACAAAGGATAAAAGCTTCCAGATTTGGCGCATGCTTTGGAAAAGGTTCATCTTCGTCTGCACAATTGTTTTCACAGGTGTTAAAGGAGCTCAAGTGTTGATTGAAAGGATTCATGCTCTCTTTATGTGCAAATTAAACACCAATTTTTGGGGCAGCAGGCTTGAAAAGTGCAGATTTTTATAATTTAAATTCACTATTCATGCTCCGGTGGCCATTTTTGTCTGAATAAATTGCAGGAACTCATTACAGGTGCTTTATAAAAGAAAAGGAGTATTTATCAATGTCCAATACATTGCAAATATCCTCCGAATCTGAAGAATTGTCCAGATCTGCACCAGTATTGAAGAAAGCAGGCCAAATTAGAAGAAAAAGAATTATTCAGACAAAGATTGATAAAGCTATGGCGAAAGGAGATGAAAAAGAGAGCACGATGGATTCATTTATTTCTTCTAAACTTTCAGACATAGGAGACACGGATCTAGGCCCAGAACCTCTTTCTGATTTGATTGACAGATCCAGAGCTGGAAAGACTTCACTCATGCGTGCGGTCAAAAGTAGTGGAATTATTCGAGCTGCAGCTTTCCCGTGTACAGCCCAATTGCCAGAGTTTGTGATGGAGTGTGCTAGATCTTATCATCCTTCATACAGATCAGTACGTGATGTTGCGGGAAAAAACAATAATTCGTTTGGATGCAGAATTCTTTGATTATTGTTTGAAGATTTCAGTACGAAAGGTGGTGACTTCTATTAGCATTCAGGATGCTAACAGTAGGTGGGAAAAGCATAGAGCTGACTGTGTGAGCATCATGAATAGCCGGTTCATGAAGAAGCCTAGATACCCTTCCAGGTTCCCTGAGAACTCTTCCACGATCCAATTTGGTGCAGGAGGCGGATGATATTGTCAAATTGCTATGCAGGTTGAATGGTGAAGCGAATGCCTACACTTTCCGGACATGGATGTATGCTTTCATCAGGACCATTGAAATCAACAAGGTTGATTCTATAATCAGTTGGTCAGAAATTATTAGCAGCAACATCGGTGAGCAACTGCGGAACGTAAAGCGTACCTTCAGCTTCAAGATGACTTCATACTTGGTATATGATGCAGCTTCACAGGGTGTCTTTTCCAAGCTGGATAGATGTGGTATTCTTTCCAAGGATCCCATTTTCGAGTGCTACCCACAGCTTACTGCACCTGCGTGTGAGAAGGACTTCAAAGTGATCAACGATGGTTTCTTCTACGATTTCATCTGCAGGTTAAACAAAGACTTGAAAACTCACAGGGTAAGCAAAGAAGCATGGGAAGCAGTGTCCAAGATTGGCAATGTATTCATCCAGTTTGCAGATTTCACATACCTCAGGGTTACGAGCTTTTCAGGTAAGAGCATTGGTAAGTAGTAAAGTGGATCCTTCGGTATTTGAGAGGAACCATGGGGACAGTTCTGTGCTACAGTGGATCAGACACCACTTTACGTGGTTATGTAGATTCAGACATGGCTGGAGATGTAGACAATAGGAGGAGCACAACAGGTTATATTTATACTGTAGGTGGGACAGCAGTGAGCTGGATTTCACGACTACAGAAGCTGGTGGCTTTATCAACCACAGAGGCTGAGTATGTTGCTGCCACAGAGGCAAGCAAAGAGATGATTTGGCTACAACAATTGCTTGAGGAGTTGGGGCATAAGCAGGAGGAATGTAAGCTATATAGTGATAGTCAGAGTGCTATACACCTAGCTAAGAACTCTTCTTTCCACTCCAGGACGAAGCATATACAGTTGAGATCTCACTTCATCAGGACAGCTTTGGAGGAAGATAAGTTGAAGTTGGAAAAGATTCATACTAGTCAGAATCCTGCAGACATAATGACCAAGGTGGTCACAAGGGATAAACTAAAGCTATGTTCAGCTTTGGTTGGCCTTCGCAGATGACAGTGAAGGGTTGAGAAGCTTGCTCAGTGGAAACTAGTCTCCAAGTGGGAGATTGTTATGTTTGTGGAGCCTATTTTCATGTTAGAGTATGGTACACCTTCCATGTGTTTACACTCGGGTATTTTTACGGCGGTTCATCAACCCATTGGATAATGGGTAACCGTTATGGGCTATTTTTGGGCCCATGGTTTTTCGGTCTTTTTCCCATTGTTTTGATACCCACGGTTTTTTGCCCTTGGTTTTGATACCCATGGTTTTGTATCAAACTGCTTAAGCAGTTGCCTATTTATATGGTCTTATGTATATGATAGATGTACAAGCAAATGTATTACAGATGTGTTTTGAATTCGGGTGTGAATTCTGTAGAGTTTGTTGAGCATAGCTCCAAACGGATCTGGGTATTGTATTGAGAGAGTGGAGGCTTGTAATAAAATCTGAGGAAGTGATTCTTGGTGGACGTAGCCCAAATTGGGTGAACCACGTTAAATCTTGTCTCTCTGTGTTGTGTTATTTATTCTGCACTTTTATTTCAGATCTGTAATAATTTCTGCATATTAGTTTCTACTATTGCGATTCTGTGAGGGATTATTCCGCATATTTTATCTCTTATTTCCTAACAGATGCCAAGGTACCCAAGTGACAAATTGATTGCCATGGAGCTAAGCAGGCAACTTGTGGAGTTACACGACCTTCAGTCGAAGCGGCACAAGTCTACGGGCTACTTCCCACTCACTGTGGGATATTACAGTTGCATCAGCATTCACAGAGCTCGAGGGATGGAAGCACAAATGTTGTCCGAGTATGAGCATGAGTTCTTCCCTGCACGGCTTAATTTTGATCCATTTGGAATAGCCAGGAAGACAATCTCCTAGGAGTACGCACATGTGCCTTTGTTAGAAGATTTCTGGATGAAGTGCAGAAGTGAGTACGAGGTCAGAAAGAAAGATTTCAGCAGGCTGTCGGCAAAGCAAGTATTTGACTTTGGACTAGCGCGGATACCTGCGGATCTTAAAGATGATGGGAACGTGGTACTTGACACTTACCATCAGATGGGAGGAGATAAAGCTCTACTACAGGATAGCAATGGCGGCTGCAGCACAATAGAAGAAAGATCTGGAGCTGTGTTGGTGAGTACTTCGAGCTGGCTGCTAACGAGGGGATACTGCCTTGATGAAGTATTGATGAATCAAATCACGGGCAACTTCGGCGCAGGAGATTCCCTCAAGCAAAAGCATGAAGGAGAGAGCAGCAGAAGGTCCGAGAAGTTGAAAATACGCAGAAGATCTCAAGAGAAAGAGAAGACCACTTCTACGACCATAGCTTTGACTCCGACTTCTCCAGTACCTAGTGGATCACCAACTATTGCACCACAGCAGCAGGATGTTTCCATGCCTTCATTAAAACCAGCAACGTTCATCTTTTCTCCGCAGCCACTTCGTTCTGCACCCGTTCCAGAGGAGATGTTGAAGCTGCAGATGACGGAGTTCGAAAGAGCTTTGTCCTTGGATGTTTCAGAGGATGGCAGCCATGATACTATAGCACTTTCTGATGGAGAGGATGCAGAGCGGGAAATAGTAGCGCACTCAGCAAATTCTCATTCTCCGAGAAGTAATTTCTCGGAATGGTTAGCTTTGCAGTTGGTTCCAGAAGCAAGAATAGAGATGAACTTAGAGGAACATGACTTGCAGCTACTTCAGGATCTGAGCAGAAGAGACAGAAGGCCTAAAGTTGCTAAAGCAACTTCTAGATTGATCATCGAGGGTTCGGGAGAGAACTTTGCTGAGATATCAATCCCGGCGGAAGGAAAGGTAGAAGAGGAACTCACGGCAGAAGATGTGACAGTGACCAAAATACCACTCGGTCAAGCTACCACTGAAGGATTGAAGCAGGACACGCAGACGTTGCTGGATGCTTTGTTCCTTAGGCTTGACAGTGAAAAGGCGGAGAAAGAAGAGCTACAGAAGCAAATATCTCAATTATGTGAGATCATAGCCAAAAGTTGCTAAATCTTCCGTTCAACCCATTTTAGCGCAGGTGAGTGATCATCTTATGCAGGAAATGGGAGATGCAAGCAATCAAGTAAAGGCTATTGGCGAATGGAAGGATCTGATTATTCGTCAAGCTTCTGTACAACTTGGGGAAGTCCAGCCCGCCTAAAGGTTTATGAACGATGCAGAAAATCAACTAAAGCAACTGATAGAAAGCATAAAAGGAATAAATACAGTTGCAGAGAGTAACCTGAGTGTTTTGGCTGAGATCAACAAGCTGCCGGGAGATGTATTGATTGCAGAGCAAATTGTGCCGGATGGATCAGTTGAGAAGGGGAAGCAGCTAGAGTTTGCAGTATCTTTCCGTTTGGAGATCTGTAGAGTTTTGCTGAAGAGGATGCAGGTGCTTGAGAGTAGAACATCAGATTTGCCGGACAGTATTATTTCTTTCACTGAGGAAAGAGTGGATGGAGGTATTACTTCATACGTGCGGATTGTTTCTAACGAGGTGCATGATTCCCTGGAGGGTTCTCTTCTGATGGTGCAAAAGAGGATTGAAAAAGCCACCAAGCTTTTCACGATGAACTCTATCAGTAGGCTGGTGACACTGCAGGCAGACATTGCGAGATTTGGGCCAAGTTTGGAAGAAGTGGAAGCATGCAGCAAAGTGTTAAATGAAGGATTGCTGCAATTTAGGACAGAAAAGGAAGCAGTAGCTAAAACAGATGGAAAGATGCTGAACTATATGTTCGAAAAGTATATCAGATATCAGAACAAGAAGAAGATGTAGATGTTACAGCTGGCATGACTTCTTCTATTTCTTTCTTCTTCTACTTTCTATGTTCCCGGATGAAATTGTAAACTTCTAAGTTATTGGTTTTGCAACCATTACTTGAAGTCATGTGGAACCTTTCTATTAGTTAAGTGATACATGTGTCACTTAAGAAGAAGTTAGTTAAGGATGATTGCCAAATGTCATCTTTACTTGTTGTTCATACTTTAGTTCAGTTTGAGTCTTCTATTTGTACTTTCCCTCCTACATTCTATAAGTAGGAGAAGAACCTACGGGTTAATCATCGATCAGAATTTGCAAGAAGCAATCTTATGTTCTAGACTTTGTGCTGAACCCCTGAGAGCCACTTGTTGCAGAGGAATACAAAGAAGCAGGTTTCCGGAGAACTTTGTGTCACGGCGTACTGTGTTTCTTGCTTTTAAATCTTAGATCTTTAAAGTAAACTTTGTGTTAGTATAATCTAGATCTAGAGCTGCCTTGGTTTTGGTCTACCCTTTGGCTGCCCCTTTGAAGCTTGTGTTTGATCACTCTCAATAGTGACCTTGGCTGCTCCTCCTTCTTCACTATTTTTTCGCTGCATATGTACAGCAGCAGTACTGTACGGACCAGCAAGTTGAGAATGGTCTAAAGTGCTCGGAAATGCCTCTTCTTCTTTCCTATCGTTTATCCCCTCATCCTTGCATTCATTGCCAATCCAAGTAGCATTAGTAATAACTAAATAATGTTCATTAGTTACCTCTTGGTGTCCTCATTTTGCTTGTCCATGCAAACTTGCAAATCAGATTTCTTTTCCCTCTTGGGCTCATCTCCCATGATTATTTTATCAACATGCATGCAATCATGCAAAGGCAACAAAACCTCTTCAACCAAAAATAACTCTTTACCTTGCTCATTTGCATCTAGGGGCTCTTCTACCTGCTCTTCCTTTTGAACTAAATCTGATTTTTCTCATAAGTTCTTTAGCCATTATTTCCTTTTCATCATACACATGCTTGACACTAATGCCCTCTTCATGCTCATCATCCAAATCTGATTTCTTGCACCCATTCAAACCCATGCAATCATTAGATGTTAAAAATGTACCATCAACAACAAAAGAGCTCATACCTTGGAGAATCATAGTCTTTACTTTGCTTGAACATTGCTCTATAACACCTTTGGCAAGTGCATGAGCAACACGTGATGTCTTTTGACTCAATCCTTCCTCCAACATAGATAGCAAGTGTGTTGGGGGACTCTCATATTCATTTAATATCAAAGACATAATGGCTTGCATGGAAATCATGATCTCTTGAGCATGATCATTACTTATAACATCAAAGAACACCTCAAACATGTGAGAAATAAGATCATTACATTCTAAATCCATCATTATAACACAAGATCTTACTTTTGCCATAGTGTTCAAAATGCAAACCCTCTTACCAAAAGAAGGGCTTGTGAGGTCCCACAGACCTTGGAAACTTCCCACCATGACCTCAAAGATGTCTTCCATGATAACATCACAATATGGCAATTTTGGGGCTGCAATCCTCATGATAACCTCACTAATGCAGAAGATGACCATAATTCTGACTTCCCCATCTTTGTGATCCAACAACTCATGCTTAGCCAACTGCTTCACCAAGGAATCTCTTGCAGAAAGCATAGATCCATAATCATCTTGCTCTATTGTTACCAAGCAACTTGCTGCTTCTTCCAGAATTTTGAGCAACTCATCCTTTGATGGAGGTAGGTGCTTGAGAGCTCTACCAAGTCTCCGAAATCTTGTCTTCATGTTACCTGCACTAGATAAATCCATGATCCACAAGCAATGTCAAACCTCACAGGTGCAGAAGAACATGCTCTGATACCACTGTAATGTCCCCTTCTAGGACAAGTTAGGAATTAACACAAATCTGATCACACACAACTGTAAATAATTAATATTCAAACCCTAAACTGCTGCAATTTTTAAAAATTCATATCTTTGACTAGAGAAGTCCAAATGAGCTGAAATTTTGGATAATGGACCACAAAAATATGAAGAACAATATGAAAATCAGATTTTGCACAGCCAACCCAAAACCCTAATTTTGACCTAAAAAGTAGGTCGCCCAGCACATTTAGGGCATCAAATCCACTCCAAAAATTATGAAAACATTTTCTCCTTATTTCTCCTAGTTTCTACAATCATATGCAATATTAAATCAACCCTAAACTACTGATCTGATATAAATATCAATTTTCTATACCCAAAAAAAAGCTGCAGACAGCTGAAATATTCAAAAATGCATAACTCCTTCAATATTCCATATTTTCTCTAAAATGAAATGCAGATAATTCTATAAATTAAGAACAAAAAATGACAAAACACAGAAATTTGCAGCAAAATACTAAATCTGATTTTTGCAGATTTTATGCAAAAAGTACAGCTAGGGCAGCGAACAGAAAAATGTGAATAACTCTCAAAATACCCGTCCAAAATACTTGAAATTTTAACTGGAACAAGATAATAATATGAAGAACACAAGGGAAATATTTTTGGAATTTTTCAGTCAATATAACGCTGCCAGAAAAAATTACAGCGTGCCTAAAATAGCCGGAAAACTTCGAAAATTAATATCTTTCCGAATACAAATGCAATAATGATGAAACTTTGGAAAATAAATATATAAAATAGTAGATAACCCTCCAACCTTTCCAGCATCTGAAAAAGGACTGCTGGAAACCCTAGAAAATTAGGGCTGGCAAATTCCCAAACAAGTCGCCCCTTGGATAAACAGCCAAAACACCTTAGTGAAAACCTCTGTGGATGATGCCGAATCCTTCTTCTATGCTGCCAGATTAGTCTGATCGAAAACCAGCTGAAAAATTCTCCAGCCAAATCCCAAAAAATCCTCAAACCCCTAATTCCTGCAAATGCTGAAATAATCTCTGTAAATCAGCCTGAAATCTGCTCCAAATGACAAGCTAGGGTCGATCTTTCACTACCGAAGTAATGCCCTGCTAGCTAGGGTTGGATCTTCCAACCAACCGAAGCTAGGGTTCCCTGTGGGATCTTACTCCACAAGCTAAAAGTTGCAAACAGCAGTGCACCATGAAAAGAAAAATATAAGTGTAGTATGAATGATCATCACTTTCATTCACCACCCTCACCTCTTTTATAACCTTTTCATGCCAAAGAAACCCTAAACACTCAGGCGCACTTTCCCAAAAAAGAGGACCTTATTAAAATAAACGTGAAGTTACTTTTCCCTTCTAGGCGCCTAGGCCCATAAAGTACCCTCAATGAAGAAAGATAACATTTAATAATGCCATGCATGTCCCTCTCAAGTCGCCAAAAAGGTACTTTAAGTGCCCAATGATGAAACTAAACATCTAGTCCCCTTTTATACAAGCACTTTTATGACCCAGTCAATAAAAAAATATAACACAACTGGACTAGATGCCCATACCCAATAGCAAAATAGTGTCTGTAACCCCTTGGGCATGACTAGGGTTAGGGCACGCATTGGCCCTTAGGCCATGGGCGAGGGAAAAGGGACATTACATTTTTCAGATCCTCCAAGTCCATATAAGCGACATCGTTGTCACCCACATTTGGATACTCTGATACAAGGGTCGAAACGGGTTCCAAACCTGCAAATTTGAACTTCATCATTACAAAAATCCACTAGATGAGAGAAAAAGATGAAGACAGCAACTTTCGGCACCTAAAATGGAAACTTCCTATTTTTCGTAAGTAGGAGCTAGGGGTTGCTTTTTTCTACTTTTTTGTTTTATCTTTCTTTTTTCAATCTCTCGAAGCTCCTAAAATAGAACATACACTTTCGTTGGTGTCTTTTTGATGATTCATGACAACTACTATTTTTAGAAAGTGCTTTTTGTTTTTTTGCTTTTTCGACCAAATTTTCCAAGTTTGTCTTCTCTATTAATCTTTAAGAGCACTGCTTAAAGAGGGTTTGCTTTTTTCAAAGGATTTCTATTTATAGTAAGTGACAAGACCAAATAATTACTATTTTTAGAAATGGCACTTCCTCCTGTCGGATTGCGACGAAAGAAACTTCACTGAAATAGGCTTGCTTTTGTGACCCTGTGCTCAAAATTTCATCTCGATCCACCCGCCGAAATGCTTGGAAATCAAAAAGTCATATTTAGGGCATCAAGCTAGGGTTTGATGCCATTAAAAAATCAGAGCATCTTAGGGTTTGCAATCATTGTCTTCTTGAAGAAGCCTGGATTGTAAAGCAGTTGCGAAAATCTCGTTCTAACCCGATCATTGATTTGGGAGATGAATTTTTCTTTGTTTCGATGCTCGTGTATTGTCCCCATTTTTGAAGACCCTTAGCCTATCATTCC